>JAZKJV010000214.1:341165-1045395 GCA_037367405.1 Ottelia alismoides
TGTGCTCCTGCAATGTATCTAAGACGATCCGCAGATCATTTGCATGATCCCATTCATTCCGTGAGTATATGAGCACATCATCTATGAACACCACCACAAATTTGTCCAAATATGGACGAAAAATCATGTTCATCATAACCAAGAAAGTTGCAGGTGCATTGGTGTAGCCCAAACGACATCACCACAAACTCGTAGTGTCCATAGCGCGTCTTGAAAGCAGTCTTTGAAATATCCGACTCTCGAATCCTCAGCAGATGGTAGCCTGAGCGAAGATCAATCTTCGAGAACACCGAAAATCCCAGGAGTTGGTCAAACAAATCATCGATGCGTGGCAAAGAATAACGGTTCTTCATCGTTCTCTTGTTCAGATGCCTGTAATCGATGCATATAATCTTATGGATCCATCCTTCTTCTTGACAAATAGAACCGGAGCACCCCAAGGTGAAGTGCTCGGCCTCACGAAACCCAAATCAAGTAACTCCTATAACTGTACCTTCAGCTCTCTCAGCTCAGCATGTGCCATGCGGTAAGGAGCCATCGAGATCGGCTGTGTATCTGATAGTAATGTAATCTCGAACTCAATCTCTCTCAGGAGGTAATCCTGGTAGTTCAACAGGAAACACATCTGGATATTCTGATACTACTTGGATGTCCTGTATCATCGGTTTATGATCAGATATCTCCCGAACAAATGCAAGGTATGAATCACAATCCCGATCAACAAGTCGCTGAGCTCGCAACACTGAAATGTACTCCATGGTAGAGTCATGTATAGTACCCTCAAAAGTGAACTCGGGTAGATATGGAATCCTGAAGACAACCATCTTCCTAAAGCAATCAACAAGTGCATGATGAGCGGATAACCAATCCATGCCTAAAATCAAGTCAAACTCATCAACATGTAGAAGAGACAATATGCGATCATCTCGTGACCGCCAATCAGTATGGGCAAATGCCTAAATATCAGGGAAATGATAAACAACTGGCCACCTGACCCTCGGATATGATATTGAGAAGAGAGAGTCTCTGCGACTCTACCTAAAGAAACTAGTAGTCTCAAAGCAAGAAAAGAATGTATCGCACCAGAATCAAATAAAACATGGAAAGGTCGATAAGATTAGTCAGTATGTGTGCTAGTTGGTTAGTCATCTCCTGATCTGGTCGGGATGACATGGCTCTTCATGAGAACCATTTTTAGTCATAAAAATGCTACTTGCAGAAACTTATCTTATATGCTTTTTCTCTTCTTGGGATATAATATGAAAATTAATGAAATTGGTGACATATGTGGTAATTGAATTCGAATGTCATATTTCCCTTCTCGGACTCACGACAAGTCGGAAGACGGTTGCTATCCGAGAACTTAATGCGATCGGAATTGAAATACTGCGAATGTGTGTATTGGGGTACAACGGTTCTGATACCAAAAATGTGAACCCCCTCGGATCCGGATGTTACACGAGGTGTCACAGAATGATCATTTGAGAAAACTGGTATTCCTTCAAGTACAATTGGAGTAACCTACTTGTTGGTCTTTGTACTGAAATTTGGGACCTTAAGTGATGGAAATGCATTTGCTGGAAGATTGGGTGATAGCATAAATTTTTCATCAAAGGCGGTCACAGTTTGAAATGAAGAATTCGGATCCACTTGCCAGTGTACAATCTTAATCCATCTGATTTTGCCATGATAGAGAGATGTCTATATGCGTTATGTGATATGAAAACTATTAAATATAATATGTAATATTGGTAATATAGAAGAAAAACTTGAAATATATTATACATAGTTGCATTTTTACGGACTGAGACAAGTCGGATCGGGCTTCGTGGCATATGTCCACGACCCGTCCAAGTGACGGGCGGGCCAAGGAGCGGGTCAGGTGGCCTATCCATTAATGAAATCTCTTGGCCCAAGCCTAGCCCGTGAGGGGCTGGACAAACGGGTCCTTGGTACTACTGGTGCGCCAGAAATGAGTTCATCTTCCACGACCAGGTGTTTTATGTAGATAATGTACTGACAGGGCACTTTTGGCCCAATGGAACTCTATACAACTTGTTTACTTTAAATTAATGAAACTCTGTGGTGGGTCTCATCTCATGATTTTACCCTTGTTTTATATAAAAAAAACAGGGCACTCATTTTTTCGATGCCCAAGAAATAATGAAAGAGTGGAAGACTTCTAACTAGTTACCATCACCAATGCTATTTATTTGATAGTAGTAAACGTCTTGGCAATTAGGTTGAACAGGGTTTTGGAGAACATCTCGCCAATCCAGTCTGCATTCATTCCAAATGACAAATTGCAGACAGACAGTTTGGCTATGGAGATTGAAATTATAGCTGATTGGAAGAGACGAAAATCAATGGTGTGCTTTGGAAGATAGATTTTTCTAAAGCATGTGTCACGATAGACTGGTGTTTTCCCTGGATAACAATGTCGTGATGCAGTTTCCTCGATACTAGGATCTCCTAGATGAAGCATTGCATCATCACATCTTGTCAGCTTCCTACTCTGTGCTCGTTAACGGTAGACCTGAGGGTGGTTTTTTCTAGTCTCAATGACGAGTTAGAAAGGATGCCCACTTGCCCCTATGATTTTCGGGATTGCAGCTAATGTCCTGACATGTATGGTTGATCAGGTGTTACGTAATGATGTCACGGGCAGATTCACCATTGATAATATCTATGTTCCTCTATTGCAATATATGTTGATGACACCATCTTTTTTGTTGGGGGCGAAGAGAAGGCTAGAGGAATGGTACTTCGGAGATTTTTAGCGAATATTATGGTCTTGCTCTTGCTCTTGATCGTAGCAAATTTACTGATATTTTATTGGTCATTCAGACATAGGATGCATGGGATTGTTGTTTGGAGCTAGGTATAGAGTGTGGCTCTCTCCCAATCTACTACTTAGGCCTTCCCTTGTTGGTTGGTATACTTAAGATTTTCAGTTGGTTGCCGATCATTGAGAAGATGGAGAACATCTCTGAGGTTGGAAGCAGCTACTTTATCCCGTGGTGGACATTTGGTATTTGTAAAGGTCGTTCTCTCCGTCATTCATGTGTTTGTCATGTCGTCCTATCTTCTCCCAGTTGGTAACTGGGGTGCACACCTTTGTGGTGGTTGGAGATGATCATGCGGAGATTTCTTTGGGGGAAAATAGGTCAAGATGGATCTGAGGTGCACACCTAGCTGATGGGAAACTGCTACTTTGCCTAAAGAGGTCAGTGGCCTTGGGATCATTAGAACGGAGTCCATGAATGAGGCTCTTCTCCTAAAATTGGTTAGCAGGATTTGAGCAGAAGTGAAGACTTATGTTACATACTCATTCGCATTATTTATAACATAAGGGCTCATGGCTATCTATCCCAGCAACAAAATTTTCATGCATCGGCTTTCTGGAAACACATCAAGTCAATGCTACCACGTTTCCAGTATTGGACATACGAGCTCACGATGAGCTATTATGCAATTAATGTTATTGCGAATATCATTCACTAATCTGAAATGAAGAATAATTAATTCGCATAATAGGTCCCTTAGTAAAATTAGGGTTATATACCATGGCCATCTTAATGATCATACAGTTGTTGATTCAATTATTGAATCATAGAGGTTGATGCTTGGATGAATATCTAAAGAGTAAGATTGAGGACTTATCAAGCACCGTCAAATGATTGTTAAGAGAGGATCTCCAGCCTGAGAAGGAGATGGCAATATTTTCTCTAAAGGTTGATATCTGACCGACCTCTTGATGCAGGTCTTATGCATAGGAATGGAGATTCGGAGGAGTTAGATAAGTTAGGTCAAAGAGTTGACTTAACAAGATCGAGATAACCAAAGATCTATGTCGTATGTTGTCACGATATAGGCACGCATCCTCTGACCGAAGACAGATGTTTTACTATATGTCTGAGTATATGCATTTGGCAAACCAATAGGTTGATGACCTAACCAAGGTCTATACACAAGCGCGTTGGTGTGCATGCAAGGGCATATGAGTAATACGATCTCTCAAAGGGATCATTCAGGTTCATCTACTGAACCGGAAGACATGAGCTCACTCATGAGATATTGGGAGGAATCAAATTCCGTGCACAGTCGTCTTGCCTTGAAAGCTTGACTGAATTTGTAGGTTTGATATATACTTTTGGAAAGTATATGATCAACACCTAGGTATGATATATGCTTTTGGAAAGTATATGATTGATACCAATTCCCGTTGATCAAATGAGAAGCTTAATGATAAAACCTTGAAGGAGACAGTCCAAAAGAGATCTAAAACTTTGGGATTAATCTGGGTCTTCCAGTATGCAGGATGTACAGGTATTGGGAATACCTGAGGGTGATGTGATCATAAACGATTGTATAACCATGACGCTTCCATTTCGAGGGAGTGATGAAACAGATCTGGATTTTATTGACTCCTCTCATAGAGAAGTGATCTAATCTTAGTCCAAATGTTGGACCTTGATTTGAATGTGATTCGGATGCAGTGAGAAGATTAGATCTATGGCCTTGATTTAATCAAGCATCTTTGGGAGGTCCGCAAGATCTGGATTTGAGATGTGATCTCAATATCCAAGTCACTATACGTGGAACACTATAATCGCCTCGTCCTTATCTCCAAGTATCCGCAGAGAAAGCACATTATCCTTGAAAGAGTTCATGAATAATTTCATTGTTGATATGTGGATCCGAGCATTGAGAAAATTGATAATTAAATGTGATTTGATTATCATGAATAATATGAATTTGATTCATATTACAAGGAGAGTTATCTAAGATAATTAAATGTGATATAATTATCAGAGATGTGAATAATGTGAATGTGATTCATATTATTTGGGCATATGAAAATAAAGATCCAAGATGATTAAATGTGATTTAATTATCATGGATATGAATAATGTGGATAGTACTATCCATATCAATCAGGCATATTATAAATATGATTTATAATAGGGATATTTACACCCATAACCCTGAGTAATATGGTAATTACCCCAGGAACCCTCGATAATCACTAAATTCACCCAAGACCCTGAGTAATCATTCCGTTTTTACATATATAACCTTCCGTTAGTTTATGTCATTAACTCAACCAGAGGGATGAGTTAATCTAACCCATTCGTGATCCAACGGTCCAGATTAATTAAAAAAAGAGTACATGGCTTTGGAGCTTGCACAGGCGGGTGATGCACGGAGAGCTGGTGCGGAAGGGGAAGAGGCGGGGGGCGGCGCGGGAGGGGAGGAGGCGAGAGGCGGCGTGGAGGGGATGAGGCGGGGGGCGACACAGGCGGGTGATGCACGGAGAGGTGGCTTTGAAGGAGGGCGGCGCGGGAGGGGGTGGGGGCAGCACAGACGGGGTGATGCACGGGAGGTGGCTTTGGAGCAGGGCGGCGCAGGGGGGAGGTGGCTTTGGAGGAGGTGGGCGCGGGAGGGGAAGAGGGTGGCGCGGGAGGGGAGGCGACGCGGGAGGGCGGGTGGGGGAGGCGGCACGGGAGGGGAGGGGAGGGGCGGGGGGCGGCACAGGCGGGGTTGGAGGAGGGTGGTGCGGGAGGGGAGGCGGCGCGGGGAGACGCGGGATGGCGGGTGGGGGGAGGCGGTTGCCGCCAGCTGCAGCTTGTCAACCGCGCACGCTTGGGGTGGTATGGAGATGGCAGGCGGAGGTGGGGGGCCCGATTGGAATGGGGGTAGGGGAGGCATCGTCTGGGGCTACGGAGGGGGTGGGAGGAGTCACGCGGGGGAGGGGGGGCTGCTGGCGGAGGCGCGCGGGGGAGGGGGGCTGCAGGCGGAGGCACGAGGGGGCGGGACCTGTGTGGTGGTGCGTGGGAGGTCGAAGGGGAGAGGAGGAGGTTGTCGGAGGAGCTTGCTGCTTGGAGGAGGAGGTGAGTGCTGCTTGGAGGAGGAAGAGGATAAGGTGGATGAGGAAGGTGATAAATGAACTTTTTTTAAAATAATAGAAACTTAAAGGGTATAAATATAAAATACATAACGGATACCGTCAATAGTTAACGGTAAAATGGATGGAAGTTGACTCAGGGTTATGTAATGTAAGGGTTAAACATTATTCAGGGTTTTGGGTGTAATTCGTGCTTGCGCAGGGTTCCTGGGGTAATTACGAGATTACTCAAGGTTATGGGTGTAAATATCCCTTTATAATATATTAGAGAGAGCATATAGTGATTTATAATTGTTAATTAATTATTGATGCGAATTGGATTCACATTTGATGATTAATTGAAAATATAATTTACATTTTATTTTGGGATGTGAATGTGATTCACATTTTTACAATGGCATGATTGCAATATTTCACAAAATAATTATGAATTATTTTTATGAAATAATTTACAACAATTGTTGTCGTCTTGGAGATATCATGAGATAATGAGATCCCAGGAGATAATGAGATCTCATGAGATATTGAGATCTCATAAGATGATTGGTAGACGTCCCTCTTTTTAGGGGATATGGTTTATCTCCTCATTATCTCCAAGGATAATTAATTGATTTGAATTGAATTTAAATATATTGACTTGTCGATATATATTAATTTAAATTAAATTAATTATTATTGTGTTTTCACAATAAAATCGTAGCCATTGAAAGAAACACAAATCAATCTCACCCATTGATTGTGTGATGTTCATGGATTGGGATCCATGGACTCCCAAAATCCTATATAAGAAGAAGGCACCCCTTGCTTTTCGAGTTACACGATTACAACAACGAATGCTCTCTCTCCCTCTCTCTTTCTCCACACGTCGGGCCTCTCTCTCTCTCATAGTGGTCGTCCACCATGGAGCCCTTGTGAGAATCGTCATCGCAGCAGCGTCGTCGTTATGATGTCAGATCATCTACTGGTGGATCTTCATCTCCTTCAGTGTGTCTCGCTCGTAAAAAAGATGTTGGATCTCGTGTGATGAGATCAGGTTATCCGCCGCTTGGATCATCAACATGGATTGCGAGGAGCACGCGTTTCATTAATGTGCTCGCAAGCGTCTCCTTCGTTGGATCGGAATTAAGACAGGAGGTCTCTTGGTTTAAAGACTCGATCACAACCACGCTTCAAGAGGTAACCTTAATACCTAATTGTGGTTTAGATGAAACGATCCAAGAAGTGTTCTTGGATCATGTGGTTTCATCATTTTAAATTTTTTAAATTATGCTGCCTGGAGCACCTAGTGCGACTAGTCACTTTTGATCGCATTCGATGCGATCCCCACGCTTCCGTGATGTGCTTAAGGATTTCTCCATATCCTTCATCCAGGAGGTCTTTTGTTCAGTTCCTAGTGATGGTGAATCTTTCGCTTTCTAGACAGACAACTAGACGGGTGAGGGATCTCTTTTATCTAGATTCCTCCACTTACTGTAATGCAAAGGTGTCGGATTGTTTGATACACAGCAATTAGATGGTTTCATTTTTGGTGGATTTCTCTAACCAATGCTTAGAGGAATTTCTTCTTCTACTGGAGTCCCTTACAATTAAAAGACATGATGTTGGGCAGGATCGTTGAGTGTGGAAGAATAGCTCTTTTTGGTTAAACGAGCCTACAATGTTATTACCAAAACACCACTGTCAAGGGTAGATGCTTTGATTCGTAACTGAGCTTTATTTGGAGCTAAAACATCCGAGTGGAATCGGTTTCTTTATGTGGATGGTGCACAGAAAGCACATCATGACAAGGGACCTTGCTAGACGTTTGAGAGATATCTCAAACAAACGTCCCCTTTGTGAAACGAAGATTGAGACGGTAGATCATCTTTTCTTCCACAGCGTAAAATTGTCCCTAATTTAGTTGGAGTTTGAGGTTTGTTAGTGTTGAGGAAAATAAGAGAATTGTTTATTCATGAGAATCCTAAGCTCTCTTATATAGAGGAGAGACCTATGGATAAATTACATAAGATGAACATAAAGAAATAAAATAACATAAAAGGTACATAGGAACATAGAAATTTCTCAACACTCTCCCTTAAGATGGAGCATAGATATCAATCATGCTCAGCTTGGACGAACACTTCTGAATGGCCCCCTAAGCAATGCCTTGGTAAAGATATCTGTTGTTTGCTCTCCTAAACTGACATGAGAGGTAGAAAACAAACCCTTCTAAATCATCAGTAGTATAATGGTGGTCTGCTTTGTTCTTTCATGCAATGCAGGATTATTCACAATAAATAAGACAACATGATTATCACATTGTAGTTGCATGGGTAGAGGTACATTTACATGCAAGTCTGCTAACACTGCTCGAGCCCGCATCATTTCTATGCTTGCTTGAGCCATAGCCCTATATTCAGATTCGATACTTTATCTAGCCACCACTGTTTGTTTCTTGCTTTTCCAAGAAACAAGACAACTGTCAACAAGCACAGCGAAGCCTGAAGTAGACTTCTTATACTTAAGACACCATGCATAGTCTGCATCAGCACATGCAGACACAGAAAGGGTTGCTCCTTTTCTGAATAGTAATCATGCACCTGGAGAAGATTTTAGATATCTCAAAATCATATATAAATATATATAGCATCCATATGAACATGTTGGGGCTGCTCCATGAATTGGCTCACCTGACTCACTGCAAAGGAGATATCGGGTCTAGTAATAATAATATAGAATAGCTTTCCCACCATATCTCTATATCTCAAACAGTTACCAAATGGGTCCATTGATAGACTGAAAGTAAGGCTTGTGGCCAAAGGCTTTACACAGACGTATGGGGTTGATTACTTCGAGACATTTTCTCATGTTGCATGGATGGGATCTATACAGACTATTCTTTCAATGACATCAAACAATGGTTAGGCCTATCTATCAGCTCAATGTGAAGAATGCTTTCATGTATGGAGATCTGGAATATGAGGTTTACCTGATGCAGCCTCCTGGTTAGGAAGTCGAGGGGGAGTGTGTATGTTGACTTCGCAAGGCAATCTATGGCCTAAAGCAGAGCCGAGGGCATGGTTTGACAGACTTACTACTAAGATCAACACTCTTGGCTTCCAGAGAACATGTGACTGCTCTATCTTTGTCAGAAGATGGTCAACTGATACTATCATACTTGTTGCTTATGTTGATGATATGTTTTCACAGGTATTGATGATGGTGTACTATAAACCAAAGCTTTCCTTCAGAATGTCTTCATCACCAAGGACCTTGGTCAACTTCGCTATTTTCTTGGCATAGAAGTGTTATACACTACAGAGGGACTTCATCTCTCGCAGAGGAAGTATTACATGAACATCTTGACCGAGGCTGGATTACTTGGATGTAAGCCTCTGATATTCCTACAGACCTGAGGAAACACTCTACTTCTACTGATCATGTCTTCGAAGTTACTAAACGGTACAGAATCCTGATGGGCAAACTTCTTTACCTAACTATCATTAGGCCTGATATATCATATGATGTGATCAGAGGCAACCAACACATGGAGCAACCGTGTTACAGTCACTGACAGAATGTTCCTCAGATCTTGTGCTACTTAAAGGAATCACCATGATGTAACCTCTTTTATGGGACAAATGGCTATATTGATGTTACTGCATATGTTGATGTAGATTATATGTGTTCATCTGAGGATCGTCGCTCTACTACATGATATGCAATGATGGTTGGAGGAAATCTTGTCACTTGGAGGAGTAAGAAGCAGATTGTAGTCTCCAGATCTAGTGCAAAGGTGGAATAGAAGGCGATGACAACCTACCTGTGAGACTACTTGGCTACTAACCTTTCTACAAGAATTTGGTATTGTTGTCGCTATTCAAGTCCCTCTATACTATGATAACAAATTCGCTACATACATTGTTACGAATCATGTGTTTCATGAGTGGACCAAGCACGTAGAGATTGACTACCATTTTATTTGTGATGTCATATGAGGATGGAAGATTACTACGCCATGCATCACGACGGATCTTCAGCTTGCAGATGTATTCACGAAAGGTCGTACCAAAGAAACATCTCTCGTGGATAACTTCTAAGTTGGGCATGATTGATAGAGATGCTATAACTTGAAGAGAAATGTTAGAGATATGTTTATGTTTATCTTATTTCATTGTAAACCCTCTGAGGGTATTTATGTATTTTCCTGATTATGAGCCTCTAGGGTTCCGTCCCATATAAGAATCCCTATAGCTCATGAATAAAACATGTCATTGTGTTTTTTCATCATTTCCGCATTGCAGTTAAATATTATAGCAATCCACCATTTCTGGGTCTCCTAGTGGAGGCTAAAATCCGGGATGTTGTTGGACACGAGGATTTGTTAATCCCGTGGTTTTTGCTCCCATCAAAGAGGGCTTTCTAGGATGTTATTTCTGTCTGAGTGTGTGTTTCATTCCTGTGCAAAAAACGCTCGTATTATTAATGAACTGTGAATTCAGATTGAATTTAGAACAGACAGAAACCTAAAAAACTGACAAAACATCGTTGAAATTTCCATAAATACAAAAGGATAGCTTCTGACTTACCTATATTCTTTAAGTACAGCTATACCAGAGACATATAAATACTCCCCTTCTGCATCAAGGTATCTTAAAACATCGTCTTCTCTCTGCACTGTAATGTCAACAACGCCCACAAGATCAGGAGGAAGTCTTGGTGTCAGATTATGGGCATCCAAAGACTCTGCTACCAAACAAGCATATCTGCCAAGGTAATCCAATTCAGGACAAACCTCTAAATACAAATATGGATACTCTTCAAGCACACTTAGGATTTACCCAATATAGGCAAACATTTATGCACCTATAAAAAAATGCATTGCGCAATAAAATTAATATTTGTAACAACTTTCAATCAATGAATTAATGCGACAATAGCATCACAATGAGAGGAAGGATTTATTCATGGGTAAGTGGGTAACCATATGTAGCTTGATGGTAACAATCAGCATGAAAATTATTTCCTTTGGTGAAGCCAGGATCCTCGCAGAATATTATCATGGAACTTAAAAGCGATAATAAAGCATAAATGGGCATGAAAAGTACTTCCTTTGGTGATGTGATAAGCCAGGATCGTCCCAGAATAAGCATGCAACTTGGAAGTGATTGTGAAGCCTTGTAAATTGAGGGACTTTTGAGATTTTTTTAAGAAAATGGAGGGACTTTTGAGATTGGTGAAGGCTTGAGTTAATTGGGTAATCCGATCTTGTGGAAGATTTGTCTACTGTGTGGTGGTATAGGTTCTGGAATTCATTCCCACATCACCTATTTATGAGAGGTTGGGTGAGAGCGAGGCGTATATATACTACATGCTTCGGTGAGAAGAATATATTTCGCTTCTCCGATAGGGTAGGAAGGTCTTTCCAGTTGTCTTGAACCAAGTAAATGTTTTGATGTTTGAGTTAATGGAATTTATTATGTCTATTTCAGATTTCAACGCGTTCAAAACTGAAGATCCAAAGGTGTTCTTACTATCAAGATTTGATTCTGTTTCAACTATTTCTTTAAATGTCTGAAGTCCTCTATGTTCATTTTTTTCAGAGATAATGCACACCACACTATGAGATATGTTTGTGCAGATCAGGGTTCAGATCACCGCCCAAACTGGGCAATGTGGACCACATACATTATTGATACATCATCATGATGGTGGGGATGCATGGAAGATCTAGGCAATGGAAGCCCAAGTGAACTTGATCTTCTTGCAGCTAAGAGAAAAACTTCAAATATGGGACTCCTC
Source organism: Ottelia alismoides (assembly GCA_037367405.1). Lineage (NCBI taxonomy): Eukaryota > Viridiplantae > Streptophyta > Magnoliopsida > Alismatales > Hydrocharitaceae > Ottelia > Ottelia alismoides. Next base: position 352,855 of record JAZKJV010000214.1, read on the forward strand.
CTGATGTAAAATGAACCAAAGGATCAAGGATCAGACATGCCCAAAACGAGCGAATTTGAAGCGTGCATTGCCCCCTCCCCTGCTCGTCTGTAGGATTTAAGCAACAGAGATTGGCTTCAAACAGCATTTGTTACCCAGATCTGCATCTTAAAGTTGGATCTGTCCCTGCCAACAGGAACTCTGCGTACAAATCAGATCTGAATTATTGTCGCTAACTGGATCTGAAACCAATACTAGACTCCCTTAAAGACCATGTCGAATCCAGATTCTGGCCTTTAGCTCAACCCACCTCTTGTGCGGTCTATTTGACTTTATCCAACGAAACCCACCAGTAGTCCACCTCAGGATGCATGTTCGCTAAAAAGAACCCCCAATGCTTCCCACTTCCTCCCTTATACAACAAACACCGAAGAGATAAGGTTGTTGGACATGTGAGCCCCGGGCGAACCATTCTTACAATAAATGTTATTGTAATATATAAGCTATTGATGTTTCACTCCCTTTCTGAAATTAAATGAATGAATGCACTATAAGGTCCCTCTATACAATTAAGGATATGTACCATGGCCATCTTGATGATCATATAGCTGTTGATTCATTAAATGAATCATATATGTTGGTGCTTGGATAAATATCTAAAGAGTTAGATAGAGGACTCATCAAGCACCGTCAAATGATTACTAAGAGATGATCTCTAGCCTGAGTAGGAGATGGCAATCCTTTCTCACAAAGGCTGATATCTGATCGACCTCTTGATGCAGGTCCTCTGCATGGGAATAGTGATTCGGAGGTGTCAGATTAGTTAGGTCAAAGGGTTGACTTAGCGAGATCGAGCTAACCTAAATCCTATGTTGAATACTGTCACAACATAGGCACACATCCTCTGACCAGAGATAGATGTGTTACTATATATCTGAATGTGTACATTTAGCAGACCAATAGGTTGATGACCTAACCAAGGTCTATACACCGGCGAGCTAGTGTAAATGTAAGGGCATATGAGTAATACGATCTCTCAAAGGGATCATACATGTTGACTTATGAACTGGAAGACATGAGCTCACTCATGAGGTATTGGGACCGATCAAATTCCATGCATGGTCGTCGTGCTTTGGAAGCATGACAAGAATTTGAAGGTATGATATATGCTTTGGGAAAGCATATGATCGATATTGATTTCCAATGACCAAGATTGAGAAACTTGGTGATCAAATCCTGAAGAAGACAGTGTAAAATTGATCTACATCTTCAGGTTGATCATAGGTCTTCCAGTATGCAGGATGTACAGGTATTGCGAATACCTGAGGGTGGTGTGATCATAAACGATTGTATAACTATAACGCTTCCATTCTGAGGGAGTGATGAAACATGTTTGGATTTTAATGGCTCCTCTCAGTAGAGAAACAATCTGATCTTGGTCCAAGTGTTAGACATTGGTCTGAATTAGATTCAGATGCAATGAGAAGATTAGATTTGCGGTCGTGATTTAATCAAGCATCTGTGGGAGGTCCGTGAGATCTGGATTTGAGATGAGATCTCAACATCTAAGTCACTATACGTGGAACAATACAATCGTCATGTTCTTATTTCCAAGTATCTGCGGAGAAAGCACATTATTCCTGAAGGAGTTCAAGAATAATTCCGTTGATGAATTATGTATCCAAGCAACAAGATGTTGATAATTAAATGAGATTTAATTATCAAGAATAATATGAATATCATTCACATTGTGAGAATGATTATCCAAGATAATTAAATGGGATTTAATAATTAAGGAAACGCAGATTGTGGATAATGCTATCCATAGTATCTCTGTGTATATTATAAATATGATTTATAATATATTAGAGAGAGAGTACTTTTGTAAATAGCATTTATTAATTGTTAATGTGAATTGGATTCACATTAAGCAATTAATTGGAAATGTAATTTACATTTTTGTTCGGGTTGTGAATATGATTCACATATTTTCAATGGCATGATTGAAATATTCACTAATAAATTTGGAATTAATTTAGTGGATAAATTTGCAATAAATGTTGTTGCAAATAAATAAGAGATAATGAGATTAAAATAAAAAGGGGATAATCCACCACCAAAATGAGGTGGCGTCACCCATGAATTGGTCATGGGTGACACCCCATGTTTTTAGGGTGGATTATTATCGTCTTTTAATTATTATCCTATTATCTTGTGATAATTGATTTTATTGAATTAAATTATGTTGATGATAATGCAACATATATTTAATTTAATATAAATTAATATGTTGTTGTTTTTGAACAACAATGATCATGGCCATTGATTAAAAACACATATCTAACCACTGATCTTGTGTATGCCATGGATTACGATCCATGGAAGAGGGCAACCCTAGCCTTTTAAAGAACAACATTTGTGCACGTCTACTCTCTCTCTCTCTCATCTCTCATTCTCGCCATCTCTCTCTCTAAAGGTGGTCGTCCACCTTGTGATATTGAGAGAAAAGCAATCGCTTCCACGCCATCGTGTTGTCGCTTCGATTGCTCGTGGATCTCCATCTTCTTTTGGGCTTTTTGCTCTAGAAGGAGACGTCGGATTTCGTTGGACGAAATCAGGAGATTCAAGGCTTGGATCTTCATCGAGGATTGCGGGAAGCACACGTCTCATCATCGCGCCCGCAAGTGCCATCTTCGTAGATCGGACTTGAGCCAGGTGGATCTCTTGCTTTAGAAATCTAGTGATCGCAACCACGCTTCAAGAGGTATTTCTAATACTTTGTGGTTAGATGAAACGGTCCAAGAAATGTTCTTGTGATCATGTGGTTTCATCTCATGATTTAAAATTTTAAACTCCGCTGCACCTAGCGACTAGTGCGACTAGCCGCTCTGATCACATAAGATGCGATCATCACGCTTCCGTGATGCGCTTGAGGATTCCTCATATCCTTCAAAGGCTTCTCCTCAAGATTCTTCTTTATGTCCTTCCTGAACCCCTACTTGCTCCTCAATCAATGTGGCACATGCCTTGAGTATCTTACCCAACCAAATCTCCCCAAGCTTCCTTCTCAGATGCCTAGCACCGGCCCGGCCCCTCCCTCCTTCAGCAACCCATGACTCCCTGATGTCACAGGCTCCACACGACACACCAATAAAGGCAGTGCCTTCAGTGTCCCCCCTCCTACCGCACATATGCTCAACTCACTTGCACTACCGCCTCCACCCAACTCATGATGAGATCACCACCAAGCCTCCACGATTGTTGACCTCCCCTCCTCTCCAAACCATGAAAACTAGTGACTAAGATATTACGATATATCGTCCAACAAATTGAGCTTTCGATGTAGCCATGTATATGTTTTTTCATGATTGTTAAAGTATATAATAGATGGATAATTGGATCTCTCAAAGAACCAATTACCACACATTCATGTTTAGTCACACGTCTATTATATGTGGGACTCTGGGTTGTCTATAGGGCTATATAAGGAGCCCCACACCCCATGTCCTCATTGAGAAATTCTAATAGAAGATCCAATCCTTTGAGGCATTCTCATGTGGCTTCCTCCCGGTCCTTAGGAAATAGGGTTCCAAATAAAATCCAAGATGGTTATGATTGGTTTTTTGTATATGATTATTGATTTCGCTTCCTCATTTTATGTTTAACATGGTATCAAAGCGGGTTCGATTAGAGTTTTATACTTGAAGATTGTTTTGTTCATATTTAGATTGGTTACGTTCCAGAGATTGTCATCATGCCCGAGAAAATATAGGGTTTCTGAAGAAACCCTAATACTGCTAGTCTCCACGATTCCAGGAGTGTCAACAATCATTTAGGATTCTTGGAACCCTAATTCTGCAAGGCAAGGGTGCATCTTCCATGCGATTCCAACAAGCAATCTCTCCAAGTTTGATCTTTACAAGTGAGCAATCTCTTTCCTGACGCACAACTCCATGTGTTGGCAATTTCCAGCAACCCAGCATATTGATTCTTTCGCATGGAGAGATATAACCCTTTGGCTTTGATTTTCTACAACCATCAGGAGGTTGATCATCATTGACATCGGATCGTTGCATGTTAAAGCATCAACCTCTGCCGCCTACCTTCAAGAACTATGACATCAACATCAACCAACAAATGAAGAAGCATCAAGCATCGATGGCGACGGCGATCAGCCCTTTTCTCCTCCGCTTATGCCTAATCAACACAAAAAGGAAATCCGACAATCCAGCAACCTCAACGTGTAGGCGGTGTAAGGATATTAAGAAAGGGGGCTCCAGATGAAGCTCCATGCGGCATACCTCGAAGCTGCATCTCCAAGTTAGCCCAATCATGTGCTCTTTTCCCAGTTGTGTGCTATCAAGTATGGGAGAATAGGAGATGGCGACGCGCAATCGAAAGCGGAAGCGCCCATTCAGAATCCAGGCGATGCGCAAGCCAACACCCAGACCTGGCAATGGCGCATCATCCAAGAGGCGGTACGAGAAGCAGCTATGCCTCCTCCGCGTTCCTGACGATCACTCACAACAACATATCTAGTAGGGCTCGTTCCCTTTGATAGTTGGCAATGGGCTCCCTTCGAGGAACCCTAGTGGTCCTTGCGATATAGAGGAGTCCCTTCCTTTTAAACTTAAAAAATGAGAGAGAGAGAGAAAGAGAAAAGGAGCCATGTGTTTTTGGGCCAAGGGAGGTTGTTGTATCTTTAGCCCAATTGAACTTTATTAAAAAAAGGGGGGAAAGAGCATGCCAAATTGGGCTACTAAAAACGAGAGAAGGGCATGAGTTGAAAAAAGGAGTTGATTCAAAAAGAAAAGAAACAAAAAGAAGAGGAAGATGAGAAAAGAGGGTGGGGGCTACGGCTTACGAAAAAACACTCACAAAAAATAATCCATACGAAAAAAAGGATAGACGAGAAGGGAAAAGAAGAGACGGCTGCTAAAAAAGAATTCTACAAAAAGAAAAAGAAGAAGAAGCACATAAGAAAAAAATATATGTTTCATTTTGATTCTTCCCGCTTGATCATCTATGTTCTTATTTTATCAAGTACAAGAGAAAGGGGTGGTGAGAGATGGCACATTCTACTACTTGAATTGTATCTGCACGACTTCTACTACACATCCACGACTGACAGACTGGCACTCTAGAGTGCTACCATTATCAACCATCTTCACCGAGCATCGACTATCTCGTCGAGGTGTCTCTATCCCCGTCCGACTACTACTCTGTGCTAGACTTTCTTCTTCTACAATGACTCTACTCTAGGCATGACATGGTTTTTGCAGCGACTACTACATGCATGACTAAGACTCTTTATCGGTGACCTGAAAGTCGCAGACTCGTCCTTGCGCGAGATCTTCTACTAACAACCGTTCTTCAATCGGGGTGTCCCTATCCTCGTCCGAGCGGGGTGTCTCTATCCCCATTTCTCTCAGATGTATCGAGTGAAAGATGAGTTGTGTACAATTTCTTTTTTCTGCAAGTTGCAGCTTTCTCAGTTCCAGCTTGAGTGGGAGTGCAAAATATGTAATAGATGGCCAATTGTCTCTCGAAAATCCAATTACCACCCACTCATGTTTAATCCCACATCTATTATATGTGGGACTCTAGTCTACCGATGGGGTTATATAAGGATCCCCACCGCTCGTGCACTCATTGAGAAATGCTAATAGAAGATCTAGACTTTGAGGTCTTCTCCCATGGTTTCATCATGCTCATTAGGGAATAGGGAGTAGGGTTCCACGTAAAACCCAAGATGTTTATGTTTGATTTTTGTATCTGATTATCAATTTTATTTATGCATTTTATATTTTAACAGTGATATTTATCATTTTGCTTGGAAGTGTCATAACTTGGTGAAGTGTTTTTGTTATGATGGTCTCGACCATCACCAAAAAATGTCTTCGATGGAACAGAGAAAGAGGGCGATGAGAGTGAATCAAGGTTCAGGAAAGCGGTATGCATACTCGGACAGGTCACAGAAAAGTGATTCATAATCGGTTAACATCAAAAAGTTGTAGCCATTACATACAATGGTAGTAATTGTATTGTTGCATATGTTAGTATAAATAGCGGCCCCTTTTTGTATATTAGAAATGAATGGTCTGAGTAAGTACGTGCATGTGCACGTACAATGTATTACGATTGAAAATATCAATATGAAAATGTAAATTAGCAACCATGGATTTCTTAGGATATCATTCATTAGTAGCGGGTCTTTAGGGACACAATACTTAACAAATGTAAGCATGTGTACATATGCTATGCATATTCAATAAGTTGGAAATAACAACCACCTATTCAAATTGGAAAAACACGGTAGAATAACATGATCATAAGAAAATATGTGAAGAGGAAGGTGGAATAACCTTCGGATATAGCAACGATGGAGGAAATGTAACAACAAATCGTGAGCACTAGCAGCAGCACGATCTTGAGCAACAACAACAAGATCATAAACTTCGGGTAGCAAAAGTCGCACCAAACCATCAAAATCTTGGGTAGCATTAGCAACAGCACAATCGGCATCGACCTTCATAGCAACAGATGTCGTCGTAACCTTGTAGCAGCCACAAATGAAAGATCGGTGATGGAGCAAGAAGGTAGCAAGAAAACACAGGAGAGCAATCTCAGGGTAGGGTTCGAATTTAGGGTTCTCGCGAAGAGCAAGAGGATGCGAGATCATGTTATTTTCGGGAGTAATAGGTTTAGGTTTCAAGTGTGATCTGGTTCTAAGGGTCCTTATATGGATCGTATTAATGCCCAAAACTGCTTGGAGCGCTTAATCGGACCGCTTATGTGGTTGATACAGCCCGAATATGCGCCCAGAGAGCATATCGACCCGATTAAGGAAATTAGTGCATTCTAAAGGTTGCTTAGGCATATGCAGCCTCACGGACTGATTTCATGAACACTGGAGTAGATAATATGGTCTCGTGAGAGGGCTCTAATCTGGACAGAATTCGGTGGTCGTAAGTGATCATCCCAACTCAGGTTTGCATCAGGCCACGGCGGACATCGACAGGAGGATTGGCACATCTTTTGGGAAAGATGTTGTCCACTTGGAAGGACTTGTGGTGTGTTTGAACGTGATTTCCACTTCGGAGTTGTTTACATTGTTAAAGAATACGAGTACCGATTGGCATGGGGAGCCATCAGATGACGAAGACCTAATATTTGTAATGGAGCAACCCATTTTGTCTACTACAAGGTCCCAACGCTTAATGGTCTACGACTCAGCGCGACGGACTTGGATTAAGTAGGATACTCTATCCAATTTTGGGAAAGTTATCTCAATCATTTTAGATAATTTACCTAAGGGCTCAAGCAGGCGTGTGGCGGTATAGGCAGCGATCAAATGCTTGATGGTGTCATCTTACATTCAACTCCGACAGGCTAGGTTCATGTTTCATCTGGAGGTAGAGTCTCTGCTCACGGGAGGTGTGCCCTGTTAGATGGTTCATGTATGTGTGTAATAGGATGTCTCTACAATCCAACTAACACATGCGCCTATTTTAGTCCTTCATAATCTAGGAGTGGAACTTGGTCATATTGGTGTGGCCACGTAGAAGCTCTACCCCCCATGTATTCAAAGAAGGAAAACATAATAAAACATCAGTCTCGTAAGGTGTTCTTCTGTGGTTTCATCCCGCTCCTTGTGGAGTAGGGTTCCAAGTAAAATCCATGCGTTCTTCAAGGTTCTTATATGTTCATCTCTCATTATCTCACTTCCGTGTTACGTTTTCAAAATGGTATTAGAACAGGTTTGATTCCGGATTTGTTCTTGAAATTATATTATGGTGATTTTTTATGTCCCTTGATCTTCAAGATGTGTTTAAAGTTTTGAAAGAGTTTCAAGATTTATCTTGCGTAAATGCACGAGTTCTGGCGCAAGTTTTGAAAATCATCATTGCCAAGTTTGAGAAAATCTATGGTTTTGGTACCCTAATTCTGGGTAACATCCATGACCTTTTCTCCAATATGTGTATCTCATCATCCCTGTGGAGACAAAGCACAATTTACCTCTTACAGATTAGAGTACATCCTGGTAGATAAGTGGTCATCGTAGATGAAACGCATTCTCTCGTTAGAGGGCAGTGGGAGATTTGTTTGACATCATTTATGTGTATGCAGAAATGTGCTTCATGAACCTGATTTTTCTATGAATTTGTTATTCTATTAGTCAAGATCACCAAGAATTTGCATTGTCATGAGATATTTGACCCCTCTTCTCTTGTGTTTCATGATATTCTCGGTCGTAAGTAATAGGGTCTTTACAACCTGGTCCAGTCTCCTTAGGTCAGTGCTTCTTCTATTCTCACTAGGCCAGTCTCTCCAAAGATGTGGTAACTGTTAGACAATAGGAATGCAGAAGCGAAGTGATAAACAGAGAACGAACAGACAAATAAATATGGACACGAAGATTTTTACGTGGAACCCTACTCCCTAAGGAGCGGGATGAAACCACGGGCGAAGGCCTCAAAGGGTCATATGTTACATTCAACTTCTCAATGGATACAAGAGGTTTGGGGCTCCTTATATAGCCTCCACAGAGCCTCCAAGTCACACTCTTGGTAGATGTGGGACTAAACACATGGAAGGGGTAAATAAATCCTGGAGGGCATTTACCCTCCTATTACATAAGTGGTGCACAACCAAATACTCCAACACTCCCCCTCAAACTGAGCATGCAATGCTCAGCTTGGACAAACAGAAAGAAACTCAACTCATGCTACATGACACTATAGACAATATCAACTCAACATGCACAACTGTTGGTTGTTGTCGAAGACGTTGCTTCTCAAGTCGAGCAGGTGAGGAGGACGAACGGGTTGTAGTGTGAGTCAACTGAATCTCCTCGTCGGAGAGCATGTGTTATGTACTACACATGTTAAGGTCACTGCAACTGAAATGAGTCTCATTTTCGAAGTACTCTGGCTTGCCACAACATGTGGACAACTGCTCCATCTCTAAAAAGGGCCGAACTGAAAGGTCATGGAGTACAATCCTTGTCGGAGTCCACGATCGTTGGAGAATGAAGTCTGAAGAAGTCTCCTCGTCGGAGAACTAGGTTTCTCCCATCTGGCATAGAGAATGGTACTCTACTCTGGAGTCCCTATGATACCACATGAAAACCCTTGTCCACATAGCATAGGGAATGGTCCGCTACTCTGGAGTCCCTACGATTCATATGAAAACTCTGGCCGAAACAACAAGAATGATGGGGACCGAAAATGAAGATCGCACACTTACGTGTCTTGAACTACATACTCGGAACCTGAATGTAGGGTCTGAACTTGCTCATCAAACATCAAACTGTGGACTCGGAATATGGACGTCGAGTCTGGAACTGCGCATGGATAATCCGATAACTTGTAGAGTCTGAACAACTGGCTGATCTGGAATATTTGTATCTGGAGAAGCTGAATAGACATGTGATTCTACATATACTCCCCCTTTCTCCCATACTAATCGGAATAACAATCGTCGACCAAGTTGGAAGAAGACAATAAAATGGGAGGTAAACGTTCAATCACAAAAAACAGATAACAATTTTTTTTCCGCCTGTCTAAAAACATTTTTAAGCCGTTTCAGCTCTCACTCTTTTTTACAGCTTTTGCAACATTTTTCCTTTTTTTAAATAAGTTTTTGACACATTTTTTTACAGCTCCCTTATTTTGCAAATATTTTGAACAACTTTTTTTATTGTACACGCCTATTTTTTCTATCCTTTTTTTTGATATCAAGGCCCAAAGGACACAAATGCAACAGGACTCCTTTCACGTACACATTCTCTCGTTCACTTTCCCTCCTTTTTTTTAAAACAACCGCCCAACTGGGCCTTACAATAAAAACATTTCCTTTATAAAAATGGGCCATCGAGCCCTAGGGTTCCTACGATGGGAACCCTCTCTGATATCGTTGCCACCCCCTATTGGGGCTTTCTAATATGTGTTCGTTGCTGCTTGATTGAAGTCGAGAGATGTCGGCGGAGGGATTCTGCCCTCGAGATGTCGGTGGAAGGCTGGAGAGCTCCACCTCGATTACATGCGCGAAGACGGGAGAGTTACTCGATGCTCGAGGGTGGCGACTGGACCGTGAGGATGCGCAGGGCCTGGAGGTGGGAGCGCAAAGGAGAAGGCCTACACTTGGAGGCATCGTGCGCGGCATCTACTCATAGGGAGGAGTTTTGCGTGACTGGGGATGCGCTGCCAGATGTCATGGCTCCGCCTGGAGATCACTAGGATGGCAATGGAGTTGCCGAACTCCAACGAGGAAATGAAGTCTCGTCGTTGATGATCTATCGTCGTTGCCTGGCTGATATTGTGCAACGAGCATCGCTTGGATGGGGAGAATAAGCCGCCGTTGTGTATAGGGGTTGGAGGAGCCGTCTGATCCTCCTGCTTGTTGGGATATGCCGTCGCGAAGGAGATTGGTGCGGGCGATCGAGGGCTCCGCTTGAGGGTTTACTTCGAAGCCCCATCGAGCTGAATCGCATGCGCACTTGGGAGAGGGGTTGAATCGCCAGGAAGAGGGCTTGAATCGCCTACGGCCGAATCATGAGGTGCTCCTCCAGGAGCTTGTGATCTGAGGGGGATGCGCATCTATGGAGAACTGCCTGAGGGAGGACGAGAGCGTGCGCAGCTGCTCCTGGACGATCTAGGATTTTGAAAAACCCTAAAACTGAACTCAAATCTCGAACCATATATAAACAAGGACTTATAACTAAAAATCGATTCTCAAACCGATTACAAAATAAAATCGAAAAACATGATGAAATCCTCAAGAATCGACTGGCTCTGATACCAAGTTAGAAAATAGGAATGCAGAAGCGAAATGATAAATAGAACACGGACATAAAAATATATATGAACGCGAAGATTTTTTCATGGAACCATACTCCCTAAGGAGCGGGATGAAACCACGAGAGCAGGCCTCAAAGGGCCATATATTGCATTCAACTTTCTCAATGAATACAGGAGGTCTGGGGCTCCTTAAATAGCCTCCACAGAGCCTCCAAGTCCTGTCACTAGTAGATGTCGGACTAAACATATGGAAGGGGTAAATGGATCCTGGATGGATCCATTTACCCTCCTATTACATAAGCGGCGCACCACCAAATACTCCAACAGTACCTTCGATCAGTCACCTTCCTCTGCAAAAGTTGTGTAGAGTCCTCCCACAAATTCTATCTCAGTATATATTTCAGTACGAGGCTTGCAAGTTTGAGAAGTGTCATCGTTTTAGTTTTCCTAGACCTCGGAGTTGTAGTAGCAATACCTTATTTTAGTTGGTTCATTTTGAGAATGTGGTCCCCAATCGTGTCCCTATCCATCAAGGGCACAAGTTCTATCTTGTGAATGGGTAGGTCATTTAAACATCTATTAATGAAATAAAGAATATTTTTCTGCTATTGTTAAATATGACCTAGATGGTTGAATTTTCAATTGAAGCAATCAAACTTCAGAGAGAAGATTTTAGAAAACGTATCTTGGGATTATAACGGAAGTGCAAACGAGATGTAGGATGCAGTAGCAACTTGTATCCGGAAGGTAGCCAAAGAGATGTTAGGCGAATCCAAAGGAGGAGTTCCAGTCCAAAAGAAGGCTGAAGAAATATTAAAATTAAAAGAGCAGGCTTTAAATCTATGTATGAGGATAGAACGGTGTTGAGATATTTGTTATCTTTTTTGTCTTTTATGTATTATCTATCATACATGTAGTCATTATGTATTTTACCCAATAGGTTACTCTCCTATACAAGAGAACCTTAGGGCCTCATGAATAAACAATTCATTCTATTCTCTCCACATGGTATCAAAGTGACGGGTCACGGTTCTAGACCAGAGTTCTTGTACCCCTTAACCCCATGTGTCGTCCTCTCTCATCCACATACGTGTTGCTACTCCCCATCTTTCCTCATGTGCACCGCCGCATGTGGCAACCGATCCCCTAGCGTCGCCTCGTGAAATTGACTTACTTATTGGATAATATTAAAGTCTAAAATTGTATCTTCTTCTAATGAGAAATTTGCAATTGTTGCATATGTTTTAGAAGATTAGAAAATTTGATCTTAAGGTCTAATACTCATCTATATTGGAATTGATGCAATTGTAGCAACAATATCCATTGGATAGATAGACTTCACATTTTCAGTGGGAGAGCCCTGAGTCTTAGACAATGTCTCTATGACCTAGATATTAAAATACACTCATTATTTGTTTCTAAATGTTGGAAATAAACATGAATTCTGGAATAGAGCTATCATAAAGAGTTGTGATGGATATATTTCATATAGTAATCTGACATCTGGAAGGCTCTACTAAAATTAGAAAATTAATGAATGGTTCATAAACATTTCTAATACTGAAAATTTAAACCTTAAAAGATTAATAAGAGGATGAAGATCACTTGACAGTGATCTAGCATCAAACCTTGGACATATGTCTGTTGATGAGATCAATAGACTAGTAAGATATTGAACTTTAGATTGTCTGAAGATTCAAAATCTTACATACTTGTGAATATTGTATTCAAAGGTAAAAATGAATACACCCTTCTTTGGGAATGGTGTAAGATGCCAAGGTATTCAAGATCTCATTCATATTGATGTATGTGGATCATCTGTACCATAACTGTTAGAGCCAATGATACTCTGTTGTATTATTCCATAGAGCCCTCGGGTCTCTTATATAGAGAGAAACCCCTTGGGTAAATTACATAGACGTACATGAGATAAATAAGAAATACGTAACAGTACATCATTACATAACGTAAACCTTTACACTCCCCCTCAAGATGGAGCATAGATATCAATCATGCTCAGCTTGGAAGTACATCTCTGGAAAGGTCCTCTGAGCAATGGCTTGGTAAATATATCAGCAGTCTGGTCCTCTGAACTGACGTGTGAAGTGGAAATCAAGCCCTTCTGGATCATGTCTCTAGTATAGTGACAATCTACCTCGATGTGCTTTGTTCTTTCATGAAAAGCTGGATTATTGGCAATGAACAGTGCTGCCTGGTTGTCACATTGAAGATTCATGGGGAAGGAGACATGTACATTCAAATCTTCTAAGACCGCTCGGACCCACATCATTTCTGCGCTTGCTTGTGCCATGGCTCTGTATTCGGATTCAGCTCGGATCTCGTCACAACAGTCTGTTTCTTGCTTTTCTAAGAAACCAAAGAGCTTCCTATGAAGATAGCAAATCCTAAAGTAGATTTACGATCCTTTGGACATCCTGCATAGTCTGCATCTGCACAACCTGAAATAGACATATCTGTATCTTTTCTAAATAACAAACCTGTGCCTGGGGAAGACTTCAGATATCTCAATATCATATACAAGGCCTCCATATGAACTTGCCTAGGTTGCTCCATAAATTGACTCACCCGGTTTACTGCAAAGGCAATATCCGGTCGAGTTATGGTGATGTATAGAAGCTTACCCACCATCTCTCTGTATCTTCTTTTGTCCGCCTCTTCGGTATCATTGTCGAACAGCTTCATGCTTGGGTCCATAGGCGTGCTCGACGGTCTGCACCCAACCATTCCTGTTTCAACTAGCAAGTCTGTGACATATTTTCTTTGAGTCATTACCATTCCTTGTGCATTTCTTGCAAACTCTATCCCCAGAAAATATCGTATCGTGCCTAGGTCCTTTGTAATAAACTGACTTCCCAAACGAGATTTGGTCATCTCAATTCCCTGAGCATCGTCTCCTGTAACCAGAATATCATCAGCATATACCATGACGACAATCGTACCTCTAGGAGTCTTCTGGATAAACAGTGAATGGTCCGAATTTGATCTCTTGAACCCTTGTCGTTCAATCAGCTGGGAAAGCTTCTGAAACCATGCACGTGGACTTTGTTTAAGGCCATAAATAGCCTTATGAAGTCTGCACACCATCTGAGTCTCCCCCTCAGCAGCAAACCCCGGTGGTTGCTGCATGTAGACTTCTTCCTGTAGATCACCATACAAGAATGCATTCTTGACATCAAGTTAAAAAATGGTCCAGTCACGTACCACAGCAACAGATAGGAGAATGCGAAGAGTGGAGTGTCGATCCACTGGTGAAAATGTATCCAAATAATCTACCCCATAGGTTTGGGTAAATCCACGTACGACAAGTCTGGCTTTGTATATGTCAAGACGCCCATCTGCGTGATATTTAACCGCAAACACCCACTTGCTACTCACCACAGAGGCACCTGGAGGAATGGGAACTACAGACCAAGTCCCTCGAGACTGTAAGGCACGCATCTCCTCCTCCATAGCTAGACGCCAGCAATCAATCTTCATGGCTTCTTGATAAGTCCGTGGGATCTCAACCGACGAGACAGCTGCTGCAAATCGCTGGAAATCACCAGTGAGACGATGAAATGACACTTGAGACGCAAGAGAATATGATGCACATTGTCTTTTCTGCTTCCTATGAGCAATAGGACGATCAAGATCATCTATTACTGTGTTGTCTGGCGGATCCCCCTGTTGTGGTAACGGTTCCTGCACCGGTGCATTATCTAACCCATCATTAGTGGTAACATCAGAACATACCTGAGGCGAGCTGGATGATTGACGTGTAGCTTGAGCAGGCCCTGACCGCCTTGTGTAGAACTTAGGGAATGGTAGAATAGGAGGTGGGGGGAGGTGGTGGTGGTGTATTGGACTCAGATTGACCCAGACTCGGAGGTAGGGGCACATAGACATTAGTATCCGTGGATGTGGAGGAAACCAATCTGTCACCTGCAGGGGAGAACTACATAACTGATTCAAAAAAAGTAACATCAGCACTGACATAGTACTTGTCATGAATGGGGTCATAGCAACGATATCCTTTCTGTGTCCTCGAGTAGCCCACAAAAACACACTTAACAGCTCTCGAAGAGAGCTTGTCAAGTCCTGGAGACAGGCGGTGAACAAAAGCGACAGTCCAAAGACACGAGGGCTGAGTGAGAACACGTCTTTGTCAGGAAAGAGAACAGAGATAAGGGCCTTTTCCCCAAGAACAGTAGAGGGCATGCGATTGACCAGATAGCATGTAGTAAGTATAGCATCCCCCCAAAAGGCTAAGGGTGCACAACTCTGAATAAGTAATGTACGAGCAATATCAAGAAAGTGATGATGTTTCCGTTCTGCAACCCCATTTTGTTGAGATGTGTACGCACATGTGGTTTGGTGGATAATGCCCTTAGAGGAAAGAAATCGAGCAAGAGAATTAGTGCAGAACTCCAATGCATTATCAGTACGCACATACTTAACAGTAGACGAAAAAATATTTTGCACTTCATTAATAAGATTTTGGATAACACTTCCTGCTTCAGATTTATTTTTAAGGAGAAAAGTCCAGGACACTCGAGAGAAATCATCAACCACAACAAGATAAAACCTGTGCCCCTGATGATCTGGGACACGACTCGGACCCCAAATATCTATATGAAATAACTCAAATGGGGAGCGACTGCTCCGACCCTGACGACTAGGGAAGCTAAACCGATGGTGCTTCCCTAACTGACACGCTTCACAACGAAATGACGAATTCGGAGAGATCTGAGGCAGAAGGTGACGCATTTTCTGGAGAGGCAGGTGACCAAAGCGAAGATGCCATGTATATGGAGAAACAGATCCCTGAGAATGTAGTGATACGCCAGTGTAGGAGTTCTGTACTAGACGATAGAGACCATTGTGCTCAGAACCACAGCCAATCACCCTGCCTGTTAGTATGTCCTGAAAAATAACAGAAGATGGGTCAAAGATAGCACGACAGTGCAAATCTTTTGTAATCTGACTAATTGATAATAAATTCATGGAGAACTCTGGTGCATGTAGAACGTTTTGTAAGTGCATGGAGGGCAACAAAATAGTCTCCCCCTGACCGACAATAAATGAATGAGTGCCATCCGCTATGAGTACGGAGCGACCAGACTGAATAGCTCTGTAGGACTGCAGGTTATCTCTATCACGGCAGAGATGATGGGTGGCTCCACAGTCAACCATCCAACCTGAGAGATCATGATTATGATAGGAGGCAGAAGTACTACCTGAGGTACTGGCAGTAGCAGATGTACTAGCGGACGCAGAAGCCGCAACGTCGGATGGATCAGCCCCCTCTGATGATGACTGTGGCATAATATCACGAAGCCGTGCCACTAGCTCCTCGAACCTGTGATCTGGAGTAGATGCTGGCGAGGCCTGAACATGATCAGCGACACGTGCAGAATGAGGAAATCCATGCTTGGAATAGCATGTATCCTCAGAACGACCAGTACGACGACAGAATGACCACGTTGAACGCACACGACCTCCTCGGCCACGTCCACCACTTCCTCTGCCACGAAATGAAGACGAACTACCTCGTCCTCTGGAGACCGCCATTGCCGAAGGAGGTGGAGTCGCTGCACTGGAGGGAACTGAGATACGACTGAGCCTCCTGTTGACTTCTTCCATTGGAGAAATAGTGGCGTCGGCGAGGATCTGAGAGCGGGCTGCCTCGTACTCTGGATCAAGGGCAACAAGTAATACGCCTACCATAGTGGCGTTGCGGAACGTCTTCTGCTGTTCGGGAGTGGTTGTGAGCGGGATTGTGCTATATAATTTCTCGAACATTCCGCGGAGGGACGTGTACAGAGAATGAAGAGGCCTTCCATTTTGCTTCGTGGTAAAAATATCATGCTGCAACTGCAACATCTTTGTCTCGTTCCGCACTTGAGAATATGTAGTAGCCAGAATATCCCACATCGCCTTGGCGGTGGGTTGATGGAGGACGTCGTTGGCGATTTCCATCGTGAGCGTTCCTGACAGCCAAACCTTTGCATACGCATCATCAGCCTCCCATGAGGCATATATCCTCGTCTTCTCTGCCGGCTCATCTTCGATAAGAATAGGTTTCTTACCACATGACTTCATAAGACTCAGGAACTGCGTAGCCCAGAGTTCGTAGTTCGTCCCGTCCATTTTGACTATCGGTGTCGAACCTTTGAAGGCACCTATGGCGGGCATATCAACATTTAGTTCTGACATATCGCTGGAGAAGAAGACCTAGGGATGATAGACCAAAGAACCGGTGTCTACAAAGACACGTTTGGATTCAAGTGCATATGTAGACGTATGCACTTGAACCCATCGACGGCGGGTGGGTCTGAAGAAGACCGGAGGGAGAGGGCCTTGGCGGTGAGAGGCCCTCGGCGGCTAGAGGG
Organism: Ottelia alismoides; assembly: GCA_037367405.1. NCBI lineage: Eukaryota > Viridiplantae > Streptophyta > Magnoliopsida > Alismatales > Hydrocharitaceae > Ottelia > Ottelia alismoides. The sequence continues at coordinate 370,028 of JAZKJV010000214.1, forward strand.
GAGAGGGCCTCGGCGGCGAGAGGGGACCGCGGCAGGAGGGGCCCTTGGGTGGGCTGGAGAGGGGCGGCGGGTGGTGCCCTCGAACAGGCTGTAGAGGGGCGGCGGGAGGGCTGGGCGGCGACGGCGGCTGAACGGGGGGGAGGGGGCGGTGGGTGGAAAAAACCCTAGACTAGGGTTTTGGCTCTGATACCATGTTAGAGCCAATGATACTCTGTTGTATTATTCCATAGAGCCCTCGGGTCTCTTATATAGAGAGAAAACCCTTGGGTAAATTACATAGACGTACATGAGATAAATAAGAAATACGTAACAGTACATCATGACATAACGTAAACCTCTACAATAACAAATATTGGTGATATGTGATATCATTCGATGATTATTTGTAATATGAGATTTCTTCCATTCACCTTATAAAGCTTTGAAATGTTCAAAGATTTCCCAATTTTAGTTTAGAACGAAATTTTGAAGGAAGATGAAATGAATTTGATCTAACCTAGGTAACAATTACCTATTAGATGAATTCAAGGAATACCTTATGTAGATATGTCCTATCTCGCTCTCCCGATAGACCTAAACTCAACAGAGTTATAGGAAGATACAATTGTATTGTGTGTGACATGATTTGATCAAATGATGAATCACAACATAATTGCCTCTTAGTTTCCAAGGTATATATGTAGTAGAAACTACAATATATATACATAATAAGATTCCATTTAAACTTGAACATCCTAAGGTTTGGAACCTAGCCTAGTGTTGGACACTTCAGAATTTAGGGTTGCTTGGTCCATAACTTTGTCATGGATACAAGTGAGCTGGAATCTAGTACAAGAGAGTGCTACTTCATTAGGAAAATAAAGGATGGTATTGGATACCTACTTTATGATCTTGAGATTCTTAAAAGATTACATTTCTAAGGATATGATTCTTGCCATGGATGCATATGCCAAGGTTTGGCTATCATGCACATTAGCAATTGAGATTGCTAATGATATTCTCCATCAGTCCACTGCAAAAGCAATGTGGGATATTCTTGCTACTACCTATTCACATGCCAAGAATGAGAAAAAGCTTCTACAACTCCAGCATGACATCTTCACAATCAAGCAGAATGGATGGCCTCTCCACTCGTTACATACATCTTTGCGTGGAATGTTCGAGAAGCCCTATAGCTTCATGCCTCTCACATCTACCCTGGAGCAGCAGAAGACCTACAGGAATGCCACTATGGTTGGTGTATTCCTGGCAATGCTAGATCCTGAATATGAGACGGTCCGCTCCCAGATTTTGGCCGACTCCACTATTCCTCCTATGGAGGAAGCTTTTCGCAGGCTTAGCTGGATCATTGTTCCATCAGCTACTGCAACTCCGACAACTTCTGCGATGGCCACCTCCCGAGGTCGAGGAGGCTCTTCTCAATTTCATGGAAGAGGACCTCGCAGCAGAGGAGGTCGAGTTCGTCAGCCATGTACTTTCTGCCATCGTCCTCGGCATACAGGGGATACATGCTACTCCAAGTATGGATTCCCTGCCTCTGCCTGAGTAGCTGAGCAGATTGAGCCTCCGACTGCCTCTTCTTTGAATCAACATTTTGAGGACATGGTAGCACGATTGAGGGGCATTATACCTCCTTCTGGTTCTGTGACATCTCCATCGGTCCTTGGAGTCATTCAGATGTAGCTGCTTTAGCCTCCTCCAGTACCTCAGGTAGTACTTATGCACTCACTAGCAGTGGTAGATCTGATGCTATAGAATGGATTATGAACTCCAGCGCCACGCATCACTTGTGTGTCGACAAGACTCAACTTACAGCCTGCAGACAAGTTCCTCCAGAACGAACTGTGATCATTGCAGATGGGACTCATTCCCCAATTACTGGACGGGAGGAGATTAGTTTGACACCCTCTATGCATCTACAGAATGAGTTACATATGAATTTGTTGTCCATTAGTCAGATTACAAAGGATTTACATTGTCGTGCCATTTTTGACACATCTTCTCTTATTTTTCAGGACATCCTTACAGGCAAGGTGATTGGGTGTGGCTGTGAGCAGGGCGGTCTGTATTGCCAAGTCCGAACTCCCTATGCCGGAATATCCTCTCTATCTGTTGGACTTGTCTCACCATTTATGTGGCAACTACGCTTTGATCATCTCTCACTTCAGAAATTATGTCATGTTCTGCCTCAGATCTCATCTCATGCATCCTTCCAATGTGAGGCATGTCAGTTGGAAAGCATCACCGTTCTACCTTTCCCAATCGTCAGAGTCGGAGCAGTAGCTCCATTTTCGAGTTGTTTCATATAGATATTTGGGGTCCCAGTCGTGTCCCTGATCACCAGGGGCACAAGTTTTATCTAGCCCTTATTGATGATTTTTCTCGTCTGTCTTGGGTCTTTTTGTTAAAGAATAAATCTAAAGTTGAAGATGTTATCAAAAATTTCTTGATCGAAATACAAAATGTCTTTTTTGCCTCAGTAAAAAATGTTCGAACTGATAATGCCTTGGAATTTCGTACTCATTATCTCTCTCGTTATTTTTCAACCAAGGGAATTATTCATCAACATCATGTGCTTACACTTCATAACAAAATGGTATTGCAGAAAGAAAGCATCGCCATTTGCTTATTGTTACAAGGACACTTCTCATTCAGAGTCATGCTCCTCAATCCTTCTGGGGCGATATTGTTCTCACGACATGTTATCTTATTAATCGCATGCAAGGCCTTAAATGTCAGTTTCGGTCACCATTTCGGTATCGACCAAAATAGAATTTCGACAGAATTTCGGTGGAATTTCGACTGAAATTTCGGTCATTTCGGTCATTTTTTGTACTAGGACCCCCATATTTCGGTCATTTCTGTCGAATTTCAATTTCGACTGGATATCGATATTCGATATAAATTCGATCAAATTTTGCTGAAATTTGAGGCCATGATCGCATGCCCTCGGCAGTCTTAAGTGAGAAAATTCCTTTCTCTCTTGCCTTTCCTGAAAATGAGTTGTTCTCACTCACTCCTCGTGTGTTTGGCTCAGTCGCATTCGTCCACCAAGTGTCTACGGGTATTGACAAGCTCTCTCCTAGAGTTGTCAAATGTGTATTTGTTGGGTATTACAGGACGCAGAAAGGATACAAATGTTATGATCCAATGCGCAGGAAGTATTACATTAGTGCTGATGTCACTTTTTTTGAGTCCGTGATGTACTTTTCTCCTACAGGTGATCAGTTGTCGTCTTCTGATACATATGATAATATATACATGCCACCACCACCATTACCTTCCACATCTCCACCACCACCACCTCCTTCATCGCCACCCTCACAAGTTCCTATGCCACCTCAACCTACTATAACGGTCCTCGTTCCACCTTTGCCTCACCATTATACACGCCAGTCTGCTTCTGCTTATGGTCGCCACTCATCATCAAGCACGTATGAGGTATGTTCTGATAATACTGTTTCTAATGATGAGTCTAATGGTCTATCGGTGCAAGATTCTTTACAGGGGACAGATGTTGAGGCTGCAGACTTGGATCTGCCCATTGCACTTCGGAAGCCGAAGCGTAGTTGTGCTTCATATCTGTAACATCTGGTTTCCAACCAAACCCGAACTCGACCCGATTAGCGTCCGACTAATCCAATAAAGTTGTTTGTCAATGTCAAACAACCTAAATCGATCAATTGATTGTAAATCAAAAGTCGATCGGGCAAAATTGACCAAAAATCGGTCGCATCGTAATGCGTGCCGCGAAAAGCCGCGACGCAAATTCAGAAACTGCAAAACGAACCGAGATCGCTTAAAAATCCGATTCGACAAAACAAGACCAACGGAATTGACCGTTCGCCAATCGGATATCGTTTGATATTTTTAAATCACAAAATTTAATCTTAAACAAAAACCGTATCCGAAAATTTCGGGTATTCAAAACCCAACCGAAAGTATATCAATATTATACTCATATTGACCGTTATTTTGAGACGGTCAATTTGAGATATAACACGTCAAAATCCGAGGCTTGTGGCATGAATACAGTCAACTTTAAGATTTGGTAAAAAAAGGAAGTTTAAAAAAATAATTATTTATTTATTTCTTTTATGTCTGCTCGGTTAAAAGATGTATATAAAAAAAACAAATGCACAGGTGTGCATCCCCTTTTCCCAAAAGCCTCCACGATACCCTCCCCTTCCTCTTTAAATCCACCGCCAACTCCTCTTCTTGTACTTCTCCTCTTCGAGTCTTTTCTTCCACCTCTAACATTCTTCTTTCCTAATCATCAACAGGGAACCCATCCCTCCTCTTCTTCTCCAACTTTCCTAATTTCAACGTAGAGAGCCCAAATTGCTGCTGGGATTTTCCTCCAACAACCACAACTGATTGGGAGCCTGCAACTACCAAATAATCTCTGACTGGAGCCTGGTAACCTCTCCAACGCAGCAACTTTTTGCTGATCTTGGATTATCTACTGTCAAAGCTGTCCTGAGAAGCCTCAGTGCAGCTCAAGGTGTTGTTCCAGCAACAATTCTCCCGATATTGCTGCTTGAAGGAAATTTCTTGAAGCTACGGTGCTCCCAATCACTGCATGCGTATGACCTCCATTTTGGAGATCTAAAATAAGGGTATATTCCCATCTCAACCTCCTACTGCCTGTTAGAGCTATTTCCCTTCTTTGTAGCATTCTCCAGCAATTCCCTCACGTGGATCTGCTCCCAACTTGCTGTTGCAGTTGTTAAAGAGCCAAAATCCTCTATTTTCTTAAGGATTTCAAGAGGTACACTCCCTAGCCTCTTATTTGTTGCCATGCATGTATTTACACATGATTAATTCCATAGCTGAAGCTCTTTCTAGCCAACAATTTGATTGATCAGTTCAACGGTTGATAAATTAAATATTCTGATCCGATTCGTCTGGACAAAAATCAATAAATCAATAATAAGGTATTCGGTGATTGCAGGAATCCACGGACTAAATTTTCTTCAAATATAGCAAATGATACGTCTTGTTTTAATGTTCTTTTCAATACTTATTATATATTCAAATAAACTCCCAACATTATCTAAATTTGAATCATTCCTTTCTAAAGATGAAATTTTTAGTTTTCGGATCATAACCTCTCCTGCCAGTAAAATTATAATAAATTGTATTACAGGAGTTAATAGTAAAAGGATAGAGTCCTCAAAAGCATGAATATATCTATATATATTATACCATGTGTTTGGTTAAGGCTTGTTTTGTTAACGGGTGAGCATCTTGTAGCACTTTATAATGGAAGAAAGGCATGATACAGTCATTATATAATATCAATACAAGGCATGATACAGTTATTATATAATACCAATATTAGGACTGTCTCCAATAATATTCATGCATTAGTGATTGACAGTAATATGCCCTGTGCATAAGGAGCAACAATAAGTTATTGAGCATAGCCTTCATAAAGGATTGCAACATGACCATTATATCTTGAATTTCGTCAAGTTATTGAATGCTAAACCATTCCGCTGCTGCTGTGTATAAATAGAAAAGTTAAAAAGTTTGAATTTAACATTTAAATTTACTGTCTAGTTGACTATTCTTTACATAAATGTGAAATGGAATCAATAAGTTGATGTATATACAATATATACATATTCTTTAGAAAGTATCTACTATTCACATATGAAGTTTTGATATAACAGAAAATTGTAACAAGATTAAAAATATTATTGGTATTTGGAAATTTTTGTTTATAAGTGGATTGAATGAGATCAAATATAATAACAATTAGATATGTTGCCTATACTCTGCTACGGTCGAACTTTGAAAGTTTAAACATTTGATGTAGATTTAATCTTCTGATGAAATATATCACCTGGATTCTTTTTATTATCGAAATCAGAATGTACATGATTATACGCCTAACAAATAAGATAACCTCTGGTACTACAGCGACCATTCCCATGCACCATTACATAAGGTCTCCAGTTAGACTCTCCTTTGACTGATCCTAAAAATCTAAATTATTTAATGATACTGATAGTATGTGAATAAGCAAGCCGAGGAAGAATCATTGAACTATGTTATCGGGTCAGAGTTAACTATAAAAAAAATGAACATAGAACATGCTTTAAAAACAAGAAATAAGATCATTATGACTGAAAGCTCCCTATCGATTGATTCTGAAAATTAATCACAAAGAGATCGAGCAAGGTGATAATAGCTCAACAAATGAATCAAGCAAACAATTATGAAGTAATGATGACCTGTTTATTCAAGGTGCCAGTCATGGTGAATCTTACACTTGACTGTGCGAGGGCGCGGTGACCCTCACCTGGGCGAAGGAAAGGAAGCCCAGTTAGGGCAGCGGCCGCCAAGTGCGCGGGTCTAGGATCCCAGTCCCTTTTCGGTTTTACGCGAGCTCGCAGTGTTTTTACACCTCGTTGGGATCCCGACTTTAGACCATTCCGCTGACCCGCTGTTTTAGGATACCCAGGCGGGGGATCCTGGTTTTTCAGTTTTACGTACGAGCTCGGTTGCCCGTTACCGATCGGGCTGTTTTTCTAGAGTGACTTTTCCGGGAACTCCCTCTCACCCGTCTCAGTGGCGTAGTTTGGGAGTAGACCTATCCCTCTATTGGACCGTCCTTCCAATTAGGGGGCGAGACGGAAGAGCCCTTTTGTTGGCTTCTTCACAACTTGAATTTTTCTTTCGCCAACAGACTTGGCGATTCTACATCCAGATCATCCACATCTACATCTATATCTACATCATCGAGAGTTACATCAGAGAGAAAGTTATAGTCAAGGTTTGGAGGAAATCACAATTAAAATTGAGATGATTAGAAGTGACTATAATCAGTTTTGAAATCCCTATAAAGATCACAGTTAAGTTAAGTAAATGGAAGTGACTATAATCTAAATTCGAAATCTTAATAAGCTAGTGGACGTGTTGGGAATTTAGTTAGGATGCATTATACAACACCGCATGCCTACGGAGGCACCCCAACCCTAAGACTTTTCCCAAGTCTTAGAGTCATAGTGTGAGGTTTCACACGAACCAAGACCACAGACTATCCACTAGACTTAAGAATTTAATAAATCATTATATCTTCTTATCTCATCATTCCCATCATCAAAATCCACAAATATGATCTCTAAGTAATATGAGAATAAAATATACATACTTATGATCAATTAATTACCACAGAGATTTGCTCATTTGGGAAATGTTGGGATAATGGCTGATCATGAGAGGTGCTTACTAGAATTTTGGAAACCTTTTACAATTGCAAGTAGAATAAATTTTAATTTGAGTTGTTCTCGCCTTTCTACTTGCTTTCTTTTGAAAATAAATGCCTGTTATTTTATAAGTTTTTGGGAGGTACCAGCAACCGCTGACGCCTTTTCTTCCTAACATGTTTGGCAGGCAAACACAGCCTGCTGATCAGTAGCTTTTCATGGTTACAGGAGAAAGGATCTATACTCAACGGTATGGTATTTTGTGTCGGTTTTTGTTCGGTTTATAATGTATTATGTTTCTTTCTCTTCAGTCAGGTTTTTGGGATATTGTATGTACTGTCAGATTTTGTACATGTTGTAGAAAATATGGAAGTTAATGAAATAAGAAGTTGGTGCCAATTGTCTCTATTAACTTGTGGTTATGATTGTGAATGTCATGTGGAAAATTATCCGCGCGAAAAATTTCCCAGTGTTTCTATAAATTATGCGATCTCTAGTGAATGGAAAGCCGCGAAGGTAGTGTAAACGGGTACCCGGATCCTCGGGGGTTCACAATATCCTATAGCATCCATGGTATCCTTTGATCGCCTAACAGGTGCTTTTAAGGATTTTGCAGTTGCCTTATTAACCATGGATATTCCACGGAATTATAAAGATGCTTTGAAGGACTCTCGATGGCATTTGGCCATGGAAAAAGAGATGGTTGCTCTGCAATCGAGAGGCAATTGGAGCCTCGCCCCAGCTCCCACTGGAGTCTCCACAATAAGTTGTAAACGGGTGTTTAAAGTTAAACAGAATGCCGAAGGTACCATTGACAGATACAAGGCATGCCTGGTTGCGAGAGACTTTACACAAACATACGAGGTGGATTATCTCGACACATTCTCATCAGTTGCTCGTCATTCCACCTTACGGATTCTCCTCTCTGTTGCTGTTATCCGAGATTGGCCTTTATTTCAGATAGATCTCAAGAATGCATTTTTGTATGGTAATCTTCAAGAGAAGGTCTACATGCAAAAGCCACTGGGATTTGTTGTTGAGTGGGAGTGTTCACAGGTGTGTAGACTTCATAATGCGATATATGGCCTTAAGCAGAGCCCTGGAGCTTGGTTCCAGAAGCTTTCGGACTTGTTTGAGAAGCATGGATACAAACGCTCGAATGCAAATCATTCCCTTTTCATACAGAAGACATCCAGAGGTATGGTCACTATTATAGTGTATGTTGATGATATTCTTGTTACAGAAGATGACATACAAGGAATAAAAAGGGCGAAAGAACTTTTAGGTTGTGAATTTGTCATGAAGGATTTTGGAGCTCTTAGATACTTTTTGGGACAGGAGTTTGCCAGAAATCAACAAGGGCTTGTGATGACCCAAAGAAAATATGCCACCGATTTGCCAAGCGACAAAGGAATGCTTGGATTTCGACCTGCTACCACTCCCATGGATCCAAGCATGAAGCTATATGATGATGATAATGAGGAGGTGGATAGGAAGAGATACAGAGAGCTGGTAGGAAAGCTCCTTTATGTTACCATCACCAGACCCGATATCTCTTTTACGGTTAATCGGGTAAGCCAATTCATGGAGCAACCACGTCAGGTGCATATGTATGCTATACATATGATACTCAGGTATCTTAAATCATCTTCAAGTGCAAGTCTACTATTTAGAAAATGCAAGGAGATTACCATCTCAGTATGTGTAGAATGCAAACTATGCAGGGTGTCCAAAGGAAAGGAAATCCACTACTGGATTTGCCGTATATGTTGGAGATTCATTTGTCTCATGGAGGAGCAAGAAGCAAACCGTTGTAGCCAGATCTAGTGCTAAGTCTGAATATAGGGCTATGGCCCAAGTTAGTACAAAAATGATGTGGGTTCGGGCTGTCATTACATATCTATGTATAGAAGTTCCCACTCCTATGGCACTGGAATCTGACAATCAAGCGGCTATATTTATTGCAAATAATCCAGCATTTCATGAGCGCACCAAGCACATTGAGGTTGATTGTCACTATATACGAGATATGATTCAGAAGGGCTTCATTTCCACATCTCATGTCAGCTCTGGAATCAAACTACAGATATCTTCACCAAGGCCTTACTCAAAGGACCCTTCCAGAAGTGCTCGTTCAAGCTGAGCATGATCGACATCTATGCTCCATCTTGAGGAGGAGTGTAGAGATATGTTTATTTACATTAGCTATTTCCTATTTTCATACTATTTATTAATTCTCTGTACTTATGGATGCCTTATGTAATTTACTCATAGGCTACTCTCCTATGTAAGAGAGCCTAAGGTTCACAGAATAAACAACTCTTTCTATTTTCCCAATAAAATCTGACAATGATCTGACTTCATATGATAAAGTTTTGAAAGATCATGACATGAAAAGATGGATGTTAGCAATGAAGTCTAAAGTAGACTTCATACACAAGTGTTGTATATTGACTTTCGAGGATCCATCTATAAGGTCAAGACCCGATAGGTGTAAATGGATCTTCAAGAGAAATAGAGAACTTGATGAGAAGGTAAAGACCTTCAAAGCACGGCTCGTATCCTCAAGATACACACAGAAAGAAGACATCGCTTGTGATGAGACTTGCTTTCTAGTGACCTTGCTTAAACTCATCAAATTATTGCTAACTATAAATGCACAATTTGACTATGACATTTTCAAGATGGAAGTCAAGATTGTTTTCCTCCATGAATTCCTCACCGAGGATATTCGCATGAAGTAGACCCGGGGCTTCATGGTTGAGCAAGGCAAGGTGTGCAAGAAACTCCATCAATGAACTCAAATGTTCTCATAGTTGGAATATTAGATTTGATGAAATTATAAATGTTATGATTTCAGAAAGAATCTTGATGAACCTGAAGGATATGGTATTATCCTCAAGAGCATCACGGAAGCATGATCGTCGTATCGAATACGATGCAAAACGACTAGTCGTACTAGTTGTTCTGTGCAGCGGAATTTAAAAAAATTTCATGCGATGAAACAACATGATCCAAGAACGTTTCTCGGATCGTTTCATCTAGAACCACAACAAGTATAACGGAATACCTCTTGAAGCGTGGTTGATCTAGTCTCTAAGAAAAGAGACCTCATGTCTCAAGTTCGATCGTCGGAGAGATCACTTGCGAGCGCGGGGATGAACCATGTGATCCTCGCAATCCAACAAGTTGATCCAAGCACGGTGAACTCCTGATCTCGTCGTACGAGATCGAACGTCCTCTTCGTGAGCGTAGCACTCCAAGAAGACGGAGAACCGAAGAACGTCGAAGCAGCGGCGCGGTGGCGAAAGCGACGACGAGTCTCTCCTCTAGGGTTTGGTGGACGGCCACCAAGAGAGAGAGAGAGAGTTGGCGTGTGAGAAGAATGAGAGAGAGAGAGAGAGAGAGAGATGTGCTCCAAATTTGCATAGCCCTAGAGAGCATGGTATACATCTCTATTTATAGGGTTTTGGGATCCATGGATCTCAATCCATGGGACATATAAAATTAATGGATGAGATTGATTTATGTCCAATCCAATGGTCAAGATTGTTGTTGGTAAAAACCAACAAATAATAATCTAATTTAAATCAAATATATTTGACATGTCAAATATATTTCAAACCTAAATTAGATCAAGCAATTATGGAGAGATTTGCACGGAGATCTCTTCCCATTAGGAATGGTGGGGACGGCCACCACATTCCTTGTGGAATTGGTAGCCGTCCACCATCTCCCCATGGTGGAGGCAATCTCATGTAATCTCATGAGATTGCATATCTCCATGAATTTCTCCCATAATTTCCAACGACTTTTGTTGTAATTTATTCTTCAAAAATAATTCATAATTAATTTTGAGAATATTGCAATCTTGCCATTGATAATTTGCGAATCACATGCACAACCCAAAACAAAATATAATTTATATTTTCAATTAATTACACAAGGTGTATCCAATACACATTAATAATTAATCAACAAATATAAATTATAATTAGCTCTCTCTAATACATTATAAATCACATTTATAATGTATTATGAATAATTGGATATTGCTATCCACATTATTCTTATCCACAATAATTAAATCACATTTAATTACATTGGATAATTTTCACACACATCAAGATGATTAAATCACATTTAATCATCAATTCTTCAATGCTTAGATTTATGGAATTATTCTTGAACCCTTTCAAAAATAATGTGATTTCTCCGCAGATATTTGGAGATAAGGACAGGGCGATTATATTGTTCCACGTATAGTGACTTGGATGTTGAGATCACATCTCAAATCCAGATCTCATGGACCTCCCATAGATGCTTGATCAAATCAAGACCGTAGACCTAATCTTCTCATTGCATCTGAATCTCATTCAGATCAATGTCCAATACATGGACTAAGATTAGGGCACTTCTCTATTGAGAGGAGTCACTAAAATCCAAACATGTTTCATCACTCCCTCGGAATGGAAGTGTCATGGTTATACAATCGCTTATGATCACATCACCCTCAGGTATTCCCAATACCTGTACATCCTGCATACTGGAAGACCTATGATCATTCTGAAGATGTAGATCACTTTTATACTGCCATCTTCAAGGTTTGATCATTAAGTTTCTCAATCTTGGTCATTGGGAATTGGTATAGATCATATGCTTTCCCAAAGCATATATCTTACCTTCAAATTCATGTCATGCATCCAAAGCATGACGACCATGCATGGAATTTGATCAGTCCCAATACCTCATGAGTGAGCTCATGTCTCCCGGTTCACAAGTGAACCTGTATGATCCCTTTGAGAGATCGTATTACTCATATGTCCTTACATGCACACCAGCTCGCCGGTGTATAGACCTTGTCTAGGTCATCAACTTATTGGTCTGTCAAATGTACACACTCAGACATATAGCAACACATCTGTCTCCGGTCAGAGGATGCATGCCTATGTTGTGACAGCATTCAACATAGGTCTTTGGTTATCTCGATCTCGTTAAGTCAACCCATTGACTCAACTAATCTGACACCTCTGAATCACTATTCCCATGCAGAGGACCTGCATCAAGAGGTCGGTCAGATATCAGCCATATGAGAAAGGATTGCCATCTCCTACTCAGACTGGAGATCATCACTTAACAATCATTTGATGATGCTTGATGAGTTCTCTATCTAACTCCTTAGATATTAATCCAAGCATTAGCCTATATGACTCATTCAATGAATCAACAACTGTATGATCATCAAGTTGGCCATGGTACATAACCCTTATTGTACAGAGGGACCTTATAGTGCATTCATTCATTCAATCTCAAAAAGGGAGTGAAAATAATCAATAACTTTTATTGATAAATCATTTATTACAATAACATTTATTGTAGGAATGGTTCGCTCGGGGCTCACATTGCTAACATAACCATGTGAAGCCGAGTAGGAGTGCCACTGTGATCATCGCGCTAAATGTAGATAAGATCCTAATTATTTGGATTGATATAAGGATGATAATAAGTGTTTTATAATCTTGATATTCCATACCTTGAGACTTGATCTCAAAGATACCTCTTAGATCTTAGTTCTGAAGTTGTTCAGAAGCAAAGAGAAGACGGTACTGGGACCGTCACATCAGTGGTACACTTTGGGCATGTTCTATTTTCTGGAAAAATACAAGAAAGGCTTCTTCCCTTTAAGATATGGTACTAACTTATCTAAATGGATAGCACCTCAAAGAGTTGCGGATGTGAATACCATACCTACATGCTCTAGTCATTAGTTATGGGAAGCTCTATGTATGCTAAATGTGTACGAAAGACAAATGTCTGTCACGCAATAAAAGTAGTAAATTGTTACTAATCCTGCTATGGAAATAAAACACTTGATTGCAGTAATAACAATATCTTCAAAGATGACAAGACTTCAGAGATAGGGATCTTTGAATCCTATCTTCAAGAACTTAAGACTTTATACATGGAGATCTAAAAGGTCTTAACTACGGATACCTTAGGAGATAGAAATCTCCAGGAATAAGGGTATTTTGATAAGGATAATGGAAATACTTGTTATAATAATTATTAAGTTGCAGTGTCAAGCTTACTATAACAAACAACATTGAATAAGTTGGATGCGAGCACTGTTATTAGGAGATATGGAAGTGTTGTAAAAGGACTTGGCGTAGTCTCTCGGAAACAGAGTGGTTGATCAGCTTATCTAGCTATTTTTTCTAAATAGCTGATGATTATCACATGAGTGTGGGTTTAAAGATTAGTCTATTAATGGCTCTTTGGGTTAGTGAGAGATTGTTGGACATGCGAGCCCACGGCGAGCCATTATGCAATAAGTGTTATTGCAAATATCATTCCCTGATCTGAAATGAAGAATAATTAATTTGCATAATAGGTCCATTAGTACTAATAGGATTATTTACCATGACCATCTTAATGATCATACAATCACTTATTCAATTGTTGAATCATAGAGGTTGGTACTTGGATGAATATCTAAAGAGTTAGAATGAATACTAATCAAGCACCATCAAATGATTATTAAGAGATGATCTCCAACCTGAAAAAGAGATGGCAATCCTTTCTCTAAAGGCTGATATCTAACTGACCTCTCGATGCAGGTCACCTGCATAGAAATATATATTCAAATGTGTTAGATAAGTTAGGTCAACGAGTTGACTTAACGAGACGAAATAACCAAAGTCCTATATCGTATGCTATCACGATATAGGCATGCATCATCTGACCGGAGAAAGATGATTGACTATATATCTGAGTATGTAAATTTGGCAGACCAATTGGTAGATGACCTAATCAAGGTCTATACACCGGCGCACTGGTGTGCAACAAGGGTATATAAGGAATACGATCTCTCAAACAAGGCCCAAAATGTCGGTTTCGGTCACCATTTCAGTATCGACCGAAACAGAATTTCGATGGAATTTCGGTGCAATTTCGACGGGAATTTCGGTCATTTCGGTCATTTTGTGTACTAGGACCCCCATATTTCGGTCGAATTTCGATTTCAACGGATATCGATATTCGACAGAAATTCGATCGAATTTCATTGAAATTTGAGGCCATGCTCTCAAATGGATCATACAGGTTCATTTACTGAACCGGAAGACATGAGCTCACTCATGAGATATTGGGAAGGATCAAATTTCGTGCACGGTCGTCTCGCTTTGCAAGCTTGACTGAATTTGTAATTTTGATATATGGTTTTGAAAAGTATATGATCAACACCTAGATATCATATATGCTTTTGAAAAGTATATGATCGATATCAACTCCCAATGATCAAATGAGAAACTTAATGGTAAAACCTTGAAAAAGACAGTCTAAATGAGATCTAAAACTTCGGGTTTATTCAAGGTCTTCCAGTATACAAGATGTATAGGTATTAGGAATACCTGAGGGTGATGTGATCATAAACGATTGTATAGCCATGACACTTCCATTCCAAGGGAGTAATGAAACAGGTATGGGTTTTAGTGACTCCTCTCAATAGAGAAGGGATCTAATCTTGGTCCAAGTGTTGGACAGTGATCTGAATATTATTCAGATGCAATGAAAAGATTACATTTACGGTTTCAATTCAATCAAATATCTATGGGAGGTTCGCAAGATATGGATTTGAGATGTAATCTCAATATCCAAGTCACTATACGTAGAACGTACAACTGTCATGTCCTTATCTCCGAGTATCCGCGAAGAAAACGAATTATCCTTGAAATAATTCAAGGATAATTTCACTATTGATATATGTATCCGAACATTGAAAAATTGATAATTAAATGTGATTTGATTATTATAAATGGTTTGATTCATATTATACGAAGAGCAATTTGAGATAATTAAATGTGATTTAATTATCAAAGATGTGAATGAAATGAATGTGGTTCATATTAGTTGGGCGCATGAGAATAGAGATCCCAGATGATTAAATGTAATTTAATTATCATAGATATGAATAATGTCGATAGCATTATCCATTTTAATCATATATATATTATAGATGTGATTTATAATATATTAGAGAGAGCCTATTGTGATTAATATTTGTTGCTTAATTATTGATGTGAATTGGATTTACATTTGATAATTAATTGAAAATATAATTTACACTTTATTTTGGGTTGTGAATGTGATTCACAAATTCCCAATGACGCGATTGCAATGTTCACAAGATAATTGAGAATCATTTGCGTGAGATAATATTGGAGATTTTCATGAGATAATGTAATCTCATGAAATTGGAAGGAGATTACCATCCACCAACAAAGGTGGTGGACAGCCACCAACTCTGAATTGGATTGGATGGTTATCCCCTTTATTATGGTAAGGGGTCTACCTCCTTTCCAATTATCTCCAATGTTGATTGATTTAATTGAAATTAATTTATATTGATTATTCAATATATATTTAATTAAAGGGATTTTTACCCGACAGACCTTATAATCTTTGTCAATTACTTCCACGACCTTTGAAACAACCTAATTCCCCCTCGACCCCATAAACATGCTCCGTTTTAATCCAAAAACCCTACCGTCAGTTTTAACTTTATCTGATTTAATTACTTGAGTTAATCTTGACTAGATCTAACTAAAGGAAATTCAACAGTGGATATTCCACCATGATTCCCTCCGTTTGACTTGGGGGTAGTAGAGGCAGCCCGAAGGAGCAGGTGGTCGTGTCGAGGTCCCTGGGTCCGGCAGGAGCTATCGAGGTGGGCGGTGGCGTTTTCCGAGCTGCCTCTTCCAGTCATGCAAGGTTCGGACCCCCACGCAGGTGCCGTTGCGGGTGACGAAGCGCGAGGGTGGAGGGGTGGCTCAGGTGCATTTTGACGGGGACCGTGCTAATAGGGCAGAGGATTAAAGGGGCTATGGTAGGATCTCGACGGGCAGGGCAGATGGATTTTGACGAAGATCGGGTTGATGGGGCAGAGGATTAAAGGGGGTGGTGGGTTTCACGGGTGGGTTCTAAAGGGGCGGTGGTGTATCTTTGAGTATAAGGGTGGTTGCGGTGATCAAGGTTCGAAATTTCGATTTCGATATCGTTTCGGTAAGGTCCAATACCGAAATTTCGCCGAAATTTCGGGAAATTTCGACGATTTCGGTGGAAACGTTGGAAAAGGCTAAAAACCCGATTTTTTTCCAATTTTATTGAAAATTTCGATATTCCAAGTTATTAGAACAGTAAATAACATACAAATACACATTTATTTCACACAAATTGGTCATCTATACCCTATATATAGACATATCGGTCATATCGGCCATATCGGTCATATCGGTGGACATATTGTTGGAACCCAAGCAACATGTCTCGATCGATATGGGGTCGAAATGACCCATATTTTATCCATATCATTGCAATTGAGGATCTCCACCCCTCTATTACAACCTATCTCGACCGAAATCTCATAAGACAGTTAATATATAAAAGTTGAAACCATGGTTGTAAGTTGTAACATTGTTAATACATAATAAACAATAGTAATAGTCTAGTCTTACAAATACAATACAACTTACAACAAGTTAAAATTATTAAGAACATGCATATTTCTGATAAATGCAATAAAAGAGAGTAAAGATTAAAATATAGTACCTACCCTGGTGACATGTTTTGTTCAGAACCAGGAGTTTCGTGGTGGATCTGAATGCCCCCCCCCTCCTTGTCGTCTCTCATAGCGCATCGCAGATTCTATAAACTCGCAGTAGTTCTCCCATGTCATGTACGAGTACATGGCCTTGTAATCCATGACATACTGCCTGTACTGGTGGTCATCGATGCCTATGAGCATCCCGAGTCGAGGATAAGCAGCACCGGATCCGGTATCACGAGTGGCACGACGAGGCTGCTGCGAACTACTGCCCTGAGATCCTCGGGACAACGACGACGGAGTAGGAGAAGATCTCTGCGGAGGAGGAGGAGGAACTGTCGTGTAGTAGTCAGGAAAGAAACCGTAGCTGTCACCCCCAAAGAAACTGCCCTGGCTCTGCTCAGGTTGGCTACTTTGGTAGTTGTCTCCGCTACTGTATCCCCCATATCCACTGTAACCATATGAATATGCTGGAGGTGCGTACTGAGGAGGAGGAGGAGGAGGTCCTGGAGGAGGAGCTTGAAAGTATTCCGGGAAGACGCCAAATGATCTCTCATCGTGCGACGATCCATATCCGCCTAAAGGACTTTGTGCTCCTCCGCGATATGGGCTGTCGATATCCATGAAGCTCAAAGAACCTACAGATGATGTCAAATCTTCCATGTAGCTGTCGGTTGGACGCTGGCCTCGACCGTACTCGTAATCCGTAGGCCCTGGACTCGGACTTGGAACAAATTGTCCGTGTGTGTTCCGTTGTCTCTCCATATACTCAAGTCCTGCTTGTAGGCCTTCCTCAAGTCTGGTAGCTTGTGGCCCACGACCACTCCCTCCTGACCCACCTGAGTTTGACTCTCCACCACCACCAGGTCCAGCACGACCAACATCGTCATCATCATCATCTCCACTGTCATCCTTTGATTGTGACTTGGATTTGGAGCTACT
Organism: Ottelia alismoides; assembly: GCA_037367405.1. Lineage (NCBI taxonomy): Eukaryota > Viridiplantae > Streptophyta > Magnoliopsida > Alismatales > Hydrocharitaceae > Ottelia > Ottelia alismoides. The sequence continues at coordinate 387,788 of JAZKJV010000214.1, forward strand.
GGAGAGAATTTCATCAACAGCTGCATCAATCTCGCCCTCCAACCCTCCAACAGGGTCTGTAATCCGCCCGGATCTGGCCAAAAAGTCACCAACGTCTGCTCCCATTTGTTGGCTGATGTTCTCATTCGGTCTTCCACCTGGCTGATCGAGAACTGGGGCACCATTAGAATCCATCCACCTCTGGAGAACGTCCTCATCAGCATCGTCATCGTGCATCTTGAAAATGTATGCAAGGTCAATAGGGTCCGTATAGTCATCTTTGTCATGTCCCTCCGTTGCATGCTTCAATTTCAGCCTCAAGTTGTAATGCACGAAGACAAGGTCATTGAGCTTCTTTTCTCCCAACCTGTTCCTTCTCTTCGAATGTATCAAATTGAACGTGCTCCAGTTCCTCTCACAACCGCCAGCAGATGCGGTTTGAGACAACACTTTCACTGCCACACTTCGAAGGTTGGGAGCTTCCATCCCGTATAACATCCACCATTCGGCTGCAAAAAAAGGAAAAGACAGAAATCATAAGTACAAATAAATGTACACAAAATCAACACAAGTAATGGGTTTATTTGCCTCCGTCCCTACCAGGAAGAGTATTGCCACGACCGTTGACCGCAGTAATCCGACCAAAGGAACCCAATGCATCTCGGTAATACTTAACCTTCACAACGCACAAATAGGTTCAACCCAAATATCTTGTGACTCAAAAGTCAAAATATAGGTAGAAATTGAGGATATTAGTACCTCATTCATGCACATGCTCTGTAACTTCTCGTCCTTGACGAGCTTCTCCACCACAATCTGTACGGCTGAGAGAAGGTCACCATTTGTACCAAGTCCATTCTTGTAGTGGTACTTAGGATTGAAGTAATAAGCTGCACAGAAATTCACGAACAAGCTCATTTATGATGTCCAACTATAAAAATTTAAATGATTGAAAAAAAAACCTTTTTTACATAATACATACCGGCCTTGTGAAGAGGATGCGAGAGCATCTTAGACCATCGCTCGTCTATGATGTCCAACCATGCTTTTGATCCCTTCCCAACCGCTTCTCGGACCTTCTCTCTCATGCAGCGCATTGCCTCGTAGATGACTCCCATGGTGGGCTTCTTGTCGCCATCCACGATCCGCAATGCAGATACCACTGGATCCATGATCCTCGTGACCCGAGTCACGTCATCCCAAAAGGAGATATCATTGATCAATATCTCCACCTTCCGTCCTCCTTCAGTCCGAGCTTCAGGTATCTCGAACCACTCACCCTGGCAACACATGGTTTTCAAACCCGTCTTATGTTGCTTGAGGCTTTGCAACGCTATAAAATTGGTTGCAAAGCGTGTGATGCTAGGTCTCACCAACTCCCCATTGCACATCCGCCTCATTAGTGCCAACACTTTGCTGTGGTTGTATATGAATGTGGTGATCATTCGTGCTTTCTCCACCACCCTTGAGACGAGCTTCCTCTTGCTGAAATCCTTAAGGATCAATGCGCAGCACACGGTGTCCAGAAAATTCCGTAGCTGCTGGACTTCATAATTGTTTCACCAGCCTTCTTGAAGTTGTTGCCGTTATCTGTCACAATTTGCACAATGTGCTCTTTCCCAACCTCCTTTATAACGTCCTTCATCAACTTCAGAAGGTACCTGTGGTCCTTCACATGCTCAGATGCATCAACAGATTTCAAGAAAATTGTCTTCCCATCGCAGTAAACAAGGAAGTTGATGATCTGCTTCCTTGTGTAGCTCGTCCACCCATCGCGCATCAATGTCACCCCATACTCTGGCCATCTCCTCCTCAACTCGGCGATGTACTCATTCATCTCCTCTTTCTCCATCCCAAGATATTTGTTCATGATCTCGTAGGATGTAGGAGCCTTCACTCCCGTTCCCGCTGCAGCGATCTCATCAACGGCATGCTGCAAGAATGGCCCGCTTGCAATGTTGGCAGGAATGCTCTCCCCAAAGAAGAGCTTGCTGATGGCTTTTCCTACCCTTTCTCGTGCATTGGTGAACATTTCCTTCACTGTTTTCTGCCTCGGATCCTTGCTTGCCTTGTATTGCATGGATCCGCTCCTCATCAAGAAGGGCTCAATTCCCTTCCCCTTGTGTTTCTTAGTGGGTGGTGGTACTGGTGCGCCTCCAGAACCACTCCCACTCCCACCTACACCATAGAAGCCGCCCCGTGCACCACCGAGTTCTCTCCTCTCGAACTCGCTCCTCAATGATTCTTGTGTAGCCCTTCTGTATGCCCTCCTCTCTGATGCAGTCTGAATGTCGGCGGGGTACACAAAATCATCGTCATCTGAATCAGAAAGGACGTTGAATTCTTTCTCGAACATGAACTCCTTCATTTGTTCTTCCCTTCTTACTCTCTCCGTCTCCTTTTCCTTCTTTCCGTCCAAGCTCGCCTTGACCTTGTCCCTCACATCTTTGGGACAACGCGTGCACTTGGCAACATTCTTGTTGTTGCCAACAAGATGTTGCTTCATCCTTGTGATCCCGCCTCCTCCCAACTTCTTCCCACAGAAATTGCATTGCGGCTTCGCCTTATTTCCATCAGGAGCGGACGCATACCTCCACCCAATGTCCCCATTGAATTCTTCCATCTGATCATCAGAACTGTCAGATCCAGAACCGGAAGCAGAATGTGCCATGGTTAATATCCAAATGAAGAACCGGAACCGAAACCAGAATGTCGCAGAATGTGCCATGTATGAACGTCGAAATCTGCGAGGAAAATCAAGAACAAACATTAAGTTGGCATTACAATGCAACTGCTTATGAATATGCAAATTATTTTATTTTTTAATTTCGGAATTATTATATATTTAATTTTTCCAACACCTACTTTTCTTGTTTACAGAAAAAAACCTTGGATCTATACATTAGGATCTTAGATTTACAAATTAGGGGACCAATTTCATGAAAGACTACATTATTGACACAAAATATGAACAAAAACGTAAATATTTAACAAATCATTTTCGGATTTTCTATATTTTTAATTTTTATTAATCCAAAACAATTTCCAGACTATGATTTATACTTCCAAAACACAAGATCCGAATATATAACACCACAACTCATTATTGTTCCACATTAAACTTCAAAACCCCCAATTTCTTCTAACATAGATCCAAGAAAATAATCTCCAACAATGTTTTAGTTCATGTTAACTTCAGATCTGTGATACAATGATCATAGTTAGCACTATTGTGCAAAAAAAACACAAAAGACCCAAATTTCTACTCCAAATTTATACCTATTTTGGGGGAAATCTCTCAAATTAAACACCATGCCTAGCTATATCAACAACCATTTAGTGAAAACCCTAAAAAAATTATTGAATTTGAAGAAGATTTATCATAAATTGGCTTACCTCAAGGGATGAAGGTCTTGGAGGAAGAAGAGAACAGCCACTACCCGAAGTCGGTCGAAATGGGGACATTTCGACCGATATTTCGCTATATTTCGAAAGTGGCCAGATTTTTCTATTCAAAGATTCCTAATGTTGGGCGAGATATCGAGATGGACCGAGATATCGGCGATATCTCGCGATATTTCGACCGAAACCGGGGATCTCGATATACAGTATGATTTCGATACCCGATACCCATCGAAACCGAAATTTCGGCGAAATTTCGGCGAAATTTCGTGAGATTTCAGTCCATGGTGGTGATTGAGTATAAGTGGAGGTTTCGCAGGTGGATCATGAAGGGACAGCACAAGTGGGATTTGATGAGGTGCTCAACCTCACCGGTCTTGCGGGTAAAGCCACCAGCCACGGCTTGATCTGAAGCCACTAGCTACGGCTTGATTTTGAGCCACTGATCGCTCATTCGCAGGTTAGCTCATCTCTCCACCGTTGGTGGATTTCGTATAAGGGCTTCCCGGTCATCCACCGCCTATACAAGAAACCTGGAAAAGCCAGCGGTAGGGGAGCAGTCTTAGATATGGGCACAAGCGCAAGGGGCTCTTTCTTCATCACTATTCCAAAGCCCTCTTCGATCTCCACACTCTCTGCACCCGACGGCAGCCACCTCTCCAACGAGTGCGGCAAAGAACCCAAGAGGATCTTCACCATCCTCTCCCCCAGGCCGATCCCCGCGCATATCCTCTTCCGTCCTCTGAAAGACAAGTAGTTGAAGACCGTCGCCCCAGCCGGGATGGTATAGCCCTACACAGCATCTCCTGCTCGGGGAATGCGAGACGAGGACGGGCATAGAGGGTGGAGACATAAAGTCTCCTTCACCACCGCGGGTACTTCAGTTTGGGGACAAGCGATTCTTCTGCAGTTCTGCAGCTCCCGCACCTCGACTCCATCTCACTCAGGCATACGACATAGGTCTCCGACGGGTTGTGGGCGGAGGCCGGCTGATGTAGCTGGGTGTTGAAAGGGAGATGAGGAGGAGGGTGAGGAGGAATGGCACTCAATGTAAATTTGATAAATAAAATAGGTATAATGTAAAAGTATATAACAGAATATGGTTAGTTTTAACGGGTAAATGGATGTAGGTTAACCATAAGGTCTCTACGGTAAGGGTTAGTAAGTTTACGGGGTCGAAGGGGGAATTAGGTTGTTTCAAAGGTCGTAGAGGTAACTTGAAAAGATTATAAGGTCTGCCCGCTAAAAATCCCTTAATTAAATTAAATTAAATGTTGTGTTTTTACAACGAGATCTTGGCTACTAAAAGAAACACAAATCAAGCACATCCATTGATTGTGTATTGTCTATGGATTGAGAACCATGGACTCCTAAAATACTATATAAAAAAGGCAACCCTTGCTCTTCAATTTACAACAAGAGAACAAGATATGCTCTCTCTCTCTCTCATTCTCAGCATGCCAAGTCTCTCTCTCTCTCTCTCATTGTGGTTGTCTACCATGGAGCCTCGGAGAGAGTCGTCATCGCTGCAACATCGTCGCTATGATGCTGGATTGTTTGCTCGTAGATTTCCATCTCCTTCGATGTGTCTCGCTCGTAAATAAGTCAGATCTCGTGTGACGAGATCAAGAGATTCACCGCTTGGATCACCAACATGAATTGCGAGGAGCAGCGTTTCATCAACATGTTCGCAAGCGTCTCCTCCGTCAGATCGGACTTGAGATAGAAAGTATCTTCGTTTAAAGACTCGACCGCAACCACGCTTCAAGAGGTAAACCTAATACTCGTTTGTGGTTTAGATGAAACAATCAGAGAAGTATTCTTGGATCATGTGGTTTCATCGGATTATTTTTTTTTAAATTCTGCTGTCTCGAGCAACTAGTACGACTAGTCTCTCCCGATCGCATACGATGCAATCCTCACGCTTCCGTGATGCGCTTAAGGATATTCACATATCCTTCACGAGTAGCATCAGGAACATCGGAATGCCACTATGACATGAGTATTTATGCCATCCCTTGACTCTGAGTACGATGCAGCACGTACTTAACTACTTATCAGAGAGACGATACCTCCAATGGAGGAGGTATACAAGAGGTTGAGAAGGATCACTACTTCATTCACTACCATGGCCCAGACTCCCTCTGTTATGACAGCTTCTCGTGGCAGAAGGGGTACTTCTAATTTTCGCAGGCACGAACCACGTGGTCAAGGAGGAAGACGTCGGTGTGGCCCATGCTCACATTGCCACCGTCCAGGTTATTCGGAGGAGACATGCTTTCTGAAGCATGGTTATCCTGCGTCTGCCTGTGTTGCTAAGCAGACAGAGCCTACTTCAGCTCATGCTCTTGATGTGTGATTTGATGATATTGTTTCCCGACTGAGAGAGATGATGATTATTCCTACCACTTCAGCTGCAGGTTCTTCAGATGTTGCAGTTGTTACCAGACCTTCTTCGAGTTCGTCAGGTATTACTTATGCACTTACCGGTGGTAGCAGTACAAATTTGACAGATTGGATCATGGACTCTGGAGCATCGCATCATAAGTGTGGCCATCGAGTACAGTTCAGCTATTACAGGTTTATCCCTCCTGTAGATCAATGGTGATTGCTAATGGGGTTCATCAACCCATTAGGTGATTGCTAATGGGGTTCATTAACCCATTAGGTGATTGCTAATGGGGTTCATCAATCCATTATTGGTCAGAGGGAGATTGTTCTAACTCCCTCGGAGCGTCCGCAAAATGTCTTACATGTTTAGCATTTCAAAGAATTTTGTCTATTAGCCAGATTACAAAAATATTACATTGTCGTGCCATATTTGATCCATCTTCTCTTGTGTTTCAGGACATACTCACAGGCAGGGTGATTGGACGTGTTGTGAGCAGAGAGGACTTTACAGGCTTGTCCAACCTTCGTGTGTTGGTGTTGCTACCATTCCTTCTGAATATGTTTCTCCTTTCATGTGGCATCTTCGCTTTGGACACTTTCCTCTGCAGAAGTTGTGTCATGTTCTCCCTCAGATTTCTACTTATACTACCTTGGATGTGAGGCATGTCAGCTTGTGAATCACCATCGTCCTTCTTTTTCGAGTCGTCACAGTATTCAATCGTTTGAGTTGCTTCATTTTGATATTCGAAGTCTTAGTCGTGTCCCCGATCATCATGGACATCGGTTCTATATCGTTGTTGTAGATGATTTTTCTAGATTATCTTAGGTGTTCATGTTAAAAAATAAGTTTGAAGCGGGCCCTGTCATTAAATCATTTCTTATTGAATTTAAGAATATTTTTTCTGATAATGTGAAGTTTATTCGTAGTGACAATGCCTTGGAGTTTTCAACTTTACAACTATCTGATTTTCTCATATCTCTTAGTATTGTTCATCATACTTCTTGTTCTTATACTTGACAGCAAAATGGTGTTGTTGAACGCAAACACCGTCATCTTCTGGATGTCACGAAGACTCTTTTCATTCAGAGTCGAGCTACTCATTCGTTTTGGGGTGATGTTGTTCTCACTGCTTGCAACTTGATGAGCCGCATGCCTTCCATTATCCTTCGAGAAAAGGTTCCTTTCTTGATTGTGTTTCCCGAGAATGACCTATTCTCCCTTACTCCTAGGGCTTTTGGGTCTATGGCATTTGTCTACAATTTTAGTCCTAGTCGTGATAAGCTCTCTCTTAGAACTGTCAAATGTGTGTTTGTTGGCTATTCTCATACCCAAAAAAAGGTATAGATGTTTTGATTATGTAGGGAGAAGGTATTATGTTAGTGTTTGTTACAAAATATAGTGTGGAAGCTAAAGAATAAGAAATGAGGAACAATCCCCAAGGAGCGGGATGAAATCACGGGAGAACGCCTGAAAAGGTTGATTTATGCATTGCACTTTCTCACTGGATACAGGAGGTATGGGGCTTCTTGCCTCCACAGAGTCTCCATGTCCCACCACTAGTAGATGTGGGACTAAACTCATGGGTGTGGTAAATGGATCCTGGAGTGATCCACTTACCCATCTACAACATAGGTGATGCATAACACAAACACTCCAACACTCTCCCTCAAGCTAGAGCATGCAATGCTCGGCTTGGACAAACAGAAAGAAATCTCAAACTCACGCTACATGACACTATGGACAATATCAACTCAACGCACATAACTGTCAACTATTGTCGAGGATGTTGCTTCTCATGCCGTACAGGTGAGGAGGACCAAAGGGGTTGGAGTGTGAGTCAAACCGGTGTGCTCTGAACTGCGTCTGTCAGAGCCATTGAAACTGGAAGAGTCTCCACCTAGAGAACTCTGGCCCGCTACAATAATGTGGACAACTGCTCCATCTCTGAAAGGGTCGAACTATGAAGGCCGTGGAGACATCCTCATCGGAGTCCATGGTCGCCAGAGAATGGAGTTTGAAGAAGTTTCCTCGTCGAAGAACTGGGTCTCTCCCATACTGGCTCAGAGAATTGACCACAGATCGTCCAGGAGGGATAGACATGTAAGAGGTAAACTGCGTCTGATCTCTACACGTGAATACTGAGCCCATTCATATCAAAGTCAGATAGATAGGTAGAGGGATTCCTAAGAATGCACTAAGACTTATAAATATCCTTGAACAGCCGGATCGAGATCCCTTCCCTTCTTCCTGTTCTTTTTCTTCCTGGATACCTTGGTCCCGGGTCTCGACCTATCCAAGATGCAAGAGTTGCTCATAGCTGGAGTTTGCCAGTAGGCCCTATAATGACGCTGGTGTCGTGGAAGGTCGGGTCAAAGCGGAGGTAGTGCTCGATCGATTACGTATTAATCAATATTCGATTGATTGGTCCGAGGCTATCGACAAAGAAGCTCATCTAGGGCTCCCATTGGAATCCTTGCCTGATCACAAAAAGCTGGGAAGATCAAGTGTCTGACTTTGCTTAAAAGACTTTGCTGCTGATTTAGAGGCTCGGAGAAGAAGCAATGACGTGAGGAATAAGCATCGGCTAAGAACTCTGTGCCCGCTGGCAGGTCAGACAGAGAGAGAGAGGACTCGCCTCTCGTCCCTGATCTTCTTGGCGTCTGTGGCTCGTTTGATTTTTTGATCAAAGTCGGACAAATATACCTTCCATGCTTTCCCACTTGCTTGCTGAGAAGGCGGAGGAAAGGCAAGCTGCAAGCAAACAACGGGTGAAGCTGGAAAGGTAAATGTCAAGTTAGACTGCCAATATACTAGAGATATTGAGGTAGACTGCCAATATACTAGACGAGGCGTGCACTCTCATCTCGCATGCGAGCCCCTTACGCGCGAACATCAACAGAGACGATCCAGCACCACGTCTCGCGTCGTCTCTCGCCCTCAAGGCTCCAGATTTGCTCCAGATTTCCAGGTGCATGCGGCGCCATCTCTCGCGCAGACGATCTGAAGATCTCGCTCCTCATGCCCCCTTTCCCAAGCGGCGGCATCCAATCCAGCAAAGAAACGTCCTGGCGATTCAGACTCGACGTTCCAGATGGGCGGCGCGCCTTCGTTCAAACCCTCGCGCGCCCCATCGCTCGAGCCCCATACTCTCCATCGGGGGTGGCGGCGTATATCAAGGGTTCCCGTCAGGGGAACCCTAGCGGCGATGGGGTAGAACCCCTTTAGGGCGGCGAGGTTCGAAGAGAACCCCTAGGGGTTGCAGAGTTATTTAAAAGAAAAAGGGTCGTTTTTGGGGCCGTTATGGGCTGCGAGTAAAAGAATAAAAAAGAAAAAAAAGAAAGGAAAAGGAGAAGTTGTTTTAAAAAAAACGAGGATACGGCTTTAAAAAGAGAGAGAGAGAGAGAGAGGAGGGATGTCCCTAAAAAAAGTTTCAAAAAAAAGGTGTGTACAAAATGAAAAGCCGAGAAAAAAATGGTTGAAACAGCTTGAAAAACGTGTGACGGCTCATTAAAAAAAATGAAAAGCTGCGGGAAATTTTTGAGAATGCACATGTTTTTCCCCATTATTTTGTCTTCTCCCAACAAGTCGACGTTATGTTTTCCGACCAGTATGGGAGAAAGGGGGAGTATTATGTAGTCACAAGTATTATTCAGATGTTCCGGATTCAGATGCATATTTCAAGACCTTCCAGATTTTCACTCTACAATTTTTTTTAGATGAAGATTCTCCATGCGCAAGATTCAGACTCGACGTTCAGATTCCGAGTCCACATGTGTGATGCTGCTGATGCACAATTGTTCAGACTCGACGGATTGGTCAGAGTCCAAGTTCGAGGCACTCCATGATGAGAGGCCCATTCTTCGAGTTCTCCAGAGAGAGACTCATATTCTGATGAGCACAAGTATGCCATCAATTCAGAGGTCTCCATCCTTTCTTGTTTTGTCGGCCAGAGTTTTCATGTGAGCCATAGGGACTCTAGAGTAGAGGACCATTCCCTATGCCATGTTCGGAAGGTTTTCATGCGGTATCATAGGACCAGAGCAGTGCGCCATTCTCTGAGCCAGATGGGAGAGACCCAGTTCTCTGATGAGGAGACTTATTTCACACTCCATGCTCCAACGGCTGTGGACTCCGACGAGGATTGCACAGCCACGGCTCCTTTTTCAGTTAGGCCCTTTTCAGAGATGGAGCAGTTGTCCACATTATTTTGGCGGGCCAGAGTACTCCGACGAGGAGACTCATTTTCAGTAACAATAACTCTGACAGGCGCAGTTCAGGGCACATGCTCTCCGACGAGGAGATTCAGCAGACTCACACTCCAGCACGTTCCTCCTCCTCACCTGCATGGCATGAGAAGCAACATCCTCGACTGCAGCAGTTGCACGTTGGGTTGATATTGTCTGTAGTGTCATGAAGCATGGGTTGAGTTCCTTTATGTTTGTCCAAGCTGAGCATTGCATGCTCCAGCTTGAGGGGGAGTGTTGGAGTATTTGTTACGTGCGCCTATTGAGTTGTAGCAGGGTAAATGGATCCTGGAGAAGATCCATTTACCCCACCCAGTTGTTTAGTCCCACATTGTCCAGTGGTGGGACTTGGAGGCTCTGGAGAGGCTATATAAGGAGCCCCAGACCTCTTCTATCCATTGAGAGAAAGTGCAATGCAAAATACGCCCCTTTGAGGAATTCCCCCGTGGTTTCATCTCGCTCCTCACTGAGGGTTTCACGTTAAACCTTGTGTTCTTCATGTTTATTCTTCTTTATTCTTTGATTCCGCTTCTTCTTTCTATTTCTTAACATAGAGGAAGGAACGAGGCAAGGCTGAAGCAATGGATGGCGAGGAGACATTGGGTAACACCGTAATAAATCAATCTCAAAACCGATGCAATGGTGGCATGCAAGTATGCCACAACAAATGTGTGATGAGGTTTTAAAAAAACATTTGAATAGTGTTGTCAAATTTGGATTGTGCATCACAGTCATTAAGGACAAATTTGAGGGTATGCTAAGGGGAAGGGAGGAATCCGCTGGCTGACGATACAAAGCATGAATCCCCTGCCCTGCTAAGATAATATAGAGAGAATAAAATCTGAGGCAGGCACTATAGCGTATTTCCATCTTTTTTTACTCAAAAAATAGAGAAAATAATGATTTTATTGCTTGATTGTGAAGAAAATCTGTAGAGATATAATTTATGTTATTTGTATTGCTTCATATTTTCTATATTCTTATGGACCCCTTATGTAATTTACCCATAGGCTCTTCTCCTATATAAGAGAGCCTACGGTTTATGGAATAAACAACTTTTTTTTATTTTCCCAACATGGTATCAGAGTGGCGGTCCTAGACCGGAGCTCCTGTACCCTAACCCCACCGCAAGCCTCCTCTGCGCGCCGGTCCTCCGAGCGCTGCCTCCTCCGCTTGCCCCCCCCCCCCCCCTCGCGTGTCACACCACTCATCTGTGTGCCGCCTCCTCTGCACGTGTGTCTTCCCTTCGCCATCACCGCCTAGGCCCTCTGCACGCGCCTCCTCTTCGTGTGCCTCCTTTTCGCGGGCCTTTTCATATTGCATAGGCCATCACCGCCTAGGCCCCTCTCGTGCCAGGGTCGTTACATAGGTTCTCGCCGAACCTTCTTCCTTATGGGATTGGTTGCTTGAGTCTACACATACAACCGAACCCGTGAATGTCAGTGTAGACAATCATATCTCCAGTCTACAACCCCGGTCTTCTATTATCATCATGTCAGAAAGCAAGGTCGATATTCCATCCGCAAGCACCTTTAGAGGTCTTGCGCGTATTGTGAAGATGGACGGGTCAAATTATGAACTGTGGGCAATGCAGTTCAAGAGTATGATGAAGTCGACCGATAAGAAATGCATTCTTATTGAGGAAGAGCTTTCTAAGAAGACTGGGGTTAACGCCTCATGGGAGACGGATGATACATATGCCAAGGTTTGGCTATCAGGAATGTTAGCAATTGAGATTGCAAATGATGTTCTCCATCATCCCACTGCAAAAGCAATGTGGGATATTCTGACTGCTATCTACTCACAGTCAAAGAATGAGACGAAGATTCTGCAACTCCAGCATGACATCTTTACAATCAAGCAGAATGGGCAGCCTCTACACTCACTATACACGTCTTTACGTGGAATATTCGAGAAGCTCTATAGCTTCATGCCTCTCACATCTACTCCTGAGCAGCAGTAGACCTATAGAAATGCTACTATGGTTGGTGTATTAGCCCTTGATCCAAAGTACGAGGCGGCGCGTTCCCAGATCTTGGCAGATTCCACTATTCCTCCCATAGAGGAAGCCTTTCATAGACCGAGTCGTATTACTGTTCCTTCATCTACTGCCAATCAAACCGCCTCAGCTATGGCAGCATCTCGAGGTCGCGGAGGTCATCATCAGTCTCGTGGTCGTGGACCTCGAGGAAGAGGGAGTAGTGTTCGCCAACCATGCACTTTCTGTCACCGTTCCAGACATACCGAGGACACATGCTATTCCAAACATGGATTTCCTGCTTCTGCACTAGTAGCTGAACAAATTGAACCTCCATCTGCTTCCTCTTTGGAGGGGTATTATCCCTCCATCTGGACATGTTGCATCATCGCCAGCCTCTGAGAGTCATTCTGATGTTGTTGCTTCTGCATCCACCAGTACCTCAGGTAGTACTTATGCATTCACTAGCAGTAGTGGATCCGATACTTTAGAGTAGATTATGGACTTTGGTGCCACACATCATCTATGTGGTGATAGAGGTCTACTTACAGCCTATCGACAGGTTCCTTCAGGACGCACCATGGTTATTGCTTGCTAATGGGACGCACTCCCCGATTACTGGTCAGGAGAGATCAGCCTGACACCTTCTATGCATCTCAAGAATGTGTTGCATGCACCTGATTTTTCTATGAATTTGTTATCCATTAGCCAGATTACAAATGATTTAAATTGTCGAGCAATTTTTTATCCATCTTCTCTCATTTTCCAGGACATCCTTACGGGCAACGTGATTGGGTGTGGCCATGAGCAGGGTGGACAATATCGCCTCGTTCGGACTCCATATGCCAGAATCTCCTCTCTTCCGACAGGACCTATCTCTCCATTCATGTGGCACCTGCACTTCGGTCATCTACCGCTTTAGAAACTGTCGTGTTTTACCCCAGGTTTCGCCCCACACATCACTTCAATGTGAGGCTTGTCAGATGGGAAAGCATCATCGGTCTACCTTTCCCAGTCGTCAGAGTCGGAGCAGTAGCTCCAATTTTGAGTTGTTTCATATTGACATTTGGGGTCCTAATGGTGTTTCTGATCATCAGGGACACAGGTTTTATATTGTCATTGTTAATGATTTTTCTCGTCTATCTTGGGTCTTTTTATTAAAGAATAAATCTGAAGCTGGGAATATTATCATAAATTTGATAAATGAAGTTCGTAATGTCTTTTCTGCATCTGTGAAAATTGTGAGAAGTGATAATGCCTTGGAACTATGTACTCATACTCTCTCAAATTATTTTTCTACCGAAGGAATTATCCACCAAACATCCGGTGCCTATACTTCCCAATAAAATGGAGTTGCAGAAAGAAAACATCGTCATTTGCTCGATGTCACCAGGACGTTTCTCATACAGAGTCATGGTCCTCACTCTTTCTGGGGAGATGTTGTTCTAACGGCATGTTATCTCATTAATCGTATGCCGTCATCTGTCTTAGGTGAGAATATTCTTTTCTATTTGGTTTTTCCGGAAAAGGAATTGTTCTTACTTACCCCACGTGTGTTTGGCTCGGTTGACTTTGTCCACTAGTTGTCTCCAGGTATTGACAAGCTCTATCCTAAAGCTGTCAAGTGTGTTTTCGTCGGGTACTCCAGGACACAAAAAGGTTGTAGGTGTTATGATCCGCTGCACAAGAAATATTTTGTTAGTGCCGATGTCACCTTTTTTGAGTCTGCTATGTACTTCTCTCCTACATGTGATCAATTGGTGTCCTCTAACACTGATGAAACCATATACATGCCACCACCACCACCTACGCATGCAACACCACCACTTTCTACATCACCTGCACCTCCTATTACAATTCTTATTCCACCATTGCCACTTCACTATACCCGTTGGCCTGCTTCTGCCCATGGTTACCGCTCATCATCTAGCTCGCATGAGGTATGTTCAGAGAATATAATTTCTAATGATGGATCTAATGCTTTACCTGAGCAAGTTGTGTCACAGAGGACAAATGAGGATGCCAGTGATTTGGATCTATTTATTGCGCTTCGGAAACAGAAGCATAGCTGCGTGTCATATCCTATAGCATACACGGTTTCGTTTGATCGTCTATCTAGTGAATTCAGGAGTTCTGCTATTGCACTATCTGCCGTGGACATTCCACGGAATTACCAAGATGCATTGAAGGACAGTCGATGGCACTTAGCTATGGAAGAAGAGATGGATGTTCTTCAGTCCAGAGGCACCTAGAGCCTTATCCCTGCACCTACCGGTGTGTCTACAGTGAGTTGTAAGTGGGTGTCCACAGTGAATGTTAGAGAATGTAATAGGCGGGTAATTGGATATCACCAAGATCCAGTTACTCCATTCATGTTTAGTCCCACATGGATGAGTGGTGGACTCCGGATTGTCTGAGAGGCTATATAAGAAGCCCCTCAACCCCCGTACTCATTGAGAAATTCTAATAGAATATCCGCCCCGTTGAGGGCTTCTCCCGTGGTTCCATCCCGCTCCTTAGAGAGTAGGGTTCCACGTTAAAATCCCGCTGCGTGCTTTCTTGTTCTTTATCTTTTATCCACGTTTTCGCTTCCGCTTCCTATTTCTCAACATGGTATCAGAGCGGGTCGATTCTCGCGGATTTTTTGTTTTTTCTTTTGCTTGATTCGAGATTCGAGATTGTTCAAATAATTCCTAGGGTGATTTAAAACCCTAATTTCATAAGTTCTTGAAGGTCTCATTATGGAGATTACTCGATGCATATTCCAGATTATTCTTGCAGATATAATTCGTGATGTGTTCAAAAATTTTCGAGAGTTCTTGTGGTGCCTCCAGGCAGCCCAATGGCTCCAACGTGCAGGCGGCGCACGAGAAGCCGCCATGGGAAAGGCCCTCATGGATCCCAAGATCTCGCAGCCATCTCCTCTGCAGCCCAGATCCAACTTGCAGACTCAGAGGCATCCACGTTCATGCCCAGGTCCTTGGCATCGTGGCCCGCATACAGGCGTGCATCCAGGCACGACTCCCTGCAGCAGAGGGAACCCTAGCTGCCTTCAACCCTAGCTCACGCACGGTCCAGCACCACCGCCGCAATGCTCCAGCCCTCCGCCCCTCTCCCTGGCATCACCCCCCCCCCTACGCATAGAAAAGCTCCTCCCAAAACCCGCCAGATCACAAGCTTCTAGGAGATGTATAATCCTCACGTTCCTCCTCTCGCGCAGCACAGTAGGCGGAGCGCGCATCGCGCAACCCAACGAAGCCCATCGTGACGACCCTCCAAGCAGCGATGTTGCTCCATGCGAAGCGGCTTGTCGGCGGCGATCTGCAGCCCCCCCCCCATCAAGATCCCTGATGGCGACAGTTGCTGCGCTCATCCTCAACAGATGGCGCAACCCTCCCTCATCCTCGAGAATCCCATATCGGCAGTCATCCCTGTTGTTGCGCTCCTTCGGCAGCAAGGACTCCGGGCGGCGCGCGAAGAAGTAGGAGACCTCCCCAGGGAGGCGGCGGCGTGAAAGATGACCCCCTCTCTCCAGGGAGCTTCCAGCATGAGGGCGGCATCTTTCCACGAGCGAGGTTCCCATCGTGAAACCCTAAGTTGGGAGAGTATGACGGTTCATCTTTAAAAAAAATAATCGGTTATTTTGTATGAAGGGTCCAGGTGGGACCGTTTATCCTGATACGGTTAAAAAAAAAGACGCGTACAACAACAAAAAAACGTACGCAGAAGTTAAAAAAAGGATTTACAAAGCTGAGAAAAAAAGTTGAACGGCTTAAAAAAATCAAAAAAAAAAATGTGAATTGTGCAAAAAAAATTATGAAGCACAAAAAAATGCATGTTATTAATTTGTTTCTCCCAACTTGATGTTATATGCTCATATTCTATCAAGTATGGGAGAAAGGGGGAGTCAGAGATGTATTCTTCGCAACTGTCCATCTACGACTGACAGACCATCACTCCAGCTTTCTATAGATCATCCGTCTTCACCGAGCATCAACCTCTTCGTCGAGGCATATACTTCTTCTTTTACGACCCGATCAGTTCCCTGCGCTGGACTTCTTCTGCAGCGATTCTTCTCCAGGCACGACAAAGATACGTTCTAGTGACCTGATATCGCAGCGGTTCTACAGGCATGACAGAGATACGTTCCGATAACCTGAAAGCCGCAGACCCGTCCTCGTGCGTGGTCCTCTACCAGCAGCGGACATGTGTTATTGTGATATATCGTGTGAGGATGTGTTGTATACTTTCTTTTTGTTGCAAGCTGCAGCTTTCTCAGCTCCAGCTTGAGGGGGAGTGTTAGAGAATGTAATAGGCGGGTAATTGGATCTCACCAAGATCCAATTACTCCACTCATGTTTAGTCCCACATGGATGAGCGGTGGGACTCCGGACTGTCTGAGAGGCTATATAAGGAGCCCTCACCCCCTGTACTCATTGAGAAATACTAATAGAATATCCGCCTCGTCAAGGTTCAGGAAAGCGGTATGCGTATGCGTTCGGACTGGTCACCGAATATTGATTAAGCGGTATGCGGGGGCATATGCGGGGTATATGCGGTTCTAAGCGGTTTTCTAATTTTTAATTTAAAAATAAAAAATATCTATAAATAACATTACCACTGAAGTTATATATCGAAGTGGAGTTAAAGAAGATCTAAGAAAAACAGTTCATGTTAGATGAGTATGCATATATACTTTTAATTGCTTCATATTTAATCATAAAAAAACATTTACCATAAAAACTTCACATTATATGATTCGTAATAACAAAAATTCAATACACATACATGCACTACATGAGCAAAACCTCAATCGGCATATATAAAAAATATTCGACGATACATTGCATATATTCGTGAAAATAATACATGAGAAAAACATAAAACATTGCATATACATAATGGTATAATGCATTGCAATTGTATATAAATGCATGTCTTATTCTAACAATTGAATGAAGAAGCAGAGTTACAGAATTAAGGACCTGAATGAGAAGATTGAAAAGTTGGAGCTGCTGGAGTAGTATGTGGGGCATATGCGGGATATGCGGGGCCTATGCGGGCCGCATATGCGGGGAGGGCGCATAATGCACTGATTTAAGTAACTGGTGCGGTCTGCACGCCGCACGGGCATATGCGGCCGCATATGCGGCCCGTGCGGCCGATTTAGTGAACACTGCGCCTCGTTGAGGGCTTCTCCCGTGGTTTCATCCCGCTCCTTAGGGAGTAGGGTTCCACGTTAAAATCCCAATGTGTTCTTTCTTGTTCTTTATCTTTTATCCATGTTTTCGCTTCCACTTCCTATTTCTCAACAGTGAAGCAAAATGCAGATGGGAGCACTGACAGATACAAGGCACGCCTAGTTGCCTATAGGTTTACACAGACATATGGGGTGAACTAAGTTGACACATTCTCGCATGTTGCTCGTCATTCCACCTTACGGATCCTTCTTTCTGTTGCGGTTATTCGAGATTGGCCATTGTTTCAGTTAGATGTTAAGAATGCATTTCTATATGGTGATTTGCAGGAGGAAGTCTACATGCAACAGCTGCCTGATTTTGCTATTGAGGGGGAGTATTCCAAGGTGTATAGACTTCATAAGGATATCTATGGCCTTAAGCAGAGCCCTAGAGCTTGGTTCCAGAAACTTTCAGACTTGTTTGAAAGACAAGGATATAAACGTTCTAATGCAGATCATTCCCTTTTTATACAGAAAACATCCAAAGGTACGATTACAATTATGGTGTATGTAGATGATATCCTGATTACAGGTAACGATGTACAAAAATTCAGAGGGCGCAAGAAATGCTGGGTCGTGAATTTGTCACCAAGGATCTTGGAGTACTTAAATATTTTCTGGGACTAGAGTTCGCCAGAAATTCACATGGACTTGTGATGACCCAGAGGAAATATGTCACTGAATTGCTAAGTGAAACAGAAATGCTTGGATGCCGACCGGCCACTACACCTATGGATCCAAGCATGAAATTATATGATGATGATACTGATGAGGTGGATATGAGAAGATATAGAGAACTTGTAGGAAAACTTCTTTATGTTACCATTACCAGACCCGATATTTCTTTTGTTGTTAGTCAGGTGAGCCAGTTCATGGAGCAACCACGTCAGGTACATATGGATGCTATACATATGACTCAGGTACCTTAAATCGTCTCCAGGTGTAGGTCTATTGTTCAAGAAAGACAAGGAGATTGCTATCTCAGCATGTGTAGACGCGGACTATGCAGGATGTCCTAAGGATAGGAAGTCCACCACCGAATTTGTTGTATATGTTGGAAGCTCTCTCGTCTCATGGAGGAGCAAGAAGCAAACTGTTGTAGCCAGATCCAGTGCGGAGTCTGAATATAGGGTTATGGCCCAGGTTAGTACAGAAATGATGTGGGTAAAAGCCATTCTTACATACCTATATGTAGAAGTCCCACTTCCTATGGCTCTGGAATGTGACAATCAAGCTGCTATATTTATTGCTAATAATCCAACATTTCATGAACGAACCAAACACATTGAGGTTGATTGTCACTATACACGAGATATGATTCAGAAGGGCTTTATTTCTACATCTCATGTTAGCTCAGGGGACCAGACTGCAGATATTTTTACCAAGGCATTACTTAGAGGGTCATTCCAGAAGTGCTCGTCCAAGCTGAGCATGATCTATATCTATGCTCCATCTTGAGGGGGAGTGTAGAGATATAATTTATGTTATTTATATTGTTTCATATTTTTCTATATTCTTATGGATTCCTTATGTAATTTACCCATAGGTTCCTCTCCTATATAAGAGAGCCTAGGGTTTATGGAATAAATAACTTTTTTATTTTCCCAACAGAATCCTATAGCCTTTATATATGGAGAAATACGGCGGAAATACAAAAAAATCTGGGGATGCAAAAATATGCAAAAAAGAAAAGAAAAAGAATAATTTATTCGGTGTAATCTGATAGAACATTCCTTTTGCTTCTGGTGTAGAACCGCACGCTTACTGGCAACATAACTGGACTAGAAAATAGCCATAGAATATTAGAATATCTATCTAAGCAGAATTCACACTCAGTAAAATTTAAAGGACTAGAAATCACCCTTGATATATTAAAATATGAATCAGCCATCTTGGCATGAAGATGCACAGAATCTACATCTTAGTTACCCATACTGCTCATAGTTGTTTCTTGTAGATTTTCTGCATGAGCATTGTCAAAATGTGGCTATCTTAGGGCAATCATATGTATGTCAAAGTCAATCAACCAGAAATCACAATTCCATGAAACAACAACGGCAACTTAACACGAGATGGAGGGAGAAAACAGAAGATTTTCTACCTATCTGATGGTGAATTTCTGAGTCTGTAGAGAAGAGCTGAGAGCACTTCAGCCTGCAATATCAAGTGCTCATCAGCACACAAGGGCAATCTCACAAGCATCCACTTTAGAAAGCTTCCATCCACGAGAGAAAAGCAATAGTAAGAACCATATCAAAATAAATCAGCTTTAATGTCTTTTGAAATGGGATTCTCTTATAAAGTTCTTCCAAATGTTTCCGAAGTGACTTCACCTCTCCCATGTCAAATTTTCAATATCCGACCAAAATACTCTCTTCTATGACCAAATGAAGTGGCATTCTCCTGATTAGAAATCCACGTATGAAAATTCAACATTCTTCGTTGACTTGGCAACATTATTCGAATTTAAAACACCTCAACATAAAGACAGCTAAAGTTATTTTTTTATTGAGTTATTTCTCTTTTTCTATTTATTGAGATATCTTTTAGAGGAAAAAGGGTGGAATCCCAATATGGGACCCACCTCAGTGCGTAATTATATATGTGTGTGTACACACTTAAATGGTCTGGTGGTAGTGCAGTGCGCCTACCACCCAAAATATCATGGTTCAAATCTCCCCTTGTAGGGGTTGTGTTAGGTAGTCGGCAACCAACGTAAAAAATAGTTAAATCTTTCAACATGGATTTGAGCGAGAATTTATGTAGCCGACCCTGCTTATAGTGGGAGAAGGCTTCGCCATTATCTATGTGTTTGTGTGTGTGAGTGAGAGTTACATGTTATATCATATTACATTTGCCATGATATACAGAGTGTCCTACAATACCCACGCACATTTTCTACATTAAACATTTGCCCCCCAAAAATGACCTTATACAACACAGTATCAACCACGCCAAAGCAAATGGGTATGAGTTGTCCTCATGCTCGATGCCGCAGACCGATCTAACATCTTTCCAAAAAGTGTTGCAATCAAGCTGCGCAAACCATGTGATGTTGGCCCTACTCCACACCTCATCGAGCATGGGCACGAGAAGAACAAATGATCAATATCTTCCACCACTGACCCGCACTTGTCAAAAGCAATGTACATATTTATCGAGTCATGACCCCCTTTGGGACCTTTATATAATTTACTCTTTTGGTGCTCAAGGATTTTACGCTATATAAGAAGCCATAGGCCCCTTGAATAAGATAAGCAATTCTATTCTCCAATCTCTCTCCACATGGTAACAAAGCAATAGTCCTGGACCGAGGTTCGTGCCCACCGACCCCTATGCCACCTCTAGCCTCTCTCAACCACGTAATAGCCTCTCCTAATTCTCCATGTGGCCATGTGTGCCTCCTCACCATCACGCAGCAACAAGCCCCGTTGCTAGGAGGTGCTGCCAACCCTTGAGGACCTTCAAACCTTCATCCTCATGACTTAACCACCACTGTCAGGCCACCAACGTCTCGCCGCTAGGTCGGGAAGCCATCATGAGGCCCTGGCTTCACCGCCAGGCCACCAAGAGGTGTTCATATCCTCCGCCTAACATCTCCATATCACTTAAAGGCTCTTCTGTCCTCTATTTAACGTCGTCTACCAACTTGCAGTGCCGACATGGGCTCCCAGGCATCTGCCTAGCTGCCAGGAGTTTTGTAGGTCCTCCGCTAGGTATTTTGGGACTCTCTAGACCCTTATTGATTGTGCATGAACATGATTTGGGTTCCCTTTTACGTTTTCCAGCGTCGGAACCCACATGTAGGGCCCGAATCCCGTTGATTTATTGATTCTCATGTGTGCACAAACAGAAAAAGCACCTACTTGATCTCTTCCTCAGACCACCATGAAATCTATTCCTAACAAGACCAAACTCATATACACTACATCTTCTATAATGGTACAAGGAACTATTATTAAACTCGAGGGCATTGAAAAATGCGTCCTTTGTTCTCGTGCTTTCAAGGTGCTCGTTAGTGGCCAGAGGAAGATCTCAATCCTCATAAAGGAGCCTCTCCAAAAAACAGATAAGGACGATGAGTCAGGGCTTGGAGACAACTATCAGCTCATGATGTGGATGACCACCAGCGTGGAATACTGTTTTTAAAAACGCACCTCAAGGCGTTGAGGCTATAGCCTCATGCAGCCTCAATGAGGCGTGCACCTCGAGGCGTGCACCTCGAGGCGTGCACCTCGAGGCGTTGCCTCATATATGTGTTGTTTTTTAAATTTTTTTTCTATAATATTTTTTTCTTTTCTTTTTGATTGTCAGATTTTCATCTTTCGTAGACAATTATTTTCAAGTCTTTAAGCTCGCGATTCTCTTAAATGTATTTTTTTAATTTATTAACATATTAATCTTATTTTTACTTTATTATGTATGGTCTTTATAAATCAACATGAATAAAAAATTGAGTCCTAAGTCCTTAAATCTAATGCCTCTACTCTTTAGTATGAATCAAGCATAAATGTTTTCTTTATTAAAACGTTTGGATGCAAGTCCCCTACTTTGACCTAAATTTTGAAAAGTATATTTTTGTGCTTACGTATCCATATTTACTTGACTCCTTACAGATTTAGAGTTCAAAAAAAGGGAGTTATATAACAACTTAGATGTTTAAACCATGATGTTAGCATTGAAATGTCATGGAGTTATGTATTTAATCATAACTATTTAATTTCTAGAACTTGAAAATTGTTATTATGATTAATTATTATGTTTTATGAAAAAAAATCTTTAACGAGTGAGGCTTACTCCCCGATATGCCTCGAGGCTTACTCCTCGAGGCAATACTATGAAAACGCCTCGATACGCCTCACGTTTTTTAAAACCTTCGCGTGGAAACCCATATTGCGGCAAATCTCATGTACAAGGACACTGCCAAAGACATGCGGGACGAATTAGCTCAGACTTATTCACAACAGACGACCAAGTCTCATCTTGCAGATTTGTGTGTGTGTGTGTGGATCTGTTCCGCATCTCAGGGAGAGTCCACTCTTGTGGAATATTATCAGCTTCTCACTGGTCTGTATGAGGAGCTAGCCATCTTTCGTGGTAGACAAGAAGTAACTCTAGTCGAGGACGTAGCCATGACTCAGGCAGCAGCATTGACTCAGGCCGGGGCCGGAGCCGTGGGTATGGTTATCCATAATGTATCTGCTATCAGCAATAGAATCACCCCTTAGAGCATTGTTGGAGCAAGTATGGCTATCCCCCGGGTTATCTTCGAGCCAATACTACTTATGGATGATGGATCATACTATGATATTGTTGGAACAGAGACTTCTTTGAGCAGGACTCTGATGGACAGATAGTCCAACTCACTTCCACTAACTACTCCCGTCTGATGCATCTACTTCAAAATTCCAGTGTCACTACTATTGAGACTCCTACTATGTACTTGGCTACCACTCCAGGTACCGTAGCCAACTCTGCTACTGCCTCAGCACCTGCTTGCATCATTGGCTCCAGTGCAGCACTCATCTGACAGGAGAAGGTAGCATGCTGACCTCCTCTAAACCCTCTTAAAGTCGGTTAGAGTTGCCGATGAGGCTTGTTCCCTTGTTATCATTATCCGACCATGGAGTTCTCCTCCAAGCTCCGACTCATAAGGGTCCATTTGCTCCTGACTTTCCTTTGAGGTAATTATCTATTCATAAGCTTTGCACTTAGTTAAATTGTCATTTGATTTTCGATGAGCATTTTTACTACTTTATGACATCCCTACAATGCAAACTTTTGGTGGGGGATATGAGAAGAATGGCCCCTATTACCTTGACATTCCGTCAGTAACTACTTTTGCTAGTGTTGTGTCCATTTCCATTGATCCGTTCCTTTGATATTTACGTCTTAGGCACTACACTTCGAAAGACTTATCCATGATGTTTCCCGAACTCTATTCTTTAAAGTCGTTCAAGTGTGAGGTGTGTCAATTCCACAAATATCATAGGGTCGCTTTTCCTCCTAGGTTTGAGCCTTATCATACTTCACTTTTTGTTATGGTTCATTGTGATGTCTGGGGACCTTGTTCGGTATGAACCTTGGGTGGTCTTAGATATTTTGCGGTCTTTGAACACAATTATAGCAGGTCTTTTTGGGACCTTTTAATAAAGGAACAATTAGATATTAACAAAATTCTCAATTCCTTTTCTCAATATATTAGAACATTTTTCTCTGCTATTTTACAAACTCTACAAATCAACATGGCTCTTGAGTTTACCCAACAGCAATTGATCTTGTTTGCCTCTCAGAGGATACTTCATCATACTTCTTGTCCATATACCTCCCAGCAAAAAGGGGGTAGCGAAAAGGAAACTTCGCCACTTACTTGATATTGCACGCTCATGACTTAGTCACATGAAAGGATTCCATTCTTATTGCTACTCATCTCATAAATAGGGATCCATCGTCTTTTCTGAAGAGTGTGACTCCATTATCTTTGTTATAACCTGATGCGACACCCCTTCCATTGCCTTTGAGATCTTTTAAGTATAAATCTTTTGTTCAAACTTTCACACAGCAAATAAAATGTCTCCTCATGTTAGTTCGACAAACATCATAGGACATATACAAACTGACAATGCTCTTGATTTTACCTAACACCTAGTCTCATTCATTGCCTCTCAGTGGGTACTTCACCAAACTTCATGTCCATATACCTCCTAACAAAATGGGGCAGCGAAAAGAAAGCTTCACCACCTACTGCTACCTAGCTCATGATTAGGGTTCCATCATATGTTCTGAAGGGTACAACTCCATTCTCTCTATTATAACATGATGTTACACCCTTTCCATTGCCTTCCAAAATACTTTGAGTGTACAGCATTTGTCATAACTTTCATACTGTAAATAGATTGTCTCCTCATGCTATTAAGTAATTTTTTCATGGATACTCTCACATTCATAATGGGTATAGGTGATATGATTCCCCCAGCCATCATTACAGTTGATATATGTATTATCTTTCTTATTGTTTCCTTATTATCTATTTATTTGTCTTCTACTTTTAATTTGTTCAATAGGTTCCTCTCCTATGTAAGAGAACTCAAGGACCTCTCATTAACGCAATTCATTCGTTTCCCTCTAGATGGTATCGGAGCGATGGTCCAAGACTGGTGTTCACGTATCCCACCAAAACCTAACCCTACCTCCCTATCCCCTCGGCTACCTCTCGCCGCCTACACCTGTGGGCCACTACCCACAGGCCGTCGTGCACCCCCTTCCCTTCGACAGCAGCCTACCACCCCTCCCCCCGACCCTCCATGATGTCGGTCCTACACCCCCATCTCGCCGACCGACCTTCCTAGGTTGCCCAGCCGCCGTCCAGGCCACCATCAGACACCGCCCAAGCCGTTGTCCAGACCTCTGCAGGTCACCGCTGCCCGCTGTTGGGCCTTCCCAAGCCGCCCAAGCTATCGTCGACCCTCGACCGGTCGTTGTCTGCCCTCTCGTGCACCTCCATGCACCTTTAAGGTTTGATCTGCGATCTGGATCGATCTGATTTTGACCAGAAAACTTGATTTCAACCATACAAATCGTGTTTTCCGAACCTAACGAGCGGCAAAGATTGATGAGGATGGTTGTATGAGTCTACATGTACAACCAATCCTCCGTATGTTTGTGTAGAGTCTAGACTCGTTCATATCGGTCTACTCCCTAGTAAAATTCCGACTTTGGTTGTTTTATCATCATAACAGAGAACAGGGTGATATTTTTCGTCCGGAGCCTTCAAGGGCTTGGCTCCCATCGCTACGATGGATGGGACCAACTATGAGTTACGAACTTGCAGTACACGCTATTCCTCATCCTCATGCAGTGCAACAACAATGAGCACATCTTGACAGATCCGGAGCCAACGGATAAGAATGGGGCAAATGCTTCTTGGAAGCAAGATGACGTATATGCACGTGTTTGGCTATGTAGGACCCTCACCATAGAAATAGCCAATGATATTCTGAACCAGTCCACCGCCAAGGCCATGTGGGACATTTTGACTTCCAACTATGCTCAAGAGAAGAATGAGGCCAAGATTCTTCAGCTACAGTTTAATATCTACAAGGCCAAGCAGAATGGTCATTCTCTACAAGTGTACAACTCTTCGCTCTGTGGCATTTTCGTGAAGCTTCATAGCTATACGCCTATTACAACATCTCTAGAGAAGTAGAAGTCTTATAGAAACTCCACAATGGTTGGAGTTTTCATGGTCGACCTTGATGCAGAGTATGATGCAGCGCGTACACAGCTTCTCAGTAGGGCTACCATACCACCCATGGAGGAGGCCTATAGCCATCTCAGCCAGATTATCATGCCTTCTATGGCCACTCCTTCGCCTTCTTCAGCTATGACAGCTTCTTGTGGCTGAGGAGGGCTGACCCAGTCTAGAGGATGCACCCCTCGTGGCAAAGGCGGTAGACGTCTACGTGGTCCTTACACCTTCTATCGTCGATCAGGACATGCAGAGGATATATGCTACTAGAGGCATGGATATCATGTTTTCCGACACATTGCAGAACAGCTTGAGCCTTCAGAGACTCCGGCTTCCCAGGTCGATCCTCGCTTGGATGATATTATCTCTCATATTCCATAGATCATGACTCTTACTACTGGCACCACTACTACAGATACCGCAGTTGCAGCCGAAGCCTCTTCGAGCTCCTCAAGTATCGCCTAAGCTTTTACTGGTAGTACTGATGCAGACATAACATAGTGGATTATGGATTCCGGTGCTTCCTACCACTTGTGTGGAGACAGAACGCAATTGAAGTCCTACAAGTCTATACCGCCTAAAAGATGGGTTGTCATTTCTAATGGCGGTCGCTTACCCGTTACAGGACAGGGGGAGGTGCATGCTAATGGAGACCACTTACCCGTTACAGGACAGAGGGAGGTGCATTTGACGTTGTCCATGCGCCTTCAGAATGTTTTATATGCTCCTGACTTTCAGATGAATTTACTTTCCATTAGTCAGATTACGAAGGATCAGTATTGTCGTACCATTGTTGAAACCCTAAACCCAAAGGATCGTCCGCCTCTCTCTTTCTCTATTGGCCACCAACGAACCACAAAAGGAAGCCAAATCGGTAGTGCAAACCCATGCCATAGTTGTATCCTCCCAGAAGACAGTCACTTTCGAGCAAGTGAAGAAAAGGTGCTCAAGGGACTCCACCGCATTGTCGCATAAAATGCACCTATCCGAGATGAAGTGAAGTAGCGTAGCGCAGCGATCTCTCATCATCAATCTTTGCCTACGAAATAGCCAGAGGAAGAATCCAACCCGTTCGGGGAGCCTGAGACCCCAGAAGAAACGGCAGTCACAAATCGTACTCTCCGACCGCGAGGGTGGGGGCCTACAAATCGTCCCATAAGCCTTCCTCGCCGAGAAAGGGCCCATACGCCACGTCCAGTGATCTCTTCCCACAGAAGGACGCCCCATATCCTTGATAGAGTCCAACAAGGCAAGAACGTCCTCGAGCCTTTGATCCGAGAAATTAGCAGAGAATGCCGGGAACCAACTACTGTCTGACCAGCAAGATGCGACCCTAGCACTCTTATCAGCCGCCAGAGCGAACAGGAGAGGGAATCGCGAGCTCAAGGGCCCCCTCCCCGTCCAATCATAGTCCAGAATTTGAAAGATTCACCATCTCCCAGCACATGCCTAAACAAGGATAAGAACTTGGAGAAGACCTTCATCACCCCCTTCCAAAACAGCAAGGGGGATCCCACCAGATCAGCCGCCACCGGAGGCACCCCACGGACGCCGTAGATCTCGCACAAGACCTTGGTACAGAGATCCTCCCCTGGGCCCCAAACTCTGTTGGCCCACTTAAGAAGAAATGCGTCATTTATATGATCCAAACTCCGTATCCCCATCCCTCCTTAGTTCTTGTGCCGCGTGATTTCACCCCATTCAACCAAGTGTATCCCCCCCGACTCCTCCCCATGTTTGCCCCATAAAAACCTCCGCATCAGCTTCTCAAAGCGATTGTGAATCCCCTTCGGCAGCCGACGATTAGACAAGAAATAAACAGGGATAGAGGAGAGAACCGTCTTCAAGAGGACAAGGCAACCCCCTCTAGAAAAAATGGCCGACTTCCAACCTGCCAACCTTGTCTCCACCTTTTCCACGACCCTGAGCCAATCTCTCATCCTAGTTCTTCCCACTACCAAGGGCATCCCCAGGTAGTCGAACGGTAGAGAGCCGCAATCGGACCCCAAAACCCGCCCACACGCGTCCGCCTCCTCCGTCGAGAGATCAAAGGGGACCACCTTCGACTTGTCCACATTTTTAAAAAGACCAGACATCTCACTGAAAAGATCTACGGCCATAGACATGCCCGTAACCTCCGCGAGGCCTCCTTCAATGAAAAAGATAGTGTCGTCCGCATACTGCAACAACGAGATCACCAAACCACCCCTAAAGAATACGATCGATAATCCGCAGTCAACAACCCGGCAAGCAATGTGAGCAAGGACATCCGCACCGATGACAAATAGAAGAGCAAGGGGGCAACCCTGGCGCACCCCCCTACGCAGCTGGAAGTAACCCCCCTCCGGGCGGCCATTAATCAAGACCGAAAAAGAGGTCGTGGTTACACAACGCCGCATCCAAGAAATCCAAACCTCTGGGAAACCTTTCCTTCGCAAAATCGACCAAAGAAACTTCCAGACAAGGCAATCATAGGATTTTGCAAAATCCACCTTCCACAGAACACCGTACCTCCCCTCCCCTCCAATCGGCAACCACTTCCGACGCAAGAGTAAGGCAGTCCGAGATTTGTCTTCCTTGTATAAAAGCCGATTGTAGTGGGGAGATGATGGAGTCAAGAACCCGCTCATTGCCTACCATATCCCAGAAATCCCTGTAGAAGGCCACCGAGAAACCATCCGGCCCTGGAGCCCCATCCGCGTTTAAGTCCCACACCGTCGCCTTAACCTCCTCCAGGGACACCCCTTGCGTCAACCCATCACACAACGAGGGCGAAAGTGAAGTAGCTCCAACCCCCATCCATCTCCATAGCCTTGGAATGTTCCTCGCCGAGAACTCCTTAAAGTGAGCGGTGATTACTTTCCCCGTTTCTTTGTCACCATCCACACGAAGGCCATTAATCGTGATCGAACGCAATGTATTCAAGCGACGCCTTCCGCTTGCTATGCGATGAAAGAAGGCCGTATTAGCGTCCCCCTCCTTCAGCCACGTGCTCCTCGATCTTTGACGCCATTCAGTGACACGCTTGAGATCCTCAGCTGCGATTTGCTTCTGAGCGAGCGAACGTACAGCCAACTCATCCACTGACAGCTCCCTAGTATCCACCAAAGCATCAAGTCTGCTGACAACACCCTCCGCCTCCAACCTCGCAGCATGCCTCGCAACCCCGGTCTCCCTCTTAAAAGAGCTCAACCTCATGCGTAAAGATCCGAGTTTGTGGACAAACTTGGAACCGCGGAACCACTGCGGAACCATCGACCTGCACGTGGGACCAATGAGAAGCCACCAACTCCTTGAAGTTATCCTCCAATAACCAACTCCTCTCATACCTAAAAAAACCCCTCGCTGCGGGCGGATCACTGAAATGTCACACAATTGGTGTGTGGTCGGACATGCTCCGCGGCCGAGCAAGCACAGAAGATAGCGGGAAACAATTAAGAAGTTCCGTAGATGCCAAAAATCTATCAATACAGGAGCGCGAGTTTGAATTCCTCCACGTGTAGGCGATATCCCCCGCATCCAAAACTTCCAGAGCCAACGAATCCACGACATCAGCAAACTCCAAAGACCCCGGGTCCTGACCACCTCTGAAACGAGGTATGTCGGACGTTCGAAGGGTAACATTGAAATCCCCCCCCCCTATGAGCCAGGGGATTCCTGCGAACGCCCTACTCGCCTCCCGCAAATCCTCCCATAATTTCCTCCTTTGAATATGACAACAAGGCCCGTAGATACATGTAAACGTAACAGGCAAAGAAGATCCGACATATACCAATCGAATCGAGATGATATGCCTCCCCCGCAAAACCGAGCCAAAAGCCAAAGTCGAGGACCTCCATGCAATCAGCAGCCCACCAGTCGTACCCACCGCATTATTTCCCTGACTTCATCTACACCTCCCGCACCAAACGATCTCCAAAGAACATCGTTGACGCCTTGAAGCTTTATTTCTTGCAACATGACGACATCGCAGCCCCATTCTATGAATCGCGACCCCATAGTCCTCCTCTTGCCCAGCTCCCCAAGCCCCCGCATATTCCATGATAGAATCTTCATAGCGAACCATCGCGATGCCCCCCAATTCGGACCACCCCCGATGCCTCCGCAACGAACATCTTAAGTGTCCAGCAGGACTGTGGCTCGGAGATCGTCGGTCGAGCTCTATTCCTCCTTTTGTACCTCTTCTCGGATCTCTTATCCGAGGTTCCTTCAACAACAATTGCACCCTCCAACTCAAGGATGGTCATAGTTGGGAGAGAAGAAGAGACAACACCGGATGCCACGGGAGAAAGGGCCTCAATAGTGGGCGCAGCCGTTGCGCCCAAAGAAGCCCCCTCAGAGCCCATGGATGCGCAGTAGTAGCGAGGCCCCATGGAAGGGGTAAAAGAAGCCGAGCTGACACAGTCAATTATGGTCGAAGCCCCGCGAACCCCAGATGAGTGAGCCAGGCAAGACAACTGCTCCGAGAGGCCCGATGAAGACGAGGAAAGTTGCAGTGGAAGAACGTCCGAGAGGCTTTTTCCGCCTGAAAAGAAAGTAGTACACGTTGGCGTCACCAAGGGCCCGACCCGCGAGCGGATCCAAGAGCGGAACCCGAAGGTCGGGATCTGAGGTCCGAGACCAAGAGCGAAGCGGCACAGAGATACAAGGAGTCGAGCCCGCCACATCAGCAGACAATCTGAGCACCACATCAATCTCACGGGACGAACCCTTCAACATGTCCTTAGGGAAATCCACCTGGAGCACAAAAGGCGAGGCGACATCGACCACCCTCGGAACCTCCGACGAAGGAGGTGGTTCGACGATCACCATCTCCACCCGGCACCAGAAACGTCCAACCTCCAACGACTCGCAGAAGACATGGCCATTCGCGCCATCGGTCAAACCCTTGTTGCACCCCAACAACACCCAAGTGACATCAGGAGCTGACCTGGGTGAACAGCCCATCATCAATGACCGCGAGCACCGAGCCCCATCGCCGAAGAACCCGCAGACCTCATGTGCCTATACTTCCCAACAGAACGTTGTTGAGCGTAAATACTGTCACTTACTTGATGTGACCAGAACCTTGTTGATACAGAATTGTTCTCCTCACGCTTACTAGGGTGATGTCCTTAGAACATGTTATTTGGTGAACCACATGCCCTCGTTTGTGTTGGGAGAGAAGATTCATTTCTCGATTGTGTTTCTCGAGAATGATCTTTTCTCCCTTACACCTCGTGTGTTCGGATCTGTTGCTTTTGTTCATGATGTCTCTCCAGGTCGTGATAAGCTCTCTCTTAGAGTTGTTAAGTACGTGTTTGTCGGTTACTCTCGCACCTAGAAGGGGTACCACTACCTTGATCTGTTAAGGCGGAAATACCTTGTCGGTGCTTACTTTCAATGAGTTTGATATGTATTTTTCTCCTACATGTAACAGACTAACCCCATCTGACTTTGACGATGAAATGTACATGCCTTCACCTCCTACTATCATTCCTCCACCTCCCTCTGCTCCTTCTCTACCACCACCTCCTCAGCCACCAACACCTACACCTACTCCTACTCCTGCCTCTACACCTTCTCTCTGTTGGACATGTGAGCCCACGGCGAGCCATTATGCAATAAATGTTATTGCGAATATCATTCCCTAATCTGAATTGAAGAATAAATAATTTGCATAATAAGTCCCTCTGTACAATTAGGGTTATGTACCATGGCTATTTTAATGATCATACAGCTGTTGATTCAATTATTGAATCATAGAGGCTGGTGCTTGGATGAATATCTAAAGAGTTAGATTGAGGACTCATCAAGCACTGTCAAATGATTGTTAAGATGTGATCTCCAGCCTGAGTAGGAGATGGCAATCCTTTCTCACATAGGTTGATATCTGACTGACCTCTTGATGCAGGACCTCTGCATAGGAATAGAAATTCGGAGGTGTCAGATTAGTTAGATCAAAGAGTTGACTTAACGAGATCGAGATAACCTAAGTCCTGTGTTGAATGTTGTCACAGCAAAGGCACGCATCCTCTAACCGGAGACAGATGTATTGCTATATGTCTGAGTATGTACATTTGACAGACCAATAGGTTGATGACCTAACCAAGGTCTATACACCGGCGCATTGGTGTGCATATAAGGGCATATGAGTAATACGATCTCTCAAAGGGATCATACAGGTTCACTACTGAACCGGAAGACATGAGCTCACTCATGAGATATTGGGAAGAATCAAATTCCGTGCACGGTCGTCTTGCTTCGAAAGCTTGACTGAATTTGTAGGTTTGATATATACTTTTGGAAAGTATATGATCAAGACCTAGGTATGATATATGCTTTTGGAAAGTATATGATCGATACCAAATCCCAATGATCAAATGAGAAACTTAGTGATCAAACCCTGAAGAAGACAGTGTAAAATTGATCTTGGTCTTCGGGTTGACCATGGGTCTTCCAGTATACAGGATGTACAGGTATTGGGAGGGTGATGTGATCATAAACGATTATATATCCATGACGCTTCCATTCCGAGGGAGTGATGAAACAGGTCTGGATTTTAGTGACTCCTTCCAGTAGAGAAGCACTCTGATCTCAGTCCAAGTGTTGGACATTGGTCTGAATGAGATTCAGATTCAATGAGAAGATTAGATTTGCGGTCCTGATTTAATCAAGCATCTGTGGGAGGTCCGTAAGATCTAAATTTGAGATGAGATCTCAACATCCAAGTCACTATACGTGGAACAGTACAATCGCCCTGTCCTTATCTCCAAGTATCTACGGAGAAAGCACATTATTCTTGAAAGGGTTCGAGAATAATTCATTTGATAAAATTCATATCCAAGCAAGAAGAACTTGATGATTAAATAAGATTTAATTATCAAGAATAATATGAATGAGATTCATATTATGAGAATTATTATCCAAGATAATTAAATGGTATTTAATTATCAAGGATTAGAGAATGTGGATAATACTATCCATACTATTTGTGTATTATAAATATGATTTATAATATACATATATTAAAGAGAGAGAATTTATGTAAATAGCATTTGTTAATTAATAATGTGGATTGGATTCACATTGATAATTAATTGGAAATGTAATTTACAAATTAGTTTGGGTTGTGAATATGATTCACATTTTTTTCAATGGCGTGATTGAAATATTCACAAATTAATTTGGAATTAATTTGGTAGATATCTGTGATAAAAGTTATCACAAATTATTAAGAGATAATATGATATAATAAAAAGGAGATAATAAGCCAGCATTGATGAGGTGGCGTCACCCATGAAAAAGTCATGGGTGACGCCCCATTTTTAGGAGGCTACATTATCTCCATTTTATTATCTTGATTAATCTCTTAACTAATTTATTTATGTTAAATTAAAAATGTGTTGATAATGTTGCAACATATATTTAATTTAATTATAAATAAATGTTGTTGGTTTTAACCAACAATAATTATAGCCATTGATTTTACATGGACCAAGTCTGGTCGTTGGATCTGTGTCCCATGGATTGAGATCCATTGGATCCTAAACTAATATAAAAGGAGGGCTAGGGTAGCCTTTCAAGGTACATCATTAAAAGTTGTACAAGGCTACAACTCTCTCTCTCTCTCATATTCTCGCCCTCTCTCTTTCTCTCCTCCAAAAGATGGTCATCCATCTTGTGTAGAGAAAGGAGAGACCTTCTCGGCTTCTTCTTCGATGACTCGAGGATCTCCTTCTTCTTTGGAGTTTCTTAATCTAAAGGAAGACGAAGGATTTCGTTTGACGAAATCAGGGGATCCATTGCTTGGATCTTCATCGAAGATTGCGGGAGGGACGCGACTCATCATCGTGCCCGCAAGTGCGTTCTTCGTGGATCGGACTTGAGACAGGAGGATCTCTACTTTGGGATCTCACGATCGCAACCACGCTTCAAGAGGTATTTCTAATACTTTGTGGTTTGATAAAACGATCCGAGAAGTGTTCTCGTGATCATGTGGTTTCATCTTTAGTTTTGAAAATTTTAATTTCCGCCGCATCTAGCGATTAGTACGACTAGTCGCCCCGATCGCATACGATGCGATCAACACGCTTCCGTGATGCGCTTAAGGATTCTCAATATCCTTCAAGTGGTATCAGAGCCATAGGTTGAATAAGATTTTGGATATGATCCATAGAACTCAAACGATTTGGTTCTTGAAAGAGTTGCGAAATTTTTACTGCATTTCAATTTTCGCACCTCTGTAAAATTGATTTTTTCGGCATTGTTTAAAAAGTTCAAAAACGAAATTTTCAATTGGATTTTGTTCCCCATTAAACAAGGAAACTATAGGACTTGAGTTTACTAAATTTGGACTTCATTTGCTCAAGATATGACCTTTTGAATATACATGTATTCACTGTTGCGGGAACTGCGGATTTAAACGTGATTAATGAGATAATTACGGTTTTGATTCGCCTCGAAATGCGTGAATTATCACTTGGGTTCTTTAGAAAATCAAATGGGCAATCTTAGGAAACTGAGTTTGCATTTTTTGGATTTAAATTGATCAAGATAAGTTAATTTTAGTGATGGGGGTCACTACTGGAAATTGACTTTTTTGATCTTGAACCTTGTGATAAGTCATTCAATTATCATGATGAAAATTAATTGTTAATTTTCTGAAATAATTAGTGATAAATATTTGTGAAATATTTAAAGAGATAATTATTTCATTGAATGACATTTGCCTAAACCACAATGATAAGATAATTGATCTTGATCATTGGTTGATTTGAATCCATCAACAAACATTGATTTCATGAAAAACCATAGTTTATCCTACAATAGTTGTAGGACAACTTTTACATGAAAAACCCTCTTCCTTGAATAGGATTGGGGATTTATTAAGCAAATCTCCTTATAATATAATCAAAATGTTTTGATGTATATTATATGGTATAATTTCAGTAGAAAAACCGATGAGCATCTCAAAGTACATAATGATCTATCTGGTATTATCCTTTCCCGAGGCAGATATGGTGCCTAGTCGGAGAGCATTGGGGTCGCGGGTTGCAAC
This sequence comes from Ottelia alismoides, assembly GCA_037367405.1. Taxonomy (NCBI): domain Eukaryota; kingdom Viridiplantae; phylum Streptophyta; class Magnoliopsida; order Alismatales; family Hydrocharitaceae; genus Ottelia; species Ottelia alismoides. Next base: position 422,310 of record JAZKJV010000214.1, read on the forward strand.
ATATGTGGTTCGTCCCACTCTCGTCGGTACTGGCCATGACAGCGGGTAGGGACTGTATAATGCCGGAGAAAGTCAATGTGTATTTTTCTAATTATTAAAATTCGAATAATACGTACTTTGAGAATATACCTACTATTCAAGTAAAAGACATGTTTGTTGATTGATGATTGGATTAATGATTAATTTAATGTGATTAAATTAATTATTTCCAATAAACACTCTATTTTTGAATAGATGTGTATTTTCCCTTGGAAGAATTAATTATGTGAATATGATTCACGATAATTAATTACAATTTGAATATGAGGTGGAGGATCACATAAGTGACATCCATGGTCTCCCGTCAAGGCGAAGGGTTCCGTCGCCAGGGATTGTATGTAGGAGATGCCTGTCCGAAGTGACAGATCATATATGCAAGCGCATCTGGATCGGGCTCTTTGCTTCTCGAAAGAGTAAGGTCGTATGCGTAGTGACTCCAATATCGAGTCCTCATATTATTGGGGCGATATTGGATTGCGCATAGCGAGTTCTAATCCTGTTGACGGTTGGTTCAATTAACAACGGGTCAACATCATCTTAGGGGTGGTGGGCCCGGGTGTTAAAGACCGAATTGGGAATGCAAGTTGGACTTGCAAGGTGGAATGAGTTCCCGCTTCTTTTTATCGGAGTCGTAAGTTCTAATATTATTGGGATGCGACAAAGATAGGAAAGGAGATCCCAGATCTTGCTAGAGATATAATGGTAAGAATATCTCTTACATTGAAAGTGATTAAGGGAATGAACTTTCAGTGTTGACAAGGCAAGACAACTTTGATATAAAAATTCCTAAATCAAAGTAAAATATGTATATATAATATATATACCCTTATGCAAAATTCTTATTTCAGATAATCCTTCATTAAACCCACTCAATATTATACTCAATAATAACCAGTAAAATATCTTGGATTGGACTCATGATCCAGATATTGTACTTGCAATTGGACACATAATGTATGTGGTTACAATGTGCAAGATTCCTCAACATAATGAGGTATGACAATTAAATAAGACAATAAGACATCACCTTAGGGTTTGTATGTCTCTATAGTCTTGATCTTTCATCGAGTGTACTTTGGAAGTGACATGTCAATGGTGATCGTAATTGTCGAATAATCCTTATAAAATAAAAGAAGATATTTTGGCATACATGTGTGCTCTATACATTTAATCATGATTGACATGGTTCTCTGCATTATGCAGAATGGTGGCTCGAAAGAGATGGTGTATTCAAAATGTTTGAATACCTACCTGAACCTAAGTCTCTAAGAGTTAAGATGTATGTAGATATGGTGAGTGTCATCATTCTACTGTCTATACTCTAATCATTCATGAAGCTTCATAATATTCATATTGTATGAATTTACTGAAACATGTATAAATGTTGAAATGTTCTTGTATTGAAATCCTTTGAGTTCATAAGAGATTCTTTGTCTTGAACAATGGTTGTTTATAGATGGAGAGAGCGCAGTGGAAGCATGGGTCGGACCCGAGTAAGAAGGAAAGTCAAAGAGTTGACCTACTTCTGTGACTTCCATATGACATCCAAAGAGTTGGATGAATGCCAATACTGCAATAAGTTGATGTGTTGATAGTACGACTATCAAGTCTGTCTAAAATCCTTAGTGAAGGACTCAGATAGAGCATCAGAATAATCTACATATAATCATTGACTCTGATTTTCTTATTTCATAAGATAAAGTCTGACAATTGTATCCCAATCTTCTAATGATATTTGCAATTGGTTGCATATATATATTAGAAGATTAGAAATTTGATCTTAAGGTTTAATAGTCATCTACATGGATATTGATGTAATTGTTGCAGCAATCTCTGTTGGATAGATAAACTTCATATTCTCAGTGGGAGAGTCCTTAGTCTTGGAGAATGTCTCTATGACCTAGATAGTAGAGTACACTCGTTGTTTGTTTCCAAATGTCGGAAATAAACATGAATTCTGAGATAGAACCAGTGTTCGGAAATGCGGTCCATGCGGCCGCATATACGGCCGCATATGCGTATTCGGTCACTTGACCGAAGCGCATATGCCATATGCGGCAATATGCGGTCAAAACGCATATGCGGTCCGCATATGCGGTATATGCGGCCGCATATGCGGCCGCATATCTAATAGGATTCTTGTTAATCCATGGCATGTTGATGACATACTAACTCGATTTTTTTCCGAGCAACTCTTATACCGTCATTTGCATTGATGCATCTTTTCATTATTCTCGTATATGTTCCATTTGGGAATATAATCTAGGATATTTTTTCTCTTATCCATTTTTCCATTGTTCTCAACAATTATTAATGAATTGTTTACTGCTTTTTGAATTTTCTATATAATGAAATTCATTCTAATTCATCAAATAAAATATGAAATAATTGACTAACATTCTGACACTTTACATTTTTGTGTTTCTAATAAATTTTATATGCAAACAATCTTCCCCTATATTTTGCGTCAACATATTTTATCCCTTGGAGATATATATATATATATATGCGTATAATTTTGGGTATATGTACCTATGATTATTCTTTAGCTTTTGTTATCTATAAGATCTATATATACATTAAAGTTTTTCTTATAGAATCAAGTATTCCCTGTTGTATCCAAATTTGTATATGTATATATATGCATTAAATTCAAAATACACACTAAAAAATAATCATATATCTTATTGATTATATTATCTTATTTGAAATTTTTTATTTTGAATTTTGTTAGATCATCAACTTTTATATACAAACACATTTTATTGTTTATTTTATAATATTTTAAATTAAAATATTATAAACCGCATGAACCGCATATACTTCTGTATACTCCTCCGCATATCCGCTTACTCGCTTTAGACCGCATGACCGAACGAATACCGCATACCGCATTTCTGAACCTTGGATAGAACTATCATAAAGAATTATGATGGAAATATTTCAGATAGTAATCTAACATCTAGTGGACTCCACAAAATTAGAAAATTAATGAATGGTTCATTAAGATTTCTAATACTGAAAATCAAACCTTATAAGATCAATAGGAGGATGAAGATCATTTGACAATGATCTGGCATCAAGCCTTGGACATTTGTCTGTTGATTTGATCAATAGACTAGTAAGTTATGAAACTTTAGAATGTCTAAAATTTCAAATCTTACATACTTGTGAATAATGTATTCAAAGTAAAATGTCCAATACACCCTTCTCTGAGAATGGTGTTAGATGTCGAGGTATTCAAGATCCCATACATATTGATGTATGTAGATCATCTATATCATAGTAAACATTATGGATATGTGATATCTATTAATGATTATGTATGATATGAGATTTCTTATCTTCACCTGAGAAACCCTTGAAATGTTCAAAGATTTCACAATTTTGATTTAGAACCAAAGTTTGAAAAAACGATGAAATGAATTTGATCTAACCTAGGTAGCTTGTACCTGTTAGATAAAATTCAAAGAATACCTTATGGAGATATAAATATCATTTCTATCTCACTCCTCCTGATAAACCTGAACTCAATAGAGTTGTAGGGAGATACAATTGGATCATGTGTGACATGATTTGGTCAATGATGAATTTTAGCATAATTTCCTCTTAATTTCCATATATATGTGTAGTAGAGACTACAATATATATCCTTAATAAGGTTCCATGCATGTAAGCTGGAATTAAGCACTAAAGAGTGCAACTTCATTAGGAAAATAAAGGATAGTATTGGATACCTACTTTATGACCTTGAGATTCTTAAAAGATCTCATCTTTGAGAATGTGATTCTTAGAGGATGACTCTCTTGAGAATCAAGATGAAAATGAAGTGTAGGAAATCATTTAATCTCAAGAAGATAATGAGGCTCCTACGATCGGAAACTAAAAGGATAATTAAAGATGAAACACTTATACCTCTTCAAATGAGTTTGAGGATGTATTCCATGTGTCAGTTAAGTCTGACAATGATCGGACTTCATGTGATGAAGCTCCTGAGGATCATGACATGGAAAGATGGATATTAGCAATAAAGTCTAAAGTAGACTTCGTATACAAGTGTTGTGTATGGACCCTCGACGATCCACCTATAAGGGTTAGACCCATTAAGGTGTAAATGGATCTTCAAGAGAAAGGGAACCTGATTAGAAGGTAGAGACCTTCAAAGCTCGATTCGTAGCCATGAGCTACACATCGGAAGAGAAGACATTACTTGCGATGAGACTTGCTCTTCAGTAACCATGCTTAAACTCATCAGAATATTGCTAACCTTGGCTACACAACTTGACTATTGCATCTTCAGATGTAATTCAAGATTGCATTCCTCTAAAGAATACCTCTCTAAGGATATTCACATGAAGTAGCCTCAAGTCTTCATGTTTGGGGAAAGTAAGGTGTGAAAGCTAAAGAAATCCATCTGTGGACTCAAATAAGCTTCGTGTTGTTGGAACATAAGATTTGATGAAATTATAAATATTATGATTTCAGATAGAATCTTGATGAATCATGTGAAGCTTAGTGGGAGTGCCATTGTATTCATCATGCTAAATGTAGATAATATCCTAATCATTTGGAATGATATAAGGATGATAATAAGTGTTTTATAGACTGGCTATTCCATACCTTGATTTATGATCTCAAGAATACCTCTTAAATCTTAGTTCTGAAGTTGTTCAGAAGCAAAGAAAAGAGGGTATTGGGACTGTCACATTTGTAGTACACCTTGGACATATTCCATTCTTGGAAATTCCAAGAAAGGCTTCCTTCCCTTAAGATTTGGTACTGACCTATCTAAAGGGATAGCACCTCAAAGAGTTGAGGAAGTGAATGCTAGAACTGCTTGCACTTGTGCATCAGTTACGAGAAGCTAAGTGTATGCTAGATGTGTACAAAAGCCAGACATCTGCCATGCAGAGGGAGTAGTAAACTGTTACTAATCCTACTATGGAGAAAGAACACTTGATTGCAGTAATAATGATATCTTCAAAGATAACAAGGCTTTTGAGATAGTGATCTCAAAGTCATATCTTCAAAAGCTTAAGACTTTATCGATATAGATCTAAAAGGTCTTAACTGTGGATACCTTGAGAGATAGTGATCCCCAGCAATAAGGGTATTCTGATAAGGATTATAGAAATACTGGTTATAATAGTTATTGAGCAATAGTGTCAAGGACACTATAACTGCTTTGACTAGACTGAGTATTGGTTGCATTAGATGCAACATTCGAATTGGATGCGAGCACTGTTACATAGGGATATGCAAGTGCCGTAAAAGGACTTGGCATAGTTTTTTAGGAACAGAGTGACTGATCAGCTTACCTAGCTATTTCTAAATAGCCTATGATTGTCACATGAGTGTGGGTTTAAATGATTAGCCCATTAATGGCTCTTTGGGCTAGTGGGAGATTGTTGGACATGTGAGCCCACGGCGAGCCATTATGCAATAAATGTTATTGCGACTCTCATTCCCTGATCTGAATTGAAGAATAAATAATTTGCATAATAGGTCCCTCTGTACAATTAGGGTTATGTACCATGGCTATTTTAATGATCATACAGCTGTTGATTCAATTATTGAATCATAGAGGCTGGTGCTTGGATGAATATCTAAAGAGTTAGATTGAGGACTCATCAAGCACCGTCAACTGATTGTTAAGATGTGATCTCCAGCCTGAGTAGGAGATGGCAATCCTTTCTCACATAGGTTGATATCTGACCGACCTCTTGATGCAGGTCCTCTGTAAAGGAATAGAGATTCAGAGGTGTCAGATTAGTTAGATCAAAGAGTTGACTTAACGAGATCGAGATAACCTAAGTCCTGTGTTGAATGCTGTCACAACATAGGCACGCATCCTCTAACCGGAGACAGATGTATTGCTATATGTCTGAGTATGTACATTTGACAGACCAATAGGTTGATGACCTAACCAAGGTCTATACACCGGCGCGTTGGTGTGCATATAAGGGCATATGAGTAATACGATCTCTCAAAGGGATCATACAGGTTCACTACTGAACCGGAAGACATGAGCCCACTCATGAGATATTGGGAAGAATCAAATTCCGTGCACGGTCGTCTTGCTTCGAAAGCTTGACTGAATTTGTAGGTTTGATATATCCTTTTGGAAAGTATATGATCAAGACCTAGGTATGATATATGCTTTTGGAAAGTATATGATCGATACCAAATCCCAATGATCAAATGAGAAACTTAGTGATCAAACCCTGAAGAAGACAGTGTAAAATTGATCTTGATCTTCAGGTTGACCATGGGTCTTCCAGTATACAGGATGTACGTGTATTGGGAATACCTGAGAGTGATGTGATCATAAACGATTGTATATCCATGACGCTACCATTCCGAGGGAGTGATGAAACAGGTCTGGATTTTAGTGACTCCTTCCAGTAGAGAAGCAATCTGATCTTAGTCCAAGTGTTGGACATTGGTCTGAATGAGATTCAGATTCAATGAGAAGATTAGATTTGCGGTCTTGATTTAATCAAGCATCTATGGGAGGTCCGTAAAATCTGAATTTGAGATGAGATCTCAACATCCAAGTCACTATACGTGGAACAATACAATCGCCATGTCCTTATCTCCAAGTATCTGCGGAGAAAGCACATTATTCTTGAAAGGGTTCGAGAATAATTCATTTGATGAAATTCATATCCAAGCAAGAAGAACTTGATGATTAAATAAGATTTAATATCAAGCATAATATGAATGAGATTCATATTGTGAGAATTATTATCCAAGATAATTAAATGGGATTTAATTATCAAGGATTAGAGAATGTAGATAATACTATCCATACTATTTGTGTATTATAAATATGATTTATAATATACATATACTAAAGAGAGAGAATTTATGTAAATAGCATTTGTTAATTAATAATGTGGATTGGATTCACATTGATTAATTAATTGGAAATGTAATTTACAAATTAGTTTGGGTTGTGAATATGATTCACATTTTTTTCAATGGCGTGATTGAAATATTCACAAATTAATTTGGAATTAATTTGGTGGATATATGTGATAATAGTTATCACAAATTATTAAGAGATAATATGATATAATAAAAAGGAGATAATAAGCCACCATTGATGAGGTGGCGTCACCCATGAAAAAGTCATGGGTGACGCCCCATTTTTAGGAGGCTACATTATCTCCATTTTATTATCATATTAATCTCTTAACTAATTTATTTATGTTAAATTAAAAATGTGTTGATAATGTTGCAACATATATTTAATTTAATTATAAATAAATGTTGTTGGTTTTAACCAACAACAATTATAGCCATTGATTTTACATGGACCAAGCCTGGTCGTTGGATCTATGTGTCCCATGGATTGAGATCCATTGGATCCTAAACTAATATAAAAGGAGGGCTAGGGTAGCCTTTCAAGGTACATCATTAAGAGTTGTACAAGGCTACAACTCTCTCTCTCTCTCTCTCATATTCTCGCCCTCTCTCTTTCTCTCCTCCAAAAGATGGCCATCCATCTTGTGTAGAGAAAGGAGAGGCCTTCTCGACTTCTTCTTCGACGACTCGAGTATCTCCTTCTTCTTTGGAGTTTCTTACTCTAAAGGAAGACGAAGGATTTCGTTTGACGAAATCAGGGGATCCACTGCTTGGATCTTCATCGAGGATTGCGGGAGGGACGCGGCTCATCATCGTGCCCGCGAGTGCGTTCTTCGTGGATCGGACTTGAGACAGGAGGATCTCTACTTTGGGATCTCACGATCGCAACCACGCTTCAAGAGGTATTTCTAATACTTTGTGGTTTGATAAAACGATCCGAGAAGTGTTCTCGTGATCATGTGGTTTCATCTTTAGTTTTGAAAATTTTAATTTCCGCCGCATCTAGCGATTAGTGCGACTAGTCGCCCCGATCGCATACGATGCGATCAACACGCTTCCGTGATGCGCTTAAGGATTCTCAATATCCTTCACTCTCATGGTTCCATCTCCTACTGTGACTCAGTTCTTACCATATGTTTTTACTCACAGATCACGCTCGGTTTCCCCTGCTCACAAGTCTTTCTCATCTTCAAGCACGCCTCAAATATGTAATAAGCTCGTTTTTTTTCTACTGATGGCACTACTGAGCTGTCTATGCAGCAGGATTCCATACAGGATGAGCAGGTGCCCTCACCAGAAGGGAACTTACAGGCTCAGGACTTGGAAAATGATCTTGATGTACTAATTGATCTGCGAAAGCAGAAATGTACGTGTGATACTTATCCTTTTGCAGCCCAGGTTTCCTTAAGCAAAGCATCAAAGGATTTCAGGAAATTTACCTTGGCACTATTAGTCGTGGAAATACCACGGACATATCAAGAGGCTTTGTTGGAGTATTTGGTAGTGCGCCTATTGAGTTGTAGCAGGGTAAATGGATCCTGGAGAAGATCCATTTACCCCATCCTGTGCTTAGTCCCATACCACCCAATTGTGGGACTTGGAGGCTCTGGGAAGGCTATATAAGGAGCCCCAGACCTCCTGTACTCATTGAGAAAGTCAATAGACAAACACGCCCTATTTGAGGGCTTCTCCCGTGTTTTCATCCCGCTCCTCACGGAGTAGGGTTCTACGTTAAAATCCCGCGTTCTTTCTTGTTTCTTTATCTTTATCCATGTTTTCGCTTCCGCTTCATATTTTATAACACGATATCAGAGCGGGTCGATTCTCGAGTTTTTCATGTTCTTAGTCTTCTTCGAGATTCGATTTTTACTATGAAGATTATTTTGAGAAGATAATTATATTCAGTTCTAGGGTTTCGTAGAAAACCCTAATCATGCTTCAAAGCGAAGATGGTATTTCTCTCTCGGATCTTCTCAACGAGATCTCCAGGCCGATGGCAACGATCTGCAGTATCCAGGCTATGGTCACGTAGACAACAATCTCCACTTCGAAGGAGATCTCACCCCTTCTTCGCGGTGCCCATCCTCATTTTCCAGACACAAACATCATCAGGCGCATCTCCAGAAGAGAGCCCTCGCGCAGGCATCAGGTTCCAACTGGGAACCCTAACGGCGGCTTCTCTCATCACCTACGACGAAGGCACCGCCATCAGATCCAGGTGGAGGAGCTGCATCTTCTCCAGAGCTCACGCTCCTCCTTGCGCCTCTCTCCTACGAAGTCGCTGGCGGCGGCATCAGCCCTGCAGCCCAGTCGTACCCCGTGACGCATCTTCTTCACTCGCGCATGATCCAGCGGCGGCAGCCACCTGCACCGGGGCGTGCCCTCCTCTTCCAACAACCCCGGACGAAGGAGCCTTAGTCATGCTCCTTCCAGGTCGTGACGGCGGCGACCCCCGCTATGCCTTGGCGACATCGTGCCTTCCCTTCGAATCGGCGACGGCTGTACAGGTTCTTCAAAGCGAGCAAACGACCCATCTCCAAAGTTCCCTCCCCCCAGGTTGATGGCGGCAATTCCTTCACGATCTCCCGCACTCCCGCAGTGGCGTCGCGACCCCAGGCGATGTGGATTCCCAAGCTCTGGCGGCGCGCGCATGTTTGGGTTCCCACGATGGGAACCCTAAAAGTAGTAGGGGGCGTTGATTGATGGGCCCAAAATTTGGGCTGTTATATTAAACAAAAAATCCGAGAAGAGCAGGGGGGCTGAATGTAAAGCAATCCAGGGGGGTTGTTTGAAAAGCCCGTTTGGGCTGTGGGCTATTTATGGATCCTATGGGCCGTATGAAAAAAAAAGTGGCATGTATGTCTTATCAAAAAAAAGGAATTTTGAAAAAAAAGGCGCGTACACAAAACAAAAAAAAGCCGTACGCAAAGTTTCTCAAAAAAAATTGTGAAAGCCGGAAAAAAAAGAGATTGAAACGGCTTAAAAAAAATGTGTTGGCTTATAAAAGAGAGAGAGAGAGAGAGAAAAGCCGCAAGTTTCATGTTTTATGTACCCCCATATTATCTTGTCTTCTCCCAACTTGGTCGACGTTCATGTTTTCCGGCAAGTATGGGAGAAAGGGGGAGTATATGTAGAGTCACAGGTCTGTTCATGATCCAGATTTCAGATTCAGATGCCAGTCTCAAGACCTGCCATTCGTTCAGACTCTACAGTTCATGCGCAATTCCAGACTCGACGTTCAGATTCAGAGTCCCAGTTTGATGCGCAGATTCAGACTCGACATTCGAATTGGTTAGAGTCAAGTTTGAGGCACTCCAAGATGAGAGAGAGTCCAGTTTCAGACATGCACGAGTTTGCGGTCATTGTTAGATGAGCATATGTTGCCATCTTTTGTTTCGTGGTCCCCATCATCCTTGTTGTTGTTCGGTCAGAGTTTTCATGTGAGCCATAGGGACTCCAGAGTAGAGGACCATTCCCTTGAGGGTAAGCGCAGTGCACCATTCTCTGAGCCAGATGGGAGAGACCCAGTTCTCCGATGAGGAGACTTCAGGTGCAGTTTCAGACTCGATGGTCAGATTCCGAGCCTTCAGTTAACTCACACTCCAGCCCGTTCGTCCTCCTCACCTGCACGGCATGAGAAGCAACGTCCTCGACTGCAGCATGTGCGCGTTGGGTTGATATTGTCCGTAGTGTCCTGTAGCGTGAGTTGAGTTTCCTTCTGTTTGTTTGTCCAAGCTGAGCATTGCATGCTCCAGCTTGAGGGGGAGTGTTGGAGTATTTGATAGTGCGCCTATTGAGTTGTAGCAGGGTAAATGGATCCTGGAGAAGATCCATTTATCCCATCCTGTGTTTAGTCCCATACCACCCAATGGTGGGACTTGGAGGCTCTGGGAAGGCTATATAAGGAGCCTCAAACCTCCTGTACTCATTGAGAAAGTCAATAGACAAACACGCCCTATTTGAGGGCTTCTCCCGTGGTTTCATCCCGCTCCTCACGGAGTAGGGTTCCACGTTAAAATCTCACGTTCTTTCTTGTTTCTTTATCTTTATCCATGTTTTCGCTTCCGCTTCATATTTTATAACAGGCTCTTCAGTACAGTCAGTAGAGGTTAGCCATGGAGGAGGAGATGGTCACACTACAATCATCTGGTACGTTGAGTCTTGTTTCTGCTCCAGCTGACGCATCCGTTGTGGGGTGAAAATGGGTGTTCACTGTGAAACACAGAGCATATGGCAGTGTGGATCGTTATAAGGCGAGACTTGTGGTACGTGGGTTCACCTAGACATATGGGGTGGACTATCAAGATACTTTCTCTATGGTTGCCAGACATTCTACTCTGTGTATTCTACTTTTTGTTGTTGTGACACGAGATTGGCCCCTTTACCAGCTTGATGTGAAGAATGCATTCCTCTATGGTGATCTACAAGAGGAGGTCTACATGCTGCAGCCATCTAGGTTTTCTTCTGATGGGGAGTGTCAAAAGGTTTGTAGGCTACACAAGGCTATGTATGGCCTTAAGTAGAGTCCGAGAGCATGGTTCCAGAAGCTCTCAGACTTGATAGAGCAACAGGGATTTGTGCAATCAATTGCTGATCACTCTTTGTTTGTGCTCAGGACCCAAAGAGGTACTATTGTCATTCTTGTTTACGTTGATAACATTATTGTTACAGGGAATGACGAACAGGACAATCATGGTGCCAAGGACTTCCTAGGTCAGCAGTTTGTAACCAAGGACCTTGATATTTTACGTTACTTTCTTGGACTGGATTTTGTCAAGAACCAACAAGGTCTTGTGATGACCCAGAGGAAGTACGTTACATATCTTCTTACAAAAACATGCATGGCAGATTGCACCTGCCACTACTCCTATTGACTCGAGCATGAAGCACTATGATGATGACACTGAGGAGGTCGACAAGAGGAGGTACAAGGAGCTTGTTCGTAGGCTACTATATATGACAATTACTAGGCCCGGCATATACTTTGTTGTGAGTAAAGTGAGTCAGTTTGTGGAGCAGCCTATACAGGCATATATGGATGCAGTCCATATGATTCTGAGGTATCTGAAGACATCACCATGTACGGGACTTCTTTTTAGCAGAGGCACATCTCTTTCAGTTACAACATTTGCAGATACAGATTATGCTGCGTGTCCAAAGGATATGAAATCTACTTCAGTCTTTGTTGTGTTCATAGGGAATTTCCTAATTTCATGGGAGAGCAAGAAGTAGACTGTGGTTGCCAGATCGAGTGTTGAGTCAGAATACAGGGTCATGGCACAGGCTAGCACAGAGATGATGTGGGTGCAATCTATTCTTATTGACCTGCTATAGAGGTGCATCTTCCCACGCACCTCTAATGTGACAATCAGACTGCTCTTTTCTTTGCCAACAACCCAGCCTTTCATGAAAGAACCAAGCATATAGAGGTGGATTGTCACTACACTCGTGACATGATACAGAAGGGTCTTATCGCCACTATGCATGGCAGCTCTGGAGATGAGACAGCATATGTTCTTACTAAGGCCCTAGCTAGAGGGCCTTACCAGATATGTTCCAAGCTGAGTCTGATCAATGTCTACGCTCTAGCTTGAGGAGTGTTGAGGTACTTATTATCTTTCTTATTATTTCCTTATTATTTGTTTATTTTGTCTTCTTCTTGTAATTTTCCTAATAGGTTCTTCTCCTATATAAGATAACCCAAGGGCCTCTCATTAATGCAATTCATTCTTTTCCCTCTACAATTACTATATCTCCACTGAGGTCACTTTCTTTGATAAGACTAGCTACTTCACACAGTATGTTAATGGCATCCCTTTAGAGCTACCGCCCCTACTCATTGTTAATGGAAGCACACTATTTCTTCTGATCATGTACCACTGTGCATGTTCCTTTCTTGCAAGATGATGTGCCCTCTTTAAATGTCTCTATCACTACAGCACTGGATGCTCCACCAGATCTCCCAATAGATCCGCGATGAACGAAAAGACAATGTATTATACATCACATGTCACATTTTACTTCCACTGACAATCTATCTAGCTGGGACAAGCAATTTACGGATGCTATGATGGCTATTTCTATTCCTCCAGACGATCATAGTGCATTGCAAGATCATGGTTGGAATCGGGCAATGGATGAGGAGATGGATGCCCTTACCTCAAGGGGCATATGGGATCTTGTACCATGGTCATCTAGTGTCAAGCATGTTGCATGTTGATGGATCTTCACAACCAAACAGTCACCAAAGATTAGTCTATTTATATATTGAAGCCCAGGCTTGTAGTTAAGGGCTTCACTCAGACTTATGGTATAGATTATTTTAAGACTTTTTCACCGGTGGTTAGGATGGGGTCTATTAGAAGTATTCTCTCTGTTGTTGCTAACAAGAACTGGCACATCTTTTAGCTAGATGTAAAGAATATTTTCCTATATGGCGACGGATCTACATAATGCAACCACTAGGTTAATCTATCGAGGGAGAGTATGTGTGTCGACTTTGTAAGGACATTTATAGCTTAAAGTAGAGACCATGAGCGTGGTTTGACAGACTTACTGCTGAGATCAGCTCTCTTAGGTTCCACAGGATGGCATCTGATTACTCCATCATTATAAGACGACGATCTACTAGCATGGTTTTTTAGTTGTCTATGTCAATGAAATGGTGGTTAATGGTGATCAAGGTTGCAGAAGTCGGCAGTCGGTACTCGGTCGGCAAGGTCACTGACTAAGGATTAATCGGCAGTCGGGAGAGTAATCGGATTTAGTCGGGCATTAGTCGGTTTTGATTTTTTTTAATTATTTTTAATATATAAATCAAATTTTAATATATATATACTATCATTTATCTTCATAATTTTAGCAAATTTAATATTTTCAAGAGCTTAAGAAATTATAGCAAGAGAAGGAAAAATGAAGGAAGTTAAGATCAAACATTCAAAATGTTTGGTACATAACACTAGTAAATATTCAAAAACACATACACCATGTCCAAAAAAATAATACAAGTAAGAAGGAAGAGAAAATATATCCTAATTCCTAACAATAAAATCTAAGATCATCTTAAGCAAATCTAAGCAATAACATGTTATTAACATCTAAGATCAACCTAAGAAAAAAATTTTGAAGAAAACCTTGACATAAAAACATCTAAGTACAACAATAACATTGATCTTATTTGCTAACAATAACATTGACAATGTGACATAAAAACATCTAAGTACAACATTTGAATGTTATTTGCTAACAATAACATTAACCTAAGCAAAAACAAAAAGTTTGAATGTTATTTGCTAACAATAACATTAACATATTATTATTTGCTAACAATAACATTAACATATTATTATTTGCTAACATTAAAATTTGAATGTTATTTAACATCTAACATCTAACATCAACCTAACATTTTATTTGCTAACAATAGCATTAACATATTAACCTCTAAGTTCAACATCATTAACCTAAGCAAATCAAAGCTATAAGCCTATAACATCTAACATTGTTGTTTGCTAAATCAAAGCTAATTAAATCAAAGCCTATAAGCCTCTAAGTTCAAAATCATTAACCTAAGCAAATCAAAGCTAACAATAACATCAAGTTATCAACCTCAATAAAAGAGGGAAAAAAAGGCAAAATAAAACACTAACCGTTAATGGCGAGAACGAGGGGGCAGCACCGGAGGGCCGGAGGTGGCGAGATGGCGAGGCTGGGAGCGGCGAGGCACTGCGGGCGGCGCCGGCGAGGGGGGTGCACCGGCGAGGCGGCGAGGCAGGGGATTCTGGGAATCGCGCGCACAGGAGGCACTGCGGGTGGGGGGTCGACAAAAGAACCCTTCGCGTGAAGGGTTACTGTTAGACAGTAACCCTATATTTCAAAGCTCGGATCCCTGGTCGGATCTTCCATGTAGAAATCGGCCGCCTAAGCGGCCGACTAACCCGACTAAACGCCCGACTAATCGGGGCCAACCGAATACAGCCCGATTATCTATATTCGAATCGGCCACCCCCCCCCCCCGAGTCGCATAGTCGGGCCGACTAGTCGGCCTAGTCGGCCGACTTTTGCAACAGTGATGGTGATGATCAAGCAAGCATTCTAGAGACCATGGACTTCCTCCAAAAGTTGTTTGTCACCTATGAACGTGGTCAATTCTGACACTTTCTTGGCATTGATGTGATACGCACTATAGAGGGCTACCTCCATCACTATCACTAGGCCAGATACTTCTCTACCTCGTTGTCACTTGGCAAGATATATCGTATGTTGTGATCAAAGCTAACTAGCACATTGAGAGACCTCTCTATAACTATTGGTAGTATATTCTTTTGATCCTTCGATATTTAAAAGAATCTACAGGATGAGGCATCTTCTATGGGGTCAATGGCCAAACTGATATCACCACTTATGCAGATGTGGATTATGCTAGTTCACATGAGGACCAATGATTCACTATCAAGGTTCGAAAAAACTAAAAACGGAACGAGGCGGTTTCCTTGGAATCGAGGCGAGGCGTAGCCTCGAGGCGGTCGAGGCGTAAGCCTCAGTTTACAAGGAGAAATCCTATAAAAACTACAACAAAATATACTAATGAAATTATATATATATATATTCTAACTAACATATTATATAAATTACTATAATATATGATGCAATTACAAAGATAGGAACACTGAAAGAAAAGATATACAAGTGTATATGTCTTTTTACTAATTTTCCATCCAATCATAGATTAAATCTGTTGATATTCCCCTAAATTCTATCCATCTAACCTAAGTTGAAGAACCGTCGTATGCTCCCCTTCCTGCCATACCATACCCCAACAAGGCGGGGGTCTCGCTGCCCGGTCAGCGAGCCTGGGGGAGGGTTTTATTTCTATTCGGATATATTGATTTGTTTCAATGGGAGTAGTACATAAACTCCCCTTGAATTATATCTTATTTGACCTTCTTGGTATATTACATAGCTCATTGTTTGAAAACTCCTTAAAAATAATTTTACGAGTAATTTTTTCTATGATACCTGTGGATTCGTATATTTAAGGGCATAATTTAAGAGTTTCTTAACATGATTGAATATGTTTAATAGTAAATATGAACATGAAAGCGGCCAAATTTAAGCATTCATCTTATATATTATATCCTAAACAACTACATCTTTATAAACATCTGAAATTGCTAATAGGATAATTGAATTAACACAAAAAAAATAATTTGAAAAAGAAAACGCCTCGGTGAGCGCCTCGCCTTCGCCTCGACCGCCTCGACCAACTGAGGCGACCGCCTCTTAGGACCCTGTCGAGGCGGTCGTTCAGAGGCGATTTCCGACCGCCTCGCCTCGGCGCGTTTTTTCGAACCATGTTCACTATAGGCTATGCCATGTTTGTTGGTGGTAACCTAGTTACATGGCGAAGCAAGAAGAATAAAATGGTTTCTAGATCAAGTGCAACGGCAAAATACATAGTGATAGCCCAAGTTACTTGTGAGATTACCTAGCTTGTCTCCTTTCTATATAAAATCGGACCTTCTACTACTACTCCCGTACCTTTGTATTGTGACAACAAATCAGCTACCTTCATTGCTACCAATTCAGTGTTTTATGATCGAACTACGCACATTGAAGTTGATTGTTACTTCATTCGAGAGGCGGTACGAGGAGGGAAGATCACTACTCATCGTATCTCCACACATCTTTACCTCCTAGATATATTCAAGGAAGCTCTTAAGCATAATGGTTTCCTAATAAGTAGAACCAGTACGGAGTACATGATATACATGTTCATCATAAGGTTATTAGAGACGTGACAAAGATAAAACTTATCCAATAAGGATGCTTTTAAATTTTTCAGTTCAATCTTTTAGCACAATGGATGAATTGATGGAGATCGCTCCTAAAGTTAATGCATGGAGGTTAAAGTGAAGAGAAGCTCTAGGTTTTTGAAGACAAAAGATAAATACTGTGGTGTTGTAGGCTGTAAAACCCCAACAAAGTCCCACACCGTGGAAACATATAGTTTCCGGGTGGGATAAAAAGTGAGGAGGTTACTACCTGATAACCCGGCTTAAGCATTTTGGGGGTGGTTAATCGGGTCCGTATGAGCCCGATCCCAAGAGGTTATTAGGGTCAGTAATGCTTCGTTAACGGACCGGGGACCTAAGCCTGGGACGTTACAAATGGTATCAGAGCCGAACGCCCTCTGACAGTGGAAAGGGCTACCCGAGAGGTGGAGCCGCCCCTACAAGAGGTTGGAGGAAATGGCTACCCGGAGCGTGCAGCCGCCACTGTCACTGGGAAGAAGTGATGGGCCATGTCGCAACGAGGACGTTGCGAATATAAGTGGGGGAGGTTGTAAAACCCCAACAAAGTCCCACACCGTGGAAACATGTAGTTTCCGGGTGGGATAAAAAGTGAGGAGGTTACTACCTGATAACCCGGCTTAAGCATTTTGGGGGTGGTTAATCGGGTCCGTATGGACCCGATCCCAAGAGGTTATTAGGGTCAGTAATGCTTCGTTAACGGACCGGGGACCTAAGCTCGGGACATTACATAGACAGACATGCAAAGGTTTGTGGCGCCAAATAATGGACAGTTAGCTATAAGTGTGTAGAGAGAATGTATGTAATTGAGTTTTGAATGTATGCAAAGCCTTGTATTTATGAGGAGTTCCTGTAAGAAACGGAATGTTCAAAGGGGAAAGTTTTACTGCATTTCAAGAAGAAAATAGTTTTTGATACAACAGTGTTCACGAATATTCTTCCCGGAAGAAACACCCACTCGCTCTTGATGTGGAGGGTTTTGTGCAAGTGTTTGTAGCCTCGTGATTCTTTCTATACTAGATTTCTATGCTATCCGCCGAATGTATATGAGATATGGATAGAGTGAGTTTCTCACCTGAAAGAACTTGAAGAAGAGATCATCGAACAAAGCAACAGGGACATGAAAAGCCTCGGCTTGAACATAAGCAACACTCCTCATCTCCTTCCCTTCTTCCACCATCCTCCTCACCCCCCAACCCGAGTCCCTCACCAGGTACCCATCATCATGCACCTTCTCCGCAAAACCCACTTCCCCGGATGAGGGATAGCAGCAAGCCGTGACCCCATAGCTGATTCTGCTCCTGCAGGGCCTTCCTGCAAAAACCAGCAAGGACCCCCTCCAGCAGGTGAAGTGGGGGTTCCCGGAGAGGCCCTCCGAAGGGTGGATGGTGAAGTTGGTTGTGGGTGTAGTTGGAGACAGGGATGAGGCTGAATGGTGCTGCGGAAGCTTTGGAGGCGGTCTCCACAGTGCTTGCATTCTTGGTTCTTGCGCCTTTGCTATGGAGCTGCTAAATGGGAATTGGTGTGTGGTTCGAGGGATTTGAAGAATCTTTTAGTTGGAATTGGGTAAGGATCTCTGATTCCCAAGGTCTGGATTCCAAGTGAAGCACCTTAGACCCCGTTTGTTTGGTTGGAAAGAAATTACAATGGAATGGAATCAAGACAAGAATGAAATTAACAATGGAATGGAAAGAAATAAGTTTTTTCATTCCATTGTTTAGTTCATATTAGGAATTGAAATATTTGTTATGGACACACGCTTTTCTTATGTTTGGAAAGGAAAAGCATAGAAAGAAAATAACCTTCTTTTGATATATTTCATTAAGTAGAAAAAATAATCGATATCCTTCAACTTAATTTTTCATATGATTGATATATTCCGTATAAGAAATCAATAGTCAAAATTTTTCCATACAATTGATATATTTAATATATCCATATCCATATCTGCTAGAATATTTATTATCATATTTATATTCTAAAAACTTTGAAAATATTATGGGTATCCGTATTTGTAAAAAAAATAAACACACATATCCATGTCTGTATGTAATCCACTAATATATAACCTATATCCATATCCTAAAAAAATAAAGATGGTACCCGTACACATATCTATAGCTTCAAAAAATTAAAAACTCATTTCTATGTCCATATCCATTTCCCTAAAAAATCTGATCCATATCCATATTTGTATCCATAAAAAAAATTAAAAAATACATATCCCTTTTTGTATATGTATCCACTAAAATATAATCAGTATACATATCTTAAAAAAATTGAAAATACATCTGTATCCATATCCATATTAGAAAAAAATCCAATATCTCTATCCACATCCATATCCGGAAAAAAAAATAAAAAACACATATCCATATTCCGTACCTGTATTCATCTTATCTTATATATTTTATCCATAGAATAGATATATTTAATATAGATATATGTATTTATGTCCGATTGAATATCTTGTAATCATATTTGTATCCATATCCAAACAAAATTGAACCTTAACTATATATGTATTCGCAAAAAATCCCATATCCATGTCAGTATCCATATATGCATATATTTGTAACTTGCCTGATATTTTCATCAATATATTTGTATCCATGTCTAAAAAAACCACATCCAAGTCTGTGTCCAAAAAAATATCCCAAAAAAGGAAAATACATATCAATGTTGATAATCATGTATTTGTAATAATTATATATTAATTAAAAAATTAAAGAAGAACACATTCATTAGCATTTTGTAAGGAAAGGAATCCAATTCCTAGGGGGTCCCTAGGAATGGTGATTCCCATGCATGAGGGAATCAGATTTCCTTTGTAATCATTATTCATGTACTAATATGATATAACAAACACAGGAATGGAATCGATAGAGGAGTGGTGATTCCATTCTTCCCTTTATTCCTGCACAACAAACGGAGCCTTAGGTCAGAATAGACTTTGGAATAAGGGGTCAATTCTTCTCCCGACACGGTTTCCAGTGATACGATTATTCTCCATTTTTCATCTTATTTCACTCTTATCCCTATCTTTATCTCACCTTACCTATATTTATTTCACCTTATTCTCCTTATTCCTATCCTCCAACCGAACAAAAAATATACCCTTATTCTTCTTATTCCCCATCCTTATTCCCGCTTATTCTCGAACCGAACGCACCCTTACGAAAATGTGTTTGGATAATAAGCATCAAAATAAGAGGCCAATTCCATGTTTCTTGTGATTTTCAAGAGTATGGTTATTCTTGTCTAAAACATTTATTTCACTTTATTCTACAATTATTCTTATCTTTATTCTGCCTTACATACCATCATTCTATCTTATTTTCCTTATTCTTATCTTTCCAACCAAACAGAGAATAGACCCTTAGGGTCCATCTTAATCCGGTTTACCCCCTCTCTATTATTGTATTGGAATTCCATCATAAATCATAGTGACATCATGTCACGTTTTTATTCCAATACTATCCAACCCCCATAATCGTCCCAGACATTTATTATTCACATCATGTTATCCTAACACACTCCATCCCATTAACTAAACAGGCTCCTAGGGCATGTTTGGTAACCATGTTGGGTTGAGGGGACAGATCACTCGCTTCGGCGTGCTTGGTTGGGTAGGCATGCTTATACAATCATCTATATCCCTCTTTGTGGACAGCTATGTCGAAGTATGCAAAGACTCAAAACAAAGAATGAATAAAGGGGTTGGTCCTACTTCGGCCAAAGAACCTCTAACCCAGAGTGACTTAAGGGGAGCGAGATAAGAGTAGATAACTAAGCACCCACTTTGATGCTAGTAGAAATATTTGAACTCCTCTTAGCCTCCGAGGGTCGCACCCGGACGTCGATGAGCTAGTCCTTGCCCTCTGATACCATCGGAGAATCTGAGTCTTCGCGCTCTGCTTCACTGACTGATTGATTAGGGATGTTTGAGGCCATTTGACTTTCCTATCTTGTATGGCTTCCCCTCCAGCAAGGAAGCCCGTCATAATAAGTGGTGGAATTGGTTCTCCATTCACGGGATGGATTCTAAACATCAAGACATGGTCCCCCTTCTGATTAGATAGCTAGTGATTAGTCGATGCCTTCCTCTGGAGCTATGAGTGTTCAATTCATCCTGCGATCCGACAGTCAGCTTCTGCGGAGAGGTTCCCGGATTAGAGACCAGGTCTAAGATTACAGGTTGACCTACTTTCTTCGCTTCAAAATTCCCTAAGGGGTCTGCTCGCTCTGCGTGTAGGCTTAGACTAGCTTCGACCACCTAGTGCAAATGGTCTGGGTCAAATACAGAGTGAGGTAGCGTTGCGGGAAGGAGTCAGAGGCTTTCCCTCCGCTGTCTCCAGCTATACTTCACGATGACACATAATTAATTAATATGTAAACGGGAAGCAGTAGAGGAACGAAACTAACAGGGTTCGACTGCATACAGCAAAGGTGGTGCGTAGCGGGACGAAGGCTACGAAGTTGCGTGCGCAGCGAGGACGTAGGAGAGGCTAGGGGTCCTAGGGAGGTTCGCTTATTATAGCGGATCATATACGGTATTCCACGTACTTAGGCACCCCTAGGATGACTTGAAAGCCTCAGTCTTCCCCCAGGTCAAGGTGAAGGGAGGGATGTCAGAGTCCTACTTCCTTTGATATACACAAGGTCTTGTAACAGGGGCAATACAATAAGAGTACTCGACCTAATATCTATGAGGGTTCACAAACATCACTACTCTCTTCCCACCCCCGACATCATATATTTCCAAAAGAAGCAAAGGAATGATTGCGTCCCTCGGGGACCAGCCTTGAAAAGGCACTATTGGGCTAGGGGCTACCCTGCTAACACCAGGAAATATATGAAACAAACTGTACTATGACAATAGAAAGCCAGTGTCCCAGACAAGAGAAAATAAGTGTCTGGCGGGATTTCCGCCACAACTCGGACCCCATAAATATACTACAACTCAAAAAGACTACTGGACTGCTTACCTTTACAAGGAATAATCCGCTGACACGCCAAATGAGGAAGAGGGAGACTATATTGGATATTCTAGTTGGGAAGAAAGAAAACTCCCAGGGATGATTGCTGCAAATATAGTATAGTATAGTGTCTCTATCCTACTCTAGTCTTAGTATCCCCTTCTCGATTCGAAACATCGCCCTTCTGCATTTCTTTAACATTATGTGGATACGCGTCTAGTATCTTTCTTTTTGTCCTCCGATTCGTTTGATGTCATATATCCGTTCTCAGATAACTATAGTATATATGGACTGCTTTTTCTAATTATTTGTGGTCTTCCTGTGAGTAATAGTTATTTAGATGGTCGGAGTGGATTAGAAGGATAAATGTGATGTGACATTTATTATGTAGTATATTAACTTTGAAATGATTGTAATATATTTTTATATTAAATTTTTATTTCAACATGGTTTTAAATCTTATAACAAAGAAATTGTACGGTCCATACAACTAATTCAACCCAGGAATGTAGGGATAAAATATGGTATATGCCAGGTTACCCCGAAGTAACATGGCAACTAAACATGCCCTTATTCTACTCATTCCCCGTCCTTGTTCATACGTATTCTCGAACCGAACGCCCCCATAATATATACACCCAACACTTATCTACATCACACATAACATTCCACGTAGCAGTCCACATGATGATCACGTCATCAACACTGATTTCAAGAGAATTAAAAAAATAAAAATATCTATCGAAGAAGAGAGAAGCACCACTTCACCACCATTTTGATTTACGATTAACTGTGATGTGACCCAACGATCATGATGCAGTGGTAATAAACACAACGGAGGCAATTGGGATTGTAGTCGATGAGCGGCAATGCTCGCAACATTGCAGTGACGGAGGCACGACAGTGATGGTGGTGGTGGCATGATGGGATCATAGTGCGACATCGGCGGTGGCCTGGCTAATGGAGGGGAAGGAGAAGGTGGTGCTTACGGTGGTGGTAATGGAAGGTGGTGAGGAAGGAAATGGCGATGGTGGTGTAGGAAGGTCTTTGAAGATATGTTGTCAAAATAAACTATATACCTATATATATAGGGAGCCCTTCTAATGAGGTGGGTCTTTCCTGAAATTCAGAAAGCCACTATCAAATTTGTAAATTACGTAACAATATTGTAAATTTGAACTACATATTGTAAAATAATGCTGATAATACAGTTATGTAAAACATATCATCTATATTGTAACAAACATTTAATGTCAAATATATTAATATTTTCATAAATCTTTCATGATATACATATTATGTTAATATTTAGTATTAAATTTATGGAGTTAGAATGTGTAAAATAAATAGAATAAATGCTTAAATTGATGTGGCTTTCCATGCATCCAGGAAAGGTGCGCCTCATTGGAAATATTTCCTATATATATATATATATATATATATATATATATATATATATAAGCTAGGTAAGACAAGTACGGGCCAGCTAGGCTCAGTCCTTCAAATACACACACATACAATGTCGTCCATGATATTTCATAGGCCCTAGACAAAAGAAAAAAATGGGCCCCTATAAAAAAATGGTAAACAATATGCCCGTCTATAAAATTTTAGACGTTAGCATTGAGTTGTTCAACGAAAATTCAATTATATAAGAGTTTATTTTTTAATGAGTTGTTTCATCGAAAAATTGATTCCATAAGGCTTATTTGTCAACGACTTGTTTCATTAAAAAGGGCTCATTTTTTGATGAGTTGTTTTATTAATAATTTTATTCTACAATGTCTCATTAGGTCATCTACTGTTTTTTCTAAACTAAATGTTGGATTCATGAAAAATGGGCCACTAATTTGATGGGGGCCTTGGGCCATTGCCCTCGCAAACTAGCCTCAGGGACGACCCTATGCGTGTATATATAGAGGGAAAACTTCAGATAAGACGGTTCTTTCTTGGATGCCTAGAATGCTAGCCCTCTTATCCATCTATAATCAATCTGATGGCAATTATCAATGGCTAGTTATCTATATTTGTTAAATGTTGAAAAACCCATTATGATCATTTTGACATATTCTATATTTAGAATGCAAAAAATATCTCCCCAATAACCTCTCTCCTCCTCCTCTCTCTCTCTCTCGTGCAGTGGCAGCACATGAGGAGGAGGCTACTGTACGTCGGTGATGGCATGCAACAGCGGTGGAGAGAGAGCATTGGACAGAGGATGTGTCGTACTTCTCTGCGGTGGTCGGTGACTACGTGTTGTTATGTGGACTTATGATGGTTGCTTCCCGCGATGGTATGGTATTTCTTTGTCCTTCGGATCTGGAGAAAAAAAGATGGGTTCTCCCATGTTTGTTTTCTTGTGTTGCGTCGAGGTGGTTGTTGCATGTGGAGGAGGTGGATCATGGTGGAGAAGGTTGAAGGAGAGTGTGGATGGAGGAGAAGAGTGAAGGATATTGAGTATCCTTAAGTGCATCACGGAAGCGTGTTGATCGCATCGTATGCAATCGGGGCAACTAGTCGCACTAGTCGCTAGATGCAGCAGAAATTAAATTTTTTTTAAAACTAAAGATGAAACCACATGATCACGAGAACACTTATCGGATCGTTTCATCTAACCACAAGTATAAGGAATACCTCTTGAAGCGTGGTTGTGATCGTGAGATCCCAAAGTAGAGATCCTCCTGTCTCAAGTCCGACCCACGAAGAACGCACTTGCGGGCACGATGATGAGTCGCGTCCTTCCCGCAATCCTTGACGAAGATCCAAGCGTCGAAGGCGAAGCAAGATGCTCTCCTCTTCAATATGCAAAGTGGACGGCCACTTGGATATTAAGAGAGAGACCACACGAGAATTAGAGAGAGAGAGAGAGTAGTAGTCTTCTACAACTCTAGATGATGTACTTTGGAAGGCTACCCTAGCCCTCCTTTTATATTAGTTTAGGATCCAATGGATCTCAATCCATGGGACACATGGATCCAACGGCCAGGCTTGGTCCATGTAAAATCAATGGCTATGATTGTTGTTGGTTAAAACCAACAACATTAATTTAAATTAAAATATGTTGCAACATTATCAACATAATTTAATTTAACAAATTAAGAGATAATGTGACAACAAAAAGGGAGTCAACCAACCACCCTAAATTATAGGGGGTTATTTTGTCTCCTTTTTATTTATCTTATTATTTCTTAATTAAATTGTAATAACTATTATTACAATAATATCCACCAAATTAATTCCAAATTAATTTGTGAATATTTCAATCATGCCATCGAAGATATGTGAATCACATTCACATCCCAAACTAATTTGTAAATTACATTTCCAATTAATTAATTCAATCCACACTATTAATTAACAAATGCTATTTACATAAATTCTCTCTCTTCAATATATATGTATTATAAATCATATTTATAATACACATATATCTTGGATAGTATTATCCATATTCTCTAATCCATGATAATTAAATCCCATTTAATTATCTTGGATAATCATTCTCACAATATGAATCATATTCATATTAAGCTTGATAATTAAATCTCATTTAATCATCAAGTTCTTCTTGCTTGGATATGGAATTCATCAAATGAATTACTCTTGAACTCCTTCAAGAATAATGTGCTTTCTCCACAGATACTTGGAGATAAGGACAGGGCGATTGTATTGTTCCACGTATAGTGACTTGGATATTGAGATATTATCTCAAATCCAGATCGAACGAACCTCCCACAGATGCTTGATTAAATCAAGACCGCAAATCTAATCTTCATTGAATCTGAATCTTATTCAGACCAATGTCCAACACTTGGACTAAGATCAGATTGCTTCTCTACTGGAAGGAGTCACTAAAATCCATACCTGTTTCATCACTCCCTCGGAATGGAAGCGTCATGGATATACAATCGTTTATGATCACATCACCCTCAGGTATTCCCAATACCTGTACATCCTGCATACTAGAAGACACATGGTCAACCTGAAGATCAAGATCTATTTTACACTGTCTTCTTCAGGGTTTGATCACTAAGTTTCTCATTTGATCATTGGGATTTAGTATCGATCATATACTTTCCAAAAGCATATATCATACCTAGGTCTTGATCATATACTTTCCAAAAGTATATATCAAACCTACAAATTCAGTCAAGCTTCCAAAGCGAGACGACCGTGCACGGAATTTGATTCCTCCCAATATCTCATGAGTGAGCTCATGTCTTCCGGTTCAGTAGTGAACATGTATGATCCCTTTAAGAGATTGTATTACTCATATGCCCTTATATGCACACCAACGCGCTGGTGTATAGACCTTGGTTAGGTCATCAACCTATTAGTCTGTCAAATGTACATACTCAGACATATAGCAATACATCTGTCTCCGGTCAGAGGATGCGTGCCTATGCTGTGACAGCATTCAACATAGGACTTAGGTTATCTCGATCTCATTAAGTCAACTCTTTGACCTAACTAATCTGACACCTCTGAATCTCTATTCCTATGCAGAGGACCTGCATCAAGAGGTCGGTCAGATATCAGCCTATGTGAGAAAGGATTGCCATCTCCTACTCAGGCTGGAGATCACATCTTAACAATCATTTGACGGTGCTTGATGAGTCCTCAATCTAACTCTTTAGATATTCATCCAAGCACCAACCTCTATGATTCAATAATTGAATCAACAGCTGTATGATCATTAAGACAGCCATGGTACATAACCCTAATTGTACAGAGGGACCTATTATGCAAATTATTTATTCTTCATTTCAGATCAGGGATGATATTCGCAATAACATTTATTGCATAATGGCTCGCCGTGGGCTCACATGTCCAACAATCTCCCACTAGCCCAAAGAGCCATTAATGGGCTAATCATTTAAACCCACACTCATGTGACAATCATAGGCTATTTTAGAAAAAATAGCTAGGTAAGCCGATCAGTCACTCTGTTCCCAAAAGACTATGCCAAGTCCTTTTATGGCACTTGCATATCCCTAGGTAACAGTGCTCGCATCCAATGCGAATGTTGCATCTAATGCAACCAATACTCAATCTAGTCAAAGCAGTTATAGTGTCCTTGACACTATTGCTCAATAATTATAATAACCAGTATTTCCATAATCCTTATTAGAATACCCTTATTCCGGGAGATCACTATCTATGAAGGTATCCACAGTTAAGATCTTTTAGATCTCTATCTATAAAGTCTTAAGCTCTTGAAGATAAGACTTAGAGATCACCATCTCTAAAGCCTTGTCATCTTTGAAGATATTGTTATTACTGCAATCAAGTGTTCTTTCTACATAGTAGGATTAGTAACAGTTTACTACTCCACTGCATGGCAGATATCTGGCTTTTATACACATCTAGCATACTTAGCTTCTCGTAACTGATGCACAAGTGCAAGTAGTTCTAGCATTCACTTCCTCAACTCTTTGAGGTGCTATCCCTTTAGATAGGTTAGTATTAAATCTCAAGGGAAAGGAAGCCTTTCTAGGAATTTCCAAAAAAAATGGAACATATACAAGGTGTACTACAAATGTGATAGTCCCAATATCCTCTTTTCTTTGCTTCTGAACAACTTCAGAACTAAGATCTAAGAGGTATTCTTGAGATCATATCTCAAGGTATGGAATAGCCAGACTATAAAACACTTATTATCATCCTTATATCATTCCAAATGATTAGGATATTATCTACATTTAGCACGATGAACACAATGGCACTCCCATTAAGCTTCACATGGTACATCAAGATTCTATTTGAAATCATAACATTTATAATTTCATCAAATCTTATGTTCCAACTTCAAGAAGCTTATTTGAGTCCACAGATGGATTTCTTTAGCTTTCACACCTTATTTCTCCAAACATGAAGCCCTGGGGCTACTTCATGTGAATATCCTCTGAGAGGTATTCTTAGAGGAATGCAATCTTGACTTACATCTTGAAGATGCAATAGTCAAGTTGTGTAGCTAAGGTTAGCAACATTCTGATGATTTTAAGCATGGTCACTGAAGAGCAAGTCTCATTGCAAGCAATGTCTTCTCTTCCGATGTGTAGCTTATGACTACGAACCGAGCTTTGAAGGTCTCTACCTTCTCATCAGGTTCCCTCTTCTCTTGAAGATCCATTTACACCTTTATGGGTCTTACCCATATAGGTGGATCCTCGAGGGTCCATATACAACACTTGTATATGAAGTCTACTTTAGACTTTATTGCTAATATCCATCTTTCCATGTCATGATCCTTAAGAGCTTCATCACATAAAGTCCGATCATTGTCAGACTCAACTGACACATGGAATACATCCTCAAACTCATTTGAAGAGGTATTAATGTTTCATCTTTAATTGTCCTTTTAGTTTCCGATTTCAGGAGCCTCATTATCTTCTCAAGATTAAATGAGTTCCTTTACTTCATTTTCATCTTGATTCTCAAGAGTCTCAATCCTCCAAGAATCACATTCTCAGAGATGAGATCTTTTAAGAATCTCAAGGTCATAAAGTAGGTATCCAATACCATACTTTATTTTTCTAATGAAGTAGCACTCTCAAGTGCTAGATTCCAGCTTACATCCATGGAACCTTATTAAGGATATATATTGTAGTCTCTACTACACATATATACCAGGAAACTAAGAGGATAATTATGCTAAAATTCATCATTGATCAAATCATGTCACACATGATCCAATTGTATCTCCCTACAACTCTATTGAGTTCAGGTTTATCAGGAGGAGTGAGATAGAAATGATATTCATATCTCCATAAGGTATTCTTTGAATTTTATCTAATAGGTACAAGCTACCTAGGTTAGATCAAATTCATTTCATCTTTCTTCAAACTTTGGTTCTAAACCAAAATTGTGAAATCTTTGAACATTTCAAAGGTTTCTCAGGTGAAGAGAAGAAATCTCATATCATACGTAATCATCAATAGATATCACATATCCATAATGTTTACTATGATATAGGTGATCTACATACATCAATATGTATGAGATCTTGAATACCTCGACATCTAACACCATTCCCAGAGAAGGGTGTATTGGACATTTTGCTTTGAATACAATATTCATAAGTATGTAAGATTTGAAATTTTAGACATTCTAAAGTTTCATATCTTACTAGTCTATGATCAAATCAACAGACATATGTCCAAGACTTGATGCCAGATCATCGTCAAATGATCTTCATCCTCCTATTGATCTATCAAGGTTTAATTTTCAGTATTAGAAATCTTAATGAACTGTTCATTAATTTTCTAATTTTGTGGAGTCCACTAGATGCTAGATTACTATCTGAAATATTTCCATCATAACTCTTTATGATAGTTCTATCTCAGAATTCATGTTTATTTCCAACATTTAGAAACAAACAATGGGGTATTCTAATATCTAGGTCATAGAGACATTCTCTAAGACTAAGGGCTCTCCCACTGAGAATATGAAGTCCATCTATCCAACAGAGACTGCTACAACAATTACAGCAATATCCATGTAGATGACTACTAAACCTTAAGATCAAATTTCTAATCTTCTAATATGTATATGCAACCAATTGCAAATGTCATTAGAAAATTGTGATACAATTGTCAGACTTTATCTTATGAAATAAGAAAGTCAGAGTCAATGATTTATGTAGATTATTTTGATGCTCTATCTGAGTCCTTCACTAAGGATTTTAGACAGACTTGATAGTCATACTATCAACACATCAACATATTGCAGTATTGGCATTCATCCAACTCTTTGGATGTCATATGGAAGTCACAGAAGTAGGTCAACTCTTTGACTTTCCTTCTCACTCGGGTCCGACCCATGCTTCCACTGCACTCTCTTAATCTATAAACAACCATTGCTTAAGACTAAGGATCTCTTATGTTGAATTGTAAGGATTTCAATACAAGAGCATTTCAACATTTATACATGCTTCATTAAATTCATGCAATATGAATATCTTAAAGCTTCATGAATGACTTGAGTATAGATAGTAGAATGATGACACTCATCATATCTACATTCATCTTAACTCTTGGAGACTTAGGTTCAGGTAGGTATTCAAACATTTTGAATACATCATCTCTTTCGAGCCACCATTCTGCATAATGCAGAGAACCATGTCATCCATGATTAAATGTCTAGAGCATATATGCCAAAATATCTTCTTTTATTTTATAAGGATTATTCGACAATTACGATCACCATCGACATGTCACTTCCAAAGTACACTCGATGAAAGGTCAAGACTATAGAGACATACAAACCCTAAGGTGATGTCTTATTGTCTTATTTAATTGTCATTCCTCATTATATTGAGGAAACTTGCACATTGCAACCACATACATTATGTGTCCAATTGCAAGTACAATATCTGGATCAAGAGTCAATCCATGATATTTTACTGGTTATTATTGAGTATAACATTGAGCGGGTTTGATGAAGGATTATCTGAAATAAGAAATTTGCATAAGGGTATATATATTATATATACATGTTTTACTTTGATTTAGGAATTTGTATATCAAAGTTGTCTTGCTTTTTCAACACTGAAAGTTCATTCCCTTAATCACTTTCAATGTAAGAGATATTCTTACCATTATATCTCTAGCAAGATCTGGGATCTCCTTTCCTATCTTCGTTGCATCCCAATAATATGAGAACCTACAACTCGGATAAAAAGAAGCGGGAACACATTCCGCCTTGCAAGTCCAACTTGCATTTCCCAATTCGGTCTTTAACACCCGGGCCCACCACCCCTAAGGCAATGTTGACCCGTCATTAATTGAACCAACCGTCAACAGGCTTAATACTCGCTATACGCAATCCAATATCGCCCCAATAATATGAGGACCCGATATTGGGGTCACTACGTATACGGCCTTACTCTTTCGAGAAGCAAAGAACCCGATCCAATTAAATCATGTATAGGATCTGTCACTTCGGACAGGCGTCTCCTATAAACAACAAATGACGACGAAATCCTTTGCCTTGCGGGAGACCATGGATGTCACTTATGTGATCCTCCACCTCATATTCAAATTGTAATTAATTATCGTGAATCATATTCACATAATTAATTCTTCCAAGGGAAATACACATCTATTCATAATAGAGTGTTTATTGGATATAATTAATTTAATCATATTAAATTAATCATTAATTCAATCATCAATCAACAAACATGTCTTTTACTTGAATAGTAGGTATATACTCAAAGTACGTATTATTCGAATTTTAATAATTAGAAAAATACACATTGTCTGTCTCCGGTATTATACAGTCCCTACCCGCTGTCATGGCCAGTACCGACGAGAGTGGGACGGACCACATACGTTGCAACCCGCTACCCCAATGCTCTCCGACTAGGCACCACATCCGCCTCGGGAAAGGATAATACCAGATAGACCATCATGTACTTTGAGATGTTCATCGGTTTTTCAACCGAAATTATACCATATAATATAAATCAAAACATTTTTGATTATAAGGAGATTTGCTAGACAAATCCCCAATCCTATTCAAGCAAAAGGATTTTTCATGTAAAAGTTGTCCTACAACTATTGTAGGATAAACTATAGTTTTCATGAAGGCAATGTTTGTTGATGAACCAATGATCAAGATCTAATATCTCATCATTGTGGTTTAGGCAAGTGTCATTCAATGAAATAATTATCTCTTTAAATATTTCACAAATATTTATCACTAATTATTTCAGAAAATTAACAATTAATTTTCATCATGATAATTGAATGACATATCACAAGGTTCAAGATCAAGAAATTGTTAATTTCCAGCAGTGACCCCCAATCACTAAAATTAACTTATCTTGATCAATTTAAATCCAAAAAATGCAAACTCAGTTTCCAAAGATTGCCTATTTGATTTATAAAAGAATCCAAGTGATAATTCACGCATTTCAAGGCGGATTAAAACCGTAATTATCTCATTAATCACGTTCAAATCCGCAGTTCCCGCAACAGTGAATATAGTCATATTCAAAAGACCATATCTTGAGCAAATGAAGTCCAAATTTAGTAAACTCAAGTCATATGGTTTCCTTAATTAATGGGGAACAAAATCCAATTGAAAATTTTGTGTTTAAAAAGTTTAAACAGTGCCTAAAAAATCAATTATACAGAGGTGCGAAAATTGAAATGCAGTAAAAATTTCGCAACCCTTTCAAGAACCAAATCGTCTAAGGTCTATGGATCATATCCAAAACCTTATTCAACCTGGCTCTGATACCACTTGAAGGATATTGAGTATCCTTAAGTGCATCACGGAAGCGTGTTGATCGCATCGTATGCAATCGGGGCAACTAGTCGCACTAGTCGCTAGATGCAGCGGAAATTAATTTTTTTTTAAAACTAAAGATGAAACCACATGATCACGAGAACACTTATCGGATCGTTTCATCTAAACACAAGTATAAGGAATACCTCTTGAAGCGTGGTTGTGATCGTGAGATCCCAAAGTAGAGATCCTCCTGTCTCAAGTCCGACCCACGAAGAACGCACTTGCGGGCACGATGATGAGTCGCGTCCTTCCCGCAATCCTTGACGAAGATCCAAGCGTCGAAGGCGAAGCAAGATGCTCTCCTCTTCAATATGCAAAGTGGACGGCCACTTGGATATTAAGAGAGAGACCACACAAGAATTAGAGAGAGAGAGAGAGTAGTAGTCTTCTACAACTCTAGATGATGTACTTTGGAAGGCTACCCTAGCCCTCCTTTTATATTAGTTTAGGATCCAATGGATCTCAATCCATGGGACACATGGATCCAACGGCCAGGCTTGGTCCATGTAAAATCAATGGCTATGATTGTTGTTGGTTAAAACCAACAACATTAATTTAAATTAAAATATGTTGCAACATTATCAACATAATTTAATTTAACAAATTAAGAGATAATGTGACAACAAAAAGGGAGTCAACCAACCACCCTAAATTATAGGGGGTTATTTTGTCTCCTTTTTATTTATCTTATTATTTCGTAATTAAATTGTAATAACTATTATTGCAATAATATCCACCAAATTAATTCCAAATTAATTTGTGAATATTTCAATCATGCCATCGAAGATATGTGAATCACATTCACATCCCAAACTAATTTGTAAATTATATTTCCAATTAATTAATTCAATCCACACTATTAATTAACAAATGCTATTTACATAAATTCTCTCTCTTCAATATATATGTATTATAAATCATATTTATAATACACATATATCTTGGATAGTATTATCCATATTCTCTAATCCATGATAATTAAATCCCATTTAATTATCTTGGATAATCATTCTCACAATATGAATCATATTCATATTAAGCTTGATAATTAAATCTCATTTAATCATCAAGTTCTTCTTGCTTGGATATGGAATTCATCAAATGAATTACTCTTGAACTCCTTCAAGAATAATGTGCTTTCTCCACAGATACTTGGAGATAAGGACAGGGCGATTGTATTGTTCCACGTATAGTGACTTGGATATTGAGATATTATCTCAAATCCAGATCGAACGAACCTCCCACAGATGCTTGATTAAATCAAGACCGCAAATCTAATCTTCATTGAATCTGAATCTTATTCAGACCAATGTCCAACACTTGGACTAAGATCAGATTGCTTCTCTACTGGAAGGAGTCACTAAAATCCATACCTGTTTCATCACTCCCTCGGAATGGAAGCGTCATGGATATACAATCGTTTATGATCACATCACCCTCAGGTATTCCCAATACCTGTACATCCTGCATACTAGAAGACACATGGTCAACCCGAAGATCAAGATCTATTTTACACTGTCTTCTTCAGGGTTTGATCACTAAGTTTCTCATTTGATCATTGGGATTTAGTATCGATCATATACTTTCCAAAAGCATATATCATACCTAGGTCTTGATCATATACTTTCCAAAAGTATATATCAAACCTACAAATTCAGTCAAGCTTCCAAAGCGAGACGACCGTGCACGGAATTTGATTCCTCCCAATATCTCATGAGTGAGCTCATGTCTTCCGGTTCAGTAGTGAACATGTATGATCCCTTTGAGAGATTGTATTACTCATATGCCCTTATATGCACACCAACGCGCCGGTGTATAGACCTTGGTTAGGTCATCAACCTATTAGTCTGTCAAATGTACATACTCAGACATATAGCAATACATCTGTCTCCGGTCAGAGGATGCGTGTCTATGCTGTGACAGCATTCAACATAGGACTTAGGTTATCTCGATCTCATTAAGTCAACTCTTTGACCTAACTAATCTGACACCTCCGAATCTCTATTCCTATGCAGAGGACCTGCATCAAGAGGTCGGTCAGATATCAGCCTATGTGAGAAAGGATTGCCATCTCCTACTCAGGCTGGAGATCACATCTTAACAATCATTTGACGGTGCTTGATGAGTCCTCAATCTAACTCTTTAGATATTCATCCAAGCACCAGCCTCTATGATTCAATAATTGAATCAACAGCTGTATGATCATTAAGACAGCCATGGTACATAACCCTAATTGTACAGAGGGACCTATTATGCAAATTATTTATTCTTCATTTCAGATCAGGGATGATATTCGCAATAACATTTATTGCATAATGGCTCGCCGTGGGCTCACATGTCCAACAAAGAGTGCAGGTGGAGGAGCGGTGTTGGCAGAGGATGGTGCAGGTGGAGGTGGTGGATCATGGTGGAGAAGAGTGGAGGAGAGTGCAAGTGGAGGAGGAATGCAGGCGAAGGTGGGCGCAACCAGTTTTTGCAATTTGTGATCATTTTTTACAACCTTCGACCTTTTTTTAAAATATTAGATCTTTTTTTACAAACCGCGAATTGTTTTTACAATCTCAGATTTTTATATTTACTATATCTTTTATAAATTTCTAACAATGTCAGATTTTTTACTATCTCAGGTATTTTATTTACAATATTAGATCATTTCTTACTAATCTCAATTTATTTTTACAATATCACGTTGTTTTTTTACATCGATCATTTCTCTTATCAATTTCTAACAATCTCAGAATGTTTTTTTACAATCTCATATTGTTTATTACAAATCTCAAGTCATTTTTTTTTAATTTTAGATTGTCTTTTTACATTTATCATTTATGCATATTTCTAACAATACATTTTCATTACAGAACACAATATATATAGGGAGAGGGGGGGAAGCTAGATAAGACAAGTATGAATATGATATACTTCAATTTTTTATATTTGATGCAGGTTTTACATAAATTTTAATAGTTTTCATGTCAAGTAACATGCAAACTACTTATATTAGTTATATCTAGTATAAATGGTGGTAACAAAATCATTTATACTTATCAAATATCATAAAAAAATCAACGAAAAGAAAAGAAATGGACCATGTACCAACCCATGGCGAGCTTTGGACAAAGATAGCTATTTTGTTTAGGGATGATGCATGCTCCATACTTAGGTGGTGCATATTTTGAACCGCTTTAAGAAAACTTTTCAACCAACTATGCAATGTAATAGTCATCATTCAATAATCACAAACAACAATCCATCATTCTCGCATCCCATCTTCATCTTCAATAACATACGAACAAATTTGCGTATACAATCTATGTATCTTGGATGCGTGGAAATTAATATAAAGTTATAGAATGTGATCTTTAAAATATGCCAAGTTGTTATGTCTTGCAAAGATACAATTCTTTCATTAGTTGACATAGACTACAAAGCATGACATGCCTACTTTCTCTTACCCTGCCATTGCTTGCTTCTCTTTCTATTCACTGCACTACCCTTGCTCCCTCCCTTCCCCCACACTGCCACCAACTTCTCCTCCCCTTATCTCCTGACAAATCCTAAGATGCCCTTCGTTAATCTGTCGGAATTAACATTGAAAATTGATTTGTTCGATGCAGTCATGTAAAGTCGTATTAATAAAAAATCGTAATTTAATTATTTTCAATTAAAGCGAACGATCATTTTTTTACTTGGACTAGTCCAAGGTCGAACTCAGGGAGCTCACTGTTTCCTTAGGTTGGTCTTCAGTCGATCTAGAGAATAGGTTTTCGAAGAGGTATTTTTCATTTTTAATGCGATAAATGAGTGAATTGCAAAATTGGCAATGTTCAGGGACTAAAATGTAAATTATATTCAAATAACATTCAAAAATCTCAATCTAGGCCAAAATGTGAAATGTGATGAAATTAATCTACTATATGTTTTTTGGAATTTTTGGAAGAAAAATGGATTAATACCAAATAAAATAGAGAGACTAGGTGATTTTGAGTTAATTAATTAATTTTAATAAATACTAAACCAATTTATTTTGCAGAAAATAAAATTATCCTACATGAGTCTATTTGAGAGGAATGCAGGAAAATTTTTAGATCCTAAAAATAATTGATCTATCACCTATTAAAAATTGATTATGCAAATCATCAATGAATTTATTGCAATCTCGTTATGCGTGTAAATGTAATGAAATTTGGGCACATTATAGAACATACTAAAATATTTCTAAGGTGTTTTTTAGGGATTTTTGGATCAATGAATAATTAGATATCAATTAAAGATCATGGGTAAACTATGCAAGTTTTCACCAAATCAGTTTAAATAAACAATCCACTAATTAAAAAAATGTAAATAAATGCTCAATAGATAGACAATTAATTATTCTACATCATGTTATTTTAGGATTAAAATAAAGATGTGGAATTGAGGTCCAAAATAATGTCCAAACACATGGCAATAAGTGCAAAATAGAAAATGAGGTGTTTAAACAAAATAATGTTATTTAACGTTTCTTTAATTACCTAATCCTCCGAGGGCTTCACTGTAATTTTCCTCGACGTAGGTGACCTCCAGGAGAGGGGCATACACGCGATTTCCTATAAACTCAAGGGCTTATCTATAATTTTGCCATGATTCATGTACTCCTCACGTGATTGCTCTGGGGAAGGCCCCTTTCTGTGAACCACTGGAACTAGAAGGAGGGGCAACCTATAATTTACCTCTGACCCCACATGTCGCGCACGTGAGGTGGGAATAAAAATGAGAGCTAGCGGACACTGGCTTCTAGCGGAGTAGGGTCGGCCGTCGCTGCGAGCACGGGAGGAGGTACAACTGCGGAGGCGTGGAGGCGTACACGCTTGCAGACTAGGTCGCTGTTGGTTTCTGGCGAAGCAGGGCGCGATGGTCGTCGTCGTGCGTGACTGTGTGCAGGTGGAAGTGACACGCATGCGACCATCTGCATGGAAGCGCGGTGAAGGTGGAAAGCGGACGTGCGCAAGGTGGAGGTGGGGGCACGCGGAGGTCTGTAGGTGGATGCGACGTGCGTGGATGGAAGTCGGCCTGGAGGAGCTAATGTATCTGATGTATCTGTGGGTGGCGTCGGGCGCAGCTGCCGTTGCCGATGGCGGTGCAACAACGTTCAAAGGCTGACTATGGAGAGAGCAGCGGATGCGGCTCCACGCGAAGGAGATGGTGCAACGCGGGGCGTGGTGCGGCTGTAGACGGAGGGGCTTCACACTGTGCAGATCAACCTGCAGATGAGTAACCACACCACAAGTGGGGAGGGGTGCACTCGGGCTGCTACGCTCTTGGGTTTTTGACTTCGAGAGGAATAGGAATGACCAGGTGATGGGTGGCTTGCTCCGTAGATGGGGAAGGAAGGAGCAAGGTGATACGAAGTTAGGGCCCGTTCGGTAGGAGAATAAGCAGGAATAAGGATGGGGAATAAGGGGAATAAGGGTCTATTCTCCGTTTGGCTGGAGGATAAGAATAAGGAGAATAAGGAGAATAATGTGAAATAAAGGTAGGTAAGGTGGGATAAAGATAGGAATAAGAGTGAAATAAGATGAAATAATGGGGAATAGTCGTACCACGGGGAAACGTGTTGGGGGCTTATTCCCCTTATTTCATTCCTCCTTATGACCCAAACGAACAGGGCCTTAGGTGATGAAGATTGTTCCTTAGTGTTGACGGGTAGTTTGGTGGTTCCGATTGGATGGAGAAAGGTAACAAAACGGAGGAGGAACAAAATAGATGAAAGAAGAAGAATGTAGCAGAGAATGAAGAAGAAACAAAATGGGAATAGGAAACGAGGAGGAAGGACGGATTTACCTAATGCGTTGCGGTTTCTCGCATGGGGACTGCGATAGCTTGCCGGAGCTTTGATGAATCTCAGATTCATCACTCTAAAACGACTAATTAAGCTTCAATCTCCAAAATTCATTGGTATTTCTTCATTTATTCCGCATAATTAGCATTCATGCATGTTTAGATAATAATCGCATTTTATCGCTTATTATTGAATAAAATAAGAAACCAAAAATCTCGGACTAGTTTACCTGTAAAATAACCCAACTTCCATGATTTTTAACTAATTCATGCTACTTCAAATGACCTAAAACAACCTCCATTGTGTACATATGACTGACAAAAAAATACAAAAATAATCACTAACAAAAATAAGTGGACCAAAAACCCAAACCCTAATTGCAGGATTCTCGGACTAAACTCGATATCTTCCTCATCCAGTGTCCCGATTTGATCCTACTCACTATTGAATTAATACACATTCAATTACCTTCAAAACAAAATCAAGTTCAAGTGAAACATAGCTCATATATGAAAGTTGGATTTTGGGTCTCTTTTGTACATTTTGTATTTTATCTAATTTTGATCTATTATTTTATATACGTAATTAACTCATTTTATTTCATTTTATTTTCATTTGTTTTCTTTAACAAAAGTTTTATAAAATGCACAAAAATCCAAATATAAAATGAGCTTGAAATAAAAAAAACTAACTCAATCTAAGTCTTCACTAACTGTCTGCATAAAAATTATCTTTTCCATGTTTTATTTTATTCCGTATTATTCTTACTTAATACAAATCCAAAAAATGCATATTAATGTGTAAATATTTATCTTCGATTTTATCATATTTTTTTCCATATTTTTATCTGGTTTAAAAATAATAAAAAAATTAGAAACTCAAAAATTAATGTATTCTATGTACATGGGATACTCCAAAAATATTACTTTGTGAAAATTATCGATTTTGCCTTTAGTTTCTTCATAAAAAATGTAGATCTCATCAAGACGAGAAACTTTTATGAAGAAACTTTTTGGATCCGAGGTCATTTGCTATTTATTTTTTAATTTATCTTCATAATTTATTTTCGAATTTTGTGGAGGTGCCACATGGAAACTCCTAGAGAAACCACGTGGCACCTATTTTTTAGCTTTTTATAATTCATTTTATTAAAAAAACTAAACTAAACTTCCCCGCATGTGCCGAGCACGTGCCTCCCGCATACGTACTGCGCATGTGCACCTTCCTCTTCCTTCCCTTTCCGATCTGGGCAACGGTACCGTCCCCAAAATCACCGTCGCGATTCCCGGCCACCTTCCATTCTTTGCCATCGTCACCTCCTCATTCCAAATGAAACATCGCTCCTCCGCCACGAATCTCGTTGCCGTAGCTCCAATCTCCAACATCGTCGGCCCCCAATCTGCAACCTGTTCCTCTTCGATTAGCTCCGCGAATCTCGCACGCCACCAATCACTAATCTCATATCTTCGCCTTCCTCTTCCACCCTCGTCAAATCTCAATTGAATCCACCTCAAATCCCTTTGATTTTCTCCAAACTTTCCATCACCGACCTTCCTTCTCCTCCTATATAATAAATGTCGCTGCTTCGCAAGCTGATCATTCGCCGACTACATCTCGAAGGGAATAATCGGTCGGAGGTGACAGCTCCACGCCCCCAACGACGCGGCATGATCCAGTGGATTGGCCCACAATTGCATCACTGCCCCCGTGCGAGCTGCTTCTACTTTGGTCCTCGCCGACTGTCGAGCCAACGACGATGCTCGGCATCCACCAGAATGTTGCTCCGACTTCGGTCGTTGAGCCAACAAAAACTCCTCCGACAACGAACGTCCATCTCCACCTTTGACTGCTTTGCCTTCGTGATTTGCATCATCAACAAATCCTTCACATCCACGCTAGTCACCCCACCAGGGAGCTCCTCCAGGTCCTCGCACGATCAATCTTCACCAATCACCATCAGGACTCCACGTAACTTTGAATCTTGGCCTTGATTTCAACGACACGGTCGCTATCCTTTAGAAGCTCTAGACAAGATCTTTGGCTCCGCCTCTCCTCCACCTTCGGCCTCCGGAGCCACCATTGGAGAGAAGTCACCTCCTCCGATGACCGTCAACTGTGTGTTGGCCATCCTTCGCCCATCGCAGAGCTCCACCATCGCTCGGCCTCCTCCGCCATTAAGCCCCCATCATCACATACGTCGGCAACCCTCAAGGTCGAGCACGAGGCCTGAGGCCCCTACATACATGAGGAGCACGTGCGTTGGGGAGAACTTGCACTCAACCCCCTGGTGCTTGCCTTATTCGCGCCCAGGTCCAGTTACCCCCGAGGCATGTGCCCATTAAGAATTTTGCAATAATCCCCTCCGGGGATTAGGTAATTAAACACCAACCATTCACTACATTTTCATAATTATTTTTATATTATTTAATATTGCAAACAAAACCACGTATTTATCATATAATTCAAACCTTTTATATGCATCTTTTAATTATTTAAAAATTAGCACAATCTTCTACATATAATTCTCTACAATATGATATGCTTGTGATATTTTTAATCTCTGTGGTTAATTATTAATTAATATTCTCGTGGAAAATTGTGTATTTTGCCTATCTTGTACCTCAAAATTCATAATAAATTAACCATGGCTCTGAAAATTGCCAAAAAACCATGGATGATATAATTACTTGTTTTTAACATTGTGCCAAAAAATAATTGCATTTACATGCATGGTTTGCTTTATAAAATCCATTTATCATATTTTAATATTTAATTTTTAATAATTATTAAAACTCGTATTTTGAGGGATAGGATTTTTCTGAGATCAATCACCTAGTGATAGATCTTGAATAATTTTATCCCTTGAAAATAAATATTTTTAATATTTATTAAAATTAATTATTGAAATTCACTTTATTTTCATTTGTAAATTCATAAAATATTTATCTTGCAACCAAAAATTCTAAAAAAAGTTGCAGTATACTCCTTTCATCAATATTTACATCTCGACCAAATTTCATGGACATTGTTTAATTGATTTTTATTTTTTAGTCCCTAAATTTGATCACATTTGCATTTTGCATTTCAACCGTGCACGAACTTTGATAGACACTATTCTAGGTTGTTCCTTTGTCTCCTTTAGTTCGACCATGAACTTGCTCAAGTAAAATAAACATAAAATCACGTCGAATAAAATTAATTAATTTATTGTGGTTAGTTATTGGTCGACTCCGAAATCCCGCCTACAACGAAACGACAAAATTAAATGATAATTCACGTAAATTAAAGCAGGGTTTTCTGACTCGTCAGATGGTGTCGTTGCCAAGGAGGCAAACAACTTAGATTTTTTCTGAAAATTAGTGCTTTGTTTTCCACACATTCAGGTAGTCTGACCCCCGAATGTCACTGTACATTTTTCATTTATTTTTCAGCACTCATTTTCTGTCTTTATTTTTTATTTCTGAGTTACTCTCTTACACTCTACCTTTTATTTTTCGTGCGAGGTACCCAGTGTACGTGGAGCGGTTTTTGAAAATCGACGCATCTTCACTGACTTTCGAAAAGTCGCATTAAAATTAAGAATGAATTGAGTCATGAGAGAGCGTAGAGTCTAGGATTTATTTTTCTGTAATTTTAATTTATGTAATTAACTGCTCATTTACAGTGGTGTCCGTTTGGACTCTCGCGTGTGTAACACGATATTGAACTTTTTCTGTGGCGTGTTGTGGTCTGTTTCACTTTTTAGTGAGGGTGGGGGCTGACTTGAGTGGCTTGTAAGTTAGACGTGCAGATACGACCAGGGGCGGAGCCAGAAAATTTTTATAGGTGGGGCCAATATTTAGTCAAAATATATAGGTAATTGAAAATACTACTATTGAATTAAAGAGTTTGAAAGTGACCGGTAAACTCTAAGAGGAATTTATATAATTTATCAAAGTTGTGCTCAATGATTTTTTAGTACATAGAAATTATCAATGACTTCTTCCACCATGAAATTTTCTGCTATTTTCTTTTTAGTGTATTCAATCGTACGATTGCTCAGAAATCTAACTTCCATGCACATCGAAATGAGATGGATCGACGATAGGGATAGGCCATAATGTAAGATATATGGACAACTTACCAAAGATTGTTGGACATCTTTATCACAATTATCACTCTTGGTTTCTTGAAATAAGAGTTGATTATTCTTTTAACCATAACCAAACCTAAGTTCATATAACACAATGTAAATAACTAAATTGTTAAACTAAACTAAACTTATAATGTATTGAAAAAAAAATCTACATCTACATG
The DNA here is from genome assembly GCA_037367405.1 of Ottelia alismoides. Classification (NCBI taxonomy): domain Eukaryota; kingdom Viridiplantae; phylum Streptophyta; class Magnoliopsida; order Alismatales; family Hydrocharitaceae; genus Ottelia; species Ottelia alismoides. Next base: position 464,423 of record JAZKJV010000214.1, read on the forward strand.
TATAAATGACATATCCAAAAAAATTAAACTCCAAATTAACTCTTACTTTTATATTTATTAAGAATGCACATAATGTAATCTCTAATTAATAACTTTATGGCTTCTTATCTGTGTCTTTTAGGATTTTAACTTTGTGGTTGATTTTGATAAGGTGAATGTGATCTTTTTTCAAAAAATATTTTTTAGGGGAAACAATTATAATTATAAATCTATCGTCTTATGAAAAACTATTTTTAAGTAGCTTGTAGATGATAACTGTATATCTATATAAAACATGCCACTATATTAAAACGTAATCAATATTTTCACATATAATTCTAATGTTCAACATATCATATAAGTTTCCTTATTGTTTCATTCAACTTCTATTTATTTTTCTGAATACCTCCACTATCTTCTTTGATTTACTAGTTAATAACTATAGATATCTTTATGGTTGTTTCTCCATCATGATGAGATATTTAGCTCTGCAAAATTTAACCATGTAATCAATTATTTCAAACATGTATTTGGCTAACATCCCGAGTCCTAACCATTGCTTAGAAACCACCACTACCATATACATCAATGTAATCAATATTTATATGAATTAGAAAGACCCCTATAGCTTAATCTTAAATTTATCCTTACATATAATTAACACTCATTATGACTGTGTTGTAAACGTATTTGACTATTCCAGCTTGAGATATTGATCCACACTGGTTATAGAAACATACAGTAGATTCAATTCTGATACAATCTGCATTCCTTCCTCTGATGCACGATAAACTCGAATTTTGTATCATGCTAAGGAATACAACGATCGAAGGTCAAAACCTTACCAGTCTTAAAAACAAAATCACATATCCAAAGTCAGACACTTGATGGGGGTAATCAAGATATTGATTGATAAAACCACAACAGAAATAGAACCAATATATATTAACCAAATATGACAACTAGTATTGTTGCAACCAACCATAGAAATATTGGCAAATTGTAAGAATTTCAATAAAGTAGCAGTCAAAACCTAGCTCAGTGACCATCCCTACTTCCACTCACGAACCACGGACACCCGTGAAGTCATGGCTCCACGAGCATCCCTACTTCCACTCACGAACAGTCGACCTCCATGAAGCACAAAGCTTTTCCATGGACGGAAGGATGATGACCACAGCTCACAGCATCTCATATCGATCAATAGAAATTTTTTCCGGTAGCGAGTAGGGTTGACGGGTAGAGAATTCGGGAATGGGAATTTGGAAGGGCTGGTTACTTTCTTAGAATATGAGAATGGGGATCGGGGGTAGAGAAGTCAAACCATCGTTGCTCACTTGCAGGAAATTTGCAAATAATGGAAAAGAGAATGAGGCATATCTATTGGATTTGAAAAGGGAATAATAAGGAACTCATGGGTATCATTCTATATTTTTCTCATTTTAGAGTGGGGGCCATGGCCCCCACCCACCCCCCTTTACCTCCGCCCATGGATACGACTATTAGAGTTTTAAATTTTATTGCTTGTGCTCGTAGGATCTAGGACCATAGTGCACTTTAATCGAGACACACATCGGATCGTCAACTTAGTCAAAAATTTAACTTATTTCTTCCCAGCTAATAGAACTTTCTACTATGTGTGGTTTTTGTCGACTTGCATTCATATAATTTAATTTTTTAATTCTTGTATTCCATCCCACATGGAGATTGCGAGGATTCACTGTAAGTCTTCTAACTGAACATATATCATTGTTTCATGTGCATCGGCTTTTCCCGAATTTCTCTCTCATGTTTTATCACATAGTTTTAAAGGAAATTGGGACTGGATGGTAGACGTTTATTTGTGCTCACCTAATTTCTCAGTGATCGCCTTATTAAAATCGAGACTGCTAACTAAAGTCGACTAAATTAATTGGATCGAAATCAAAACACACACAACACAATAAAGTCTTTTCCCAAAAAATATGGAAGCATAGATATGACATTTTTTTTCAAATTTACCCAACAAAAATATGGAAAAGCCTCGAATTATTTTTGGATATTGATTATGACACATTTGAATATGAGAATATATCACCTTAAATGCGACCCCCATCTTATATATTATTGCAGTCACTAATGTCTTTCACTCACTATAATACATTTAATTTATTTTTTTGTTGTAACGTATTATGTATCCCCTTAGCATCATTAATTATTGAAATCAATGAAAAGAATAACATAATTAATATATCTTTTACAAAATCAGATAGATCAAGTCCGATGAATTACTATTACGATTATTTTGTATTAGGATTTGATAGAATTCGTCACTATCTATCTTTATTAAGAAACTGACCTTTTAAAAAAGTCATTAAAATACTCTTAGTTAATTAAATAGATAGGAGGTTTTGGTATTTAAAAAAAACGACATCTAACGGTATCTGAGGTGCTGATTTGGGGCGTAATGCTTTGGAGAAAGGATCGTTGTCAACGGCCCTCCCAAACCTTTTACAAATACCACATCCTCCTCATATCCTCTCCACTTATTCCTCTACATCCTCTCCATTATCCTCATTTCTTCATCTCCCTCATCTCGTTTCTTCATCTCAACATCCCGATTTCTTCTTAATTTCTCTCAGATTATCGATCTTGCGTTGCTCTTATTCAAGTAAGAGCGAATCGAGCACTTCTTTTTTCATAACAATTTTTTGCAGTTTTTTGATCTATAAAGGAAAATTTTTTACGGATATTTGATTATTATCTTTTCAGATCTATTCGCTTGCTTTGAAGACAATTTTCATTCCAAGTAACTTTAAATTTATAAATATAACATTTAAATTCTAGTTATTAGTGAGATGTGTCAATTTAGTTAAATATTTTCTGCTACCGTTTGAATATTAATGAAATTTTATCTTTAAATATTATAATGGTAAAAAATTGCTCTCTTATGCATGTTAATTTCACCGATCAATCTTAATATTCATATAATTGTATTCTAATTAATTAGAAAAAGATATTTATTTAAAAAACAAAAAATTATAAATTAATTAGATTAAATTAATAATAGAAAAGTTAAAAATAGTTGCGTATTTTAAGAAAAAAATAATTTCATAAATTAAAATTAAATATTGAATCAATTATTCATCTTTGTGAATATATTACAAGTAATTGAAAATTTAAAAATAATTATGCATTTTTAAAATAAATTTAATTTCATAAATTAAATTACATAATAGATTAATTTGATAATTAAAAAATGAAAATAGTTACGTATTTTAAGAATAATTTTAATTTCATAAATTAAATTACATATTAAATTAATTATTTATCTATGTGAATGTCTTCACACAGTTGAAAATTTAAAAATAGTTACGTACTTTTAAAAATTAATTTTTTTATAAATTAAATTACAATTTAGAATGAATTAGTATTTGGAAAATTAAAAATACTTACATATTATAAGAATAATTTTAATTTTATAAGTTAAATTACATATTAAATTAATTATTAATCTATGTGAATGTCTTCTAAATAATTGATAATTTAAAAATAGTTACATAATTTTTTTTAAAAAAATTAATTTCATAAATGAATAATTAAAAAAATAATTTATATTATACAAATAATTTTAAATTTATAATATAAATTACATATTAAATAAATTATTCATCTATTTCAATGTATTCTAAACAATTGAAATTTAAAAATAGTTCGTATTTTTAAAATTAATTATGTAAGAATAAATATGTATTCATCTATGTGATTTGTCTGTCTAAATGTATTGATCTCATTCTTCTATTTGTAAAACATATCTAATAATCAATTTATGTAATTTATCTTTAAATACGACATCCAATAATGTTCCTATTTTATTATATTGGGATGGAGCGGTGTATGTGATCATTGATCACGTGGACTATATTGGGGACAAAAACATATGGTCATATTCCCACGTCAGATCACTCATTTTGATATGTTGGGCCGAGTTTCCAAAGTCACCGGTATTCTAGTCGATCGATACATCCTCATATTAACTGGTAAGTGGTTGTACAAAAGACAAATATTTTATCTAATACCAATTTATGATGATGAATCTACTTTAACAATGATGGATTCAATTGACAAAGTGAGATTCATTTACCTTTTTTGTAAAAGTTTCCCCCTTGGACAGGAAAACATGTTGTCCTCGTCGAGATAATATGGTCAAATTTAAATTAAGTAATAATCGTGTTTCATCACGTCTAAACTAACAAATATATAATTTAATCAGATAAATAAATTATTCGGTGGTTGAGAATATCGATGAACCCTCACAATTTAATCAAGATATTGATCTATCGACGCAAATATCCGAAGGAGATAGTGGTGAAATTGTAATTGAATCCGATTCATCTGATGAGGAAAACTTGAATACTCACACTTGTCATAATTTCGGATTTGATTTGTTAGCAGTGGCCTTAGACAATGAAGATCGAGGTCATTCTTACTGTGCCAATAATGTGGATGCTGGTGAAGTACTGATGGAAGAATTTTCTAATGTATTTGACCATGAAATTGCATAGACAAAAGATGTTGCCTTTGTAGAGGGGATAAAGTGCTCCTATCAACAATTATGGACTAGATTATTTGGTTTGGTAGGAGCTACAGATCAAAAAAAGGATTTGTAATATGACCTTCAAAATCGGAGTATGAAAAATCATATCCAATATAAGTCTAAAGCCTCAAACAAGCAAATCCTGAACATTTTATGTATTTATGATGATTGCGGATGATATTTACATACATCTGAGAGTAATCTCTTGGAGATTAGTATGTTTCAGTATATAAAGGAAAGTACACATGTATGAACCTTGTGCTCTTACTTAAACACAACCAATTAACATCGATATTTGTAGCACAATACATAGCACAAGTTGGTATGACTCCGGGTGCAATTACGTATAAAAAAAGATGAATTGCATACGGAGATTAATTACATGACTGCTTGAAATGTAAGGAAATGTGCAATGGATATTATTTATGGGAATGAGGATGCGTCTTATCGTAATATCATGAGATTCATCTATGCTTTAGAATGACCCAATCTTGGAACATATACATAGTTTCAAACAGAACAAGGTGAAACCACGACCATTGATGTACATTCATCTATGTACATTTTAAGAGATTGTTTATTTCATTTGGTTCATGTCATAGAGCATTTAGATTTTGTTGGTTTGTTTTAAGTTTTAATTGAATACATTTGTTCGGGAGATATGCTGGTAATATGTACATTGTCACAACCATTGATGTGAATCAAGGTTTAATTCCTCTCGCATTTGCTATTACCGAGAAGAATGAGAATATTTCTACACAGAGATGGTTTCTGAATTTGGTAAGGTAAATCATTCAATCGGAGGGATATCGGCTTTATTAGTGATCAGTTTCCTTGTCTTGAAGGATGATGTCAGTGGTTTATTTCCACTTGAAGAGGGATTCAGTCATCGTCATTGCCTTCGTCATATGCATACAAATATGCATAGGGCTGGACATAAGACTCGTTCCGTTCAAAATTGACTTTATGCTGTCGGGAAAGAGCTGTGTGAAAACAAGTTCAATAGCATGATGTGAGATATTAGCATTCTCGATAAGGACATATTCGCAAGGATCGTCTCACAGGATAATGGTGATCAGAGTTATTGGGCATTAAGACAAGACGACAAACATCGATATGGACACGTGATCATAAATTTGTACGAAAGTTTCAATGGTGTCGTGATAAGAGCCCATGGTATGCTTGTTATATAAATGATTTTAACATTTTTTTAGAATTAATGGTTGCTTCAACAATCGATGCGATGAATCAGAGGGAATATCAACATACTTAATCAAGAAATCTGAGGACTTAACTGAGTCAAATACTAGAAAAGCCAGATCATGTCATGTCCATATATTTACCCTAATATAATTTCAAGTGTTAGATCGAGATGGTTATGCTTGTACATGTAGCGCGAGCATCGATCTTCACAGTGTACCAATTCAGTTAGTATTAAACTTGTTTGAGTATTTTTATCAACATAATGATTTCTCATGTGAGATGTTATAAATGATGTGTTGTTAATTTTGTGTAAATCCGATTTTTTGAACACAATGAGATGTCAAATGAAAATATTCATAAGAAGAGTACAATGATGGGGAGAGTTCTTGAACTATCTGAATTTATGTATAGTAAATATGAGAAGGGTACAGATGGACCCTTTCTTATTGATTAGTTTACTTGAGCGGTGGCAACCAGAGACATACATTTCACTTCCGATTTAGTGAGGCGACTATTACATTACAAGATATGAGATTGATCAGTGGGCTGAATGTCGACGGTTTGCCTGCTAGTGGTCCGGATCAGCCACTCAGAGGATGAGAACCACTTTATTTTAGCTTGTTAGATGCTATTTCCACTCACATAAAGAGTGGTAAGGTAAATCTATCATGGATCAAAGGGACCTTCTTTGGAGATGTTGATCCATTGCTGGATATTGAAGATGAGCATGAAGCAACGCATACGGTAAGTGTCCTAATTTTTATCATATGGATGCAGTGTTCTCGCATATAGCAGCGGAGATATGATACCTCTCAAGTAAGCTTATGCAATCCTTTCTTAACATAAAGATCTCAATTCATTTACACATTAACATTGCTTATATGTTCAAATAGATACACGCTTCATTTACGTGAATTGGAATAATGCACTCAATTAACTTGGGGTGTTGTTGCTTTAGCTCACATGTACGTAGAGTTGGACAAGGGATGTAAAGATAGGCACGTCTAGAATATATATTTTTTTCACAGTTCTACATGTATGCATGGTTAACAAAGATAGGAACGTTCACATGACTCAATTTATTTCAATTAACATGTATAATGTATGAGCTTGGGCATATGAGCACGTGCACATAAGCTGGCCAATTGTGAGATATCATATATGGATCCGAGGAGGATCATCGATCCCAAAATGGATCGACGAGCGAAGTTTCAAGGAGAACGTACAGACTGCGACACTGGTATTTTATCGTAATGAGTTGGATAACATACTCCACCAGGTAATTACTGAAATAAATTACACGTTCAATTTAACAATCGAGTTAGTGATTAAATAACTTTCTTATTTATTGAATGTAGATAATTTGGACACCCTACGTCGATGAAGAAATCACACAACTGCATGAGATTTATCAAAGTGGCCAACCTGTTTGGATGAGTATAGTACCATTGATATGCTATGATGAGATAGCTATGCATTTACGGGATCGTGTTATGCATCAATTTGAGATGTGACAACATATCCCATCATCCGTTGAGAGGATACACGTTATGTCTTGACGAAATAAAACATGAAGCACATACACCCTAAATTGGTTGGTTCTACATCGAAAATACATAGAGCGATGTAATGAAAGAGAAGAATCGGTAGTACTCGAGCATACAGATGCAAGTAATGATGTGTACATACAATGGTACTGGAGCATAACAAGAAGGTAGATCCAAACGTAGATTCTACCTCCCACAATAGCATACTGACCTCATATTCCAATAGAAAGATGAATGCTATGTTTTATGTAATTATCTTTATGACATCCTATTGATTCATTGAATCTTAAATTAAATAGGTGGATACGATTCTGCAAGGAAGGAGTAGTCTTGATGAAATTAGATGATCAACATATTTGCCGTCTACGATGAAAGTAAAACTCGAGGATACAATTGTATATTTTGATGACACAATAAACATGTTCTCTTTAACGTATACATTCCATCACTATGACCAACAATAACATGCCACAGCAAGAGCTACATATCATATGAGCATCATTTTGTCTGCTCTTTGGGTTTAGTCAGTTCTCTTTTGGTCAACTTATTTTCATACTTATATGATGCAAATCCCATTAGGTATGAGCTATGCGGGATATAGCAGAGAGGGTTCTCAACAACAACAACACACGTTTGATACTTCAGGTTCAATTTTTTTATTCGATGATCCCAATAATCAACTTAGATTTAACTTTTTTATGTATTCACTATAATAGAAATCTTTAATTAGGAATGCCTTATGTGGATTTCACTGAACACTGATCTCAACAATAACAATCAATATTTGACAGTTCAGGACCTCAGGTTGCAATAATTTATTTGTCTACTTACCACAATACTTCAATTTAGTTTTTTTCTTTTTATGTATTGACTATAATGTAAATGTTTTATGTATGCATTATGCGGAATTCACCGGATAAGGATATCAATATCGATCGATGTTTGAGACTTCAAGTATGCATTATGTTTTATTATCAGGATAAATCAATTTAGTTTTTACTTTTTTTCAGTATTGAATATAACCCAAATCTTATAAGGGATTTAACGGACAAGGGTTGTAACACGAGCAATGACCTTTTGGTCCCGTCTGTTTGGTTGGAAAGGAATTAAAATGGAATAGAATCAAGACAAGAATATAATTAACAATGAAATGGAAAGGAATAAGTTTTTCCATTCATTGTTTAGTTCATATTAGGAATTGAAAGAGTTACAAGACATATTCATTTCTTATGTTTGGAAAGAGAAAAGTATAGAAAGAAAATAACCTTCCTTTTGATATATTTCATTAAGTTAGAAAAAACAATCGGTATCCTCCAAGTTATTTTCTTCATATACTTATATATTTCATATAAGGAATCGATAGTTAAATTTAAATGGAGACTATTTTGATTGTTTTCTATATAATTGATATTTAATGTATCGTTATTAGGGTTGCTAATCGTATCGAACTGTAACGAACGGACCTATGTTCGAGTTCGGTTCGATAAGGAAGTTCAAAAGTTCGAGTTCGAGTTCGGTTCGATAAATGTTCGATAGGATATGTTCGAGTTCGAGTTCGTTTAGAAAACGAACGTTCGAGTTCAGTTCGATAACAGTTCGTTATCAATTTAACTTAACCAAAACTTGTTTATATGAACAAGTTCGAAACTGAAGTTCGATAACAAGGTTCGATAGGCGGTAAAAATAAGAAAATTTTCAAATTAAAACAGTACAAAGCCCAATATAACGCCACAATTTCTTTAACCTCGAAATTTTATAAGTGTATAAATACTAAGTTACATATACAAATACATACACATATACATATATCGAACTCGAACATTTATCGAACGAACATATGTTATGTTCATGTTCGGTTCGTTAAGCTATCGAACTAAAATTTGAAGTTCATGTTCAGTTCGTTTAGAAACGAACGAACATTTTTCGAACTATTATCGAACGAACGCTAATCGAATACGAACATGTTCAGTTCGATTAGCAGCCCTAATCGTTATCCATATCCACCAGAATCCATGTCATAAAAGGTTGAAAATGTTATGGGTATATGTATTCACAAAAAATAAAAACACATATCCATGTCTATATATGTATACACCAAAATGTTACCATATCCATATCTTAAAAAACTGAAGATGGTATACATATCCATATCTATATTTACAAAAAAGGAATTCATTTCCATGTCCATATCTACACTCGTAAAAAATTCATCATTCATGTCCATGTATGTATCTGTAAAAAAAATAAAATCCATATCTGTATCCGAATATGTATTCGCTGGAATATAATCGGTCCATGTTTAAAAAAAATTGAAAATTACATTTGTATCCATATCCACATTAGAAAAAAAATCCCATATCCCTATACATATCTATATACGCAAAAAAATATATTCATGTTAGTATCCATATCCGTAAAAAATATATTTGATATATCTTAACCATATAATAGATATATTTAATAAACATGTATTCGTATCTGCTAGAATATTGTAATCATATTGTATCCATATCTTAAAAAAATGAACTGTATCTATATATGTATTTACAAAAAAAATCATATCCATATCTGTATCCATATATGCATACATTTGTAACCTGTCCGAGCTTTTGCATCCATATATTTTTATCCATGTAAATGTCCATATATCTATGTTCAAAAAGAACAATATCCATGTCGATATCTATAAAAATTTCAAAAAAACAAAATACGTATCCATGTCGGTAACCATATATTTGTAACAGTGATATATTAATTAAAAAGTATTGAAGAAGAATACATTCATTAACATTGGTAAGGAATGGAATTGCAATTCCCAGGGGTAATTAAGAATGGTTATTTCTATATATGAGGGAATATGGTTTCCATTGTAATCATTATTCCCGCCTTAATATGATCTAACAAACACATGAATGGAATCGATACATGAATGGTGATTCCATTCCCCCCTCTATTCCAATATAACAAATGAGGGGACTTCATATTGCATTAATTTCAATATATAATTTTCTCAATAATTCAATTTAATATTTATTTTTTAAAATTTGATTAATAGACTAAATATTTCATGCTTATCATATATATTATAGTTTCGAGTCAATTGTAGTTTGCAGGACAGTTATATATTGGTCCTTCAAGTCAATTTGACATTGAAACTTCTCATCTCACACAATCAACTCAATACAATTTAAAAGGATTTAAGCTGAGATATTTGTCATGATTCACCAAACTGAAACAACCGAGTTCAAGAAACGATTCTTTAGTATTTCCATGACAATGACGCAACAACCTTCAAAGCCGCCCCACAGACCATCGGTAGGAGTAAGAATCACATAGCCTACACAGACAGATCAAGTTACTCAACTAGATGAACCTTCGAGGAAGTCATCAGCTATGTCGCATCCTCCTAGCCATGTACTAACGCATTCAGAAATGAATATCAAGAAGAAGGAAAAAAAGAAAAACACATGAAGATAGTTATAAGAAGATGGGAGACAATGCCAAAGGAAACGACAAAAGAGGTAAAAGAGGAGAGGAGGCCTAAAAGGAATCCCAAGGAAATGGATATCATAAAATATTGTAATTTATTTTAATTTATTTCTTGAAAATTATATTTTTTTCTATGATTTTATAGAATATCTGCATTTCTTCTAAATGAGTAGATGTTAAAATGTGGAATTTTGAGATTATTAATATGTCACGGTGAATGTCTTCATATTTAGTTTCTATTGATTATTTAAATTATAAGATACACTTCTATCTACATGAATCAGATACTATTAGGTTATATCCCCATAGATTCTTATCATTCTGATAATGGTTATAAATTTGTTCATAAGAAATATTTATGAAATCGTAATATTAAAATAATTGAAAAGTGATTGGTTCAGAAAATGGGTATGCATGTGTAGAATCATTCTTATCATTTTGAGAATGGGTATGCATATGCAGAATCTTTGAAAAATGTCTAGTTCAGAAAATCAAAAATATAAGAGGATCATTTTAAAATATTTATTAATATAATTTTAATTATTTAATTATACATCAAGTTTGGGAATTTTTAATATCGATACTATAAATATTTTTTAGAGTATTGTATGAACTAAGTTATTTTGACTCATTATAGGGAGGCCTAAATTTATATTTAAGGGAGAGGAGGAGAGAAAAGAAAAATGGGAAATGGGTTGCCCCCCAAATCATTTATGTAAATATGATTTTTTCATTTTAGCGAATACATATATGGATACAGATACCTATTTTTATTTTTCTACGGATATGGATAACGATGTAGATATATGGTTATATTTTTTTGATAGATACAGACACACAGATATCCATATTGCCGAATATATGTGAGTATATTGTATATACATCCATCAAATGTGTGTATGTAGCACCTCAAACATAGTTCCACATATAGTAATCAAAAAGTATGGTAGTAGCTTATAAGTAGTATGACTTACTGCTAGATAACCCGAGCTTAAGCATTTTGGGTTGTGGACAAGGGCTCCAGTTGGGTCAAGCTCAGTAGGTTGTCTGGGCCAGTAATCCCTGATAACGAACTATGTTTAGGGCACATGATTTTACACATGGTATCTGAGCCAGGTTCCCTCTAATAGTGGAAAGGGCTGGCCAAGAGTTGGAGCCACTCCTATCATTGAGTTAGGAGGAAAGGGATGTCTAAGAGATGAAGCCATCACTGCTATTTGGAATAGGTCGTTGGGCATTGCGCAATGAAGACATTGTCAATATAAGTGGGGGTGATTGTAGCACCTCAAACATAGTACCATATCTAGTAATCACAATGTGCGGTAGTATCTTACAAGTAGTACGTCCTACTACTACATAACCAAGGCTTAAGTATTTTGGGTTGTGGACAAAGGCTCTAGTTGGGCCCAAGCCCAACAGGTTGTCTGGTCAATAATCCCCGATAATAAATCGGGTTTAGGGCACATGATGTTATAAATGGTATCAGAGCTAGTTTCCCTCTAATAGTAGAAAGGGTCACCTAGGAGGTGGAGCTACCCCTATCATAAAGTTAGGAGGGAATGACTGCCTAATAGATGAAGCCACCACTGTTACTAGAAATAGGTCGTCGGGCATTGCACAATGAGGATATTACGAATATAAATGGAGGTGATTGCAACACCCTAAAAAATAGTACCACATCTATTAATCACAAAGTACGACAGTAACTTATAAGTAGTATACCCTACTACTATATAACTCGAGCTTAAGCATTTTGATATATGGACAAGGTTTTCGGTTGGGCCTAAGCCCAACATGTTGTCTAGATCAGTAATCTTTGATAACAAACTAGGTTTATAGCATGTGATGTTACTGTACGTCTCCAAATATGTTGCAGGATTACTTCCGATATATTGCATCTAAGTCATTTTCAAATGTGGGAAGAAAAATATAGACCATTGTATTATTTAATCATTTATTATACAAGTTATTAAATTTGGTATAATACTATGCTTTCTTTTTTATTTTATTATCTTCGTAATTTATAAATTTTTATGTAATTAGTTATTAAATCCAACTTCACAAATATAATCTTAGAGTGCATTTGGTTCGGGGGTTATCAGGGGGAGGATAACTCGTTTTTGTATTTGTGTGTTTGGTTGGTGGGTTTAGAATTGGGAGGATTTGTGTGATGTGATTGTATTGAAATTTGAAAAAGTATGTAGTTATTATGATATAATTATATTGAAATTTGAAAAAGTGGGAAGCTGTTGTGATATGATTGTATTGAAGGTTGGAATAGTGGGTAGAAGTTGAGTATTTTATGATTTTTAGATGATAAGATAGTATAATATAATTTTTTTATGGAAAGATGGTGGGCCCTACTAGTGGGTTAGAAGTATGGATTTTGAGGGGTAACCCACCAAAAGTGAGGGTAACCCCCTAACCGAACACACCCTTACTGAATGCAAGTGTTAGAAGGCACCTATTGTACACAAGATAATCATTTTCATTAGCTAGATATCCGTATTCAGATCATGATTATTTGTTTCCGTATCCATATCTGCATTTAATGTTATGGTCCATATTCTAAAATGAACCCACACAATGCAATGGATTTTAAATTAGATATTAATTTCAATATACACGTATATTGCACCATGAACCCACACTGCGCAATGTTCTTTACAAACCCATGAAGAATAGGGCGGCGTCATAAAGCCCTAAAAATGAGATGGAATAAGGAAAAATGGGAATTAGGAAGTGGATAAGACATAATAAGAGCTTATTTTGATCCCTATTCCCCTATCAAACATGTCTGTAGTATTCAATAGGTGGAACTAGTGTTAGAAATTAGTTCGAATCGATCGGTACAACTGATTGGACCAATGAATTGAGCTTAAATTGGTCTGATTAACCAGTTTTCACCGATTCGATTCCACAGAATCGTTTTTAGTCAGATCATTGGTTCAATTCATTATTTGAATCCGACTATTGGTTAGCCATGACAAAGTAGCACTACAAGAAAAATGAGTTGTGGCCACGGAATGTGGCTACGGAAACTTGTGACCACAATAATTCCGTGGCCACTAGTTTCTCGTAGCCACAATCCGTGGCCAGAGTCTTCATATAAGAGTTGTGGCCACGATAAGTTCTGTGGCCACTTGTAGTGGCCACGGCATATTCGTGGCTAGAGAACTCTCGCGACGAGACTTGTACCTACGGCTACTGGTCACGACGTGTCGTGGCCAGAGCTCAAATCTGTGGCCACAAACCCCATATCCGTGGCCATAGTTCTGTAGCCACAACTTGTTTTCCTTGTAGTGTAGGCTAATCTATCACAACTTAAAAAACCATGAATATTATTATTCTATTATAAAGGTATAATATAGTTAGTTAAAATATTGTAAATATCTAGATGTATAACATTTGACGTTGCACGAGGGTCTTCCAATAAGTTATACCTTTCGCGCATCAACGGAAAGCTCATCACGAGATCTGTTAAATCTTGATCTAATGGTTCTTCATCCAAAAGGGTATTTTAATACATAAGCTTTTGTTTTGAATTTGAATTTCATTTAGAATTTGAAATTTATTCAATCCTTTTATTTTTTTCTATTTTTATCACGCATGATTTGGTATTTCTGTTGCTTTTTAGTTAATGAGGTTTCGCCAACATGGTAGCATTTTTGCAATATGCAGAATAGCAGGGCTCTTTGTAAAATTCCCATTGATATTGTAGAATTGTATCCTGCATTGTAAAATAAAATCACAATTAATAATAATTCTATTATTGTAATTGTAATTTTGATAACACTGTTATAAAAGTTCATGCACATTTTGTAAATATGTATGAAGATTATAAATCTACATTCACAATTATGTATATTTTTCATAAATATGTGCGATACTTCTCCTCTTTAATATGAAGTTATTAGAAATGTATAATATTAACGATAAATGTAAAAAGCAACATGATATTGTAAAAATAATATGGAATTCTAAGAAACAATCTGAAATTGTAAAGAAATAATATGAGATTTGTAAAAAATGACTTGATATTGTAAAAAATAATCCGAGATTGTAAAAAAGGATATGAGATTGTAAAAAATGATCTCTGATTGTAAAAACTGAACATGCCCTCCTTCTCTTGCATATATCCCTCCTCCATCTACACCTCCTTCCATCCTTCTCCTCCACGACCCACCTCCATGCATGTCCTCCACTGCCCACGACCCATCGAGGCGAGGAGGAGTTCGTTGATGGTGAGGATGCCGTCGCGGTTGGCATCGAAGATGTCGAAGACGCGATAAAGGAGAATGCACCACGTGGGCTACCACCATCTCCTCCATCGTCGTCGTGCTCCGCCACATGCGCCACCACCAACTCCTCCGTCGTCGTGCTCCGCCTCGTGTGTCATCACCAACGCTGCCTCTGTCGTGGCCCACGTGGAACTCATGCCGCAGTCGTTTGTTGTGGGAGGGGAAAACCCTAGCAATGGATTATCAACAAAGGGAACAAGAATAGAATGTGGGTTGTCACATTGTATTTTTAGGGTGTGACTAAATGACTAAAATATATTTTTGACATTCACTACAAGAAAAATGACTTGTGGCCACGGATTGTGGCTACGGAAACTTGTGGCCACGATAATTTCGTGGCCACTAGTTTCTCGTAGCCACAATCCGTGGCTAAAGTATTCATATAAGACTTGTGGCCACGATAAGTTCTGTGGCCACTTGTAGTGGCTACGGCATATTCGTGGTTAGAGAACTCTCGCGACGAGACTTGTAGCTACGATTTTTGGCCACGACATGTCGTAGCTATAGCCCAAATCTGTGGCCACAAATCCCATATCCGTGGCCATAGTTTTGTAGCCACAACTTGTTTTCCTTGTAGTGATTAAATAAGTTAAGATAAAAAGGTACTAATCGGATCCGTTGGAATAATTGCGGATGGTTGAGATGGTGGGCTTTACATGCACCTAGAAAATGAGCACTTTATTAGATATATTTCCTATATATATGAATTGTGCGAGATACATGCATTGTGCATATATGCATTTTTTACCGAGAGTTCGGCACATGTCCTTGTGAAATTTGCCAAAAAAACACTCGTGCTCTTAGCTTTTTTTTAAGCATATGCGTGCTCTGTATATACTGTTATAAAATTCACAGAGGTATTAATTACATGTACTTCCATATGTGTATTATAGGTGCACAAGTATAATAACACAAGGGCACTACTATAAATGTTGTAAGAATATAAGGGTGCGTTTGGTTCGTGGGTTATCTAAGGGAGGATAACCCGTTTTTGTATTTGTGTGTTTGGTGGGTTAATGGTTAAGAGGGTTTGTATGATGTGATTGTATTGAAATTTGAAAAAGTGGGTAGTTATTATGATATTATTATAATTGAATTAGGAAAAGTGGGTAGTTGTTGTAATGTGATTGTATTGAAGTTTGAAATAATAAGTAGAAGTTGAGTATTTTATAATTTTTAGATGATATAACGGTATATATCTATTTTTTTGATGAAAAGATGGTGGACCCCACAAGTGGGTTAGGAATATGGGTTTTGGAGGATAACCCACCCAAAGTGGGGGGTAACCCACCAAACGAACACACCCAAAGAGTACACGTGTAGTTTAGAAAAAATGAGGGTATACTTGCTACAGGAAGGCAGGTCTAAAAATTCCTACTATTTTTACATTTATGCCCTTCTTGAGTTTTCTCACTTATACTTACACCTATCATTTTTCAATAACAGCTGTGCCCCTTATATCCGTATAAAATTCATATCACTCTTCTGTTAATATGCTAAAAGGGATAACATAAGGAAGATATTGTGAATTTTGTAAGAATACATAAGCACTAATGTTATTGAGAAATGCATGAGCATAAGTGTAACTGTGAATCAAAAGGGTATAACTGCAAAAATCCCCAACAAATTATATGTTTCACTTGTATTTGAATGGAATATATATTTTATTTGGTTCTACCACTTTTTTCCTCCGAGATTGTATTTCTAGATCCGTCCGATTTGATTCCATGGTCCGACCTGATCGACTTTTTCTACAAGGTTCCACCTGATCGACTTTTTCTACAAGGTTCCACTCGAGTTCGCTTTTAACACATAGAGCAGGTCTTTCCTTCAGCTGCAAAATTCAGTATTGATCAAGCTTTGTATCTATCACAAGCTTAGGTACAACATCACTGCCAAAAGAAAAACATCAAATTTAGAAGAAACAAAAAGGTTCGGGGTATCGATTGCCATTTCAGTACTGGAGATGCCAATAGACGGCTTTCTATCATCACCCACCTGAACTGTGCAGTATTTGAAATGGATCAACCTGTTTGCACTTAGTTTTGTCTTCTTAATTACGTCGATCATTCTAATACATCAGATCGATCATATTATATCATTACAAACCTCGAATATGGAGTAGCACAGTTAAGGAACCTTTTTTTATGATTGTTCGATATTCTGCTTGTAATACTGCGAGATCGACGTGGGCATGCGGCTTGAATTATCGTGTACTCATGAAGCTATGTTTCGATGGATTCGGTACCCACCATCAGCAAGACAGCAACAAGTTGGTCCATAATGATACTCAGAACGGCAACTGATCACGTTACTTTGGTTGGCCTCACTGAACAAAGAGCCAAATTAATGCAGATAACCTTCACATCTGCCAGAGAAACACAGATCATATGGCACTAATCCAGAACTTGTTTACTTTTCCACGCAGTTCTCCCAAGAAGAACGTTTTGCTTTTTCTTTTAAACCGTAGCGTGCTCTTGGAAGTCGTTCATCAAGATCTAGGGATGCAAACGGTCAGATACGGATACAGATATAGGTATTATCATATCCTTATCTGTTTTTAATACGAATAGCGAATACGGATATTGACGGATATTAAAACTACCTTATACCATATCCTTAAAAAACGGATACAGATGTAAAACGGATACTGATCGCATACAAGTAATGTTGGAAATACTCTATAGAATCGACTTAAATATATAAGAATTAGATGGAAAACCCATGATATTAATTTACTAAATGTGTTTGTATCATAAAATTTTTATAAATATGGTGAAAGGAGGTAGAGAATTATGTTATATATGGTTAAAAATTAATATTTGACTATATTTATATACGAAAACGGATATACGGATACAGATGTTTGCGGATATCAAAACAATATCCATATCCATATCCATTTTAAAATGAATATGGATACGGATGTCAAAATCTATATAAAACGGATATGATGATGGATCGGATACGGATATATTCATATCCGTTTGCATCCCTACTAAGATCCGTTTGCGCGTTTATGCAGTAAAAATAGGAGAAGAGATGCCTTTTAGGTGTACGAATTTATGGGTATAATTTGCAAGATCAACAGGGAATCCATGGTCTCCCTTACTGTTAGCACCGGGGCTCCACATCTGAGCTTTCTGCACATGGCTCTATAGATTGTTACTGATGCCGTGAACTGGTGCCAATAGGATGTGGGCAGTTGACGCGAGCTTCTTGACTTTATCCTGCGTCAGGAACTGGTGTTTGCAATTGCAAGTGCCATGAAAGGACCGGTACCTTAATTTAGCTTTGTGCATTGGATACTTTTAATCAGAACCATAAACTACAGCTGTTCGCTTTGCGTCCGTGCACATGATTCAGTAGTAATGACAGATCGGATCCGATCTGTTCAGAAGAAGCTGTTAGGATAGTTCAGGAATCCATATTAACAACATCAATCAATTATTATGACAGGTCGGTATTGATCTGTTTAGTTGATCGCACACGTAGGGAAGGAAGGAAGGGGGCGTTCAGAATGGAAAAGTGTTGTAGTACGCAAGTGGACTTTGATGGGTGAAATGAATGGTTGATGTTTTCTTATATTGCAAAACAAAGCACATGTATTGGTTGTCCTCCATGAATCAGAGACGTCTACTTCTGAGCACATCCATAGAGGATGCCTGCAGGAACTGGTGTTGGATTTAGAAACGTGTTTTATCGGGGTGGTGGGTTAATACACGGACGAAGTAAGAGAACTTTTATAGGTGAGGTGAATATTTAGTCAAATTTATACATGCATAGATAATAAAAAATACTAGGATTTTATCACTTGTGCCCCTATGAGATATCGCAATTTCAGTTATGCCCCTATCTTTTTGGTAATATCAGTTGTGCCCCTCACTTCTTTCGCCGTTATCACTTGTGCTCTTCTGTCAGATTGACCGTCGATGAGTTGACTTAACCATGGTTTTTTCGAACCTTGGTGCAGTTAAGAGGGGTATTATTGTCCAGACTTCTTCATCTTCTTCCTCCTCCATTTGTTCTTCTCCTTTCTCTTCATAATTTCTCTCTCTTAGTGACACCTTCATACATCCATCAAATCTCTAAAATTTTTGCATTTTCACAGATATATCACTCATTACGGATCAAACGGTGAATTTTATTGAATTATTTGATGATTTTTTGTGAATCAATTAGTCAAAAATTTATCTTAATTTAACAAAAACTAAAAGCTCTCCAGTTTCAAGGGAGGAGGAGGTGCGAGGGCGACCTGGGCGCGGGGGAGGGGGGTGACGATGGGGGCAGGGGAGGTGCGGGGGGGGGGGGGGGGACCTAGGTGCTGGGGCAAGGGAGGCGCGAGGGGCGACCTAGGCGTGGGGGCGGCGTGGGCAGGGGAGGCGCGGGGGGCGACCTGGGCGAGGAGGGGGCGCGGGGGGGGGGGGGGGGGGGCAGGAGAGGCGTGGGGGAAACCTGGGCGCGGGGGGCGGTGGGGGCAGGGGAGGCATGGGGGAGGAGGAAGCGCGGGGAGGAGGGGCACGGAAGCCTTCATTCGATGCTTCACAGATCGCATGAGCTTCCTCGTCGCCGCATTGCTCTCGACGATTCTTTTCGTAGGAATGATGTATGCACAGACCAGCAATGACTGTTCGGGGTCCATCCTCTCCTTGTGCCTTGACTTCACCACCGGTAACACGAAGTAGTCGTCCCCCTCGTGCTGCTCGAGTCTCGCCGGCGTGGTCAAGTCGGAGCCGCAGTGCTTGTGCTCAGTCATCGACGGCAGCGGAGACGCACGGCGTGGGGCGGAGGAAGAGGGCATGCCGGAGGTGGGGGATGAGTTCCGGGCGGAGAGGGAGGAGGAGGAGGTTGGAGGAGGAGGAAGAGGATGGGGGAAGAGGAGGAAGAAGAAGAGGATGAGGAAGAGGGTGTCAAATGACCATTGAACCGTTTTTTAAAATTAATTCCGCCTATGTCCTCAAAGTTAACGTCTGTTTGCATTGTGGATGGACGACAACTAACCCAAGGGACACAACTGATAAAACGGCAAGAAGTTGGGGGCACAATTGATATTACCAAAAAGATAGGAGCATAACTGAAATTGCAATATCTCAGAGGGGTACAAGTGATAAAAACCCAAAATACTATTATTGAGTTAAAGATTTTGAAAGTGATGGATAAACTTTAAAAGAAACTTATATAATTTATCGAAGTTGCGTTCAACGGTTTTTCATTATATAAAAATCATCAATGATTACTTTCATGATGATATTTTCCGCTATTTTTTTTCAATGTAAGCGATTATACAACTGCTCAGAAATCCATGTTCCATGCACGTCGGAAGGAGAAGAATCAACAGTGGGGATTAGCCCATCATGTAATGATGGACAACTTGCAGAATATCGTTGTACATCCTTATCACAATTATCAAACTCTCGATTTCTTGAAATAAATGTCAATTGTTGTTTTAATCACAAATCTAAGTTCAAATAACACAATGTAAATAACTAAATTGTTAAATTAAACTAAATTTACAATTAATTGGAAAAAAAATCTACATCACGTGTATAAACGACTTACCCAGGAAAATGAAACCCCAAATCAATTCTAGGCTGCATTTTAATTAAGAATATATATAATGTAGTCTCTAATTAATAACCTCGTGACTTTGTATCCGTGTCTTTTTGTATTTTGGCTTTGTCTAATTGATTTTGATGGAGTGAATATGATCTTTTTTTCAAAAAAAATATTTTTGAGTGAAAAAGTTATAATGATAAATCTGCCATTTTATCATGTATTTTTTTTCAGTATCTAATTGTTGATAACGGTATATTTATATCAAACATGTCACTATATTATATATGCAATCTATATTTTTACATATAATTCTAATGTTTTATGTACCCTATAAGTTTTCTTATTGTTTCATTCAACTTCTATTTATTTTTTAAATATCTCCATTAACTTTTTCATTTAGTGGCTAATAATTCTAGATATCTTTTGTTGTTTCTCCATCATATATGAGATCTCCATCACTATATAGTGAGATCTTTAGATTTGTGAAATTTACCCATGTAATCAATTATTTCCAAACATATATTTGTCTAACCACTCGATTCTCAACCATTGCTTAGAGACAACCACTACCATCTACGTTAATGTAATAAATATTTATACAAATTAGAAAGAACCCCTATAGCTAAATCTTAAACTTATCCTTACATATAATTAACAATCGTGTGTTGCAAACGTATTTGACTATTTCAGCTTGGGATATTGATGTTGGAATTAACATCAAACGATGGACTTATATGTGCATATATATATTTGTAATCAGTTATACTGTCAGCTTTATTCATGACCCAGTAAAGAAAGTGATCAAATAAAGTTAGGAATTTACATTGGGCATATGTGTATATATTGGTTACATGTGGATTAATTATGTAAAGATCAAGAGAGATTTTCCAAATCTGTGATGGGTAGATTCGAAAATTCTCAAGGTAGTTATAGAATGGTCGTGGTCCCCAAAGATAACCTATCTCCCTATTTTGAATCCCATATCAAAGGAGAAAGTTACGGATGCTCCTCTCTCCATATATATTTCCTTTTTGCTCTTTGTGAGAAGGCATTGGAGAAGACAATCTTAGGAGAAAGGAGTTTTTCTTTGGAAGTGCATCTCCTTGTTTCCCTCAATGGTTGCATCATTATCAGGTATGGATTTCTTTCATATCCAGATTTCCTCGATTAAATTAGAATACATATCCATGTTTAGTGCATCCTTATATATCATATTACTATTGTGATGTTAGGCTCTAGTAATACCCATCAAGTTAAGATATTACAATGTCAATGTTAGCCTCTAGTAATACCCATCGAGTTAAGATATAACAATGGGTTATGGGCTCACAGTTTCCCATTAGAGCATTTCCGTTGTTAAAATTTAACAATTGTTTTGAATATAGAGATGGATTTTTACATATTTTGTTATACGTTTATTTAAACAGTATGTCACCAAAGTGGTCGATGTTGTTGAAATTAATTTGTGATGGAATATAAATGGCTATGCATTATTAATTTGTATGGATGATATTACCCAAAGAAAAATTGATATCTATATAAATTATGCATGTGGTTGTAGTATTAAATATGTGATGATTGTTTGGTTATCGTGAAAATATTAAATCCACCCAAAGGTAGATTTCTATTTGGTACGTTATTATCATCAATATTACTACGTCAAGGTATCGCGCACAAGTTATATTTTTATCCAAAGATAAAACTATAATGGAGTGGTAGATATCTTGAGATGGGATTTTACCTATATTCAATATTTTTTATTGTAGTTATGTGAGCATTTATGTTATTTTTTTCAGATATGAATTCCTCCAATATAACTGCTACCATCAATTCGATTCCAAAGTTAAATGGCTCCAATTTTAAGTCATGGCAAAAGAACTTGATAGTTCTCGGGATCATGGATCTTGACCTTGCGATAAAGATTGACTCTCATCCACCACTTACGGATAAGAGTACCTCTGATGAAAAAAGGGATAATGAAAAGTGGGAGAGATCAAATCGCATGTGCATGATGACAATGAAAAGAGCCATTCCGAAAGCATTCAGGGGCACTATGTCTGATAAAATAAGTACTGTTAAAGAATTCCTTGCGATATTGAAAAACGATTTGCCAATAATGAAAAGGCTGAAATTGGTACACTCTTGGCTAGTCTGATTTCAATGCGGTATAAGGGAAAAGGTAACATTAGGGAGTACATCATGGAGATGTCTCATCTTGCTTCTAAGTTAAAAGCACTCAAACTTGAACTCTCTAAGGACTTGTTTGTGTATTTGGTTCTAATATATCTTCCTCCTTCATTCAACCAGTTTAAGGTGAGCTATAACTGTCAAAAAGAGACTTGGTCTCTAAACGAGTTCATCCCATACTGTGTTCAGGAAGAGGAAATGTTGAAGCAAGATAAGACTGAAAGTGCTCATCTTGCCTCCACCTCTAAGGGAAAGGATAAGAAAAAGAAGCAGTGCACAAATTATCAAGCTTGGCATGCTAAGAAAGGTACGCTTCATAGTTTGGTTTGTTCAGAAATTAATTTGACTTCGGTACCACAACACACTTGGTGGCTAGATTCTGTAGCCACTACCATGTTAGTGTCTCCATGCAGGGCTGCCTGAGCTATCGAAAACCCAGTCAAGCTGAAGAGTACCTCTATGTGGGGAATGACGAATCAGTAAATGTCGAAGCAATAAGAAAAATCAGATTATTGCTGAAGAATGGCTTTACCTTGATCTAGATGGAACTTTTGTTACTCCTTCTTTTCGTAGAAATTTAATTTCAGTTTATCTTTTGGACAAAGCTGGTTATTCTATTTCTTTTGGTGATGGAAACTTAGTCTATTTCAAAATTCTATCTTCATTGGTTCTGGTTTCTTATCTAAATTTGATCGTCTTTATTGCTTGAATACTATTGCCTCTTATAGTGAATCTTTTCTTTCTACTACACGAGTACGAAAAAGAAAATTACAGATGTGAGTTTAGCATCATTAAGGCACAAATGATTAGGGCACATATCCGGGTCAAGGATAGAAAGGCTTGTGTCAACTGAAATTCTAAGTTCCTTATATTTCACATATTTTGATGTATGCGTGAACTGTATAAAAGGAAAACAAACCAACAAAAGGAGATTTGAAACCAATAGGTCATTAGATGTCTTAGAACTTATACATACAGATATTTGTGTTCCATTCTCTACGGTTGCCTGGAATGGATAACAGTATTTTATAATGTTCATAGATGATTTTTTCAGATATGGCCACATATATCTCATTCATGAAAAATCTCAATCCTTAGATGTGTTCAAAAATTTTAAGGCCGAAGTTGAGAATCAACTCGGTAAAAGGATTACAAGTGTTATATCTGACCGTGGTGGTGAACTCTATGACAGATTGACAGTTCAAGTGAACAATGTTCATGACCTATTGCAAGATACCTCGAAGAATGCGGTATCGTCCCATAGTATACCATGTCAGGGTCACCGACCATGAATGGTGTAGCTGAAAGACGAAACAGAACACTTGAGGATATGGTGAGGAGCATGATTTGTCATTCTACCTTGCCAGAGTCTCTTTGCAGAGAAGCACTCAAGACTGCAACATATATCCTAAATAGAGTTCCAACTAAGGCAACTAATAAAACTCCATATGAACTTTGGACGGGTAGGAAGCCCAGTCTAAATCATTTTCATGTTTGGGGATGTCCAAGTGAGCCAAGGCCTTGTTAGCCATGTGAGCCCGAGGCGAACCATTCTTACAATAAATGTTATTGTAATATATATATGTTTTATCAATAAAAGTTATTGATTGTTTCACTCCCTTTCTGAAATTAAATGAATGAATGCACTATAAGGTCCCTCTGTACAATTAGGGTTATGTACCATGGCCGTCTTGATGATCATATAGATGTTGATTCATTAATTGAATCATAGAGACTGGTGTTTGGATGAATATCTAAAGAGTTAGATAGAGGACTCATCAAGCACCGTCAAATGATTATAAAAAGATGATCTCCAGCCTGAGTAGGAGATGGCAAGCCTTTCTCATAAAGGTTGATATCTGACCGACCTCTTGATGCAGGTCCTCTGCATGGGAATAGTGATTCGGAGGTGTCAGATTAGTTAGGTCAAAGGGTTGACTTAACGAGATCGAGATAACCTAAGACCTGTGTTGAATGTTGTCACAACATAGGCACACATCCTTTGACCAGAGAAAGATGTGTTATTATATGTCTAAGTGTGTACATTTGGTAGACCAATAAGTTGATGACCTACCAAGGTCTATACAACGGCGAGCTGGTGTGCATGCAAGGGCATATGAGTAATACGATCTCTCAAAGGGATCATATAGGTTCACTTGTGAACCGGAAGACATGAGCTCACTCATGAGGTACTAGGACCGATCAAATTCCATGCATGGTCGTCGTGCTTTGGAAGCATGAAAAGAATTTGAAGGTATGATATATGCTTTGGGAAAGCATACGATCGATACCGATTTACAATGGACAAGATTGAGAAACTTGGTGATCAAACCCTGAAGATGACAGTGTAAAATTGATCTGCATCTTCAGGTTGATCATAGGTCTTCCAGTATGCAGGATGTACAGGAATTGGGAATACCAGAGGGTAATGTGATCATAAATGATTTTATAACCATGATGCTTCCATTCCGAGGGAGTGATGAAATAGGTTTGGATTTTAGCGGCTCCTCTCAGTAGAGAAGTAATCTGATCTTGGTTCAAGTATTGGACATTGATCTGAATGAGATTCAGATGCAATGAGAAGATTAGATTTACGGTCTTGATGTAATCAAGCATCTATGAGAGGTCCGTGAGATCAGGATTTGAGATGAGATCTCAACCTTGTTCTTATCTCCAAGTATCTGCAGAGAAAGCACATTATTCTTGAAAGATTTCAAAAATAATTCCTTTGATGAATTATTTATCCAAGCAACAAGATGTTGATAACTAAATGACATTTAATTACCAAGAATAATATGAATAAGATTCATATTATGGGAATGATTATCCAAGATAATTAAGTGAGATTTAATTATCGAGGAAATGCAGATTGTAGATAGTGCTATCCATGTTATCCATAATATCAGTATATACATAATAAATATGATTTATAATATATTAGAGAGAGAGCACCTTTATATATAGCATTTATTAATTGTTAATGTGAATTGGATTTACATTAAGCAATTAATTGGAAATGTAATTTACAATTTTGTTTGGGTTGTGAATATGATTCACAAATTTTTAATGGCATGATTGAAATATTCACTAATTAATTTGGAATTAATTTAGTGAATAAATTTGCAATTAATATTGTTGCAAATAAGAGATAATGAGATAATATAAAAAGGAGGATAAAATCTATCAAAAGGGGTGGCGTCACCCATGAATTGGTCATGGGTGACGCCCCCCTTTTTAGGAGTGGATTATTATCTCATTTATTATTATCTTGTGATAATTGATTTTGTTGAATTAAATTATGTTGATGATAATGCAACATATATTTAACTTAATATAGATTAATAAGTGTTGTTTTGAATAAAAATGATCATGGTCATTGATTAAAAACACATATCAATCTAACCATTGATTTTGTGTATCCCATGGATTGTGATCCATGGACTCCCTAACTGATATATATGGAGGGCAAACCTAGACCTTTGAAGAAGAATATAATACACGTCTACTCTCTCTCTCTACTCTCTCATTCTCACATCGTCTCTCTCTCTAAGGGTGGCTGTCCACCTTGAGACCTTGAGAGAACGACAATCGTAGTCAGGCCGTCGTGTTGTCGTCTCGATTGCTCGTGGATCTATGTCTTCTTTGGAGCTTCTTTCACTAGAAGGAGACGTCGGATTTTGTTGGACGAAATAAGGAGATTCAAGGCTAGGATCTTCATCGTGGATTGCGGGAAGCACGCGTCTCATCATTGTGCCTGCAAGTGCCATCTTCATGGATCGGACTTGAATCAGGAGGATCTCTTACTTTAGAGATCAAGTGATCACAACCATGCTTCAAGATGTATTTCTAATACTTTGTGTTTAGATGAAATGATACAAGAAATGTTCTTGAGATCATGTGATTTCATCATATGATTTAAAATTTTATAAATTCCGCTACACCAAGCGACTAGTGTGACTAGTCGTTCCGATCGCATAAGATGCGATCATCACTCTTTCATGATGCGCTTGAGGATTATCCTCATATCCTTCAAGTTATATCAGAGCCATGTTGGAAAGGTTTTGGATATGATCCGAAAATCTAGGACGATTTGGGTTTCGTTAAGGTCACGAAAGTTTTTTATCGCATTTCAATTTTCGCACCTCTATTTAATTGGATTTTTCGGTACTGTTTAAAATGTTTAAACACAAAATATTCAATTGCATTTTATTCCTCATTAAATAAGGAAATCATAGGATCTGAGTTTACGTAATTTGGATTCCGTTTGCTCAAGATATGACCTTTTGAATAAACATGTATTCACTGTTGCGGGAACTGCGAATCTTAACATGATTAATGAGTTAATTACTATTTTGATACACCTAGAAATGTATGAAATATCACCTGGGTTCAGTCATAAATCAAATTAGCAATCTTAAGAAACTACTTTTGCGTAATTTGGATTTAAATTGATCAAGCTATGTTGATTTTAGTGAGTAGGGGTCACTACTGGAAATTAACAAACTTGATCATGAACCTTGGGATAGTCATTCAAATAAATTGATGAAAATTAATTGTTAATTTTCTGAAATGCTTATTGATAAATATTTGTGAAATATTTAAATAAGATAATTATTTCCTTGAATGACATTTTACTAACCAAAATGATGAGATAGTTGATCTTGATCATAATTGGTTGATAAATCATCAACAAACATTGCAAACCTTTGGTTTATCCTACAATAGTTGTAAGACAACTTTTACATGCAAAACCCCCTTGCTTGAATAGGATTGGAGATTTGTTTAGCAAATCTCCTTATAATATTATC
The DNA here is from genome assembly GCA_037367405.1 of Ottelia alismoides. Lineage (NCBI taxonomy): Eukaryota > Viridiplantae > Streptophyta > Magnoliopsida > Alismatales > Hydrocharitaceae > Ottelia > Ottelia alismoides. The sequence goes on from JAZKJV010000214.1 coordinate 492,069, forward strand.
AAAATGGTTTTGATGAATATTATATGGTATAATTTCGATTGAAAAATCGATGGGCGTCTCAAAGTACACAATGATCTATTTGGCATTATCCTTTCCTGAGGAGGATATGGTGCCTAGTCGGGGAGCGTTGGGATAACATGTCGCACCGGTTGCGGTTTGTCCCACTCCCGTCGGCACTGGCCATGACAGCGGGTAGGGACTCGATAATGCTGGAGAAATCAAGGTGTATTTTTCTAATTATTAAAATTCGAATAATACGTACTTTGAGATTATACCTTTTATTCAAGTAATATTTAAGTTTATTGATTAAGATTGGATATATAATTAATTTAATATGATTAAATTGATTATATCCAATTGTTACACTCTATTATGAATAGATGTGTAATTCCCTTGGAAGAATTAATTATATGAATGTGATTTATGATAATTAATTATTGAATTTGAATAAGAGATGGAGGATCACATAAGTGATATCCATGGTCTCCCGTCAAAGTGAAGGGTTCTGTCATCAGGGATTGTATGTACGAGACGCTTATCCGAAATGATAGTTCTTGTATACAAGCGCATCTGGATCGTGTTCTTTGCTTCTCAAAAGAGTAAGACCGTATACGTAATATCCCCAGTATCGAGTCCTCATATTATTATGACGATATTGGATTGCGCATAGCGAGTTCTAATCCTGTTGACAGTTGGTTCAATTAAAAACGGGTCAACATCACCTTAGGGGTGGTGGGCTGTGTTAAAGACCGAATCGGGAAATGCAAGTTGGACTTGCAAGGCGAAATGTATTCCCGCTTCTCTTTATTCGAGTCACAAGTTCTCATATTATTGGGATGTGGCAAAGATAGAGAGGAGATCCCAGTTCTTGCTTGAGATATAGCGGTAAGTATATCTCTTGCTTTGAAAGATAATAAGGGAATAATCTTTCAAAGTTGACAGAGCAAGACTAATTTGATTTAAAATACCTTAATCAAATATTTCTAAAAATGAATATATAATTATTTATATGTTCTAATATAGTGCATTCTTAATTTCAGAAAATGAAGTCCATGAACCCACTGAGCAGACTCTTGGAGGCCAATCAGTTGACCGGACCAAATTATTCGGATTGGATTCGAAATTTGGATCTTGTCCTTTCTACGGGGCGCATCTCGTATGTGCTATTCAAGGACAAGATAGCAAACCCTCAGACTTCGGAAGATAAATCTTTTAATGAGAAATATGTTGAAGATCATAATTTGGCAAGATGTTATATTCTTGACTCATTGTCCAATGTGCTACACAAGCTGCACGTGGAAATGAACCACTGCCAAGAAATCATGCCGAATTCGAAAGAAATGTTCGGTGATATAAACCGCACACATTGCTATAATGTGATGAAAGAGCTTATTCGCTGCAAGATGCAGGAAGGGACCTCTGTCAGAGAACACCTACTCAAAGTGTTTGGGTACCTCTCTGAATTGGAAATCCTGGAAGCCTACATGGATTCTGAAATGCAGGCTGATTTCATTCTGTTATTGCTCCCTAAGTCTTTCAACAACTTTGTTGTGTCATATCACATGAGCAAAGGTTATTTTACTAACGTTGGGATGTTAGCTGCATTAAAATCTGCAGAAGACGTAATGAAGAAGAACGACCCCTCTGCTAGTGCAATGGTTGCACCAGATCTGGATCTCATTGTTTTTCATTTCCACCTCCTTAGTGCACATTCCTACATGGATGTTCCTCAAAAGAAGGATACATGAATGGTGTAGATGAATATGTGAATGGGGATGTTAAACGTATTTGTCATTTGTGGAAACCATGCTTGAGGAATTCTTACCGTTGAGTCATGTCCAAATCCTCTATTGCATTATAATATCATTGATATCATGCATGTTTGGTAACATGATCGGGTTGGGTTGGAGTAACCTCTCGTTAAAGGGTTAATAAGATGGTAAGCCTTTTATGAATAATAGTTGCTTGGATGGTTGGTGTTGGAATGGTATATGTGATGTGACGTCGTATTGTTTATATGTTATTGTTGATTATTTTTATGACTATAACATGTTTTTTGTGTTAATTTTTTTTAATTTTTTGGAAGAACAAGCGGATTGTGGTGATATCCAACATAAAAAATCACATAAAGATTGATGGGAGATGAGCAATAAGATATGCCACCAATCCTTTTTGAATGTCAAACCCAATTCTACGAAACACAACATTTATAGATCTGGGAACCATAACATTGTTATGCATAATTTTTTCGACGCTCTTGAGGAGATCTACTGCTTCAGTTGACAAGAACCCAAAGGTATCAAAATCAAAGGAGATGAATACATGTTGGTTGTTAATACATGTCTTATCATGCTTAGAAATTTTAGCTGAAGCAGCTTTCTGTGCAATGTATCCCGTAATAAAATCACTCCTTATCGGATCCATTGATGGAGAAACTCCAATCAAATCAATACATGCATGTTTCCCTCCAACCCATCCAAATATTAAAACATCTCCTGGTTTGAGTATCGATCTCCCCTCTTGCGGATCAGTCAGACAATTTACATGTTCTTCTTTTTTTGGAGCAATCTCAACATGTTTGAGTACATCATAAAGGACATTCCTGATAAAAACATGCCTATATTTTAAACCTAGGAGTTAACGACAATGAATTACATGCTCTCCAAAAGCAACTAGGCAAGATTTGTGGCATAGTGGACAAGTCTCATCAACTGGGAATAGAGGAATCATAAGACGATACTTGAGAAGAGTATAGTATTCAATGGGTGACATATGCATTCGAAGCCCCTCAATAAAAAATGGAAAGAAGGAAATCTTGAGCATGGTTGGCTTGTAAACAACGAAAAAAATGCTTTTTGTCTAGCATTCATGCCAAACTCAAATTCCATTTCTTTAATGATTTTGCTAAAAAGGGAACTCGTCGATGCACTCTGGGCTTTAGGGGGTATCCTTATTTGCAAATCATGTAAGATCGAGAACTAGAAGTGTGATAGGTAGGCTCTCCAAAGCGTTTAGAAATTGGAATCCTATACCATAACAACCTGTCTCATAAATTGTGGTCTTGGAGCATCCATGATTGAGCTCTAGAGGCTACGAAAGCATATGAAGAAGCCTCCATAGCTTAGTGCAGATCTAAGCCACCGAGTCTAATGGGTATCGATGCCACCCGCCATTGAAAGTCGTCAAAGAAAGAGTCTCCACAAACCACAATATCCTCAGTGGCTCCGCATAGTCCTTTGTCAAAGCACGTAGCAGCTCGTTCTATGTATGTAGGTTGAGATGTCCTTAAGTTAAATATGAGCTTGGCAATACCCATACAAGACCGTAATAAACGAATCTCGCTTTGTGGATCATCCAACTAAGGAAGTAAATACATTAAATCAACAACTCAGGTGGCCCTCATCATAGTTAGGTCTTTAACAAAATCTTTGTCCCTACTCACTACTCCTCCAAGTAACCTCACTCCTAGCGCAAGCCTCCCAATATCTACGGGAAACAACCCTTTACGGATCTTCTTACCATAACATGAAGGTCAGAAAAGCTATGTTTTTTTGATATTTAGAATAAGCCCCATCTCTGGACCCCCGTGTTGTAAAATATCAAGTGTCTTGGTCACCTCCAATGTGTCCCCAGCGATAGTCCCATGATCAAGATGCCAAGCATATATAAGGAGTTTACAATTGTCTCTGATCTCATGAATAAGTGGGTGAAATGCTAGGGAAAAAAGAAGTTAGCCCAAAGGATCACCTTGTTGCACTCCGGTGGTTGACCGTACATGGTTGTCTCCAATATATAATCTAAAAGTTTGAGCATATATAAATTCCATCCATGAAGAAATAGATGGACATCTCCTCCTAGCTTCATAGAGTATCAAAGATCTATCTATCATATTGAAAGCATTAGACAAATCTACTATAATCACAAAGAGATACCCGTCACCATGAATCTTGTTCATAAGTCTATTGATGCTGTGTAAGATGGCTTCTGCTCCTCCATATACACCAACCCCAAATTGAAAGTCATTGAGATACTTGTATGTCTTTTTGCCCACCCCTACCGTAGCAACTTTGGATACTAGACTCCTCCAGATAGTTCTACAACAATAGGACAAATGTCATTGCCAGGTTTGAGTAGCGGAGTAAGAGATGTAGAGGATATAAACTCAGCCAAACTAAAGGAGCATCTCCCACCTAGCCATCAATTAACTAACATGGATATAACACGTAGGAGATCCGTGGCAACCACCGATCCCTCCCCACAAAGGGCATCTAAAATGTGTTGATCTCTCATGCCATCTTTGCTACATGATGTCCTTTTAAGGGAAGGATTTGATAGCTCGCAAAATAACATATTGATGCATCCACATTTCATCATCTTTATTCTATCAATTTGGCCCCAAAAACCCTAGCAAATGCATGTAAATACCATTAATTCCAGCATTTTAGCATCCATACATATGCATGTAAAAAGTGTATAAAATACTGTAATTAAAGCCAAAATTATAGAATAAATAAAATAAAAGAAAAAGAGTAAAATATTGTAAATATTTTATGACCCAAAACCCCGAGACCTAGGCATCTCGAAGACTAGGTCGACAAGGAATAAAGTAGGGGGAGATAAGGGCCAAAAACCACTAAAAATAATTTTTATTTAATTTATTCTTTATTCATTTGGGACCTATTTTTAGTTCCACTTTTTATACTCCAAATAAAGAAACTTTGTACATGAAAGTTGTAGATAATTAAATTAAGAAAAATACAAAATTGATTTCACACAAAAATAATATGCAGATAAAAAGTTATGATCTGAATAAAATTCCAAAACCCCAACTTCCCAGACCTGTATCTTGCAAATAAAACTTGAAATATACCAAACTCACTTTAATTGTATATAGTTTAAAATAAGCTATTTAATGGCAGTGGTTTCGTATTTTTCAGAGTTACGGTTTGAAAGTTGAGTTTTGGACTACTTATATACTTGTACAGATTAAAATATTCTTTTTATTTATTATTCATTATTTTTATAATTTTAGATTTTTATAATTTTTTAAATATTATTTATAATATACTTGTACATTAAAATATGAATAAAAACATAAATAAAATACAAAATAAAATACTTGTCTATAATACATAGGTACAATACCTAAACATATACTTGTACATTTAATACTTATAATTTATTAAGTATACAAAATACCTCAAAAAAATAAAATAAAAATATTTTTAAGTGCATAAAAATACTCTATAAATTTATAAAATAAAAATAAATAAATAAATAAATAAAATTCACAAAATAAAAATAAAATATTAAATATATAGATAAAGATACCTATAAAGGGCATAAAAGGTAACTTGTAATTATACACCTCATAAAAATAATTAAAAATCACCATAAAATAATTTATACAATAATAAACATTTTTTATTTTATAACCTAAAATTAATAAAATCATTTACTATTTTTAAACGAATTTCTAATCATTTATTCCATGGATTTTTCCCTGGTTGGTCCACGTGGACCAACCAAACGCTGGTCCAAGTTGACCTCGGTCAACTGGTCGTTCCCCCCCCCCATGTGCGCCTTGTCAGAACTGCGTTTTGACCTTGTTTCTCAATTTTTTCGAGGATCACCCTTACACCTTCTCAGCTATGACTCTTCACCACTTTTGATCCTCGTTCAATGGGAATCGACACCCAGATGATATCTCGATCCATGGGTCGACGTAACTGCCGCTGCGTCTTGATCTTTGGAGCGTCAAAGCTGCATCGTCAAACCATACATATTGGTCCTCCGACTTTCGAGCCGAATTCGAACCCCTCTTCCACGAGCTCCGCTCCCCTCTTCGTGCTTAATCAACCGAGGAAGGTGACAACCTCCCTTGGATACCTTCAGGCGGGTGGAGCGAGCCCTGAGGTGGCTCGACCACCTCCGCCTTTTGCCGGCGTCGAGGTACCCTCTCCCTCTGGCTCCAGTCATTGAGGCAGCCCTCTCCTTCCCTTCATCTCTTTCTATTTCATTCCCCTTAGTTTTAGGAATATTTTCCCCACAAAATTTTATCACTTTGTCCATCGATTCGCCCAACACGAGCACCTCACCGGAGCGCACCTCTGGCCACCCTTCTCCGCTTCGCGTTCGCCACGACGGGGTCCAGGCACTTTGCCCTGGACCCTTTCACGTCTTTTTGCAGGTCCACGTGCTTTGAAGAGTACCTGGAGCTATGTTTGTGCGCTCGCCGGAGATAATCGGAGCCCAAAGCTCCGCCACCTCCTCGTGAGCACCTCGACCGTCGTCGAGGAGTTTTAACCCTCCAGGAGCTAGAGGAGGATCACATGAGCGTATCCGGCCACTTTTGGGAGCTCGAAGCGTCTCCGGCGGGAGAGATCAAGGTCGGAGAAGGTCGGCTTCGCCGACCTTCTTCCCTGTTCTTCGTCCTTAGCCGCCAACCGTTGGATTAGGCCGCGCCTCCAGTTTGCACAGCCGCCGTCAGATCTTCATCGCTCTCCACCGTTGGATCTCCACCTGAGATCTAATCTCGGATGTTGGCTGCGAAGCGGCATCGGCCGTTCAGATCACGCCACGTGTCAAGTGGCATCGTCATCGCCGTTGGATTGCCAGGCATGGGTATTTTGCATATTTCCCCCGCCATTTTTGTAATAGCTATTTAGTACTTAAACTTTCAGCGATAGTTTAGAAATTTTTGTAATATTTGCATTTAGCTCTCGCACTTTATTTATTTGCATTCAGGTCCAGTCCTCGTCACCTCACGTGATCTATGCACGTGGGGTGGCGGTGATTTTTGCACTGAACCCCCGCGAGTTTGTCTATTTCGTTGTAGTCCAAGACTTATTTTTGAAATGTGTATTAGTTTTGGGTAAATTACATAATAGCCCCTGGAAGTTTTGTATTTTGCACTTAGGTCTTTCCCAGGCGCGTGCTAGTCACACGTGGGGTTGGAAAATTGTGCTTGTACCCTTACGGGTCTTGATATTTGTAATTGGTACTGAAAAGTTGTTTATTAGTTATATATTTTGCATAAAAATTGTACTATTGCCCTTGGATGTTTGTCTATTTACATATATGCCCTTGCCAGCAGTGCAGTTTCTTGTTGTTGTATCTATTTATTTCATGTAGCCATAAATTGCTAAAAAAACCAAAAAATTAGATTAAGCTCCTGTTTGCTTGTTCATTAACGCCATAGTTTTGTATTGCATTTTATTGCATTTTCATAATTATTAAAAATAAAAAACATGCATTTTCAGCATTGTTTGCATTAGAAAATCCATAAAAATTAGTAAAAGTTTTTGAAAAATTCCAAAAAAATTATATCTTGCTTATCTATTATATTTTAGTGTCAGTCCAAAAATCATTAAAAATTTCAAAACAAAAACCTTAAAAACTAGAAAACTCCTAAAAACTTCATAAAAATCTAAAAAATTCTAGTCCTAAAAATACAATCTTAGTTTCTGTAGTTTCCTTATTTTATTACCTTTATTTTAAAATTAATTTGAGGAATTTTTGATACTATTTGATAATTTTTATTCTCATTTTAATTTCGGCCAGTAGGTTAGTTCACTGTTTTCTAGTGTTTTGACCTTTAAAATTACCAAAAACATTTAGAAAAAACTCTAAAAATCACAAAAACATTATAAAATTATAAAAAGACCAAAAACATTTGATTTCCTGATTTTTGAGCATTTTTCCTTATTTTTATAAATCCACCATCTTGTCTTTTCTTATATTGTATATATATTCTATTATTGAAAAAGAAAATATAAAAGTATAAAATACAAAGATAAAATAGAAAATCAGTAAATTAAAAAATAAAAATACAAAAATATAAAATCAAAAATAAAATAAAAAATTAAAAATTAAAAACCCACAAAAATTTGCATGCTTGTGGACACTTAATCACATTCACTCTTTGCACATCTTATCTGATCTATCCTGCTTGCTCCCTGAGTTCGACACTCTATATACTTGCACTATACACATTTTTTTGTAGAGTTAATAATAAATTTTAACTCCACACTGCTTCTCATTGTTTGATTGATTTGATTGTGGGTTAATTGTTGATTGATCAGGATTTCTTGCGGGTCGCCATAGTGACATTGTAGTCCCGCCATGTGTGGACTATTTAGACCTGTGAAAAACCTTTGTTATCAAATAGCGTTGTTGCTGGGGATCAACAACACATAGATCGCATTTTTTAGTGTTTGTGATTGTCTACATTATTTCTTTGATTGATCTCTCTATTTTTGATATCTATTTTTGAGCTATCTAACCATTTGTCTTTCTTGTCTTCTTGCGAGGGACCGCTGATCGAGGAGGATCGCCTCGGGGATCCTGAGCATCCTTGGGAGGCGGAGTCGGCTATTCTACCCTAGCCGGCAGGAGAGAGCAGGAAGATTTGAGGGATAGTTAGTTAGTTAGTAGTTTATTTTTGTGAGAGAGATTTGATTAATTTGTAATAACACAAGTACTTTGGACTTGGACACTCGGGCCCAATTTCCAAGTGTTTGTACACTTGGGGGATCACCGCGGTTTTATCGGTTTTTCTACCGCATGTCATTTTTCGGTTTTGTTTTCTTGTATTTACCTTTTTGTGGAATGAGCCCTTAGTTTTTAGGCTTGCTTGATTGTGTAGTCTAAGGACAAACACCTAATAACCTTTGCATGCACCTATAGATCTATCGTTTGGACTTAGATTTAATTAATTGTTGAACACATAATTTGAAACCACCGCGCCGGGAGGGGTCGTATACAGTACGTGCAGGATCCATTATGGTGGACACCGATCGGCCCCCAAGACCGGACTTCTAGGTTTCACTTGTGTGTTTAGCATTTGGTTCTTCACGCTAGCAATTGCCTGCTTAGGACGATTTTTGTGTGCATATCGGCATATAGCATAGGTTTAAAAATTCTTGTTTTGCATCCTGCATGGAGAGAGCTGGGAATCACTGTAAGTCTTCTATCTTAGCATCCATCATTTAGGCACTAAGGTGAGATTTCCATCTTAGTGCCAACTTGCATTGGCTTTTCCGACTCTCTTCCCCTATTTTTGGATCAAAAAAGAATCAAAGAAAAATACAAAAATATTAGGCGCTTGTATTGAATTGACTCAAAGCAAGTGATAACACCAAAAAATTTAAAAAAGGAACTGCTAAAGAAAACTTGACCTAAATAAAATTGGTTAATTGGATTCATTGCTTGGGGTGAATAATACCCTCATTTGTATTCAGGTTGCATGGGAAGGTCTCCTTCCAAGTGAGAGAGCGGCTTCGTAAGGATTAGAGACAAAAATCCAGTCTGTGGCTGCCTTGTGTATCGCCTGGATTACCGAAGTATTGGCGCTTCTATCGTACGTAGACGAGTAGGGCTTGGTCACCATTGATGACTCTCTATTGTGTAGAGCATCGACCTTGTCCGAAGTATCGAGCCTAGGCCATGCCTTCACGGAGGTGTCTGTCTCATCGTCTTGCTTCCGAGTAGGTTCTTGCACGCTCACGGGTGATTCCGTTGCGAGCGAGATCCGAAGTATTGATTTCGCCTATTGGCTTCCTCTCTCTATTTCTTTGGCTGAGTAGGGATCCAGGAAGGGTTACAAGGACCTCAAAAAGTGCAGACTACAGGTTACAAAGGAGGAGGACAAGTACGGGATACTCTTCTGGCAGTACTCTCTCTCCTATAGACGTAGCGCTCTAATGACTCGTTCAAAGATAATTGCCTGAATTCATCTAAAAACTAAAAAGATAATAGGCGATCCCTTACGGCTTCACGCGTTGAGTTGGTGAACCCCATGCATTGTGTTTGATTGATTAGTTGGATTTAGGTCAAGATCAAAAATACTGCACAATTGTGCACAATTTTGCCCCCCTCTTCTTCATTTCTCAATATTGCTCCTCTCAATAATCACGACGATAGGAAGGAGATCTCTTAGGCCGTCTCTGATGGCACCGCTATCTAGCACTCCTCCCTATTCATCTAGGACGGGTTTCGGGGAGTCAAGACCCACTCTCCGAACTTGAGTTCACTTCCATCCTGTTCTCCCTCGACCATCCCTTGCGACTTCCTCCATCAGTCCAGCAGTTTCAGAGTTTAGTGCAACACAGAGCTCATATCATTTGACGGCACCTGAGATGGGTTCTTTTGCCTTTCCAGAGAATCCAGCCATGACAGACAGAGGAGAACACCCAGATGAGCAGGAGCACCCCCATTTCTATATGACCAAACTGCCATCAACAAATCATTACTAGCCTCCTTGGAGACCATGCAGAGACAAATCAGAGATCAAGGAGTATTCATGGGTGACATCATGAGAGAATTGGCACAGATGCGAGAGGGCCGCGATGAAAGACATGAGGGCGGTGGAGGAGATATACCAGTTGCTGCAGACGGAGGAGGAGGACCTGACCAGGAGAGGCCGCCATAGATGACCATGAGGCAGTTGCACAACCCAGCCGCAACCCTCACTCACCGATGGATCCAGCTTCCTCCCATCGTCGGAATTTTGAGCTCTGCCCGCAGACGATCCAGTTATTTCTCAATTTTCATGGGCTAGCCACCGAGGAACCTCATCTCCATCTGCAGGAGTTTGAGATGATTTGTAGCACTGTCCACGACAGATTTGTAGACGAGGACACAATCAAGATGATTGCCTTCCCATTCTCCTTAGCTGACAGAGCAACCTACTGGCTGAAACACCTTGGGTGGTACGTCACATCCCGGGCACAACTCCGAACCGCATACTTGAATAAGTATTATCCTCTCGTCCGGACTAATGCTGCTCGAGCCACGATCAACAATTTCACAATGATCCCTAATGAACAATTCCATGAAGCTTGGGATCGATTCAGAGAGCTCATTGACTGGTGTCCACATCATGAGATATCCAAGCCCAACTTGGTTCAGAGTTTTTTCTGTGGGCTGACACCAGAGCTGCAGGGGCTTGTAAATGCCTCTTGTGGGGGATCATATTTTTCCAAAGGTGAAGACGACGTTTGGGTCATCTATGAAGGAATGGCAGAGAACTCAATACTTATGGCCCAAGCCCGAGTCTACACGCAGCAGAAGCCCCTCAAGGAGCAGGATCATTTCAGAGGATCGCCCGCAATGACGCCGGTCCCCACACTCCGTCGGCAGCCGCATCCCAAGCCGAATCCGCAGTAGCCGACATGGGAATTATTAGCAAGAAGTTGGACCGCCTCGAGATCCTCGAGAAGAAGCAGAGTCAGAGTCTTGCCCAGATGGATCTGATTACAAAGAACATGAGTGACCTGAGGACGCAGATTCTCTGCATCCAGGAGGCACAAACGTATACTCAGCAGCCTCACAGGTCACAGGCTGATCCCAGCAGTAGCAGCTCCACCCAGCCCTCTGTCCCCTACCGCCAGGTCAACCACATCCAGGCAGAGTCGGTCCCGCAACTACAGTATCACCCGTCGCAGCCACCATCTCATGACACTCAGATGGTGGTCTATCAGCCTGATCAGCCACTGGCAGTTCTACCTCCACCATCCTTCGAGCAGGAGCCATTGATGGAAGTCAATGGGATATGGTATGATCGGTACCCACAGCCAATCGGGATTCGACGTGATCACCCCGGATTCCAGTGGACCATCGGAGGGACCTCTTCCCAGCAGCAGCCTCCAGCTCAGGGATAACTGAACAACCAGCAGCAGCACCAGCCCCAGTATGCCCACCAGCAGTACCAGCATGGTCCTCGTCCCGCCTATCAGGGACAGTAGTGGAGGCAGCGTCAGCAGCCTCATCAGACATACTCTCAGCCATCCCAGATACAGACTCTCACCAGCAGCAACCTCATTTCCAACAGGGGAACACTTCCGGTTCTCAGGCACCTATTTTTGAGAACCCGGCTCTAGATGACCTCGCCCGCTTGCTTTCTGACCATCAGGCATCCTACCTGCGAGAAATGGATGAGTTCCGGCAGGAGATGATGGATATCATCAAGGGCAAGGCCGCCATACCTGCACAGATCGAGCCTAATCCGAACAATCTAAAAAGGAAGTCTGAGCAGGTACAGATTACAGAGGATACTTCTCCTAGTGATTATTTGAGTGACATGTCTTCTTTGTATGATGCTGATTTTGTGACTACTAGGAGCGGTAGGATGCCAGTCGGCGGCGCCTCATCTGAGCGATGATCACACGTGGAATCATGAGTGCCAGTGAGCAGAGTAGCGGTGCTGATGCCGCTAATGACGGTGCTGATGCCACCAAGGATGGAGATCCAGATGACGGTAATGAGGCCGTCGTGATGCCAGATGCAGACGGTGGTGCTGATGCCACCATTTTTGATGCAGAGCCAGAGCGCGGTGCTGATGCCGCGAAGCCAGATGCCGTTGGTGGTACTGAGGCCACCACTTCTACTTTTGTTGAGCTTCCCTATGTTGTGTTGCCACATTTTGTATCTCGGGCGATGGTAACAAAAAGAACAAAAAAATAAATAAAGGAAAGGTTTCTGTGTACACTTCAGATCCATATGTATTGCATGATGATCATTGTATGGATTCTAATCCTTCACAGGCACAGGAACCTCTCCTAGTCCTCCATCTGAGGAGCCCCTACCATCCCCTTCCCTGAAGCACTCTGCTTGGCGAAGGAGTAAAAGAGAAAATCCAAAAAAGACTCAACAGGTAGAGTTCAACAACTAGATGATTGATAGATTCCATATCCAGCTGACTCTACGGGAGGCACTTGAGCACATCCCCCTCTTCCAAAAGAGCTTGAAAGAGAAGACTACATCCCGCAGGAAGAGGAGGAACCACAGAGATTAGATCCATGTGCTCACCCACTCTACTTACTGCACCATTCAGAACCGATTGCCAGCCAAGAGACCTGATGTAGGAGCTCCCTATGTCAGATGTGAGATTCAGGAGCAGCGGTTCGATCGTACTCTATTAGACAGCGGATCTTCGCTCAACCTCCTTCCGGCAGCCTTACTCGACGTATTCGAGTTTGGTCCTCTTCTTCGGAGCAGGAGGGTCCTTCAGTTTGCTGATAGGTCGACTAAGAGGCCGAAGGGGTTGTTGAGAGATGTGGTCGTTACCATTCAGGACCTGAAATTCCCCGTGGACTTTGTTGTACTGGACATGAAGATCCCTGAATCAGTAATAGATGCCCCTATCATACTTGGATGCCCATTCTTGACCACTGCCAAGGCGGTGACCGATCATGATAATGGGAAGGTGTGCTTTCGCATAGAGGGCGAGAGTATACCAATAGAGATGATCGACGAGACCAGAGTGAGAGAATTAGCATGCTCAGAGCAGTCTAGTGATATTGAGCAGATGACAGAGGCCGAGCTAGACATCCACCGGGAGTGTGATTTTGTGATGACAGATGATGAATCCAATTGGACAGATCCAGTAGCACAGACCCTCGCCTTGCCTGCAGATTTACCTTATTTACAACTGATGGCAGTTGAGAGCCTGAAGAGCACACCCCTGGACGAGGATACCTTTGAGGCTGACAGTTGTGGGACGAGTGGTGATTCAGAGTTTCAGTCTTGTTCGTCTAGTTCAGATCCCTCGGATTCAGACATCGATTGGGATGATTTTGATGACTATTTGTCGTATCTGATTCCTTCTGAGCCGACAGCCATGACGGAGTGCGAGCCAGTACAGTTTATTGATGATTTAGCAGGGTTCCCTTCGTCAGTTTCTCATGCGCTGCGAGAGTTCTCACATGCAGACCTGTTAGCCTTCACACAGATATATCAGAACCCAGATCTGCCACCTCCTAGTTGTCTAGAATTGAAACCCTTGCCGCAGTCGCTGAAGTATAGATTCCTTGCGGGTGAGCCAGATATGCACCCTGTCATTATCTCAGCGGGTTTGACTGGAGAACAAGAATCTCGTCTGATGGAGGTTCTTGAAAGAGACCACAAGGCGATAGGATGGAGTATAGCTGATCTCCAAGGTATTAGTCCGGCTCTGTGCTCCCACCACATCTATCTTGAGGAGGATGCTAGGCCGTCGTGTGAGTTCCGATGACGGTTGAACCCGAATCTTCGAGTTGTGGTCATGAAAGAAATATCAAGGTGGCGGAACGCCGATTTTATCTACCCCATCTCCGACTCCAAGTGAGTTAGTCCATTACATGTGGTACCCAAGAAGATGGGTACCACTACAGTTGTGAATGAGTCTGGAGAGGAGATAGCTACCCGGATACCAACTTCTTGGAGGGTATGTGTGACTACAGACGATTGAATCAGGCCACCAAGAAGGATCATTTCCCACTACCATTCATTGATCATATTATCGAGAGGCTAGCTGGGAAGAGTCACTACTATTTTCTTGACGGGTACTCCGATTACAATCAAGTGGCGATTGCGCCCGACGACCAGGAGAAAACGACATTCACCTGTCCGTTTGGGACTTATGCTTTCAGACGGATGCCCTTTGGTCTATGTAACGCCCTTGCGACATTCTAAAGGTGCATGTTGTCCATTTTCTCGGACATGGTGGGTGAATGTTTAGAGGTCTTCATGGATGACTTCTCGGTCTATGGCGATGGGTTTGATGCTTGTCTTGACTGCCTAGACCGTGTGCTTCAGCGCTGCATAGAGGTCAATCTTGTCTTGTCTTGGGAGAAGAGTCACTTCATGGTGACTCAAGGGATGGTCCTTGGTCATATCATCTCTGACAGGGGCATGGAGGTTGACCCAACCAAGGTGGATATCATTAGAAAACTCAATCCACCGTCCAATCTGCGTCAATTGCGGTCTTTTCTAGGGCATGTCGATTTCTACCGATGGTTTATTCATGACTTCAGTCGTATTGCCCGACCGCTTACTGTTTTGCTGACAAAAGACACCGAGTTCATTGTAGATGATAAATGTCTTGTGTCTTTTGAGACTCTCAAGAATGTGGTTGTCACGGCTCCTGTCCTTCAACCACCCGATTGGTCTCTTCCATTCGAGATCATGACAGACGCTTCTGATTTTGCCGTAGGGGTCGTGCTTGGATAGAGGAGGGATGGAATGCCGTATGCCATTCACTACGCCAGCCGAACATTGGATGCCGCTCAGCAGAATTATACTATGAAAGATAAGGAAATGATGGTCGTAGTCTTTGCTTTGGATAAGTATCGATCATATATTCTCGGATCTAGAGTGACTATCTATATAGATCACACCGCCATCCGATACCTCATGGCCAAGAAGGATGCCAAAGCTCGCCTTACAAGATGGATCCTTCTGCTCCAGGAGTTTGATATTGGGATTAAGGATAAACATGGAGTTAAGAACGTGGTGGCAGATCATCTCTCCCACTTAGAGAACCTTGAGGAATCTGAGCCCAATGCACCTATCACATAGACATTTCCAGATGAGGCGATCTTGGCTATCACCTCGCTCCCATGGTATGCCGACATGGTGAACTATCTTGTCGCAAAGACGGTTCCCCAGGGTTGGCCCAGGCAGAAACTTGAGACCTTCTTAGCTAAGGCCAAGTTTTACCATTGGGAGGATCCCGTCCTTTATCATGAAGGAGGGGATAGCATCTGCTTCTATCCTCTTTATCTATCAGAAAGGTGTCGCCCCTTTTTTGTCAATCTTCTATACTTAGGACGTACTTTGTCCTAAGTATAGGGGGGTGTGCACCCCGAGTTGATTCTATTCTTTGATCCTCTCCACTGTCTCCTCTTCTTGTCTATACTTAGGGATATCTTACCCTAAGTATAGGGGAGACAGTTTGAGTACGATATGTTCATTCCTACCCTTGACCCTCCCTGCTTTGTGTACAGTCTGCTATACTTAGGATTATTTGATCCTAAGTATAGGGGGGACGGTCGACTTCTCATTCGTTCATTCCTTCATCTCTTATTTATTTATTCTTTAGACTTTTCTATACTCAGTACGAGTTATGTCTTCTCTTTTCTCTCCGATCTATGAGGACATAGCTCAAGCTAAGTTTAGGGGGTCGTATATACTGTGTATATACTTTAGCCATAACTCGTACTTCCGTATTTTTACTAATAACTATGGCTAATTATACTTACAAATTCATTAAAAATCTTAATAAAAAGATGTGATTATTCCTCAAATTCTTGTTGTACTTACTGATTAATAAATCAGGTGAAAATATTTTTTCAAAATGTTTGAAAAATAGTTTGAAAATCCATGTGAAAATCTTTGAAAACTATTTGGAAAACATTTTGTTACATGTTTTCAACCTCTGTAAAAACATTTTGATTGTAAAATTATTTTCTTTGTGTGAAATAAAAATGTTTGAAAAATGATTTGCAAATGGTTGAAAAATGGTTGCAAAAATATTTGAAAAAATCTATATATACTGTTTGGAAAACCTTTGCAAAATGATTTTCAAATGTGTGTACATGTTTGTAAAAACTGTTTGTAAAAATTATTTTGGACTATAGTTTTTAAAATTGTTTGAAAAACCTGTGTCAAATAAGTTTGAGGAAAATATACATCTCAACAAAATTCACTATATATATATATATTTATTTACAAAAATTGATCACTTACCCTTATAAATTCTTAAAATCCACTTCTTGTAAATATAAGATGCATCCCCATGTAAATATTTGTACCTAGTTTTTGGCCAAAATATTTTGTTTTCAAAAAACCCAAAAACATTTGCAAAAGTAAAATCCAAAAACATTTGAAAAAAAAATCTTTTTCAAAAATCCAAAAAATGCATGTGCATCATCTTTTCAAAAATCCATAAAAAGTTCAAAAAATTTTCTGCATAGCATTTGCATGGCATTAGCATTTTTCGAATTGAGGTTGATAGTTGAACAAGTCTAAGTAAAATCCGAAGATTGGAGCTTGGTTGGACCTTAAAATCTACCTAATTAACAGGAACCTTATAGGAGCTGGAATAGGTACTTCAGGTCTAGTCGACTTAATTCTTTGAGGATCACAAGACTTGGTTCAATGGATTCTTGACTGCCTAAGTAGAGTATTTCGGAGCACACGCACGACTCTTGTTGATAATGACCTATTTTGGACACCTGTACCTTTCACATGGCTCAACTCAGTTGGAGTGGTGAGGGGGTTGGATTTGCCGATATGAGATGCAGACATGTGGAAACACTTGTCCTCCTCCAAGGAGGGAAGTGCAACCCAACCCGTCCAGTGATGATGAGTTTTGAGGATAGGAGATCATGCATTGCAAAAAAGCTTCAAAAGAGGGATAGTCTACTGGCTCAAGAGGAAAAACTCCCTATGTAAATGTTGTTGTGTATAGTATTAAAAAAAATACAAAAAGCAAAACTCCAAAAAAGGCGGACATCCCTGTACAAAAATAAAAATGACTGCCGAAGTGTATATATGTATAAAGTCAAATAAGCAAGCTTGTGCTTCAAAGTCAAATCATGTGAGCCTGCAGCTGGGTGACTTGACTACACTGGTCTTGCACCCTAGGATAGGTAGATACACTGGCTACCGTCCATTCTTCTCTTCACCTCCTCCTCTTGGGCTGGTTGCCACTTGAACTTAGAAGGGAATACCCTGCTCCTTGAGGAATGAGTTGTTGGATTGGAGAATCATTGGGTTGTCTTATTGGAGAAGTCAATCTCTTTGTCATTTCAGTTGGGGAGAGCCACTATCACTCACACTGTACGAGTCAGATTCATAGTCATAAGGGTTTGCGTATGAGTTGAAGTATTTCTGACCTGGCTATTGAGGAGACTTGAGCAGAGTTTTGGGATTCACAAGGACTGTTGGATTTCAAATCTGGTTCTCACTAAGGTTCCGCCCGCACTAAAATTCCAAGGGTCTGACTTAAGCTCCCAAACTTTGATCTTGTGAAGGCAAGTTTGATAATTGAACTTAATCCACCTTCTTCTTTTTCTTTTCTTTATTTTTGCACTTACTGCATAAGTGTTTGCTAGGGACTAGAAAAGGTAAAGTATAGGGAGATGATGAATCCACATTTCATCATCTTTATTATATCATTTTGGCCCCAAAAATACTAGCAAATGCGTGTAAATACCATTAATTCCAGCATTTTAGCATCCATACATATGCTTGTAAAAAGTGTATAAAATACTGTAATTAAAGTCAAAATTATAGAATAAATAAAAGCAAAGAAAAAGAGTAAAATATTGTAAATATTTTATGATCCGAAACCCCGAGACCTAGGCATCTCGATGACTAGGTCGACAAGGAATAAAGTAGGGGGGAGATAAGGGCCAAAAACCACTAAAAATACTTTTTATTTAATTTATTCTTTATTCATTTTAGGATCTATTTTTAGTTTTACTTTTTATACTCCAAATAAAGAAACTTTGTACATGAAAGTTGTAGATAATTAAATTAAGAAAAATACAAAATTGATTTTACACAAAAATAATGTGCAGATAAAAAGTTATGATCTGAATAAAATTCCAAAACCCCAACTTCCCAGACTTGTATCTTGCAAATAAAAACTCGAACTGTACCAAACTCACCTTTAATTGTATATAGTTTAAAATAAGATATTTAATGGCAGTGGTTTCGTATTTTTTCAGAGTTACGGTTTGAAAGTTGAGTTTTGGACCCTACTTGTATACATGTACAGATTAAAATATTCTTTTTATTTATTATTCATCATTTTTATAATTTTAGATTTTTATAATTTTGTAAATATTATTTATAATATACTTTTACATTAAAACAAGAATAAAAACATAAAATAAAATACAAAATCAAATACTTGTCTATAATACATAGGTACAATCCCTGTACATATACTTGTACAATTAATACTTATAATTTATTAAGCATACAAAATACTTTAGAAAAATAAAATAAAAATATATTTAAGTGCATAAAAATACTCTATAAATTTATAAAATAATAAATAAAAATAAATTAATTAAATTCACAAAATAAAAATAAAATATTTAATATATAGATAAAGATACCTATAAAGGGCATAAAAGGTAACTTGTAATTATACACCTCATAAAAATAATTAAAAATCACCATAAAATAACTTATAAAATAATAAACATTTTTTATTTTATAACCTAAAATTAATAAAATCATTTACTATTTTTAAACGAATTTCTAATCATTTATTCCAGGATTTTTCCTAGTTGGTCCACGTGGACCAACCAGGCGCTGGTCCAAGTTGACCTCGGTCAACTGGTCGTTCCCCCCCCCCCCCATGTGCGCCTTGTCAGAACTGCGTTTTGACCTTGTTTCTCGATTTTTTTGAGGATCACCCTTACACCTTCTCGGCTATGACTCTTCACCACTTTTGATCCTCGTTCAATGGGCACCCACGCCCAGATGATATCTCGATCCATGGGTCGACGTAATTGCCACTGCGTCTCGATCTTTGGAGCATCAAAGCTGCATCGTCAAACCATACATATTGGACCTCCGACTTTTGAGCCGAATTCGAACCCGTCTTCCACGAGCTCCGCTCCCCTTTTCGTGCCTAATCAACCGAGGAAGGTGACATCTTCCCTTGGATACCTTCAGGCGGGTCGAGCGAGCCCTGAGGCGGCTCCTCCACCTCCGCCTTTCGCCGGCGTCGAGGTACCCTTCTCCCTCTGGCTCCGGCCATCAAGGCAGACCTCTACTTCCCTTCATTTCTTTCGCATTTCATTCCCCTTAGTTTTAGGAATATTCCCCCCCCCCCCCCCCCCCAAATTTTATTACTTTGTCCATCGATTCGCCCAACACGAGCACCTCACCGGAGCGTACCTCCGGCCACTACTGTGCGCCACCCTTCTCCGCTTCGCGTTTGCCTCCATGGGGTCCAGGCACTTTGCCCTGGACCCTTTCACATCTTTTTGCATGTCCACGTGCTTTGAAGAGCACCTGGAGCTATTTTTGCGCGCTCGCCGGAGATACTCGGAGCCCAAAGCTCCGCCACCTCCTCGTGAGCACCTCGGCCGTCGCCGAGGAGTTTTGAACCCTCCAGAGTCATCGGTCGTTCAGATCACGCCACGTGTCAAGTGGCATCGTCATCGCCGTTGGATCGCCAGGCGTGGGTATTTTGCATATTTTCCCCAGCCATTTTTGTAGTATCTATTTAGTACTTAAACTTTCAGCGGTAGTTTATAAATTTTTGTAATATTTGCATCTAGACCCTCACACTTTATTTATTTGCATTCAGGTCCAGTCTACGTCACCTCACGTGATCTATGCACGTGGGGTGGCGGTGATTTTGCTCTGGACCCCCCACTAGTTTGTCTATTTCGTTGAAGTTCAGGACTTATTTTGGAACGTGTATTAGTTTTGGGTAAATTGCATAATAGCCCCTGGAAGTTTTGTATTTTGCACTTAGGTCCTTCCAGGCGCGTGCTAGTCACGCGTGGGGTTGGAAAAATTGTGCTTGTACCCTTGCGGGTCTTGATATTTGTAATTGGTCCTGAAACGTTGTTTATTAGTTATATATTTTGCATAAAAATTACACTGTTGCCCTTGGATGTTTGTCTATTTACATATATGCCCTTGCCAGTAGTGTAGTTTCTTGTTGTTGTATCTAATTATTTCATGCATCCATAAATTGCTAAAAATCACCAAAAATTAGTTTAAGCTCATGTTTGCTTGCTCATTCATGCCATATTTTTGTATTGCATTTTTATTACATTTTCATAATTATTAAAAATCAAAAACATGCATTTTCAGCACTGTTTGCATTAGAAAATCCATAAAAATTAGTAAAAGTTTTTGAAAAATTCCAAAAAATTATTTCTTGCTTATCTTATCATATTTTAATGTCAGCCCAAAAATCATTAAAAGTTTCAAAACAAAAACCTTACAAATTAGAGAACTCCTAAAAACTTCATAAAAATCTAAAAAATTCTAAAAAAAATCCTAAAAATACAATCTCAGTTTCTGTAGTTTCCTTATTTTATTACCTTTATTTTAAAATTAATTTGAGGAATTTTTGATACTGTTTGATATGTTTTATCCTCATTTTAATTTCGGCCAGTAGGTTAGTTCATTGTTTTCTAGTGTTTTGACCTTTAAAATTACCAAAAACATTTTGAAAAATCTCTAAAAATCACAAAAACATTATAAAAAGACCAAAAACATTTGATTTCCTGATTTTTGAGCATTTTTTCTTATTTTTATAAATCCTCCATCTTGTCTTTTCTTATATTGTATATATATTTTATCATTGAAAAAGAAAATATAAAAATATAAAAATACAAAAACAAAATACAAAATACAAAATCAGTAAATTAAAAATCAAAATATAAAAATATAAATTAAAAATAAAATAAAAATTAAAAATTAAAAACCCACAAAAATTTGCATGCTTGTAGACACTTAATCACATTCACTCTTTGCACATCTTGTCTGATCTATCCTGCTTGCTCCTGAGTTCGACACTCTACATACATGCACTATACACATTTTTTTGTAGAGTTAATAATAAATTTTAACTCCACATTGCTTCTCATTGTTTGATTGATTTGATTGTGGGTTAATTGTTGATTGATCTGGGTTTCTTGCGGGTCACCACAGCGACATTGTAGTCTCGCCTTGTGTGGACTATTTTAGACCTGTGAAAAACCTTGGTTATCACATATGCATCTATTGTAAGAGGAGTCTCTGAAACCAATACATCTGGCAAGGAAGGAGGCGGCTTGTACGGATGTTTCACCTTTAAGGCCTTCACGGTGTTTTCATTATAAGGAGCCATTCTTGAAGAGCACAAAACCTTTGGCTATTATAAAATGTCCATCTGACACTTTATGAAGACACTGTCTGATGTTGGAGCTTTGATATTTATTCACCTCTAAGGAGTTGTTCTGACTAAAATAAGAAGTCCCTGGTATATCACGTTTCAAAATATCACCTACCCACTTGGTGAACCCGTCAGTACTAATCCATATAGTGAGTGAGCTCAGAATAAGTCGTTGTTGCAATGACTTTCTATTATCAGATCTTCTACCACGTCTATTCATAGGCCTAAATACCTGTAGGGTGCAGCGGGGAAGAAGTAGAAATCTCACCCAAGCATGTATGGATCTTGGCTTAAAGATAACTAGATATAGAGATATTTTCAAAGTCCGAGAAAAAGCAAGATGGCAATTCGGGGATGCTCTTTACTGTGGTGGTTAGATCTTTGAAAATAGAACAAGGATCCTAGCATCAACAACCAACCCATCCATGACATCAGGTGCGATATGTAGGATTGGTTTTAAGATACTGATTATGTACCCTTGAACTACCCCCACATCATCTGTAACTCGAACAAGACCATCGTTATGTTGGCAAGCACGACTCACCTTGTATCTTCATGCACCTCCCACATATCCACTAATTAAGGACCCTCAAGGTCCCTTCCAAGGAAAGATATATATCAAGATCATTCCTGATGACATCTCACAAAATAGTAGCACGCTCATCGTTGGAAAGATGTACTCTCTTGATATGAGAGATTAAGCATGTAAACCCTTCGCTCCCTCCCCTACCATCCGGACAACAGTGAAAGTTCCAGAATGGACACAACAATCCACATGTATGATGTTAGATGCACAAAGTCTCATCAGAATAAGATTGTGAGAGCTCACGATGTGTTTGAGGTGCGAGGGCACAAGATATATGAGGAATCTCTCCTCTTTCGAAGTCACACATAGCGGAGGTCGTCTCGATGGGCATGGACGGATCTAGAGGGGGGCATGGAGGGGCATGGAGGGGCACATGCCCCCCTAGATTTTAGGTAATCTTCCATGTATTATTGCTATATATGTAAATATATAGTATTAGTTTGAATTTTATATACTAATCTAATTTATAAAAAAAAGTTAAAAATGATAATACTACGATCTATTTCTACATTTTCTCATTCTTGCTCTTTCATCTACGAAGATCTTTCCCCACATATTCTCTTATCACATCTCTCTTTCTACCTTTCTCCATCTCTCTTTTTCGCTCTCTCGATAAAGAAAGGAGAGTATCTTACTTTATTTTACTATTCTATTTCTTTAGAAGTCTCATCTAAATACGTCTGAGTTTGTATCGATTGTGTACTACTATTCTGACAACACATTTAATTTTTGAAGCTTTATTTATTTGAACAAGTTTCAAAATCTTACGATAATATATAATTATCTAAAATTGCATCACTACAACAAATTACCCTTGAAGTAATAAATAATTGGACCAAAAACAGTTAGTTATCGATTATTTCTATTGTCACAGACTTTTTGTTGTCACAAAGTATGGGATATTTTATCTATAAATTCGTCTGACATTATGTACAATATATTATCTATAATTAGAGGAGCAGTAACAACCTATCATTGCCACAAAAATTTATTTAGCCTACATTTAGCAATGAATGTTATATGATGATAGCCTATAGTCAAAAAAATTGTTGATATAGTTATAAATCCGATGCCCTAGATCATTGTTGCAACATCTTTTTATAATGCTATATTAATAGAAAGTACTTCTATACTATATATTAAGCTAATCCAATCTATATTCAACTTAATTTAAAAAAGAAAATGTTGCTTTACCTCAACATATACCTGACTTGTGACAATGAAAATTTACCACAACATTGACCAAAAAAAATTATCTGACTTCTGGCAATGTAAATTTTGTTGTTATAAGCTAAAAATACCATCATCACAATTGATTTAATTTGAATTTGTGAATTTTTATTTATCTGATACCCATAATTATATATATATATGTAATTAGAATGAAGTGATTTTCCAAAAAAAGAAATCCAAATCTCTTACATGTGTCTCATTCGCATAAAGCTAAAAAATAAGGAAGTTCAATCAAATTATGTTATTTTTACTGTGTCATAATTGCTTTACTTGTCAGTTGGTAATAGAATAAGCAACGTATAAACGATTCTTTTAGTTTGTGCCCCCTCTATAAAAAGTTTCTGGCTCCGTCCCTGCCGATGGGCGAAGGGGACATCAGTAAGATGATGCCGCTGCACGTCAAGGTGTGTAGGAACCTCTTCGACGATGAAAAACCAAGTTCCGCCCCTTGGAGGCGGAGAAGTTGCTGTTGATGGGGCGGAATGGGGTGGGCGGAGGGAAGGGGACGCTGGGCACGAGGAGGCAGGAGTTGCTGGTCGCTTAATCCAAGCAGTCGGGGCGGGGCTGTACGTAGGCCGTGGGGCGAGTGCGGCCGAAGGGGGATGCCTGAAGCGGCTGGGGAGGTGATGGGCGAGGGAGGTGGCCGGAAAGGGGTGGGGAAGCACTGGGCGGAAGGGGCTGGGGAGGCGCTGGGAGCGGGAGGTGGGCGGAAGGAGCTGGTGCCGCCCTTCCGCCCACAAAATTGTGGGATCCAAACAATTAAGTTTTTATTTAAAAGTTGTTAAAAAATATTCAAAAAAAATTGTGAGATCTATACAACTAACTTCAACTAAAGAATGTATGGGTAGAACTAAAGATAAGCCAGAAGCAAACTGAATAGTACAAAATATTCAAACAGAAGTAAAGAATGTATGGGCAACCAAAAAGTGTTACTAATCTAAACCGTGAGGTGAATAACCATCAACCAAAAAGTGTTACTAATTTATTAATGCTCAAATAGAGACAACGATGCATCTCAGTATCAATCTTTGCTGCCATTTAATTTGGCACAGAGAGTGTGAAAAGACTCACGAGTGAAATCCCATCTGGAACAACGTGTGGATTTCTTTACAGCATAAAACAAGAGAAATATAGTGGTGGAAAGCATGTGGATGTGAAGAACATATACTGAATGCTACCCGTTTGTTTGGCAGAAAGCAAACTCCGATTCTAGATGCAATCGAAACTTAACAGTTTCCTTGTTATTATGATCCTATATCTTTGTCAGTGCCTTCTCCTTCGCACCCTTTTGAACCATTTTTTTTAGTTTTAAAGACAAAAAAGGGAGAATATGCCAGCTAAAGATTCCTCTCCTAAGAAATACTTGGGAAATCCTAAATCATTGATCGGAAATTTCTCTTCAACTAGGAGAGGATCAGTTGCATAGCTAGTTTAAAGGAGCTAACCAATTAGATAGCGTCGACATATAACCGACATATAACCTGAACAATAAAATGCGATGTGGTATACAACATATATAAAATGAGTGATCGCTCTTGGAGTCTTGAAACCCTAGAGGTTGTAGTAAGGTAGTTAAACCATGAACGGTGCTTTTAGTCGACTTACTCTTGTAACACTCGTTAAAATGCACGGTCTGAAACTTGGTGGTGTGTCTCGACGTCCTCTTGTAACGATCCTAATAAAGAAACAATGTGTACATCAAGTCGAATAAGGAGCTGCTAAATTTCAAGGGAAATAAATAAGAGAAGTCGAGTGAGTCTGAGCTTAGTAAGCTGGCTAAATGCTTCTTGAGTATTGAGCCTCTTAGGTACGACAACGAGGTTGATGGTAATCCTTTTCTTTGACACTGGATCTCTTAGAGTTGTCTCTTGTGAGGCTCGACGACATCCTTTTAGGACTATGCCTCTTGGAGTTAGCCCCTTACAAGATCTTTATGCTTCCAAGTCTAATAGAATAGTTGCATGCCCCTACCGCGAGCTTCGAGTCCATCTTTGTGTGAGAGTCCTTGAGGAGGGTTCAATCCTTGTTTAGTAAAGTCTATATTTATCTACATGAGTTTGGATACGAATTCGGAGCTCTGCCTTTGTGGCTTGAGAGACATGTTTGCTTTGTGAGGAGAATTTCATCCACATCAAAAAGAGTAACAAGTTTTAGTCAAAAACTATCTTACGTATCAAAAAATGGACGAAAGTCATCTATTCTTAATTTTACCTCAAGGGCATAGTCAACTTAAACAATATGTGCACAAAAGTATCCAAACTTTTATATCTGATATAATGTGATCCTCAAACTTATAAATGTAGTTATTTGTGTCTCAAACTATTCTAGAGGTAATAATATAGTTCCCAACATTAATTCGGCCCAGATACCATTGGGAAAATAATTTTGACGAATAAAAATATCATGGGATCTCTTTTCCTTCCATGCTCCTGACTTTTCCTCTTACCCACTCTATCTCCTCTTCTCCTTCACCTCCACAGGCAAAGAACTCATCTACTCCTCTCCTCCACACCAATCCCTCTTCACTATCACGCTAGTGCGACATTTGCACCAAACAACTGGAGTGCTTCACACTTCATGTTGGAAAGGGCCAACTCCCTCGTCAACACCGTCAACCACATCAAGGTCCTTGAAAAATTACAGCTAGTGATGTTAGTTATGTCGTACTATAGTTGTATACTCTAAAGAATTGATATGGCTTGACTGTGGATATTCAACAATGGAGAGTACAAGAGGGTGATACTCAAAAAAATGATGCACAAGTAGACGATAATGATGTATGTGACCATTGTGCAAAGGGCAATACTAGCGTACGTGGAGATGTACAGTGCATTTCCTACTTTCTAGTGTTGAATTATAGGGAGTTCTTGGGGATGAGGCAAGTAAGCCAACTCAAGGAGAAATTGTAGCCAGATGCCCTTAGCTAGGTTACATGCGATTGAGCTACTTAATTCATAACCAGTTATTTCTCTCTTGAAATGAAGTTGACTGTCATTAATCGTACTATTTCCTATGAAGGTGAGAGGGTGTAGTGAATAAGGAGGTGGGGCATGGAAGGTGTGTACGCATTCGCTGGCAATGGAAGTGAACAAGGAAGGGGAATAATAAGATAGAGGAGGTCAGAGGAAGGAGAAGAGGACAAGGGTATTTTTGGTTGTTCAATATTTTTTCCAAACGGTATTCGAGTTAAATGAACGGTAGAGAACAACTGAATTCAAAATAGTGTGGTTTCAGATTTTGATATTTGTGGTCGCTTCGTTATCTTCAACCAATTGTGTGCTTCAATGTAATTACGTGGAGTCAATGCTATAACTTGTTTCCAATACTCAGCAGCTTGATTGAACCAAGCCTCAGTAATTTCATAATCACCTTGTCGAATGTAACCTTCAAAATAATTTAGGACTCAAATGAACACATTTATAATTTTGGAAACCACATTGATATATATATATATATATATATATATATATATATATATATGGGAAACTTCAAATGAGGTGTGGTCTCATCACTTTTGTGGTGAGCCTTCTATCTCATCCATTTAACTCAAATCACAGAGCTGTGATAAATGGCACATTAATTGCATCATTTTAATGGTAGAAAACCTATTTTGGTCATTTGTCACATTCTAAAAATGGTATGTGACAACCCACAATTTAATAACCTCCAAAATAGGGTTCTCTGTTGAAATCAAAAAGGAAGGGGGGGGCATCCCTTTCTTCTCTGCGGTGGATGTCGCTGGAGCGGTGAGGAGGGCGGCAACGACGATGTGGAGGGCTCGGCATGGAAGTCGGCGAGCGGATGGCCACCCGCGGTGGAGCATCGTGGACGATGGGGATCTGGTGGATGCTGGGCGTCGGAGGTGAAGACACTGCTCAAGCGGCGGGCCGGAGGTTATGGGCCACGCGCTCGCGAGGCGAAGATGAGCGCCGCCTGGAAGGCTGGGCGTCGGAGGTGGCACGCGCGATGCCACGCATGGACGACGGTCTGATCTGGAGGCGAACGAGGGCCACGGCGATCGGGACGCGTGGAAGGTTGTGGCGGACTGCGCCGAGGAGGCGGAATCGAAGGTGACGTCGATTTACATTATGGTATAATAATTTTACTTAACTGACATTCAGATTTACATATTTATTTACCTTTTTTACAAATCTCATTGTTGTTTTCCTATTTTGCAGAACTCAAAAACATGTATGGCAACTGGACTTTAACGCAATAGAAAACATGCATTAATTTTAAAAAGGAGGGAGATTCAGTTACAGAGATTCACGGATTTTTTACAAAACAGACATACACAATTACAAAAAAGTTGAAGTTTACAAAAAGGAAAAATACTCTTACAAAAACTCGCTGGATTTAGAAAATGAATGTACCCATTTACAAAACGGATATAACCATTTACAAAATGAAAATACAGTAATAAAATGAAATCATTAATGAAATTACAAAGAGTAAAATCTATTTTAGAAAAACTCGTTGTGCTTTACAAAGTTATGGTTGAATTCATATCGTTTGGAACAAAATCGAAAATTAATCAATAAAGGTATTTGTGAAAATATCAAATCGAGGAAAGCTTAAAATGGCACTTGGAAACCAATAAATGGAACTCGAAATTAATGAAATCTATATGACGAAAATGCCTTTTTGGACGAGCTTTTTGATGCAACCGTCAGATTGAGATCTGATGAATCTACTCGATGGCTCACCACAATATTGGTGAGACCCCACCTCATTTGAAAGGGTCACTATATATATATATATATATATATATATATATATATATATATATATATATGAGGTAAATGGGGTTGCCCCTATGGAGTAGCCAACTTGGCTACTCCCACCCCTATTTTTCCCTCATTTTTTTATTTTTTTGGAAAATATTTTTTTTATATTCATCATTATATCCCTCTCACATTCTATTAAAATTTCGTCAGAAACAGAGACTCCTACAACTTCCATCCAAACATGGTCGATTTAAAAAATCCTGCGACCGTTAAAAAAATGACGTATGGATGGAGAGCTTAGGAGTCTCTGTTTCTGACGAAATTTTGATAGAATGTGAGAGGGATATAATGATGAATATATAAATTTTTATTTTCTAAAAAAATAAAAAAAAGAGGGAAAAATAGGGGTGAGAGTAACCAAGTTGGCTACTCCGTGAGGGCAGCCCAATTTTACCCTATATATATATATATATATATATGAAAAAAGTTAGAATAGCTTCCCGAAAATTACTTAATTAAAAGTGAAAGGATAATTTTTATCTCGTCTTAAACCCAACGCAGCAGGTAGACCACACAAGTAAACTGGGTCCACTCCTCTCACGATACGCGTCCATTCCGCTGTTGCCGAACACCAACAAAACCATCCAAAAATCCAAACAAAACCCCTTTTCTCATCCGCAACACTCCAACACCACTCCGGGCACTCCCCTTTCCTGTTCCATCAGCACACAACCATGCACCTCACCCCTTCCCCCTCCTCCTCTTCCTCCTCCTCCGATGACCCCTCCTCCCCTCCCTCCCCCTCCCCCACCTCCTGGCGCGACGCCGCCGTCCACGGTGGATCCCTCCGCCGCGTCGACCTCCACACCGGCACCAACGGCTGGTCCTCCCCGCCGGGCGACCTCTTCCTCCTCCGATCCCCTTCTTACTTCTCCTCCCGCCGCCGCCCCAAGTCCCCCGCCGGACCCTACCTCCTCTCCCCCGCTGGCGTCGACTGGCTCCGCTCTCCCCACCGCCTCGACCACCTCCTCTCCCGCTCCGACCACCACCTCCATCCCCTCCCCTCTAAGTCCTTCCTCTTCGCCGTCAACCTCCAGATCCCTTCCCGCTCCGACCACCACAGCGCCGTTTTCTACTTCGCCTCCGACGGCCCTCTCCCCGCAGGCTCCCTCCTCCACCGCTTCGCCTGCGCCGACGACGACGCCTTTCGTAACCATCGCTTCAAGCTCGTGAATCGGATCGTCCGGGGGCCGTGGCTCGTCCGGGCCGCCGTTGGGAACCACGCGGCTTGCCTGCTCGGGAAGGCTCTCACTTGCACGTACCACCGAGGGGAGGGGTACCTCGAGATCGACGTCGACATCGGAAGCTCCGCGATCGCCAGCGCGATACTGCACCTCGCGCTCGGGGCCGTCTCGGCGGTGACGATCGACATGGGGTTCGTCGTCGAGGCGCAGGAGGAGGAGGATCTGCCGGAGAGGCTCATAGGGGCCGTGAGGATCGCGCAGATGGAGATGGGGGCCGCCAAGTACGTGGACTGGAGGGGGACGGCTGCAGGAGGGGTCGGGAGGGCTAAGGTAATCGATCATCAGGATTCCTTCGGTGGGGAACAGGTCTCCGGCTGAACTAAGGTTAGTTGTTTTTTTTTAATTTCTTCTCTCTTTTTCTCTTTTTTTTCCTTTTTTTTATTTCTTCTGTTGATTTTTTATGGCATATTTAGGTTAAATTGCAGTAGTCTAATGGTTATTTTAAAAGATAAAGACTTCACAATTTTGCAATAATCAGGAAGTTCTTTTTACTCTGTTTTTTGTCCTTCTACAAGTATCGACAATAAACAAGGTGGGTTTACGGATACAAGAGATTTATCCTATCACACATGCTCGATTGATTTTATGATAAGTAAAAGATAAATAGTTTGGTGGTTTAAATTATGATGTAACTATTTTATCTCGAAATTTATTATTCCGAGATAAAGTCCGTCTATCTCGGTATATAGTGACTTTATCTAATAGAATTGTAATCCAATGTTTACTTACGTATAAGAAGTTAGTAATTTTACGCAAATCTAAGTTTATGGCAATGTACTTGTTACGAAAATAAAGGATGGTTGGGATTCTTATCAATTGGGTTAAATACAGCTGATTTTAATCTGTGCAGCTGATTTTTCTCTATGAAAATTGTTCGCCTGTTGATTCACTACTTCGAAACTGGTTTTGGCTCTGTTAATGAAATTTGTTCGATAGAAAATATATGTGCTAAATTGGCATCATTTAATTTGTCCATCGTCTCTTTATCATATGTTTTTGTAGGAGAGAAGTTTTCCTCGTTTTTTTATAGGACCATTCTTGGATGGTTCATGGAATGATTACTTTTCTAGTTGAAGTCATAAACGTGGGGCACGATGCACATGGACGTTTTAGCGTGAATTAGAATTAAAAAATTGTTAAAAAAAGGTACCCAAACCATGTGCGGAACATCTCACTTTTGTGATTTATGGTAGTAGTAATAATTCACGCAATGCATAACACCACAATCCCCAAACATAGTCCCACCTCTAAAATTCATAAAGTGTGGGTTACAAGTGGTGGATATTACTACTTGACAACTTGGATTTAAGCATTTTAGATGGCTGTCAATAGGTATATCTGGGTCCGAACCCAACATGTTGTTAGGGTTAGTTTTCCCCGATAACAATCTGGGGCTCTAAGCTCGGGACATTACATAATGTCATAACATAATGCGACCATTAAGGATAGGAGATGATTAGCTTCACAATCTATTCATTTACTGCCTGAAAATTAGTAGATGTTACACAATTTATATTGTAAGAACGTCATTCCTCGAAGAAAGGATAATCTTCAATGGATAAAGGATAAATCCTCAATGGAGAAAGGATAATGTACTTGTGTATAATGTAATAAAGAAACTAGCAGGTGCGCCTCCCTTGCATTGACTCGGGGAGCAGTGCTATGGAAACAAAATGAGTAATACAATTATTTATTCAAGTTTGAATTGTATACAAATATGTTGGTATTACCTTCGCCTTGCAAATCCCTAACAATTTAACCTTCGACATTCTAAAAAAAATAATGAGATGTTCCGAGTTCTTTTCTGTTGTAGCAACAAGTAGCATTCATTAAAAAAAAGGTAACAAAAAACAACAAAGACGATTTGGTGTGAAACGGTTGAAAATTTGCATTGGAGTTCTTTTTAATTTCGTCATTATTGATGATAGCACGAGAGATATTGTGGAGAGTTTTGGAGAAGAGACAAGTACCTGTCCTATACATTAACCTCATAAAGGACATGTATGATAGGGCTTTATCTTGTGTAAGGATCCTGTCTGGGAAGACTGATTATTTTGACATCAACATTGGTTTACATCAAGGTTCAGCTTTGAGTCCATTTCTTTTTACTTTGATTATGGACGAGTTGACAAGTCACATTCAAGATGAGTTACCTTGGTGTATGTTATTTGCTGATGATATTGTGTTGATTGACGAGACTAGAGATGGAGTAAATGAGAAACTTGAGGTTTGGAGACATGAGTTGGAGAGTAAAGGATTTCGTATAAGTAGGGCTAAGACAGAATATATGGAGTGTTCCTTTGATGGAAGCAATGGTGAAGGAATCGAGGTGAAGAGTGGTGATGATAACATTCGGAAGAGAGATTCTTTTAGATATCTGGGATCTATTTTGCAACATGATGGGGAAATTGATGGAGATGTTACTAATAGAATAAATGCAGGGTGGCTAAAGTGGAGAGGAGCCTCTACTGTTCTATGTGATAAGAAAATTCCTTTAAAAATTAAAGTAAAGTTTTGTAAAGCAACTGTTAGACCTGCTATGCTCTACGGATCTGAATGTTGGCATGTGAACCATAGACATGTGCAGAGAATGGCTGTAGCAGAAATGAAAATGCTTAGGTGGATGTGTGGACACACACGTAAAGATCGGATTCGGAATGATGCAATCAGAAAGAAAGTTGGTGTAGCTCCGATCGAGGATAAGATGCGAGAACCACTTAAGATGGTTTGGTCATTTGCAAAGAAGATAAGCTGATGCACCAGTTAGGAGATGCGAGTTTTGGGATGTTGAGCCGGTAAAGAGAGGACGAGGACAGCCCAAGAAGTGTTGGAAAGAAACTATACGAAGGGATCTTAGTTTTATGGATATAAGCCCGGGATTGACCCAAGATAGATCCGAATGGAGGCGAAAAATCCATGTAGCCGACCCTACTTAATTGTGTGAAAAGGCTTTGTTGTTGTTGTTGCATTATCGATGATACCACACTATATATTGGTCAACATGCAGGAAAAGAAAGATAAATAGTGATAGCAGTAACTGAAACTGGTCGAGATGGGATAGCGATATACCATGGTCTTTAATTCCCCAATCTCATCTGAGTGGAGGAGGGGTGAGCGGGAGTTAGTTTTTAAGGAAGATAGCTCCCCGTCATTTTTAATTCATTTCTCTGTAGCAACATGGTATCTATGCTGCCTATATTAGCTATCTTGTTCAGAATAAAGAGATTTTATCTCAGAATAAGTAATTACAGGATAATATGATCGTGTCAGCCACGGCATCTCATTCTACGACACTCTCCCCTCAAACCAACCGAGGAAGAAGAATTGATAAACCCTACTTAGTCCTCGTCTCTCCTTATGTCTCAATTAAGGGAAGGATAATAAATACAAAGGATTAAGTGGAATATATCCCTCATTCTCATATTGTTGACTTGAAATATAGGAAAGAAGTACGTGTTGTAGGATGAGACATAGTAGACGTTGAAACCATGACATGCCATGATTTGATTGCCTTATTTTAGGGTAGAGTCTTTTTATTCAGGGATAATGAGATCTTAATCGTCACCCAGTTAGAGACCACAAATCACCAAGCGGTAGTATAACTGTGCTAAAATCCAGCACGTATCCTGTTTCCTTTCAGTTCTTGTTAATATGCTGCAGTCTATATTCTAAGCACCTCCCTCCTGAATCATTAGTCTGACTGCTTGGATGTATATGCAACTCATATTCCAGCATGTGCTTGGATTCAGTATGTTAGTTAATTAGTTCTCTGTTGATCTGTTACTAAAACAAAGGCTGGCGTACATTGCCATCATGTTTGGAATTTTATGGATGAAGAGATCTAAAATAATGGGCTTGATACAGTAATTTTTTGGCAAATATGTTGCATTTCATTGGACTACTCACTTGGAACGTTCTGGTCAGGGGTGAGTTATCTCGCTGACCCTTTTGACTAGTTATGCCTCTACTGCCATGTGCGGACATATGTACTGGTGATGTCTGTTTATACAGGTTTCATTAGCTATTTTGTCCGAATGGGGCGTGACATGATTATCAAAAGGTTTATTAAGATACGAGCATAGGGTTAGGTTTGGAGTTATGCAAAGATTTAGGTTAAACCATTTCCAAGGAAATGGATATATATCTAAACTGACCCTCTTCCCCCACGTTAGGTGTTTACAACTAGCCCACATAATTTGTTGAGCTTGACTCCTACTAGGCCCGATGACCATTGCTGAAAATTCTTAAGCCCAAGTTGTTTAATCATGGTCCTTCCTGCTTATAATCCACTTCTCACTTTGTGATGACTAGATGTGGGACTATGTTAGAGCTAGGGATGCAAACGGTTATGGATATATCCGTATCCAATCCGTCACCGTATACGTTTTATACAGATTTTGCAATCCGTATATGTATCCGTTTTAAAATGGATACGGATACGGATATCATTTTGATATCCGCAAACATCTGTATCCATATTCATATATCCGTTTTCGTATATAAATAAAGTCATAGATTTATTTTTAACCCTATATAATATAAGGGTAAAATGGGGTTGCCTCCTAGGGGGAGCTAACTTAGCTCCCCCCGCCCTATTTTCCCCATATATTTTATTTTTTTAAATTACTTCCGTGAATTTTGTTATTATATCCCTAAATTAAGTTATTCAAATTTTGTGTGAAACAGAGACTCCTACTACATACATCCAGACGTGGTTGATTTCAACAGTTCAGCGACCGTTAAAAAATGACCGTCTAGATGGAGGCCGTAGGAGTTTTCGTTTCTCACGAAATTTGAATAGCATAATATAGGGATATAGTGATGAATTTCCACTGAAGTAATTAAAAAATAGAGAAAATGAGACGGAGGGAGCCAAGTTAACTCCCTCTCGGGGCAACCCTATTTTCCCCATAACATAATTATATACCTTCTTTTACCATATTTGTATAATTTTTACGATACAAACACATTTAGTAAATTCCTATCGTGTGTTTTCCATCCAATTCGTATATATTTAAGTCAATTCTATAGTGTATTTCTAACAATTAACATTACTTCTATACGATCAATATCCGGTTTTCGTTCGTATCCATTTTTTAAGGATATGGTAAGATAGTTTTAATATCCGTCAATATCCGTATCCGCATCTGTATTCATTCAAAAATGGATAAGAATAGGGTAATACCGATATCTGTATCCGTCCGTTTGCATCCCTAGTTGGAGCACACCTATGCAAGTGGCAGCAGATTGAAGCTTCCCCATTAGTTGCTATGGTGAATGGGTAAGTTTAGGGTTTAGGACCATAGATAAATTAGGATTGCAGTAGGGCTTCTACCTAGATACCCATGCGTACGTTTAATATTGCATAACTACACTTATAAATACTTGTTTAGGTCCTTTAGACAAATGTTCCTGGGTTGGTGCTTTAGGAATAAAAAATGCTATTTTTAACGAAATATGATTTTGTGTTCTTTAATATTATAACAATTGCTATTTTTAATGAAAGATGATTTCACGTTCTTTAATATTGCTTCCGAATCTATACTA
The DNA here is from genome assembly GCA_037367405.1 of Ottelia alismoides. Taxonomy (NCBI): domain Eukaryota; kingdom Viridiplantae; phylum Streptophyta; class Magnoliopsida; order Alismatales; family Hydrocharitaceae; genus Ottelia; species Ottelia alismoides. Next base: position 527,148 of record JAZKJV010000214.1, read on the forward strand.
GTTTACACCGAAAACACCACACACCACAAACCTCGTGATTTGATGGGTTATATCAGTTTACCTAGGTTTTCCTTTGTTATTTCATCTATATATCGCATAATTTTTGTGGGCTATGTCATGGTCGATACCATAGTAATAGAAGGTATAAATAACGTGTCCGTCTTTCAAATGTTGGCATCATATAGATAGAGGGATACAAGGTAAACAAATTCTATAGGGGTATGTAACAAATAACAACCCCCTATAATATGGACGTAGACACTGAAATATTCTGAAGGCCACTGTTGTAAAAGTCGGCCGATTAGGCTGACTAGTCGAGTCGGGGGAAGGGGGGGTAGTCGACTCGACTAGGCCTAGTCGGCCATTAGTCAGTCAATCCAACTAATCTGTCGACTACTCGGCCGACTTTTATATAGAGGTTTTTTGCGTTTTTTGTTTTTTTAAATCAAACCTATTCTAATATGCTTAATGTTATATTTAAAGTCAATTACTCCTTTTGTTTCACTATAATAGTATAGAAAATGTTCAAATCTATGCAAATATATAAGAATATATGTACAAAAATGATTTATATTGCAAATATATAAGAATATATGTAACAAAATGATTTATATATTAAAAATAAATAAAAAAACCGACTAATGGTCGGCTAAATCCGATTAGTCACCCGACTGTCGATTAATCCTTAGTCAATGGCCCCACTGACCGAGTACCGACTAACGCAATCTGCAACCTTTTGGTAGATCTATATCCCTTGTGCTAGATTGCGATGGTCAAAGACTAGATTGCAATTTGCAGGGGCTTTCACTTCTGGCATCAGGCCACTTGGCACGTACCATCTAAGAAAAGATCACTAGTTGGTGTGCATAGAATCGATTAGAATATGTGGCCGTGATCCATACCCACCGCTTCAAGAAAAAGACGTGGATTCAAAGAACTCATCTTTGCACACATGCAAAGAATATAAAGTAGAGTATAAGAAACCGAAGTAATGCTGAGTGGTTCTGAGGTCATGATGTGTTAAATTGGACCCGGCATTAGGATAAGAAACAACAGTTCCAAGCTGTAGAGCTATGGGAATTTCTCTCCACCAGAAAAGGTAGGCAGCATTCATATCTGAGGTGTGAATTCTTATGTCTCTTATGCAGAGGAAAAATGCTACCTTTCTTGTACACACAAACAAAACATATTTCCCTTTAAAGAGAGGGACTGTTGGGTTCTTGGGCCCCTCGAGCTGTACCAGAAACAGCTGCCATGCCCTTGGACATTTGCCAGACTAATTAAAACCCTGGACAGAAATTAGGTCTGGAGTAGGCCAAATGTTGTGCAGAGGAAGAAGTGAGGAGGATTGAATGGAGTATAGGGTAAGAAAATATAGAATCCAAAAGGGGGACACATCAAACCCAAAGGTTGTAGCCTGTAACCCAAATCCACATCATTTGTCCATGGTCCTTTCATTACATGTGATGATGGTTTTATATAGAGTCAATGGCTTTTAAGATAAGGGTACAATCCTTAATTTAAGGATACTTTTGAAGAATATATTCCATGGCATTCACAAAAATAAGAAAAACAGAAAAATTAACCTCTGAAATTAGATTACCTGATTTTTAGGTAGCTGTATATGAAAAAAAAGAAGTTATGATGCTATGGGAAAAATAGTTTCTTGTGAAATATTTAACACTAATATAAATTTTGTTTATTTTCCCTACAAATATTATATTTAATTCTTCTATTTCAAGTAAGTTTCATTGCCCAACAATACATGCACATAAGTCAATTTAGTTGCTTACTAGCCAATATCCTCACGCTTTGGGATGGGATATTTTTTTAAAAAAAATGTATTTTTAATAGCATCTGCGAAATTTTTTAGTAAAATATTATAAAAGTTATTATCAAAAGACTTAAAACATAGCAAACACTGCTCTTAAACTTCATATTTGAGACTTGATACTTTTTAAGGTATCCAGATTTATATTCAAAGCTTTATTCATTTACCACATACTTCATATCAAAATCAAAGTAAATTCTTCTTTTTTGTACTTTGTTGCACGAATAAATGGGCGTTTCTATATGTTGTCTGCAGATCATAAAATTGTTTAGCTGATGTTGTGCACTATTTATATTCGTTCAATATGGATCTTTGATCAACTATTTATATTTGTTCAATATAGATTTTTGATCAATGTTGTTTGGATTACGGTGATTCCATCCCTGTGATTTGGATTGGATTTGGAAGAAAAAAAAAGGTAAATTACATATCGGATCCTCATCTATGGGCTCAATCCCAATATGGGTCCCAATCTTTCAAATGTAATAAAAATGGGTCATGACTCCGTTTCTATAAACAGTACTCTCGGAAAAAGAGTGATGAACTAAAGTGTCCATTCTCAAAAGTGGTATTCTTGGAAATGAGCAATTTAGTCTATATCTCTCTTTTTTGTAACGGTGCCGTTCATAAAAATGGAGTTAAGACCTATTTTGTTACATTTGAAAGATTAGGACCCATATTAGGATTGGCTCTATAGATGAGGATCCAATATGTAATTTACCCAAGAAAAAATATAATAGATGGGACACTGTCACATTGATATGTTTTTCATACCTAAATATGAAATTTGTAAAATTAAGAGTACAAGTGAGAAGTATTGTTTTTAATTTTCAGAAATATTGGAAATTAATTTTACTAATTTAACCTATAGTGAGTGAATGTTGGTAAATGAATATATAGTATATTAAAAGGGAAAAATGGGGCTGCCCCCTAGGGGTAGCCAACATGGCTGCCCCCACCCCATTTTTTGCAAAATTTTTTTATTTTTTTGGAAAAATATCATCATGTATATTCATCCCTATATCCCTCCTATATGTCATTCGAATTTCGTCAGAAACATAGACTCCTACGGCCTCCACCCAGACGTCATTTTTTTAACGGTTGCAGGATTTTTTTAAATCGACCTTGTCTGGATGGAGGCTGTAGGAGTCTTTGTTTCTAATGAAATTCGAATGGCATATAGGAGGGATATAGGGATGAATGTACATGACGATATTTTTCAAAAAAATTGCTCAAAAATGGGGCATGGCAGCTATGTTGGCTGCCCCAGAGGGCAGACCCATCAACCCTTTAATATGGGGTTTCTTCCCTTATAATGGGTTTTCTAGTTTCTAGGATGGCCGTTCTCCTTCCATATTCCACAACTATTCATGTAACACTTACTCTTTCTTTTAAACAATGATTAATATTTGTCATCGTTCACAATACCTATTCCAATAACTACAACTTGGCTACATTCTCAAGAACAACAAGCAAACAATGTATAGGAATAAACCGTCTTATTCCACATTTTTCTTACTAACACAAAAGAACAGGAATAGGAAATAAACACTCGCATTCCTTATTCCACCTCTTTACCCTACCTTCATTATTCCCTGAGTAAACGAACACAACTATATATTTATCTATGCTATAAAAATAAAAATAACATTGCATACAACATATATTTTGTGTCATTTATTATTGTGGAGCATATTTTGAAAATCTAATCTTGTTTATGGGTGTGAATCAAATCATCATATAATTGTTTATTATTTGCATAAGGAACTTTAGAAAGTGTACATTACAAAAAATGTCCCAACTATATGTCAATTTTCCATAAGGATCTCATTTTTCAAATGCAATAATAAAGGGTATGAACTTTCAACTTCAAGGTTTTGTGTCAACATAAATGGGTCGTGGAAGCTTCCGGAGCTCTGAAGTTGAGAAAAAAGATAAGATCAGACCCCTCTAAGTTACATTTTAAAAAAGAGATCGGTGTATAGTTGGAAATTTAGCCTTACGTGATTGTATCAAAATTTATATTGTATCTTAAACAAGAAATAGCTCAACATTGTCGATTGTATGTATACAAAATTGAATTTCATATTATCCATTTCTATTACAACTATATTATTCATTATTTTCAATAACAATACTTCAATCTGTAAAGTTGGATTCCCGGAAAATAAAAAAATCATTATACAAGAGAAAACGATTGGGGGAGAGAGAGAGAGAGAGAGAGAGAGAGAGAGAGAGAGAGAGAGAGAAGGTTGAGAGAATTTGAAAAAAAAAGAGAAGTGCACATTTTCTTTAGTAGGCGAAGAAAAAAATTCTTCTACAAGGAGAAATAAATTATTGTCCCTTTCTTGTCAAAGAGGAATAAATTGCATTTGGAATAGAATGTTTCGTAATAAAGAAAACTTAACAAAGAATTGTTTAAGCTATACAATAATCCTGAATAATGCCTTTGTGTTATACATGACAACCCGGTGCAATATTATGTGTTGGCACAAAACTAAAAAAGAAAAAAAATCCCCTGTCATGATATTTCCAAGTTCTTTAAAAATATTTTACCACATTTTCGCCGAAAATCAATACCATTTTTAAGAGTGGGGCCAATGAGGACATCTAATTGTTTAAAAATTCTTAGGCCCAGTTTATCTTAGATTAAGCTTATTCTGATACAAGTACATGCTTCACCACTAATAGTCTTCAATGACGTGCAATAGGGTACTTACTCAGATGGGCAACTTTTCTGTGTCTAGTATGAGGGCTGAATGGTAAATATGATGTAGTGTTTGTTTGTCATATTCATTATTTTTATGATTATATTATATTTTTAACTTTTTCTATTTAAAGGTGGTTAAAAAATAATTATATAAAAATGTGGTCTCTATACAACTATCTCCAAACTCAGGAATGTAGAAGTAGAATTAGCGATAACCCAGAACCAAACATGGATGCAATCTAGGTAATCAATTTACTCCGGGGTAACCAGACAACTAAACAGACCTCTCATTAGCACCCCTTTTAAGCGTTTACACCGTATCTTTAGTTCTTAACCTCTTACCTATCTCACAATAATTGTCACTTACCGTCCTTCGGGGAGATAAAGAATATGGTTTTTTTAACACTTGTGCATGTCTTACCTTTTTGCAATAACAATTGTGCTCTTGAGTTACAAAGTGCACATATATATTGAAAGACTGTTAAGGTTTTGCGCTGTTGTTACTTGTCTGTGAGACTGCTTATTGCAAGAAAACCATTATATTGTATTGCTTTCTCCTTGTCTAGTTCTGAGATCATTTTCTAAGTTGATTCTTTTGAAAATAATTCAAGATTTTCTTGATATAAATGGCACCAGATCCAAAATTTTCAGGAGGAACAAATGGCTGAAGTGGCGGAGACGTATTCGTTGGAAAATAAAGGCGAATTGGAAGGAAAATATTGGTAGAGAATCGGATGAATGGTTTGGGAACTGGAAGAATGACGTGAGGGCACTTTCTTTCTTCTCTCTCTGGTGCGGGGAAGTGCGTTGCCATTCTTGTGCCTTTTCCCGTTTGACATGCTTATATTTTTTTCCCCAGATGTTTCTATCTCAAATAACATCATTATCATGGTTATATTAATCTTTTTCTTCGTATCTTTGGGCATCCTGATTGTTTCTGTTTATTCGATAATGAGATATTTGGAAGGTGTACCGACTAGGAGTAGTTGAGGAGCTTGATGACCCCCAGCCGAGGGAGTGACAGCCTTGCCAAACCAAATAGCTAGTAGAACTCGAAAATGTCGATTTTCGAAAACATCCGATGTTTGAATATCGAACAACCTTTGAAATCCCCCTTTGTTCCGTATGAAGTGAAGAATTCTCAAACGATTGACTCATCCTTATGCAACGATCGATTAAACATGATCGACCAGCTTGTTTTTTATGATCGATCATATTTGAAAATGTGGGAATATGTAATCGAAAGAAGGTCGAGTCAAGTTTCTAAACAAACTGAAAATGTATCCGGATTCATGTTAGGTCGCTCAACTATTGAAGCAATCCACTTGTTAAGGAGAACAATGAACACTTATAAAGCTAAAAAGAACCTTCATATGATTTTTATTGATTTGGAGAAGGCTTATGATTCAGTCTCAAGGGAGATTTTGTGTAGAGTTTTGGAGAACAGACAAGTACATATCCTATACATTAGCATTATAAAGGATATGTATGATGGGCTTTATCTTGCGTAAGTATCTAGTCTAGGAAGAGTGATTATTTTAACATCAACATATATTTGCATCAATGTTGAGCTTTGAGTTCATTTCCTTTTTACTTTGATTATGAATAAGTTGACTGCTTACATTCATGATGAAATTCCTTGGTATATTTTGTTCGTTGATGATATTGTGTTGATTGATGAGACAAGAGATGGAATAAATGAGAAGGTGGAGGTTTGGAGACACGCCTTAGAGACTAAAGGATTTCGTATAAGTAGGCTAAGACTGAATATATGGAATGCACATTTGATGGAAACAACAATGAAGGACTCGAGGTAAAGATTGGAGACGATAACGTCCAGAAGAAAGATTCTTTTAGATACTTGAGATTTATTTTGCAACAAGATGGGGAAATTGTTGGAGATATTAATCATAGAATAAATGCAAGTTGGCTAAAGTGGAGAGGAGCCTCTACTGTTCTTTTTGATAAAAAATCTCGTTTGAAAGTTAAAGGAAAGTATTAGAAAGCAGTCGTGAGAAACGTTATGCTCCATGGATCAAAATGTTGGCTTGTTAACCATGGACATGTGTAGAGAATGATAGTAGCAGAAATGAAAATGCTAAGGTGGATGTGTAGTCATATACGAAAAGATCGAGTTCAGAATGATACGATCAGAATGAAAGTTGGTGTCGTTTCAAAAGAGGATAAGATGGGAGAAAATCACTTAAGATGGTTTGACCAACTGCAAAGAAGGTCGGTCGGTGCACCAGTTTAAAGATGTGAGATTTAGGATATTGAGTTGGTTAAGAGAGTGTGAGGAAGGCTCAAGAAGTGTTGGAATGAGGCTATCTGAATGGATCTTAGTTATTTGGATTTAACTCAAGAATGACCCAAAATAGATCTGTATTGAGGCAAAAATCCATGCAACTGACCCTATTTGATTGTGGGAAAAGGCTTTTTTATTGTCGTGATCATATTCCGAATCCAAGGAACCCCAATAGTTCTCAAATGATCAATCACCTTGAAGCCTAATTGATCACTTAAGAACCATGATCAATCATTTTAGGCAAATTTTATTTTAAAATTCAAATTCGCATGGTATAACATTTTAAGAAATTGTCTCATGATGTCTTGGTATTGTTAGTAGGTGTACCAAATCACATAACCTTCTTTTTCAATGAAATGTCAAATCATCTTTAATTAATATTTGTCTTTTTATTTTTAATTCAAAACACTTAATTTTATTTTTAATACAATGAAAAATGTGATGGTATCATTCATAGGTCAGGTGTTAGATACTAGGATGTTTATCAGATGTGATGCAGAAGCAATATGTGGACATGGAAGATTGCATGGATATAATGCTGAACATGAAAGAAATGTTCGGTGACATAAACAACACTCAGTGTTACAACATAATGAAGGAATTTATTCATTGCAAGATGCAGGAAGGGAATTCAGTTTGGGAGCACGTAATCAAAATATTTACTTATCTCTATGAACTGGAATCCCTTGGGGCATAGATGGATGCAAACATGCAGTCGGATTTCATTCTGTTATCTTTGTCCAAGTCTTTTAACAACTTTGTGGTATTGTACCACATGAAAAGTTGAGATTAACTAATACTAAGCTCATGGCTTCACTAAAGTCTATAGAAGATGTAATGGAGAAAGAGAATCATACTGGTAGTGCAATGGTTGTACATATTAAAAGGAAGCAAGATCGAAAGCATGGGGCTCGGAAGGGCCCGATCCAAAAGAAAAAGAAGAAAATTCAAGTTGTTGTCTCATCCTCTAATGTGTCCATATTGATAGCATCGAATAAGATCGATGTTTGTCATCACTGTAAAAAGCCTAGGATACCTGAAAATCGTTAAAAAAGGTAAAGCCCCAGAATGTATAAAATCTACTTTCATCATTGAAATCAGAATGTATATGTATTTAAGCTAATCAGAAATGGAAATTCATTCTTATTCTGTGAGAAGTTTGTCATAAACCTTTATGATAACCATATTGTATATGGTATTCTAACTTCTGATGGACTCTATGAACTATACATTGATGAATCTATCACGAATGTAACTCCCACTAATAAAAACCTTAAGGGCCCGTTCGGTAAGAGAATAAGCAGGAATAAGGATGGAGAATATGAGTAAGAAGGGTCTATTCTCCGTTCGGCTGGAGGATAAGAATAAGGAGAATAAGGTGAAATAAAGGTAGGTAAGGTGGGATAAAGATATGAATAAGAGTGAAATAAGATGGAATAATGAGGAATAGTCGTACCACTGGGAACCGTATCGGGAGGAGAATTGGCCCCTTATTCCAGGACTTATTCTCCTACCAAACATGCCCTAAATGATCTAGAGAGGACAGAAATCATTCAAACATGATTTGATATCAAAGGCATGGTCATTTATCTATTGATAGGATCAATAAATTGATAAAGGAAGAACCCTTAGATTTTACTAAGGTCCAGAATTTACCTACCTGTAAACATTGCATTTGAGGTAAAATGACCATAGCACTCTTCCGAAATATGGGTACACAATGCGAGGATATTATTGACCTAATACACACCGATGTATGTAGTCCCTTCAGTAACACGATTAGAAATGGATATCGATATTATCTGACGTTTATTGATGACCATTTACGATACAAGTTTATCTTCCTATTATGTCTTAAATCTGTTAACTTTGAAAAGTTTAAAGAATTCATTACTTTGGTTGAAAATCAAAATGATAGGAAGAGTAAATGGATTTGATCTGACCAAGGTGACGAGTACCTTTTAGATAAATTTAAGGAATATCTCAAAAAAAAGAGGAATTGTATCCAATCTCTCTCCTCCTGGAACTCCCCAACTAAATGGCATTGTGATGAATCTCGTATTCATCACTCTAAATCTCATTTATTAAGCTCAAATCCCTTAAAATCAACAGCATTTTAGCATCTATTCTGCATAATTAGCATTCATGCATGATTTCATAAGAATTGCATTTTAACACAAAAAATCCGCACGAAATAAGAAGCCAAAAATCCAAGCCAAAATAACCTGCAAATAGCCTAACTTTCCTAATTTTTAACTCATTCATGCTAACTCCGAATGACTCAAAACCACTTCCACTGTGTACATATCACTAACAAGAATAAAGGAAAAATACAAAAAATAACTAACCCAAATAAGTAGACCAAAAACCCAAACCCTAATTTCAGGATTTTCGGATTAAAAGCCACATATCTTCCCCATCCAGTGTCCGATTTAATCCTACTCACTTTTGAACTAATGTACAATCAATTACCTTCAAAACAAGACCTAGTTCAAGTGAATCAGAGCTCATATGTGAAAGTTGGGTTTTGGGTCTCTTTTGTATATTGTGTATTTTAGCGGTTTTAAACTATTATTTTATATACTTATTTAACCTATTAATAAAAATCCAAAAAAAATTAGATTAAGGTGTCTTTATTTATCTTTGATTTTACAGTAATTTTTTCGAATTTTTATCTGATCTTAAAAATGACATAAAAATTACAAAACCCCAAAATTAAGATATTCTATGTACATGGGATACCTCAAAAATTCACTTCGTGCATTTGATCGATTTTGATTTTGATGTCTATATGAAATTGTAGATCTCATCGAGACGAGCAATTTTCGTGAAGAAAGTTTTTCAATCCGAGGTCATTTACTATTTCTTATCGATTTTACAAAATAATTATTATCCGAATTTTCTGGTGCTGACACGTGACAGCACCTGGTGCCGCCACGTGTCAGCCATTTTTGGCATTATTATATATCGGTTTTACAAAAAATAATAAATAAAAAAAATAAATATATAAAAAAATTAATATAAATAAAAAGCCACGCACGTGCAGCGCACGTGCCGCACTCGCACGCGCGCTGCACGTGCGCTCGCTTCCCCCTTTTTTGCACCCCACGGCCACGTGGCTCGTCAACAGCCGTCCGATCTCGGCCGATCGGACGGCTGCTGTGCTTCTTCCCCATTCAGCCCCCCTTTCCCAAAATCGCCGCCGCCGCGCCCCGCGATTTCAGCCCGCTAATCTCGGTCGCCGCCTCCGCGTATCTCGCCCCCTCCATCTCTGATTCCTTTGTGATACTCGGCCGCATCCCAATCTGATCAAATCTCCCCCGATCGTCCCTTCCTACTCCGGCGACACCTCCTTCTCCTATTTAAACAACCCTCCGCCGCCTCGTACACCCATCCGCCGATCTTCATCGAAGTCCATCGTCTCCGGGCGTGACAACCGTAAGGCCATCCACCGGCGTGATCCGAGGCTTCTTCCACCTCGTCGCAGCCCCCGCCACCAGCGCCGCTGCTCGCTCCGGCCGTCACCTCGACCGTCGAGCTCCTCCAGGTTATCTCTCTCTCTCTATCTCTCTATCTCTCTCTCTCTCTCTCTCTCGCCTTCTCCTTCGCCGAACACGCCTCGTCACCAACTCCATCACCCCCGAGCTTCATCGTCATCTCCGCTCAGCAACGTCAGCCACGCCTCTCCGCCGCAGCCTCTTCCGCCATTCCGCCCTCTTGGCCGTGTGTCGGCCAGAGGAAGGTCGACGACCACCGACACGCCTTCGCCGTTCATCTTCATCGCCGTCGAGCCCCTTCCTCAGACCCGCGGCCGTGTGTCGGTTGTGCCGCCTAAGACGACGCCTTCGACCACCATCTCCATCTCCTCCCGAGCTACCGCCTTCGCCATCTGCCGCAGGAGCACAGCCGCTTCCGATGATATATCCGTCGTTTACCAACAGAGCCTCCCTCTTCGGGCGTGACAACTGGAGAAGATCACCTCCACCGGCGAGATCCGAAGTGCTTCGCCGTACTTCGCCTGCAGCCAAGAGCCCCATCGCCAGTGCTGCTCGCTCCGGCATCCGCGCCGTCGAGCACTTTTCTTCAGGTATACCCTTTATCTCTCTCTCTCTCTATCTCTCTCTCTATCTCTTCCTCCTCTACTCCCCCTGCTCCACCTCGTCGACCCCGCCATCGCCACCGCGCCGCCGGCCCACTTCTTCGATCTCCAAGCTTCGCCGACGACCTCCACCCTCGCACCGACTTCAGCCACTGCCACCGGCCTGGGCCTGCCACCGGCCTCCGCCTGGGCCACCAAGCTCTGTCGTAGCTCCGCCTCACCAGGGATCTTCGCCACCCCTCGCCCGCCGGGTACGGAGCCCGAGGCTCCCCACGTACGTGCGGGGCACGTGCGTCAGGGGAGAACGTCAGCAAGGACGTCACTCCTAGGTCACGTGCTCTGCACGTGACTGTAGGACAAATTGCAGGAAGACCCCCGGACATCCCTCTATATACAAAGTAGATCCCGCCTCCAGAGGGCACGTGCCTTGCACGTGCCTCTAGAAAAATTGCAGACCGACCCCCTGAAGTTCTTGGTAATTGCAAACAAGTCCCCCCACTGCATTCTTTCTTTATATTTATTTATAATATTTGCATCTGTACCCCTGTGTTTCCCCGCATTTTTGAACTTCGTATCTACATTATTTAATTAATCTTTTATTGAATAATTCTCTACATTTTGGCATATTGTGGACAATTTTGTGACTGATGGTTAATTAATAATTAATTATTTTGCAGAAATTTGCATACTTTGCCCATTTCTTGCTCTAAAATTGATAGTTAATTGACTGTTGCTCTAAAAATCCCCGAAAAATCACATATTGTAGAGTTAATTGTGCTTGACATTGTGCCCAAAAGGATTTGCATTTGCATGCATATTTTGCCTTGTAAAAACATTTTGCATATTTCACAATTTAATTTTTAATAGCTATTAGATCTCACATTTTTAAGGATTAGGATTTTTCTGATATCAACCACTTAGTGATAGATCTAAGATAATTTTGGTTCTCGAAAATAAGTAGGTTTGATATTTATTATAATTAAATTTTGAGAATCATTCTGTTTGCATTTAAAAATCCATAAAAAATTCATATTTCATCCAAAAATTCCAAAAAAATTATAGTGCACTAATTTTATCATATTTTACATCTCGGCCAAGTTTCGTATTTTTCGGACATCGTTTGGACATAATTCATATTTTAGTCCCTAAAATAAGGTCGAATTTGCATAATGCACCCTATATTGCATTAAAAATTCCAAAAAAAGATCGCCTTGAAAACCGAACACGAACTTTGATAGACATAACTCTAGGTTGTTCCTTTGCCTCCTTGTGATCGACCTTGGGACTTATCCAAGTAAAATAAACATAAAACCACGAGATTAAAAATTGAATAACTTATTTGTGGTATTTTCTTGGCCGTTTCCGATTGCCGCCTACAACGCATGACACGATAAAAACAACTTCTTAAAAGCGACCTTTTCAGATTCGTTAGATGGCGCCGTGCCGGGGAAGCAAACGGCTTAGATTTTTGTCTAAAATTTGTTTTATTCGGTTTTCCGCATTCGGGTAGTCTGACCCCCGAATTTTTATTGTAAATTTCATTTTCCTGCAATTTATTTTCAGCCTTTATTTTTCATATATTTTTGAGTCACTCTCTTACATTTTCTCTCTTATTTTTCTTGCGAGGTACCTTGTACGTGGAGCAGTTTTTCAATAACCGACGTAACTTCACCGACTTTTGTAAAAACCGCAATTAATTTAAGACGTGGCCTGTTTCACTCTCCGGTGAGGGTGGGGCCCAACTTGAGTGGCGATTAGGATAGATCTGCACATACGGCTCTCAGAGCATTTATATTTTGCTTGTGCTCGTAGGATCTTAGGCCACACTGCACTTTAATTGAGACGCACATAGATCGTTCAACCTAGCCAAAGTTAAATCAATTCTTCCCGCTAATAGAACTTTCTGCTTAGGTGCGGTTTTTCCGTCGGCTTGCACATCATATAGAATAACTTTTAAATTCTGTCTAGCATCCCACATGGAGATTGCGAGGATTCACTGTAAGTCTTCTAACTGAGCATTCATCATAGTTTTTCGCGTGCATCGGCTTTTCCCGAATTCCTCTCTCTTGTTTCGTAACATAACTTTAAAGGAAATTGGGACTGGACGGTAGACGTGCATTTGTGCTCATCTAATTTTTCAGTGATCACCTCATTAAATCGGGACTACTAAATATAGCTGAACTTAAAGAACCCATAAAATCAAGAATTTTTGCGGGAGAGTAACCCCGATTTCGGATGTTCTATTTTTCTCAGTGAGCGAGAGACGACACTTAAGGCTAGAAGCCCAAACCCGAAATTTCATCTCGCTAACAAGATTGTCTTTTCACCATTTAAAATTGACAAGAAAATTGGTCGAACTCGTACGACCTTCACTGTGTGAGTTGGTGAAAAAGAATTTTGTATTGTGTTTGATCTGATCAACATCCATTTATCTCTCTTGAAATTCGAGAATGGAAAATTGTGGTAATTTCTGTTCGGACTCAGCAAACCCTTTTCTGACTACCACAAACTTTCCAATCTCAAATCCTCTGAGCCACTCTTACTCAGAACCACCTTGGGTTCAGGAACACCTTCCCTAGAATTTTCATCTTATAATCCTCTTCAAACTATTGACTCCTATTTTTCACAATCTGAAGGTAAAAAGAAGACTTCACAAAAAATACCTCCAAAGAAGACCAATCCTGAAGATGACCAAAATGAAGATTCTATGCAAATGATTCTCGCAAGACTTGCCGCATCTGAGCAGCAGCAAAATTTGATGAGGGCACAATTGGAAAGAATGAATGCAGAGGAAGAACCACCAATGGAGGCTGCATATAATCCCGGGTAATATAGGGTCATAAATTACTTGCAGCCACCTCAACCTGAGGTTCACCATGAACTGAAGCCACACTTCATAAATCAATTACCACAATTTCATGGTAATTCGAATGAAGAACCCTATGAATTCCTGCGTGATTTGGAGCTAGTATGTTCTAATCAGAGGTACCCACAAGTCAGCCAAGACTATATAATCCGTCTCACTGCATTACCTTTCGCCTTGAAGGGTAAGGCGGATTACTGGGTGAAAAATTTGGGAGTAACGGTGACCACCTATGATAGGTTCAAAAACCTATTCTTGAAAAAATTCTATCCCTTGAGTCGAACCAATCAAATGAGGACTCGCATCACTAGCTTCTCTCAGATGCCAAATGAACCACTTTGTGATGCATGGGATAGATTTAAAGATCTGCTGCAAAAATGTCCCTACCATGACCTAGATAATAACATCTTGGTCCAATCCCTCTATTCTGGTCTTAACCACGGGACTCAGGGTCTAGTCAGCGCTGCCTGTGGAGGAAACTACACATCCCGAGGAGCTGAGACCGTCTGGAAAATACTGGAGCAAATGGCGGAGACTAGCCGTTCACAAATTGCTAGTAGATCTTACACTGATTCACTGAACAACTATCAAGCCAAAGGAGGGAAACAAACGGTCGCAGAAATAGCAGAGGACTTGCTGCCCAACATGAACATCATCACAGACAAATTAATAGTTGTGGATCACATTAATAAAAGGGTGAACGACATCGACAACCGACTCTCTCAATTTCCAAAACAAATGGAGGAACTCACTGAGAAGGTGTCCAAGATCGGGATGCCTACTGCTCCTACGGTCCCAATTTATCATGTGCATCATGTCCAAGAGCAGCCAGGCTCTGGACAACCGCAACCATGGACTCAGGACCAATCCTACGTCCAACCTTCCCAGTAGTCACCTCCTCCAGCTGAGACAGTCATAGAAGCCCCGCCTCTGACTTTCGAGATAAACGGCATCTGGTACACACAGGATAATACCCGACAGGGTAATCTGGGGGACCGTCAGCAATATCAGCGTCCACCCAACTCCTACAATGCCGCTCCACAACACAATCAGCCCTCGAGGCAGCAGCCACACGACCGTCAGAACCAACCTCAACAACATCGTCAACAATATCAAGCTCCAAATCAAGCATCTCGATCATCCAAACCTCCAGAAGACCCGATTGATATCCAAAGACAAATGTTGGAGGAAATTCGCAGCTTCCGGAATGAACTGTACGACCTACGGGTAGATGTTAATCGTCTATCCCGTTGGAAGGAAGAACAGACAGCCCCTGTCACAGCCATTCTCGCTCAAGTTCAAGCTAATCCCAATAGCTTGAACAAATCTCAATCATCTCAACACAACAATCAGGTATATTACTCAGACTTTTCCACATCTGAACACGAGACCCTTTCGTTTAACAATATCAATGCCATGTCCCTCAGGAGCGGAAGGACCGTGGTCGTACCTAACCGGGCAAGGGAAGCTGACCATCATGACTCGGAAGATCAACCGGAGGATGCTTCTGAGGATGAAGACAAAGGATGCCCGAGGATTTCTGCCCAAAGGAAGGGAAAAGCATCTATGGAGACTACAGAGGACCTTGAACCTCTAGTTGCTGCGAAAATACCTTTGTCACTATCTCAGCAACATGATGATAATCCAGAACATTATGATTGCAATAAGAACTCCAAATTCAATAAAGATGCTCTTATTTATGATTCTGGATCTCTTTCTCCTGTCTCAAATGCTTCCATTCCTTTTCCCCATGCTCTTAAGAAAGGAAGACAAAAGAAAAATATCCAGAGTAACCCAGTGATGGAAAAATTCTGTCAACAAAACATAACTGTGAAGGTACCCTTTGATCAATATGTGGCCAGTAACCCTGCATTTCAGAAATATTTGAAAATAAAATGTACTCCCACCCGGACTAGAACAAAGAAAACAAACCAGTTTGTGGAGACTCATGTTCTGACAGTGGCCACTACCAAATACGTGAGAAACCAGCATTTACCAAGAAAGAAAAGAGATCTGGGTGCTCATTATGTGGAAAGCCTCATTGGCGGTATCGCATTCGCACGCACACTTCTCGACAATGGTTCTTACATCAATCTTCTTCCCTTATCCTTATATTACCGATTCGAGTTAGGACCTCTTCAGAAAGCATTATCTTTACTCCAATTCGCGGACAAATCTACTAAAAGACGTAAGGGAGAAGTGAAAAATGTTATCATTATGGTTGAGGGTACGGAATACAAAGTGGACTTCACTGTCCTTGACATGGAGACCCCGAACCATTGGAAAGAGTCGCAAATCATTTTGGGAAGACCATTCTTAAGAACCGCCAAGGCTGTATTCGATTACGGCACTGGAATGATGAAATTCCGCTCCCTAGATGGAGAAGTGGATCTGGAAATGAGACAAACAAAATGGCAAAGACCCGATTCCGAATCCACCACTGAAGATGCCGAAACCTCTGAGTGTAATCTAATCAGCACTACCGGACCTTGCGACCAACTGCCAGATCTTCACATGGATACTATCTCATCAGAAGAAGAAACAATGCGCCATACAGTGTATGATCTATTACCAGACAAATCTGAACACCTGTATGATGACACAGAACTCCCTTCAGATTGGTCCATCCCATCCTCTTCGAAAAAAATCAATGACGAATCGGACGCGACTTTGGCTGAATTACCACACTACGTTTGCGATCCGACTCACTTTCTTTTAAGATCAGTGGCTAGCATATCACAGAATGATCCACCACCAACAATCACTGACCCAGACTTAAAAGATATTCAGCCAGATTTGATTGATGATGTAGATCTGCCAGAGCTGAAACCCCTCCCTCCCACCTTGAAGTATGCTTCTCAAAGGACACAAAAACAAATTCCCTGTGATCATTAGCTCATCATTGACATTAGAACAAGAATCCAGATTACTTGAAGTCCTTGAGCAAAATCGAAAAGCCATCGGTTGGACTGTGTCGGATCTCGTAGGAATCAACCCTGCTCTCTGCTCGCACCAAATTTATGTTGAGGATAACGCAAGGCCTTCCCATGAATTTCAGAGAAGATTAAACCCCAATCTTCGGGAAGTGGTTAAGAAAGAGATCGAGAAGTGGTGCAAAGCAGGTTTTATATACCCCATTTCTGACTCCAAGTGGGTGGCCCCCCTTCATGTCGTCCCGAAGAAGTCGGGAATCCAGATGGTCACCAACGAGGAGGGGGTAGAGATCGCGACCCGAGTACCCACGTCGTGGCATGTCTGTGTCGATTACAGGCGCTTGAATGCTGCGACCAAGAAAGATTACTTTCCACTGCCATTTATTGATCAAATCTTGAAGAGATTAGCATGGAAAGCATTCTTCTGTTTTCTTGATGGATATTCCGGCTACAATCAAGTAGCTATTGCTCCCGAGGATCAGGAAAAAACCACGTTTACATGTCCCTTCGGTACTTACGCATTCAAGCGCATGCCCTTTGGGCTTTGTAATGCCCCAGGAACTTTTCAGCGGTGCATGATTGTTGTATTTTCCAAAATATTGGGGGATTTCCTGGAAGTCTTCATGGATGACTTCTCGGTCCATGGTGATTCATTTGATACATGTTTAGCGCACTTGGACCGAGTCCTCAAGAGATGCAGAGAAGTTAATTTGGTACTCTCCTGTGAGAAGAGTCACTTTATGGTGACTGAGGGTATCGTGTTGGGGCATGTCATCTCCAAAAAGGGTATGTAGGTCGACCCTGCCAAGGTGGATGTGATCAAGAAACTTGAGCCACCAATCAACGTCAAGTCAGTGCGGTCTTTTCTAGGGCATGTTGGATTTTATCGAAGGTTTATCCCTGATTTTTCAAAGATCGCCCGCCCACTGACTGAGCTCTTAGAAAAAGACACCGAGTTTATTGTAAATCACAAGTGTCTTGAGGCCTTCGAGCTCCTGAAAAAGAAAATATGTGAATCGTCGATATTACAAGCTCCTGACTGGTCACTTCCCTTTGAGATCATGACTGATGCATCGGATTTTGCGGTCGAAGCTGTGCTTGGACAAAGACGGGATGGAATCCCTTATGTGATTCACTACGCGAGCAAAGTATTGGATCCTGCACAGAAAAATTATACAGTGACTGAAAAGGAAATGCTTGCGGTTGTTTGGGCCCTTGAAAAATTCAGATCATATATATTGGGCTCCAAGGTGACAATTTTCACTGATCATACGGCGATTAGATACCTCATGGATAAGAAAGATGCTAAGGCACGGCTTTTGAGGTGGATCTTGTTAATCCAGGAATTTAATTTGGAGATCAAAGATAAATCTGGAATAAAGAATGTTGTTGCTGATCACCTTTCCCGAATTGAGAAAAATGATTATCCTGATACTGGACCTATTAAGGAGACTTTTCCAGACGAATCTGTTTGCACTATTGATTCAACCCCATGGTATTCCAACATCGTGAACTATCTTGTCTCCAAGAAGGTTCCCTTTTGTTGGACCAAGAAAATGATTGATAAACTAAAGTCGGATTCAAGAAAATACCATTGGGACGATCCTTTCCTTTTCTATGAAGGAGCGGATTGTGTCTGGAGAAGATGTATTCCTCAGGAAGAATACCAGAGTGTCCTCACACATTGTCACACTCTCGAGGCAGGAGGACACCATTCGGGAAAGAGAACCGCACACAAGGTACTCCAATGTGGATTTTACTGGCAGACCTTATTTCGTGATGCTAATGATTTTGTACGGTCTTGCCCGATTTGTCAAAGGATGGGAGGGACCGTTGGTTATAGAGACGAAATGCCCATGCAACCAATGATCTTTTGTGATGTTTTTGATGCATGGGGGATTGATTTTATGGGTCCCTTTCCCAATAGCAATGGATTTGAGTACATCTTGTTAGCAGTTGATTATTTGTCTAGATGGGTAGAGGCTATTCCAACCCGAACCGTAGACAGCAAAACCGTCTGTAAGTTTATCAAGGATAATATCATTGCAAGGTTCGGGATACCAAAAGTTTTGATTTCTGATGGAGGTAGCCACTTTGTGAATAGGGAAATGAGATCTTTGGCTAAGGAGTACAAATTTGAACATAGAATAGCCAACCCTTATCATCCACAATCTAATGGCATGGCAGAAGTTTCTAATAGAGAAGTGAAGAGTATGCTTCAAAAGTTGGTTCGTCCAGATAAGAAGGATTGGTCAAAACTGTTGGATCAAGTTCTTTGGGCCTATAGGACAGCTTATAAAACACCACTCGGCACTTCACCTTTTAGGATGATCTATGGCAAGGCATGCCATCTTCCTGCAGAACTGATTCACAAATCTGAATGGGCAATCAAAAAGTTGAACTGGAGTTGTCACCTTGGGAAATTATGCCGAGACCTAAATCTGAATGAGCTAATTGAAATCTGAAACCGAGCATATGACAATAGTGTGATTTATAAGGACAAGGTCAAGAAATGGCATGATAGACACATTCGAGATAAAACCTTTGTCCCTGGGCAGAAAGTATGGTTGTTTAATGCTCGATTAAAGATTTTTCATGGGAAACTGAAATCGAAATGGACGGGTCCCTATGTTGTCATCGATGTGCATACCAATGGAAGTGTGGACATTGCAGAACTCAGAGATGATGTACAACCTTTCTCAGTGAATGGACAACTACTGAAGCCATATATAGAATCATCCAAAGAACATACAGTGCAAGTTGAGGTCATCTATTTCACACAGAACAAGGACATTGACGATATATCAAATCAGACCCACCCTCCCTCCCGACCACATCGATCCCCTTGTACAACTTCTTCCTCTACTTAGGCCAAGGCCTAAGTATAGGGGGGACCGATGCCATTTGTATATACCATGTCCCTCATCACATTCCGATCTCTCGATCACTCCATATCCATCCTTCTTCTATACTTAGGCTGACCAGAGCCTAAGTATAGGGGGAACCGCCACCCATCTGTTTATACTCTCCTCATTTACATATCCTGTCCGCCTCTTTTTGCGCTCTTCTTCTATACTTAGACTAGTCACAGTCTAAGTATAGGGGGGCGAACCATTGAATAATTTTACTCTCTTACGCTTAGCCCGAGCTATGTCTTCATTACGCTTCTTGTGCTCTGAGGACACAGCACTCGCTTAGTATAGGGGGGTCTGTATATATACTATGTATATATTTTAGCCATACCTCGTACTTGCGCATAAGTCTATATGTATTTACGGGATGGGTATTAATTAAAAAAAAGTTTTGCTACTAACACTGTCTTTGCCCAAAATTTTTGAAAAAAATGGCTTCTTATTCATTTTTGCATAAAAAATCATCAAAAGAAAAAAAATGTGTTTGCATTCCACACACCTGCACTTCATCCAGCATTACATTCATTTGCATCTGTGAAAATTCATTGGGTTCTGAACCAAGTTATGAGCCGAAACCGAGAGTGGTCTGAACTTAACCTTAATCAACCTAATTTTCAGAGGAACTTCACCGAGAAATAGGATTTTGGAATCTTCAGGTCATTGACTTAATTCTTTGAGTTCCACATAACAATGCACAAAGTTTGACTCTTAGTGTCTAACCTGGTCTCTTCATTCTGGGTACAACTCTGGAATAAGGAATTAATTTGTACTCTCGCACTATGCACTTAGCTCAACTCAAACATATGTTGGAAGAATGTGTAAGTTTCTTTTCTGGTAGCGTGGAAATCTAAAGACCGGAGTACGGGTTGAAATAAAGCTTCGGAAAAGGGATGGACGGCTGGGCACAATTTTTTCTAAGACCCCAAAAAATGTACGGAAACAAAAGATGCTATATCCGTAGGGGCAAAACAAGATCCAAGCAGAACCACCAAAAATTCCAAATACAAAGAAGCAACTACCAAATAAAATCTGACCAAAAAGGTCCAAGCTTCAAGAAACCTACAGATCTTGGTGGAGACTCAGCTACACTGGCCAGCTTCACAAGGAGAGGTGAATTACACTTATCACTCTCCAGTTCTTTTCTCATTCTTCTAACTTCTCCCCCCAATTCGATTGTGAACACAACGCGACAGACTTTAGAAGGAAATACCTGACTCCCCGAGGACGAGTTATTGGAGAGGAGGTTTGCGCAGTAATCCGGCATTCTGAGTGGGAAGAGCTAAAAACCTTTCACACACAAGAGTCGGTTATTCAATGTTCATAGGGTATACTTTGGGAAGAGGATTGATCTAAGATGACTTCTGAGCCGAAACTGCAAGCAATGATTTGTAGAACTTGAGGACTGTTGATTTTAAAATTCTAAGTCTCACAGAAGTTCCGACACACAAATAATCCAAAGGTTGAGTCTAGATTCATTTTCACCTTCAGCTCATGGTCTTGGTATGGAACCCAATCTCATTTCACCTCATGGCATTTCTTTTTGATGCTCAGGGACGAGCATGCTTTAAGTATAGGGGGATGATGAATCTCGTATTCATCACTCTAAATCTCATTTATTAAGCTCAAATCCCTTAAAATCAATAGCATTTTAGCATCTATTCTGCATAATTAGCATTCATGCATGATTTCATAAGAATTGCATTTTAACACAAAAAATCCGCACTAAATAAGAAGCCAAAAATCCAAGCCAAAATAACCGGTAAATAGCCTAACTTTCCTAATTTTTAACTCATTCATGCTAACTCCGAATGACTCAAAACCACTTCCACTGTGTACATATCACTAACAAGAATAAAGGAAAAATACAAAAAATAACTAACCCAAATAAGTAGACCAAAAACCCAAACCCTAATTTCAGGATTTTCGGATTAAAAGCCACATATCTTCCCCATCCAGTGTCCGATTTAATCCTACTCACTTTTGAACTAATGTACAATCAATTACCTTCAAAACAAGACCTAGTTCAAGTGAATCGGAGCTCATATGTGAAAGTTGGGTTTTGGGTCTCTTTTGTATATTGTGTATTTTAGCGGTTTTTAACCTATTATTTTATATACTTATTTAACCTATTAATAAAAATCCAAAAAAAATTAGATTAAGGTGTCTTTATTTATATTTGATTTTACAGTAATTTTTCCGGATTTTTATCTGATCTTAAAAATGACATAAAAATTACAAAACCCCAAATTTAAGGTATTCTATGTACATGGGATACCTCAAAAATTCACTTCGTGCATTTGACCGATTTTGATTTTGATGTCTTCATGAAAGTTGTAGATCTCATTGAGACGAGCAATTTTCGTGAAGAAAGTTTTTCAATCCAAGGTCATTTACTATTTCTTATCGATTTTACAAAATAATTATTGTTCGAATTTTCTGGTGCTGACATGTGGCAGCACCTGGTGTCGCCACGTGTCAGCCATTTTTGGTATTATTATATATCGGTTTTACAAAAAAATAATAAATAAAAAAAATAAAAATAATAAATATATAAAAAAATTAATATAAATAAAAAGCCAAGCATGTGCAGCGCACGTGCCGCACTCGCACGCGCACTGCACGTGCGCTCGCCTTCCCCCTTTTTTGCACTCCACGGCCACGTGGCTCGTCAACAGTCGTCCGATCTCGGCCGATCGGATGGCTGCTGTGCCTCTTCCCCATTCAGCCCCCCTTTCCCAAAATCGCCGCCGCCGCGCCCCGCGATTTCAGCCCGCTAATCTCGATCGCCGCCTCCGCGTATCTCGCCCCCTCCATCACTGATTCCTCCGCGATACTCGGCCGCATCCCAATCTGATCAAATCTCCCCCGATCGTCCCTTCCTACTCCGGCGACACCCCCTTCTCCTATTTAAACAACCCTCCGCCGCCTCGTACACCCATCCGCCGATCTTCATCGAAGTCCATCGTCTCCGGGCGTGACAACCGCAAGGCCATCCACCGGCGTGATCCGAGGCTTCTTCCGCCTCGTCGCAGCCCCCGCCACCAGCGCCGCTGCTCGCTCCGGCCGTCACCTCGACCGTCGAGCTTCTCCAGGTTATCTCTCTCTCTCTCTCTATCTCTCTCTCTCTCTCTCGCCTTCTCCTTCGCCGAACACGCCTCGTCACCAACTCCATCACCCCCGAGCTTCATCGTCATCTCCGCTCAGCAACGTCAGCCACGCCTCTCCGCCGCAGCCTCTTCCGCCATTCCGCCCTCTTGGCCGTGTGTCGGCCAGAGGAAGGTCGACGACCACCGACACGCCTTCGCCGTTCATCTTCATCGCCGTCGAGCCCCTTCCTCAGACCCGCGGCCGTGTGTCGGCTGCGCCGCCTAAGACGACGCCTTCGACCACCATCTCCATCTCCTCCTGAGCTACTACCTTCGCCATCTGCCGCAGGAGCACATCCGCTTCCGACGATATATCCGCCGTTTACCAACAGAGCCTCCCTCTTCGGACGTGACAACCGGAGAAGATCACCTCCACCAGCGAGATCCGAAGTGCTTCGCCGTACTTCGCCTGCAGCCAAGAGCCCCGTCGCCAGCGCTGCTCGCTCCGGCATCCGCGCCGTCGAGCACCTTTCTTCATGTATACCCTTTATCTCTTTCTCTCTCTCTCTATCTCTCTCTCTCTCTCTATCTCTTCCTCCTCTACTCCCCCTGCTCCACCTCGTCGACCCCGCCATCGCCACCGCGCCGTCGGCCCACTTCTTCGACCTCCAAGCTTCGCCGACGACCTCCACCCTCGCACCGACTTCAGCCACCGCCACCGGCCTCTACAGCACCGGCCGTACTCTACCTCGACGTCCCTCGGCCGTTTGTCGGCCATCGCCGCTCACAATCACCAACGCCTTCGTCATCGCCTGAAGCAACCATCGCCACCGACTCTCCAACCCCATAGCCTTCTTCACCGACGATCTCCATCGTCCCGCCTTCATCAACGCCACCTCCAGCTTTCAGAACTCGCCGTCGCCGTTCGAGTACAGCACCACCGCCTCCAGCCAAGGGCTACGCACCCGTCGACATCAGCTACCCGGTCTCCCCCTCCGCCTGGGCCACCAAGCTCTGTCGTAGCTCCGCCTCACCAGGGATCTTCGCCACCCCTCGCCCGTCGGGTACGGAGCCCGAGGCTCCCCACGCACGTGCGGGGCACGTGCGTCAGGGGAGAACGTCAGCAAGGACGTCACTCCTAGGTCACGTGCTCTGCACGTGACCGTAGGACAAATTGCAGGAAGACCCCCGGACATCCCTCTATATACAAAGTAGATCCCGCCTCCAGAGGGCACGTGCCTTGCACGTGCCTCTAGAAAAATTACAGACCGACCCCCTGAAGTTCTTGGTAATTGCAAACAAGTCCCCCCACTGCATTCTTTCTTTATATTTATTTATAATATTTGCATCTGTACCCCTGTGTTTCCCCGCATTTTTGAACTTCGTATCTACATTATTTAATTAATCTAAAAATAGCATGATGTTTATTGAATAATTCTCTACATTTTGGCATATTGTGGACAATTTTGTAACTGATGGTTAATTAATAATTAATTATTTTGCAGAAATTTGCATACTTTGCCCATTTCTTGCTCTGAAATTGATAGTTAATTGACTGTTGCTCTAAAAATCCCCGAAAAATCACATATTGTAGAGTTAATTGTGCTTGACATGGTGCCCAAAAGGATTTGCATTTGCATGCATATTTTGCCTTGTAAAAACCATTTTGCATATTTCACTATTTAATTTTTAATAGGTATTAGATCTCACATTTTTTAGGATTAGGATTTTTCTGATATCAATCACTTAGTGATAGATCTTAGATAATTTCGGTTCTCGAAAATAAATAGGTTTGATATTTATTATAATTAAATTTTGAGAATCATTCTGATTGCATTTAAAAATCCATAAAAAAATCATATTTCATCCAAAAATTCCAAAAAAATTACAATGCACTAATTTTATCATATTTTACATCTCGACCAAGTTTCGTATTTTTCGGACATCGTTTGGACGTAATTCATATTTTAGTCCCTAAAATAAGGTCGAATTTGCATATTGCACCCTATATTGCATTAAAAATTCCAAAAAAAAGACCGCCTTGAAAACCGAACAAGAACTTTGATAGACATAACTCTAGGTTGTTCCTTTGCCTCCTTGTGATTGACCTTGGGACTTACCCAAGTAAAATAAACATAAAATCACGAGATTAAAAATTGAATAACTTATTTGTGGTATTTTCTTGATCGTTTCCGATTGCCGCCTACAACGCACGACACGATAAAAACAACTTCTTAAAAGCGAAATTTTCGGATTCGTCACATTGTTGAAAGACGTAACAAGAATATCACGGATATGGTCCATTTAAAATGAGTAAAGCACATTTACCTCTTAAAGTCTAGGGAAATGAAGTAGAAACTACAATATATACATATATCCTTAACAAGATTCGTAGTAAATCTGTACCCAAGATCCTTCATGAGCTTTGGTTTGGAACCCAACCTAGTGTTCGATACTTGATGATTTGAGGTTTCTTAGTCCATGCAAAGAACGTGGATGCAAGTAACCTAGAATCTCGCACTAGAGAGTGCTACTTCCATGGGTATGTAAAAGACAGTATTGGATATCAATTTACCGACCTTGAGATTCAAAAGGTTTTAGACTCTAGAGATGTGAAATTTTTAGATTATGGATTCCTTAAGAGTCAATACCAAAATGAAGTAAAGGACCTCGTTGAATCCCCTGAGAATATTGAGCTTCTTGAACTAGAAATTGAAGATGTGAATAAAGTTAAATACCCAAATCTCTTCGAAGAAGTTCGAGGATGGTTCACCTGAAAGGTACGGGTTCCATGTGTCAGGTAAAACTGACAACGATCCAACTTCATTTGATGAAGCATTCACGGATCATTACATGCATAGATGGATGCTAGCAACGATATAGGAAGTGGACTCCAAGTACAAGAATAATTTATGGACCATAGAGGATCCACCTAGAGGGGTAAAATCCAATGGGTGTAAATAGATCTTCAATACAAAAATGGGACTTAATGGGAGGGTAGAGACCTTTAAGGCACGACTCATGGCCAAGGGTTACACACAGAGAGAAGCTATCGACTACGATGAGACGTTCTCTCCCGTGGTTATGCTTAAATCCATCAGGTTACTACTAACTATGGATGCATATCTTGACTATGAAATCTGGCAGATGGACGTCAAGACTACATTTCTCAATGAATACCTCGAGGAGGAATCTATATGGAACAATCCTTAGTCTTCATAAATGAGGAAGGAAAAGTATGCAAGCTAAAGAAATCCATATATGGGTTAAACAAGTTCTCGTAACTAGAACATTAGATTTGATGAAACCATCAAGAGTTATAATTTCGTTCAGAATCCTGATGAACCATGCATGTACACGAAGCTTAGAGGGAGTGCCATTGTATTTATGTGCTTTACGTAGATGACATCCTTATCATTGGGAATGATACATGGATGATGATTAGTGTTAATATTTGATTATTCTATATATTTGAGATAAAAGATCTTGGAGAGGATTCTTAAATCTTGGGTCTGAAGATGTTCAGAAACAGAGAAAGAGAATTTTGAGATTGGCACAACATGAGTACATTAAGAAAATCTCAGAACGATTTCATATGAAGAATTCCAAGAAAGGCTTCCTTCCTTTAAGATACAGTTTACTCCTATCTAAAGGGATGACTCCTCAGAGTAAAGTATTGAGGATAAGAAAGTCATGGCTTGATGCCCTTATGCATCAACTGTGGGAAGCCTATAGTATGCCATGATGTGTACAAGGCCAGATATGTGCCATGCAGTGGGAATGGTAAGCCATTACCAATCATGCTATGGAGAACAACACTGAAATATAGTGAAGAAAATATTCAAGTATCTAAGATGTACACAAGATTACATCTTGATCTATGGAGATGGTGATCTCCAAGTCTTAGGACATCTAAATTAGGACTTCTGGTCTGATATAGATGACCACAAGTAAACTTCTGATTTGCATTCTTGTTAAATAGTGGTGTTGTGAGTGGGAGAAACAAGAAGCATGACACCATGACTGATTAAACAACATAAACCGAATATATTACCACATCAGATGCTATGAAGGAGGCGGTGTGGTTACGTAAGTTCATCTTGCAACTTGGTATAGTTTCCTCTGATACTCCCATCCCCCCACTCTGCAATAACACGGGAGTCATAGCTCATGTGAAGGAACCCAGATGTCAAAAGAGCAAATACGTGAAAATGAAATACCACATTATTCAGGAGATTCAAAAGCATGGTGACATTGCCATCACCAAGGTGGCTTCTATTGATAACATTGTCGATCCCCTTACCAAACCTTTAACCTAAAAGGATTTTGATCAGTATGTAATGAGAATGGATTTAAAGAATGTGCCTAATAGTTTCAAGGGCTAGTGGGAGATTGTTAGCAATGTGACCCCCGGGCGAACCATTTCTACAATAAATATTATGTTAATATTTTATATATTAATAAAAGTTATTGATTTATTTCAATCCATATCTAAGATTAAATGAATGAATGTACTTAAAAGGTCCCTTAGTACAATTATGGCTATGTACCATGGTCATTTAATAATCATACAACTGTTGACTCAATATTTGAATCATAGAGGTTGGTGCTTGGATGATATCTAAAGAGTTAAATTGAGGATTCATCAAGCACCATCAAATGATCGTTAAGAAAAGATCTTCATCATGAGAAAGAGATGGAAATCTTTCTCTAAAGGTTCATGTCCGACTGACCTCTTGATGCAAGTTCTCTGCATAGGAATAGATATTTAAAGGTGTCAGATGAGTTAGGTCAAAGAGTTAATTTAACAAGATCGAGATAAACAAGACTTATGTCGTATACTGTCACGATATAGGCATGCATCCTCTAACCGGAGACAGATGTATTATTATGTATCTAAGTATGCACATTAGGCAGGCCATTAGTTTAATGAGTTAATCAAGGTTTATAAACCGACGAGCTGGTGTGCATACAAGGGCATATGAGTAATATGATCTCTCAAAGGGATCATACATGTTCACTACAGAACCAGAAGACATGAGATCACTCATGAGATATTAGGACCGATTAAATTCCATGCATGGTCATCTTGCTTTGGAAGCATGATAGAATATGTAGATATGATACATGCTTTCGGAAGTATATGATCGATACCAATCCCCAATGGTCAAATGAGATAGTGATAAAACCATGAAAAATACAGTTCATATATGATCTAAAACATCGGGTTTATTCTATGTCTTCCACTATGCATGATGTACGTTTATTAGGAATACTCGAGGGTGGTATGATCGTAAACAATTGTATAACCATGACACTTCCATTCCGAGGGAGCGATGAAATATATTTGGATTTTAGTGACTCCTCTCAGTAGATTAGTAATTTGATCTTAGTCCAAATGTTGGACATTGATCTGGATATGATTCGGATAAAATGAGAAGTAGATTTATAATTTGATTTAATCAAACATGTTTCAGAGGTCTTCTAGATCTAGATATGATATAAGATCTCAATATCGAAGTCACTATACATGGAATGTTAATTGCCTTATCCTTATCTCCAAATATTCGCGGAGAAAGCTCATTCTGCTTGAAAGAGTTCAAGAATAATTCTGTTGTTGATAATATATCTGAGAATTAGAAAATTGATAACTCAATATGATTTTATTATCATAAATAATGTGAATGTGATTCATATTAATTATACACATGAGAAGAGTCATCTAAGCTAATTAAATAAGATTTAATTATCAAAGATATGATTAATGTAGATATAACTATCCATAATAATCATAAATTTTATAAATATGATTTATAACATCATGGAGAGATTTACTGTAAATAGGATTTAATAATTAAATGTTAATGTGAATTGGATTCACATCGTACAAATAAATGTAAATGCAATTTACATTTTATATTGGAAGGACGAATATGATTCATATTTAATCAATGATTTATTTGTATTTTTCACATATAATTTGCAAATTATTTGGTGATATTTTGTAGACAAATAATTCAATGAATAAAGATTCAATGTAATAATATTACATTAGATGGTGATTAGAGAGATTTCTCTCTACAATCTAGGTTGGATGTCCACCTTAATGAAAGGGGAAGGAGACCATGTCCTTCCCTCTTTCATGGAAGGTGGCTCTCTAGTCCTGCTTTTTTCATGACAATTAAGTTGATTTATTTGAAATTAAATATGTTTAAGATTATTTTCAACTTATTTATTTCTTTTAATTTAATTAATTATTGTTGCACATTGTTACTACAAAATCTCAATCATTGATTTTAATTAGGAGTGCATCTCCATCATGCAATAATCTATAAAATAAATTCTAGACCTAGCTCTTTCTCTTACAAAAACATCAACTCATAAGATGAAAGAAACAACTCTCTCTCATACACTTCCAAGACCTCTCTCTCTCAATATTGTGGCCATCCACTTTATTGTGATTGAGAGCATTGTCGTCATCGCATCGCTGTTGTGCTACTGAATCGACCACTCATGGATCTCCGCATTTTTCGATGCTTCTTGCTCGTGAGGAAGGCTACGTATTTTGTGAGATGAAATCAAAAGATCCTACGCTCAGATTATTAACTCGGATAGTAGAATCTGCATGTCTCATCTAAACGTCTCTAAGTGCATCCTTTGTTGGATCAGACTTAAGATAGGTCTCTTCGTTTAGAGACAAGTGATTGCAAACATTCTCCAAGAGGTAATATGTTTATTCGTTTGTGATCTCGATAAAATGATATAAGAAAGGTTCTCATATCTTGTAGTTTCATCCTATTAATTTTTTTAAATTCCGCCGCCTCTTGCAGATAGTATGACTTATTGTTCTTGATTGCATACAATATGATCTTCATGCTTCCATGATACGCTAAGATCTTAAACCCTAGCCTTCAGTATTCTATGAATTGAGAGTCTATCGACTGAATCGGCTGATTCATCGATAGGTCCTCCTTTGAGGGATTCTCCCTAGGAGCATCAAATAGCCTATGCATGTCAAGTGCAATGTTAGAGTCGCATACATCATCTTCAACGAGGACAAACCTTGGTGACCGCGGTAGAGCGTCGGGAGTGGGTGGGACTTCACTAAGTGGTTGCCATGATGACTGTGGTGGAGCGACTGCAATGAGACAAGATGCACTAGTAGACGGTATACACACTACTAAGAATTGATTGTCGGGCAGGTACATTGACTTGCTACCCATAAAACGAGTTTTGATCGCAACCTGCATGAATACAATTACATTAGAAATGATTTAAAATGAAATTACATTAAAATCACTAATAAACACAAAAAACAATCAAGTATAATATTGACCACGTGAATTAAAATTATATAAATGAGCGGGACACAATATTTCTTAGCATTTATAACATATAACATAGATACTGAAGACAAAATCACATTGCATCGAAGTCAATATAAATGATAATAATGTCATGAACATAATGTCGCTGGATACATACTTTCATTAACAAAAAAATCCATCATATCATTCAAATGATTCCAAATAATCTAATGAGAATAATGACTTTATTTTTGGTTGATGAATCAATAGTAGGATACGACAAATTTTTGGTTAATGAATGTATTTGCCATTAGTGACATTATGTTCCTTAATGTAATGGCATTATTTTCATTTATCTTGACTCCGATGCAGCGTGATTTGTCTTCCGTATCTATGTTATATGTTATAAATGTTAAGAAATGTTATCTCCCATTTGTTTATAAAATTTTAATTCATGTGATTAGACTGGTGTTTGTGATTATCAGTGACCTTGATGAAATTTCATTTTAAATGATTTCACTTGTTATTGTATTCATCCTTATTATGGTAAAAAATCACTTTACGCCCGTAAGTCGGTGCGCCTGCCCGCTAACCAATTCTTACATCGCGTGTACCATCTACCAGCGCATCGCGTTGTGTTGTAGTCACTCCACCACGCTCATTGCGACAACAACTTAGTGCGGCCCCACCTACTCCTGACTTTCTACTTCAATCGCCATGGGTCGTCCTCGTTGAGGGTGATGTTTGTGACTCTGACATAACACCTGGCCTGCATAGGCTATCTGAGGCTCCTACGGAGTACCCCTCGGAGAGGGATCGATCGTTGAATTAGTTGGATCAGTCGATAGACTCTCAGTTCATGGAATTCTCCTCGTAATCTATGCCCTATGCTATGGTCGAGAGCTCACAAAGCGAGACTTCTCCGCACATGGATATATACGACAAGAAGAAAAATCTATACGCCGAGCCAACATATTTGCATTATGCAATTGCACTGAAGTACACACGTTTGAGCATACTACATAGGGAGCGGGTATGATTGAGGCCCATGACTTAGGAGCATGAATGTAGTGTAATTTTATTAAATAGATGGAAATGTGCATGTTGTTGTAATGTTAGAAGGGATCACATATTCAAATATAACGTTAATCTATTAAAATATAATGATGATGTTGTTGCTTCTCTATGTTTTGAAAAAAAGTATTATATGTAATATAAAAATGAATTCATGATTAATGTAATAATAATAAGATAATATCTTATACTTAAACTATGTATGAGAAAATTCATAATTAATATAATAATAATGAGATAATATCTTATACTTTAAAGTTGATATAAGAAAATTCATAGTTAATGTAATAACAATAAGATAATATCTTATACTGTAAAGTGGGTATGAGAAAACTCATAATTGATGCAATAATAATAAGAAAATATCTTATACATTAACACGGGTAAAAGAAAATTCATAATTAATGTAACAACAATAAGAAAATATCTTATACTTTAAAATGGGTAGAAAATTCATAATTAATGTAATAATAAAAAGAGAATATCTTATACTTCTAAGTTGGTATGAGAAGATTCAGAATTAATGCAATAATAAAAAGAGAATATCTTATATTTTAAAATGATTATGAGAAAATTCAAATTTAACAACAATAAGATAATATCATATATTTTAAAATGAGTATGAGAAAAATTATAATTAATGTAATAATAAGAAGAGAATATCTTATACTTTAAAATAGATATGAGAAAATTCATAATTAATGTAGTAATAATAAGAGAATATCTTATAATTTAAAGTAGATATGAGAATATTCATAATTAATGTAATAATAATAAGAGAATATTTTATACTTTACAACAGGTATGAGGAAATTCATAATTAATATAATAATAAGAGAATATCTTATACTTTAAAATAAGTATGAGAAAATTCAAAATTAATGTAATAATAAAAAGAGAATATCTTATACTTCTAAGTGGATATGAGAAAATTCACAATTAATGTAATAATAATAAGAAAATATCTTGTACTTAAAATGGTACGAGAAGATTCATAATTAATATATTAATAATAGGTATATATCTTATACTTTAAAATGGGTATGTGGGAAAATTCATAATTTATGTAATAATACTAATAATAATAAGATGATCTCTTATATTCTAAAATGGATATGGGAAAAAACATAATTAATGCAATAATAATAGGAACATGTCTTATACTTTAATTATATTCTAATCATACTTTAAAATGGTATGAGATTGACGAATTGAACAAGCAGGAGAAAAGAAAATCATTCACCGGTCGGCGAATGGTTTGTCGATCGCATTAATGACACTAGTCTTTTGTGAGCATGGAAAGGGAGGAAGCCTTCGGTCGACAAACAGTTCGTCGACCAGTATCCGGATTGGGAGAATTGGGATTCAAATGCCCTGATAAGGCATTTGGGCGACGGGCATGCCCTGTCGGGAAAATAGCTCGATCGATTGATCGATCGAGATAGAGAGAGACGTTGCAAGAATTACGACTTATCTGAAATTGGAGAGGGATTCATGGCATGACAATCAAACAGAATTGGATGTAGGCACACAAGAGCACACAACTGTAAGGAGCATAGGATCAGTTCTGTGTTTATATATATATATATATATATATATATTCATTAGAATTATACGTAAGAAAGTCAATGGATTTTTTGTTAATTGAAGTTAATTTGTGTTAAACAATATCAACATAAGATTTAATTCGATTTTAAGTAACAAAATGTCCGAAAGTTAGACTTTTATCTCAGCTATGATCGTGATAAATATATGACCATTTGGGCTTAGCGAGAACTTTAAACAAATGTGTTTGTTTCCATCGAACATCAAATGCAAAAATTGCGAGTTTGATATCTATGATGTCGAATTTCATAGGAATCTATATGGATTTTGAGAAACCCGAGGGTTGATTTTGGGACACAAGATTGACCACATATCACATTCTTCAAGTATAATGATTCCTACCACCTTGTAGGATTTTCATGTTAAGATATGTAGAATCCATGTAAGAAAAATTTATGTTCAAGTTATTTCACTTTTTCAGCTTTCTTTATATCATTATGGAACATTTGATCATTCAATCCTTGCCTTTTCTGAAAATCCAACATGTGCCGATTACTTGTATTAGAATTAGGCCATTCTTGATATCAATTTTCAGTGATTTGATAATTCTCAAGAGTTAAGCATCATGATACACTTAGAAAACTGATACAAAACAAAGAAAGAGGCAACTATTGGCCTCTTTTCCTAATTTTATTTATGTGGGTTAATTTTGAAGGTCGAACAAAAGGAGGCAACTGCGGTCAAACGAGTAGTAGAAAATAAAGAAGAGGAAGTGATACAGCTTTTGAGACTGATCATTTGCCAATTAGGGTTTGGATTTTTATAGCTATACATACATAGTGGATCTTGTGATATACTCTTATGTTTGTTTTCTAGTAGCTTCCTCGATATTTATATATGTTTTTATGAACAAGGTGAAAACAGAATTAATTCAACATGATTTAAAATAATTAGAGAAAATTCTTGAAATATTTATGTAAATACATTTGTTATGCCATGACAGAAAATATCAACATGGGGTGTGATACTGAACAATAACCAACATTCAATGCTATAATAGTTAACATTAAAAAACAGTTTAGGAGAAGTAATGTAAACCAAGCACGCTCCCATAATGATTTAATTTATAGTATATATAAGTTTCATCATATATAAACACTCCTAAAAAGTCTTGAATATTTAGAAAAAAACATTAAAAAACAAGAGGAAGCTAAGCACCACCAAAAAGCTGAAATCATGCACCAACTTTACCCGTGGAAATGAATTTCTACTGACAAAAGTCTTTTGCTGATATATGATTGATGAATCCATGATCCATTAATTTTAGTCTTGCATTTTGTCTTAAAACTTTTAACAGATAAATGTAAACATACAATAATATCACATTCTTGTCAATACAACATGGTATATTATACATCAACATACATAAAAAGAAGAAATAGAAAAAAAGAAAAGAGAGAGAAATGAAGATTGTAAATGTATACATATATACAAACTAACTCAAGAAAACTCAAACAACATATGGTTGAAAAATGTATTTATTATCAAAGCTCATAAACCAAGTTAGCATGGATTGGTTGACTAACAATATAAAATAGATAGATAAAAAGAAAAACTCAAAAATAACTGTGTACACAATATTATTCATAGCACTTATTTATTGTATATACAAAACACTTCATTATTGTGTATATAATAATCTAAACTTATTTATAAAAATTCTAGCAAAAGTAATTGGAACTAAATTAGGAAAGTAAACACAATCCCTAATTCTACAAGCAACTTCCCAAATCTTTAACCGCTCCAAATTGATCATACTCAACTTTAATCTTCAATATACATTATACACTAAAACTAAATACTAATTTATAAATATATCACAAAGATATTGAGGTTAAAGGTGTGAGTTTCCTCAAGGTCACAATAGTACCAGCAGCCAATCAGTAGTCTGTATTTTTCTTAGATAGTTAGAGTTTGTTGCTAATTGAAATCAGTTTTTCTTTTTCCTTTATTACTTTTTTATGTTGTTAGTTTTTAAATGTAAGTTTTAGAATGTTGGATTATGTTATTATTGAATACTTAGATCCATAATATGAGGGTCCAATGACAAAAAAACAAGGATGTCACAAGGAGCTTAAGGAGATTGGATCCTGGGAGGGGATTAGAGGGCCATGTGGTTTGGATGGTCTAGGATCACCAAGAATGGAGGGGTTAGGATCTTGGGAAACTTGAGGGCTCGAATGCACATGCTTAAGCGAGGAGAGGGTTGTGAGGAACTTACAAAGTGCTCCCAAGAAGCAACTCGCCAAAGAGAGGGAATAAGGGACAACTCATGAATGTGTAGGGAGTTTCGCCGAGGCAACCCATCGCTGGACATGAAGGGAGCTAGGGGAGGGCATGCTTGCAACATAGGGATGGAAGGAGGTAGATCTCACAATGCGAAGGGTCGGTGCTCGTGGTTGTCTTGGAGGAGAAAGCGGTCATGGTTGCTTCAAGGAGAAAAAGGAAGATGTATTATTTGTAATTTCGGTTCACGGTCAAGGGTAAATATGAAGACTCTTAACAAATTCTATTATATTTAATCATTATACATATAGAATTAACAAGAATTGATCAAGGTGCAAGAATTTGTAAGTTTGCATGGGTCATGTTGTAGTTACAAAAAAACCAGGTTTTAATTTGGACTGGTTAACCTAAATAATAATGATAATGTTTATGTAAGAGTGTTGACTATTTCCTTGCATTGAAGTCACTTAACCTTATCAATCAAATTTCAAGGCTCCAAAGTAAACTCACCAACCAATTTGGTTTACACTTGCTTGTGCTTGGTATTCAAGCACTGCCTTGTTGTTTCCCAACACAACACTACTTGTTCACTCTTTCTTTCATAATTTTTGGTATCACATTGGGAAATAAAGAGAAAACGACAAGTCTTTCACCTCTAAAATTAGTTTCATTACTTGTGGGTATGCCTATTATCTGATGTACAACAATGTCCTCATCACTGGCAGTCGAACGAAGATTCGACTGCCTGGATTTGAACCTTAATCCAATATGGTACTCAATGGCTAAGATTTGTTTTAAATTGGGTTGACCTTGATATCTTTCCAACTTAACCACATTCATCATGATCAAGATGTGTGTAGAACATGACAAAAAGAAGGCATAATCATATTTCTTAGATGTCAACATTACTGACTCCAATTCCCCATATCAATGTTGGTTGCATGGATTGTGAGGGACGAAATCATCATTAGAAAGGACTTATATCATTAAAGATAGCTGAAAGTTAAACCCAAAATAACATTTGTGAATAGGTTATCGATCTACTGACATGTATATATGCATTCAAAGAATACCAAGGGGCTTGTATGGACCTCAGCCTTTGGATGATGCAGAAACCGGTGAATATCAAACTTGTCATTGCAGAAGTACGCACAGAATGGGAGGTCTGGCATGCCTCTCCCTATAACATTATCAGCTTCATAGTCAAGTCCAGTTCAACTCGATTTCTCACATACGGATGTCGTCGCACTAAGTACGTAATTTTCAAGCGAATTGCATCACGCTGCAGACACCTGAATAAAACTGCATCCTGGAGGTTTCAACAACCCTCTTTCTTCTACCATGTTCCTGATACTAACTGCATCATCCCATTTATCCCTGGCAGAGTAAAGATCCGTGAGAACCATGTAGTAGCCTTCATTCTCTGGATCTGATCGGAATAAATATTCCGCAATGGATTTTCCCATCTCGACATCCCAGTGATATTTGCAGGCACTCAAGAGAGCTCCCCAAGCACTTGGAGATGGCACATCTGCAATTCTTTTCAAAAATTCATGAGCCTCAACAAGTCTCCCTGCTCGACCAAGCATATCTACAATGCAGACTTGATGCTCGGTCGTGGGTCTGATCCCGAATTCGGAGTACATTTTTCTGAAGTAGTATAATCCTTCATTGATTAATCCCGAGTGGCTGCAAGCGGACAGAATGGAGATGAAAGTGCTCTTTGTTGGCTGGATGGCAGACTTGCACATATCCGAGAATAGTTCCATAGCTTCTCTTCCATATCCGTGATATCCGTATGCAAGAATCATGGAGTTCCAAGAAGCAACAGATTTTTGAGATGAATGTCGAAAGACATGGATGGCAGTATCCAATCTCCCACATTTGCTGTACATATCTACAAGTGTGGATAATATGAAACTGTTATCATGGAATCCGAACCGATATGAGTAACCATGAATCTGCTTACCAAGATGAAGATCTGTCAATTGCGTAGAGGCACATAATATGCAGACAACTGTGATTTCATTGGGACATAACGTTCTTACATGATGAAAATGTTGCAAAGCAATTTCAGCTTTTTTATTCTGAACTAGTCCTGATATCATGCAGTTCCAAGAGCAAAGGTTCTTCTCACCATCCATTCCAAACAGAAGCTCCATGCTTTTCACATCTCCACATCGGGCATACATGGATATCAATGCATTTCTCACCCGAACGTTGGACTCCATCATATATTTCACTGCAAGCCCATGAACAGCTCTTCCATTGTAGAGCATAGAAAGGCTTCCATTTGCTGAAATAACACTAACAAATGTAATGGGATCGGGATAAAAGATTGAGGATTGCTGCATTTGATTGAAAATTCTGAGTGCATCCCAGAAATAGTCATTCTGTGTGCATCCAACTATAACTGTATTCCATGATATGATATCCAGTCGAGCTGTGAAGCTGCCAAGTAGTATGAAGGATGCTTCTGGGTATCCGCAATCAATGTACATGAGCATGAGTGCATTGACGGCTGAAACACATCCAGAAAACCCACATTTTAAAATCCAACCATGTATAGACTTGCCGAACTCGAGGTCACGAATAGAACTGCAAGAAGGAAGGATGGCCAAAACGGTTACTGAACTGCATCTCAACCCCGTTTGAAGCAATTCACAAAATAGGATCTTGACCTCTTTGCTTGTTAATCCATCTCTTGAATGTGCAGATATGATCGTGTTCCATGATACTAGATCCCTTTTGGGCATCATATCAAACAGATTATCTGCTGCTTCGAGGTCACCACATTTAGCATACATGTCAAGCAAGCTGTTAGACACATAAGCATTAGAATTCTCAAATCCTCGTCGCAGAGAAAACCCATGAATAGCTCTTCCTTCCCGTAACAAACCAAGCTTTGCGCAGACCGGGAGAATCGTAACCAGCGTAGCGGAATCAGGATCCATTTTCAGTTCATATTGCATGTTATGGAGAAGATTAAAAGCTTCGAACTCTCTATCATTCGCCAAAAATATTTTCAGCAATGCATTACACGAAACCACATTCTTAGTGTCCATTTCATGGAAAATCATCTTTGCAGCTTCCACGTCTCCGTGTTGTGAACAGAAAGATAGAAGGGAATTCATGACCGAGATATGCACAGCATGGCCCATCTTAGCTGCGAAAGCATGAACAGATTCAGCAAATTTATGCAATTCATCCAAACACGAGCAGGACGATATCACACTTGAAAAACTAACGTAGTCCACCATCATCCCCGAACGGATTGCATCTCTGAAATAGTGTGCAGACTTCCTTGGGCAGCTACTGTGATGACAACCAGTTATCAGTGTATTCCATGATACAACATCCCTCTGCTGTATTCGCTCAAAAATCAACTCCGCGGCATGTAAATTCCCGAACTTGGCGTACATATTCATCAGAGAATTGCTCAGGACGGTATCCGTCTGCAATCCTCGTGTGATCACTGAACAATGTAGAGCAAGACCAACATCCAAACAACCAATAAATGGCACCATTTGCAGCAGCAACACAAATGTCAAGGAGTTGAATTCTCTGAATTCTTTGGACATTCTGCGGTAAAAAGAAAATGCGCCTTCAAAATCTTGATCTCGAACAAGCGTGCGGATGGCGGTATTCCAAGAAACAACATCCCGGGAAGAAGCCTCTTCAAAGAGAGCTCGAGAGTATGATGCAGTTCCGACATCTGCATAAGCCGTGAACAGCGAAGTGTGTGTGGGGATATGGAGCAGATGCCCAGTCTTGAGCGCCAGGCAATGCAGGGAAGCAACAAGCCGAGGGGTTTTGGTTTCACAACTGAGGAGATGCAGAGGCAGTCTTTGCGGCATTTCAACAAACAGGTCGTGGGCATGGCGTTGTCTGGTGCAAAAAGAGCCATGGATTGCTGCTGGTGGAAGTGTTGGGCTACGGAGGAACCGGAGGGGTCTTTGTAATCTTACTATCATTCATCACTGTTCTTGGAATCTCTCCACCTTTATGCTGCAGAAGCTCCAAATTCCGCAAGAAGATGGGAACTCTTAACATGAGAAGAAATTCTTATCACAAGAGAAACTCTACTCCAAACCCCAACTATAAAATGTCCCTATTCTCAGAAGGGTTAAATGACTATGCTCTGTGGGAGTATATAAGAACATGTTCGCTTCTTTTTCTCATAATATTTTTATTTTTTTAAATGAAATTTAGAAGGATTTACTAAGAATAATAAGTGGAATATGTGTTTCAAATTTCATATAAAACATACG
Organism: Ottelia alismoides; assembly: GCA_037367405.1. Taxonomy (NCBI): domain Eukaryota; kingdom Viridiplantae; phylum Streptophyta; class Magnoliopsida; order Alismatales; family Hydrocharitaceae; genus Ottelia; species Ottelia alismoides. The sequence goes on from JAZKJV010000214.1 coordinate 566,370, forward strand.
TTCTGAACACTTCTATCTGGAGGAGGTCAATTTCAGCAATTCTGAGACCATTAAAATTTGACAGTCTTAAAGAAGGGGATAGAAGTTTCGAATTAAGTCGAATTTTGAATGATTTCATGTGATATATTGTGATCTAAATTCCACTAGATTTCATTTCAGAAAAAAAAATATGGGGGAAAAAGGTGGGTGCATGTAAGTTACATGCTCCCATGGGGCATACTCCTTTTTCCCATACAAGAAATATAAAGAATTAACCAATGACGCTCGTCTTTTATACTAGAAAATTATTTTCAAAATATCCAATCATGTGGATTGAATCTATTGATGTTGTTCTGTATATGTATTAAATTTCGTCTGACATTTGTTATTTTATATTAAAGATCAAAGGAAAATCATCATTTAAAGAACTTAAAACCCATTTAAAAAGGATTGAGATTTTGACCATTAGGATAAAATAAGGTAGAAATGTTGGATTTATGCGGAAATTTGATAGGTACTTGGAACAATATTCATAGATTCACACCGTTGGTTGAAATTTTTAAGAAAATTTGCAAATAAAAAGAGAAGGATACGCAACCCTTGTTGTATTTTGAACTACAATAGAAGATCTGTTGCACATCCACTGCACCTAGAGCACGCATCTATCACAAGAGTGTATACAACACGAGGATACACCGTCTGTTTCAAGGAAGAACTCCCTCTCCCACATGACGAATCCGATCATGTTAACATCGTACCTCATACGCATCTGATTCTCCTCAGGACTCTCATCACCCCTGTTGAAGAATTTAGCCATATTCTTGGGAGCAATTGCCAGATCCCTATCCACTATCCTGCCTCATCCTATTTCATTTCATCATGCCGACAAACATACCTCACACTAGCTGAGAAGATGAGATAGGTTTCCCCATTCCACCTCAAGAGACTCCTCTTCGATAAAAGTTTTTGGAACCACTAAATACTCGATCCACCCCTCGATTGTATTCTTCACATTCTAAAGCTGGCCCTAGCAGGGGCGATATATATTATGGGGGGGGGGGCTATGGCCCCCATGATTACTATATGTCACTTGTACAATGTATTAAAATTTTAATATGGCTCATCCTCGATTATATTATAATTAATATTATTAGAGAAAGATTGCAGAATCATTAAATGGTCAAGTGTAGAGTGGCATGAACCACACCCCATGGCTATTGTTTTGGAGATCAGGGTTTGAATCTTATCTCCATCAATTTTACTTTCTTTTATATAATATATCCGATCACTTCCAAAGTATCAAAATAATTTGATATAAAATTTTATTTGAGATTATTTATCTCTTCCATTGTTTCTATTGCTCCTTGTAAATAAAATAAATTTTATTATTTCCTTTTAACCATGAACTTTTTTATTTCAAAATTTCATTTGATAATTTAGCCTTTTTAGGATGGATTTGGAGAGGTTTAAATTATTATATTCATCTAATTTTAAAAATAGCCACTGAAAATACCAATCTATTTGAAATTCTAACATTAATAATAGATTTAAATTCTACGTTTATCAAGATTGAAAGAGGTTCATTTTAAAATATTAATTCTATTTTAAAATATCATTGGAAAATACATAGATTTTTGGGATTTTTACCCGGCACACCCTGTAATCTTTTGCAATTACCGCTACGACCTTTGAAACATCATAATTCCTCCCTCAACTCCGTAAACTTGCTCCATCTTACCCAACAAACCCTGCCGTCAATTTTAACTATATCTGAGTTAGTTACTTGGGTTAGTCTTGAGTTAACTTAACCAATTTACCATCCAACGGTTAGGATTAACCAACATAACAAAAAAAAAGAATAGAAAAAAAATCCCCGATGGGGGAAAGCAGGGGGGCTCCATCCGCCGGTGAAGGGAGGGCTGGGAGCAGCATCACGCGTGGGAAGCAGGGGCTGGGAGCTCCATCATTGGCGGGGTGGTTAACATCGGCAGGGGGGAGCAACATCGGGCGGTGCGCGGGAGGGGGGGGCAGCATCGGGCGACAAGGGATGGGGTGGCGGGAGCAGCATCGGGCGGCGCGGGGGGGGGGGGGGGGGTAGCATCGGGCGGCGTGCGGGGGGAGGGAGGAGCTGCATCGGGCGGCGCGGGGGGGGGGGGGGCAGCATCGGGCAGCGCGAGGGAGGGGGGGGGCAGCATCGGACGGCGCAGGGGGGGGGGGGTTGGGCAGCATCGGGCGGCGCGGGGGATAGGCAGCTCCGGGCGGCGCAGGGGGGGGGGGGCGCAAGCAACACTGGAGGGGGAGGAACCCGCAACGAAGTCAGGCGGCGGCGGTGTTACCCTTCTCCGACGCATATCTAGGCGTAGTGATACGCGCTCCCGACGGATGGGCAGCAGCTCGAAAGCTTTGCATAGCATAGCACCGAAAGTGCAGCCGTGACTCCGGCTATGATGAAGGACACGAGAAGCAGCGGCCCCGTGTGCTCCCTCGCCACTGTCACCGCCTCAGGGGGGGAGGGGGTGTTGCAGGTCATCGGCGGGGGGATGGGGGGGACTCCATCGGCTGAAGAGGAGCAGGGAGCTCCATCAGCGGCAGGGGGAGCCGGGAGCACATCGGAGGGGCGACGCGCGGTGGTGGAGGGCAGGGACTTGAACAGGGACCTGGACGGGGGCGCGGGGATGATGGAATGTGGCATTCAATGTAAATTTCATAAACAAAATGGGTATAACATAAAAAACATAACAGAATCCGGTTACTTTAAACAGATAAATGAACGGGAGTTAACCACAGGGTTTGTATGGTAAGGGTTAACAAGTTTACGGGGTTGAGGGAGGAATTATGATGTTTCAAAGGTCGTAGCGGTAATTGCAAAAGATTACAGGGTCTGCCGGGTAAAAATCCCTAGATTTTTCTATTTTTGAGAATTCATAATAGTTGTATACTCGGCCCTCCTTGATGAAATTCCTGATTCCGTCCCTGGACCTAGGATGGGGTTGGGGGAAGGGAAGGCCCCAGAGGGACCCGACACCCCATCCCCTCATAAATGGGATCGAGCCCCCAACTAGATTTGTGAAATCTTCTAAAATGTTAATTATACAAATATTGAAGTTGGTTAAATATATTTCTGGAAACAAATCAATCCTTTTCGGTAAGACCTGCATGTAGCAATAAATTCTATTTCATTCATTAGTTGCCTATTGACCTTTCATACTATTTTGTCGTAGTTGTAAATAAACGATCTTATTGTAGTTATAGATCCATCACGATTTTGAAATTATTTAATAATGGAAACAACAACCCTATTCGTCATCTTCATATCTGGTTTACTTGTAGGTTTTGCCGGGTATGCCTTATATACCGCTTTTAGGAAACCCTCTCAACAACTAAGAGATCCATTCGAGGAATACTGATACTAGTTGATTGAAGTAACGAGCCTCCTATATTTTGGTTGGTTAATCGGTCACATTTTATTCAATAATTCGATTGGATTGATATTATTTTGGATCCAGAAAAGTTATTCTATTCAATCTAATAATTAGTTTGTGTCAGAGTTGAATATTTTGATAGCTCGAATCTTTAGTATTCTTTTATTGCAAATTGTACTTATTGTCGACCGAAGGGAATCCATAACAAAAAAACCAAGTGAGAATGACTCCCTCCTCTATAGGGAAAGGTCAAAGATCGCTTAGATGCATGCTCTTTCGTCTTGGGAATACTTTCCTATCAGCTCACTCGAAGTCACGGTACCAGCTCACCTCCAAGAGGGGTACAAGGAAATGTTTGCTTTGTATAAAATCTGACCCTACATGCTCCTACCATATAGAGCCAGTGTACATCATCCCATGATGCATGGGATGATGGGAGATAGAATGCTTTGGAGACAACGAATAAGTAAACATTTAAAATATTCATTTTTCATAAAAAAATTTAAAAATGTAGAGTATTGTATATAAAACATCAATTCCTTTTGCAATTTTTATTCGGGTAATTAAAACATAGGCTCCATCTTTATGTTGATTACCAATACAAACCCATCTTTAGATTGTAATAAACATGCCTAGGGGTTAGGGGACGACATTAAATGCCCATTGAACATTTGCATGGACGAATGAATATGCATTCACTTTTACCCTTTCCTCTTCCCAAAACTAGAGTTCTTTGCATCATTATCTGCAACGTTGTGCATTCAAGGCACGACACACAATGGAGATGATTTAGAGCCCGCTGACGGTGATGCCGGTGGTACCTCTCTTCAGTTGACGTGAGGTGGAGTTCCTTCACTCTAATGAGATGGAGGGTCGGGGGAGGATGCTAGAAAGTTATCGAGGTTGAGATGAAAGCCATTACCCGATGATGGTGGTCTAGTGATGTTGTTTCGGTTCCTCGTCGATCTAGAGATACTGAAGATGAAGGCACCGATGTGGGTACTCATATGTGGAGGTACTGCATGATGGAGCTCGAACTATAGTGTGAGAGAGATGCTCGAGATGGAGTCGAAAGGAAGGTGGAGCTTTGAAGTACTTGCTCCTCCGTTGTGACCTGCAAGAGGGGTATTGGGATTGAAATGAAGCTCGACATGGAGGTGAGATATGTGGGAAACATGGGCGTTGCTCCTGCGAGATGAGGGAATAGAGCTATGCTCTGTTTGGGTGATTGGAGAAGGAAAGCCATTGCGAGAATAGATATAAGTTGATAAGATAGATGGTGGAGAGGTTGTTCAGTCGGGTTGTACTTCTTGATTGGATCTAGAGAGAAGGGGATGGAGGAGTTGTAAAGGATTGAAATGAAGATAAAAAGAAGATCAAGGCGATATTAAGGAATAATAATGGGGGCAATATCGTACTTCCAAATAATAATATATTCAAAATACTTAATGACTTATCAACATGGCAACGGAAGCCCCAATTTAGGACAAACAAATGACTTAGTTCCTTATTTGTTATAATCTAAAGACAAGCTACCACATTGGGAATCAACATAAAGTTAATTCTTTTTTTGTAATTTACCCTTTTTTATAAAATAATTTAAAATAAAAAAATAATATAAAATTTGTAAATTATATATATGTATATATATCAATAAACCAAAACTTTAGTTTTGAAAATACATACATTAAAATAATATTTTAAGAAAATGAAGTCCATTCATACCTCTCCGCCTTTAAAATTCATTTTGAAAAATACTTCAAATTAAAAGTGGAAAGGTTTGACATATAGATTTTAGGTACTTATCATACATGTGATAAATTTGCTTTTGATTTTTTTATAATAATATAATATATGTTTTAGTATTTTTTCTTTTGGTTTGAATTTTAATATACTTTCATGTTTTTATAGATTTATAATAGAATGAAAACTAAAATAAAACCTAAAAAATAATTAAACTACTTTTTTTATAGGTAAAACATTTTATTTATAAATATTATATATATTTTTGTAGCATTTATGCTACACCAACTAATTCCAAATAAAGTTTATTTTAATATAAGAAATTATAACATATAACTTGACAATTCAACCGCTAAAACAACTTTCATTTTCCAAAGTCCTCATGATCCCATCATTAGTTGAAAGGGTCTAACTACTAGCTGTTGACCTACATAACTCACCCATTCCCCAAGAACTCCCTCTAGTCATCTCCTTCCTTCTATTTAAGTTAGTTAAAGGAATTTTACTGAGGCATTAACTTATAATCCACTTTATTTTCCATCAAACTTTGGCGAGCTTGAGTGAGTTATATTCAAGGTGTTGTAGCCTTGTTACTACACATATGTGTGCAATTGAAGCCTCTACCCTTACCGAGCATTGATGACAACATGAAGCTCCATCCGATCTCCACTCACATTCTTATCCTCCATTCCAATTAGTGTTTCACGCATGACTTCTTCTTACTTGTATAATTCTTCTTACTTGTACAATTCAGTGATCAAATTTAGGTTTAGATTCACTTTTACTCATCAGTTTCTCTCTTGCCGCAATTATGCTTAAAATCAACTCTAATGGTGCCCGAATTATCCATCATCCTATCATCGTAATTTCTGCGTTTAGACTTACTAATAAATGTTTACTTCCTCTTCCTTTCTTCTTCAATATCTACTCAGATCTAATCATAGTTTGTCTCCCTAATTAATTTGGAGTTTGAAACTCTGACAAGCTTGGATTTCAAGCTTAAACTTTACATGATCTTCAAAATTTCTTTGATTAAACATCAACACCAACATGTTAGCAAGTTGTCTAATAGAGGGGGGGGGGGGGGAGAGCTTCAATTCATACCCATTCAAAAGACACAACTTGACTTTACTTTAAAAATGCAAAAATCCATATTTAAGAGGCAACTTATGCTGTAAGAAACTGCCTCTTGAAAATGCAGGTTACATGCTATCTATCAAACTTTTTGATATATATATATATATTATAATTTCAGCAGATACAAAGTTTTCCTTGTTATGTCATTTCTATTCCCATTTATGAGAAGAGAAGAAGAAACCCTCATTATTCCCTAGAATATGAGATTAAATTCTAAGTGCTTCAATTCTTTTTCATGGGGGTGAGCACAACTATTGGCGAGCACGAGGAGATAAGATACGATGCATATGCACAAAGATAAATTAGTATGGGAGCATGGGAAGGTGGGGAGGGGTGTTGTTTTTATGAAGATCGATTCGGATATTAGTGTTCTAGAGAAAAGATGAGGGGGAGTGAGGGAGATGGAGATATGTGAATGGATATGTGTGTGTAAAGCTGAAGATCAAGGTCTAGTTGTACTTAAATTTAGGAGCAAGCATGAGGGCACACACATCACAAGTTTGCAAAAGAACATAGATCCATGGAAAAAGTTTCTTAGACAACAAAAAGGAATTCAACAAGCTTGAATTGTTTCGGAAAGCAGACAAGTTTGTGTAGCCATTCACCCGATCAAAGGACAATCTCATGCTTCACATTATCAGGGATGAATTAGTACTTATGGTGCATTCAAACTTGTAAAAATGTCATCATTGATGATCTACTCGAAGAATCTCCATGAGGAAACCCTCTTAGTCTTCCTTTGGAACATTAGGAAGTTCATGACCTAGGTCTTGACATGACCCATCCTATTATGCACAATGAGAATCACATAAATCTTTTTACATCAAAGTTTCACAATGTATCTAGTTCACCCAAGGACCGCTAACAAAAGTTCCTATCTCAATCATTTATTTCTATTTTCCCTTATTTTTTTACATAAACACCTCTTAAATGGTATTTACACAAATGCCTTACAAAATTATTATTTCTGCGCAACTTCATTTGGATTGTGCATAGTTAACAAGTTTGCCATAAACAACGCTAAAATTGAGCAATATGTTAGCATATTTGCTCTACTTCATAAAAATAACCATTACTTGATTGATGCATATTATTTTATTTGATGATCCATGTACACTAACAATTTAAAAAAGATTAATGGGGCTGCCCCCTCGGAACAACCAACATGTCTGCTCCACCCCTTATTTTTAGCATTTTTTATATTTTTTTTGAAAAGTAAAACATTTTTTTGAAAAATACATTGAAGTCATGTTTAAAATAAAAATGATATGAAAGATCATATTTGTATATATTGAAAATATGATCTATTCACATTTACTAAATATGTACTAGGCATTCTCCCACTATAAGTAGGGTTGGCTATACGGATTATTGCTCAAATCCATGTTGAAAGATTCGACTATTTCTTATGCTGGTCGTCGACTACCTAACACAACCATTGCAAGAGTGGGATTTGAACCATGGTCTTCTGTGTACACACTGTACTACCATCATGCCATTAAGTGGGTACTACTCGCACATTTACTATACGAAAAAAATGAAATTTAATATATTTTTAATTTTATATTTTTTACTATTAGAACAAATGCATAGACCATGCTGCTGAAGCGCAAGTATGCACCCTAGTTGACATCAAAGGAAGGATAAAAATATATGTTAACTAGGGATACATGAGTAATTAAACAGACTATAAGGATATTTGTGCAATAGTTACTCAAAGAAGCAGAAGAGAATAGAAGCTATAGATAAAATTGCATGAATGCCCCCTCGATATGTTTTCACGCCTCCTCGAGTCCCCATCGTCATCCAACCTCAGCACACACACGAGAGAGAGAGAGAGAGAGAGAGTGTTCTTCGTTGCTGCTTTCTCCGGAGATCGATCAGGAGGAGGAAGAGGAGAAGATGGTGAGGGTGGCGACGTTCTTCGCCATGTCGTTCGGGGCCTTCCTCTTCTGGCAATCCATGGACAAGGTCCACGTCTGGATCGCTCTCCACCACGACGAGAAGGTAATTCCCCTTTTCTCACACCCCCTCTGTTTCCCCTTTCCATTCTCAGTCCTTTCGCTTCTATTGTTGCTGGATGCCCTCTGTCCTCCTCGCCGATTAGGGTTTCTATCACTTCCTATGATCTCTAGGGTTTGTGATCCGTATCCAAGTTTCTTTCTTTTCATCCTCCTATTTTTAATGCATAACATCTGATCACTTCCAAGAAGAAAGAACAACCGAAGGTGAACACAAGCCTCCTGAAATCGGAGGAGCCCATTGCTAACAAAAAAAGGAAAATCAGGAAAGAAGAAAAGGGGAATGGGCTACGATACGAGTAATTAGATCCGGTAAATGGGAGGATCTCATGATTCAGAATTGGGTTTTTGATGGAGTGGTGAACTCCTGAGTGTCCAGAATGAACATGAGGGAAGACAGAGACGGGAGATGAGAGTTTCTCTATCTAGAGAACCTGATCGTCACATGCTTGATTGAATTCTACGTTCCTCAATGCGAGAATTGAAAGGTACATGCCAGGTTCATATCAGGGATGTTTGTTTTTAACCTACTAATGAAATGATGAGATGAAGAGTGCAGGGTGAGGAGGACGGAAACGAGGAGCTTAACACATATATGGTTTTTTTTTGAAACCAAAGCACTTCGGGGGATACACGCCATGGTGTTCGCCCCAAATATTAATTAAAAACGATGAAGAAGATAAGGAGGAAGAAAAGTTTTACAGACACTAAGGATCGAGAGGATCCAACCTGAGGGCCCAAAAAAGAAAACACACACCAAACGCATTACAGGAGCAACCAGTCATTCACAAGCAAGGAGATGTGTGCCATAATATTCTCCTTGTAGAACCTTTGACCCCTGAAAATCTTCGCGTTCCTAGCAAGCCACAACGCCCAAATGCACGCGAAGGGGCGGAGCAGCTCCCTCCTTGGCCGATCAGCATTTGAGCGCATAGAATCCCAAAACGAGTGAGCCGAAGATGCGTTGACCCAAGTAACATTGACGTCCTCCCAAAGTGCGGCAGAGCTCGGGCAGAGAAAGAATAGGTGCTCCAGTGTCTCCACACTGCCATCACACAGCACACAGTCCAAGGAGTCAATCCCCGAAACAAACCTCGCACATCTATCTCGAGTCAAGATCCTCCCTCGCCTCAAAAGCCACATGAAAAAAATCACCCTCTCTGGTAGCTTCAAGCGCCACAGCCGCCTAAGATCCTTGCACAAGAGGTTTAGCCGAGAATTCTGCTGTTGCGAGATGGCCTTGAACGCCCGCCTCGTAGAGAAGATGCCGTCGCGCCACACCCAGTGATCCCTTGAACTCGAGGGCGTTGGCGCAACCCTAAGCCGTTGCAGGAGGGATAAGAATTCATCAAACCGCTCGTCGGAGAGGTTGCTAGCAAAAGTAGGGGACCACTCGTCCCCGCTCCATGAGGAGGCCACCGTCACACGAGAGTCAGAAGCCAGCGCGCAGAGGCGAGGGAAAGAGTTACCGAGAGAGGTCTCCCCCGCCCAAGCGTCGCGCCAGAAAATAAAGGAATTGCCATCCCCCAGCGCATGCTTGAAGAGATGGGAAAAACGCCTAACCGCCGAAGCGATCCCCCGCCAGAATGGGGTTCCAGAACGCGGAGAGTCGACGTCGCGCAGCAAGTCCACCCCGATCGATAAAACATCCCGCAACATAGAGGGAAAGAAACCGTTGGCGCTGCCCCAAAGTCTGTTGACCCACTTTAGCATCAATGCGTCATTAACCAAATCCAGCCTTCGAATGCCAAGACCACCATCGCACTTTTTTTTCGCCACCTCCTTCCAGGCCACCAGATGAATGCCCCGCGACGAGGGACCCCTTCTTCCCCATAGAAAACTCCGCATAAGGCCCTCGAGACGCCTCCTAATCCCCACCGGGATAACCCAATTCGACAGAAAGTAAATGGGGATAGAGGCAAGGACCGACCTAATAAGCACGAGTCGGCCTCCCCGAGAGAGCATCGCCGCACTCCACCCAACAAGCCTTTTTTCCGCCTTGGCCATCACCTTGTTCCAATCATTCAATCTTGGCCTCCTCGCTCCCAGCGGCAATCCCAGATAATCGATTGGGAGAGAGGATGGAGAACTTCCCAAAAGCTCTCCACACGCCGCTGCCGACCTCTCATCCCAAGCGAAAGGAATCACTTTGGACTTGGATTGGTTGATGAGGAGCCCCGAGAGCTCGCTAAAAATGGTCAAAGTCACCGCTATCCCTCTGACCTCCTCCATGCCTCCCTCGATGAAAACAATAGTGTCATCCGCATATTGGAGAGTAGGAGTGTTCCGGTAGTCGCAGGAGAAGCCCGAGGAGAGGCCTCGCGCGACCACCCTAGCCGCCATCCTGGGAAGTACATCCGCCGCAATAACGAAAAGCATTGGTGCCAAAGGGTACCCCTGCCGCACACCCCTCCTTGGCTGAAACGAGTTGCCAACGATACGACCATTCGGCAGAATAGAGAAAGATGCAGTAGTAACGCATCGGCGCATCCACGAGATCCACAAATTTGGAAAACCACGAGCCCGCATCACCGCCCAAAGAAAATTCCAGTCCAAGGAGTCATACGCCTTTGCGAAGTCCACCTTCCAAAGGATCCCCTGCTTCCCCCTCCTCACCCAACTGTCCACCATCTCAGAGGCAAGAGCCGTTACATCGGAAATTAGGCGGCCAGGAATGAAAGCCACCTGCGAAGGATCGATTAAATCGTCCAGCAACGGCGCAAGCCTCCGCGCCATCACCTTCGCAACGATCAAGTAGATAGCATTTGAAATCGCGATCGGCCGATAGTCTTCAATAGCATGCGGAGATGGAGACTTAGGAATTAGAACAATGAGAGCCCTGTTGATCCTATCAAAGCCCATGTTTCCACCACAAAATTTCGATACCACCTCCCAAACCACCAGCCCCACCACCTCCCAAAAGTCTTTGTAGAAGGCAATAGGGAAACCATCTGGACCTGGCGAGGCATCGCCGTTGAGATCCCATACAGCAGCCTTCACCTCGTCGAAGGAGATCTCCTTTACCAACTCCGCACAACGCGCAGACGAGAGCTTCGAGGCATCCTCCCCCAACCAGCACCAGCGACGAGGCTCACGAACCGAGGAGAATTCCCTGAAGTAGGCGGCCACCGCATTCCCCACCGCCTCCTCGCCCACCACCTCTCTTCCCCCGAAAGAAATGGATCAGATCAAATTTGACCGCCTTCTGTTAGAGGCCACCCTGTGAAAGTAAGAAGAATTTGCGTCCCCTTCCCTGATCCATTTCACCTTAGCTCTCTGGCGCCATTCCGACACCCTCAATCTTTCCTCCCTCTCCACCGCGGCCACAACCGCAGCCCGGGAGACCATCTCCTCAGCGCAGAGCTCCCTCACCCCCTTCAAAACATCCAACGCCGCAACGACGCCCTCCGCAGCCTTCCTTGTAGACGCCCTAGCCTCCCGCGACCTCTTTTGAACCAAGACAGAACGCCTCTCAGACGCATTAGCTTCTTCCCAAACCTCACCACCGCCGACCGACCCTCGCAAACCTCCGCCCAACAAGAAGCCACCACCTCACGGAAGTTATCCTCTAGCAGCCATCACCTCTCATATCTAAAGAACCCCGCCGCCGGAGAGGACACCTTGGAGTCCCAAATGATAGGAGTGTGATCCGAGAAGGCACGTGGCCTAGATAGGACCTCCGCCAGGGGGAACAACTCCATGAAAGCCATCGACGCAAGGAACCTGTCAATGCACGATTTTGAGGAAGAGTTCCTCCAAGTGAAGTTCACGTCCGATGCCGTTATATCTTGCAGAGCCAGGCCGTTGACGAATTCCGCAAAGTCCGCCGAGCTCGGGTCGGAGCCCCCCTGGACCGGGGCCTATCAGAGGAACGTAAGGTAACATTCAAATCTCCCCCAATCAGCCAAGGCAAGCCCGGGTTATCCAGCGAGATCTGCCGAAGCTCGTCCCACATCTCCTTTCTTCGAGCCTCAGTACAAGGGCCGTACGCGCATGAGAAAACAAACGATTGAGAGTCCTCCTTCCTGGTGAGCAGAACGGAGACAGAGTGGTTGCCCTTCACAGCAGAGACAAGGGAGAACCCCGATGACTTCCAAGCAATAAGCAAACCGCCTGCATTCCCAGATGCAAGCAAAGCTGAAAACTCATCAAGATCCCCCGCCGAGAGAGAGCGCCAAACAACTTCATCCAGAGAGGCCAACTTGGTTTCTTGTAGAGTAATGACGTCGCACCCCCATTCCTTGAATCTGGAACCCATTATCTTTCTCTTAGCCGCATCCCCCAAGCCTCTTACATTCCAGGAGAGGATCTTCATTTAGAAACCTTCTTGTAGACCCATGAAGGTACCACCCCCGCTGCCTCCGCCACCGCTTATTCGAAGGAGGGGCACGAGTGATGCTCCCTTGACAACGAACGAGCGCTTCGCCTTCTTCTATAGCGCTTGCAAGATCTCCTCGTTGATTCGCCATCTGCACCCGTATCATCAAGGCCCTCCTCTGCAGTCGGACCTGCCCCGCCTGAGAAACCCTCCTGCGACGACGCTCCGACCAGAGGAGAAGAAGGTTCCGCCCGCTGATTAAGAAGCAAACTGACCGAACAAGGGGCGGAGATCAGGGCAGATGAAGCAATCGAGGTGCCCGGGTCCGCCGACAGAAAAGGGCCCGCTTGAGCCCCCGAGCCCGGATCAACCCCGCCCGACCCGGAAAACGAAGAGGATCCGCATGAGAAAGGTTGGTCGGGTCAAGCTCGGCAACCCGACTTACAGAGTGACGTGTAGATCCGAAAGATGGAGAAGCGTCGTGCCCAAGGAGACCAAACCCAGGTGAAAAAATCCGGAAGGCAGAGCATGGCGACCCCACCGAGAAAGTCAAATCCCCTCCGAAGTTCGTGCACCTACCCTCCACGTCACTCCAACTGCCCGCCACGTCCCCCCGCATACTCCCAAGGGCGGCTACCACGCACCGATTCCATGCGAGGGGATGGGCATCACGTACGAGGACGGGAGAAGGCCTTACGTAAACATCATAGTAAGGCGCAGCCCCCAAAGATGAACCCAACTTCGGCGAGATCCTCGAGGCGAAATCCCACAGCGGCAGCTTCTCCTCGGAAAGCGGAACGACCCTCTTGCTGGCCTCCCCCCCAAGAGCCAACCGGTCCGACAAAGAGGGAGGCGGTGGAGGCACCACCACCGAAAGCTCGATTCTACAAAAGAACCTTCCCAAGTTTAATTCTTCAAAGAACACCTGGCCAGCCGCCCGATCGAGGAAGGCCTTGTTGCACTCCATTAGGATCTTCGTGGACGTTGGATCATCCCTCGGCGATAATCCGTCGTTAGTGACGGCCATCACCTCAGCCCACCGCCTCAGAGGACGCCGAAGGCAATGGACGGATCTCGACAGGAAAGGGACCCCCCTGACCTCAGCCACGCAGACCTCCAACTCCGAGCATGCACCATCTGCAAAACGCAAATTCCTCCAAACGATGCCTCCATGAGGCCCTGCTTGAATTAAACGGAAACGCTGATCCATTGAAAGACCTCTAACGCAGCATCTTTTCGCACCCAACAGGAACAGGTCCCCCGAGAAGCTGGTCCCCAGAAGCCCCACGAGAACGTTGTTCACCTCCTCGACCGACATGCACTGATTCAAAAAAACCCCTACCTCCACCCTTCCTTCTCACGGGCCACGTGCATGGCCAACTCTCCCCTCCGAGGAATTTGCACCCCCCGCCACCAGGGCCTCCTCCATCGATGAGCCCCCACCATCACGCAACCCCCTCGACGTCAACGCAGCCTCGAGACCCGCACCGAGCTTGTCGCCCACCATCTCGCCCGCATGTGAGCTATACTCCTTCCCCCCGCAACACCAGTCAACCTCAGCCGAAGAGCGCGCCCCCCCTGCGACCACCTGCGCGAAAGACCTGCTTGCAACGGCTGAAGCAACCCCTTTTGCACGTGGAACCCCTGAATGCGCTGGAGGTCTTCCGAGAGAGAAGCGAGCGACATCCCCCCTGGACCTTGCACCACAACCCGCTTGCTTGTGACCCAGCCCTCCGCAAGCAAAGCAACGAGGTCTTGCAACACAGACCGAAGCCAGATGTCCCCTCACCCCGCACCGCCAGCAAACGCGCCCTTGCTTCTTGCGAGAGACCGTCACCCAACCTCCATCTTGAGGGAGCTTCTCCTCCCCTTCAGCAGCAACGAACTGGGGGCTAATTGTTTGCGAGCTCGATGCGCAACCCTTCCCCTGAGCCCGCTCACTAGGAGCGAAACTCCGCTTGGACGCCTTCTCGATCGCCTTCCCGGTCGCCTTCTGTGTCGCCTTCTGTGTCGCCTTCTGAGTCGCCATCTAACACATATATGGTTATCTTTCTTAGAATGAATTGTGTAGAACATCGAGAATGCATGATGATTCACAGACGTAGGAAATGACTCGCTTTCATTCCGAGATTGATGAGAGAGGGTATCATGGATATATGCACGGAAATGTTCCTGTATCTTTCTTACGTTGATGAACCCCCGCTACGATTCTCTTATATAGGAAAGGAATCTACGGGGTAAATTACAAGAACAAGAAGAAAGAAATAGAAAATAAGACAACGATAATAAAAATAACTAATATCTCAACAATCTCCTCAAGCTGGAGAATAGATATCGATCAAACTCAGCTTGGAACAACATCTCTGATAAGGTCCTTTGGCTAGAGCCTTTGTAAGTACATCTGCTATCTGGTCTCCAAAGCTGACATGCGTAGTGGCGAGAAGACCCTTCTGTATCATGTCACGAGTGTAGTAACAATCCACATTTACATGCTTTGTCCTCTCATGAAAGGCTGGATTGTTGGCACTAAAAAGAGCAACCTGATTATCACATTGGAGGTGCATGAGAAGAGACACTTTTATAGTCAGGTCAGTAAGTACATATCTGACCCACATCACCTCTGTGCCATGGCCCTGTATTCCGACTCGGCACTTGATCTGGCAACCACAATTTGTTTCTTACTCTTCCATGAAACAAGAGAATTCCCAATAAACACACCAAAGCCTGATGTAGACCTTCTATCCTTTGGACACCCAGCATAATCTGCATCTGCACATGCTATAACTGAGAGAGACGTGCCTATACTGAAAAGAAGTCCCGTACCAGGTGAAGTTTTCAGGTATCTCATAATCATATAGACTGCATCCATATGCGTCTGTCAAAGCTACTCCATAAATTGACTCACTTTACTCACAACAAAGGATATGTCGAGCCTGGTAATAGTCACATATAGTAGCTTGCCAACAAGCTCTCTATACCTCCTCTTGTCGACCTCTTCAGTATCATCATCGTAGAGCTTCATGCTCGGGTCAATAGGAGTAGTGGCAGGTCTGCAATCTGCCATGCTTGTCTTTGAAAGAACATCTATAACATATTTCTTCTGGGTTATCACAAGACCTTGTTGGTTCTTGACAAACTCCAGTCCAAGGAAATAATGTAAATGTCCAAGGTCCTTGATCACAAACTGCTGACCTAGAAAATCCTTAGCACCTTGAACGCCCTGCTCGTCATCTCCTGTAACAATATTGTCATCAACGTAAACAAGAATAACCATAGTACCTCTCCGGGTCCTTTGCACAAACAAGGAGTGATCAACAATCGATCTCACAAACCCCTGTTGCTCTATCAAGTTCGAGAGCTTCTGGAACCATGCTCTTGGACTCTGCTTAAGGCCGTAGATAACCTTGTGTAGCCTACAAATCTTCTGATACCCCCCCTTAACTGCAAACCCAGGTGGTTGTTGCATGTAGACTTCCTCCTGTAGATCACCATAGAGGAATGCATTCTCCATATCAAGTTGATACATGGGCTAATCTCGTATCACAACAACAGAAAGTAGAATACGTAAAATAGAATGTCTGGCAACTGGAGAGAAAGTATCATGGTAGTCCATCCCTTATGTCTGGCTGAATCCACGTACCATAAGTCTCGCCTTATAGCGATCCACGTTGCCATCTGCATGGTGTTTCACAATGAACACCCATTTGCATCCCACAACAGATGCAACGACTGGAGTAGAAACAAGACTCCACATACCACGTGACTGTGGTGTAGCCATATTCTCCTCCATGGCTAACCTCCACTGACTGTCCTTTAAAGCCTTCTGATATGTCCGTGGTATCTACACAGTAGATAGTGCCAAGGTAAACCTCATGAAATCCTCTTACAGCGTGCTCAAGGAAACCTGAGCTGCAAGAGGATAAGTAACACACTGTCGTTTCGGCTTTCACAAAGTAATCGGTACATCAAGATCATATGCCAAGTTTGTGACATGTGAGTTCCCCTCTTGAGAGGGCGCCTGCTCATCCTGTATGGAATCATGCTGTACAAACAATTCAATAGTTCCATCAGTAGAAACAATGTGCTTAGTACATACTTGAGGCGTGCTGGATGATGGGCAAGACCTGTGAGCATGGGGAACCGAGTGAGGCCTATGAGGAAAAATATGTGGCAAAAATTGAGTCAGAGTAGGAGGTAGAGCCACAGGAGCATGTGGTAGTGGTGATGGTGGTTGATGAGGTGGTGGTAGAGCAGGAGTAGAGGGAGGTAAATGAACGGTAGTAGGAGGTAGAGGCATGCAAATCTCATTGTTAGAGTCAGATGGGACTCTGCCACTTGTAGGAGAAAAATGCATAGTAGACTCAAAGAAAGTAATGTCAGCATTGACAAAGTACTTCTATCTTAGAGGATCAAAGCAACAGTATTGTTGGTGGAAATGAGCAATCTGTTTACTCTATAGAACCCTAGGCTCTCTTATATAGAGAGGACCCATGGGTAAATTACATAAGAGGTTATCGGGAAAATAAAAATAGAGAAACTGATACACCGATTACATAATATTCTCTACCCTCCCCCTTAAGATGGAGCATTGATAT
The DNA here is from genome assembly GCA_037367405.1 of Ottelia alismoides. Taxonomy (NCBI): domain Eukaryota; kingdom Viridiplantae; phylum Streptophyta; class Magnoliopsida; order Alismatales; family Hydrocharitaceae; genus Ottelia; species Ottelia alismoides. The sequence goes on from JAZKJV010000214.1 coordinate 583,585, forward strand.
CAATCATGCTCAGCTTGGAAGAATATCTCTGGAAAGGTCCTCTGAGCAATGGCTTGGTGAAAATGTCGGCAGTCTGCTCCTCTGAACTAACACGTGAAGTAGAAATCAAGCCCTTCTGGATCATATCTCTAGTGTAGTGGCGGTCTACCTCAATATATTTTGTTCTTTCATGAAATGCTGGATTATTGGCAATGAACAAAGCAGCTTGATTGTCGCACTGTAGCTGCATGGGTAGAGGTACATCTATATGCAAGTCTTCTAGTACAAATCGAACCCACATCATCTCCGTGCTTGCTTGTGCCATGGCCCTATATTCAGATTCAACACTGGATCTCACCACAACAGTTTGTTTCTTGCTTTTCCAAGAAACCAGAGAGCTACCCACAAAAACTGCAAAGCCTGAAGTGGACTTACGGTCCTTAGGACATCCTGCATAGTCTGTATCTGCACAAGTCGAAATAGATAACTCTGTGTTCTTTCTAAACAGCAATCTTGAGCTTGGAGAAGACTTTAGATTCCTTAGTATCATGTATATAGCATCCATATGTACCTGTCTTGGCTGCTCCATAAATTAACTCACTCGACTTACAACAAAAGCAATATCGGATCGAGTTATAGTGATGTAAAGAAGCTTACCCACCATCTCTCAATATCTTCTCCTGTCCACCTCTTCAGTATCATTGTCATATAATTTCATGCTTGGATCCATAGGAGTGCTCGATGGTCTACATCCAACCATGCCCGTTTCTGCCAGCAAATCTGTAATATATTTCCTTTGGGTCATCACCAGACTCTGTGCATTCCTGGCAAACTCCAACCCCAGAAAATATCGTAGGGTACCAAGATCCTTTGTGACAAACTGACGGCCCAAAAATGCTTTTGCCATCTCTACTCCCTGAGCATCATCTCCTATAACCAGAATATCATCAACATATACCATGATGACAACCGTACCTCTAGAAGTCTTCTGAATGAACGAGTTATCCGCATTTGATCTTTTGAATCCATGCTGTTCAATTAGGTGGGAAAGCTTCTGGAACCACGCCCTTGGGCTCTGTTTAAGGCCGTATATCGCCTTGTGAAGTCTACATACCATATGATTCTCCCCCTCAGCAGCAAACCCAGGTGGCTGCTGCATGTAGACTTCTTCCTGCAAATCACCATACAAGAATGCATTCTTGACATCAAGCTGAAATATGGACCAATCACGTACCACAACAACAGACAGTAGAATGCGAAGAGTAGAGTGATGAGCCACTAGAGAGAATGTATCTAAATAGTCCACACCATATGTTTGAGTAAAGCCTCTCGTCACTAGTCGTGCCTTGTACCGATCAAGGCTTTCATCTGCATCGTACTTCACCGTGAATACCCATTTGCAGCTAACAATAGATGTGTCAGACGAAGCGGTAACCAAGCTCCATGTACCGTGGGATTGTAAAGCAGCAATTTCTTCTTCCATAGCCAACCGCCAACAGTCAATTTTCATAGCATCCTGATAATTCTATGGTATCTCCACTGAAGACAAAGCTGCAACAAATCTCTGGAAGTCTCCTGTGAGACGGTGAAAGGAAACCTGGGAAAAGGGGATAAGACGCGCAGGTCCGTTTTTGCTTCCGAATAGCAATGAGGACATGAAGATCATCATCTGCTGTACTCGATGGTGAACACTCCTCCTGCAAAGAAGAATCCTGCACATGCACACTATCCGACCCATCTTTAGTAATAGCATCTGAACAAACTTGAGGCGTGGTGGATGATTGGCGTGCCGTCTGAACAGGACCTGACCTACGTGTATAGACTTTTGGTAATGGCAGGATAGGTGGTTGTGGTTGTAGTGGTAGTGGTGGTGATGGAGAAGATGTTGGCGAGACGACCAGACAAGAATGGACAAAGGTGGACTCATGCAAGGAGGAGGAACATAGACGTCATCATTAGATGTGGAAGAGCCTAACCTGTCACCTGCATGGGAGAAGTATATAACGGACTCAAAAAATGTAACATCAGCACTGATAAAATATTTCATGTTTACAGGGTCATAACAATGGTAACCCTTCTGAGTCCGAGAATAACCTACAAAGACACACTTGACAGCTTTAGGGGAGAGTTTGTCAAGTCCAGGAAACAAAGTGGTGAACAAAAGCAACAACACCAAAGACACGAGGGGTAAGAGAAAATAATTCCTTCTTTGAAAAAATAACAGAAAGAGGAATTTTCTCACCGAGTACAGAGGACGGCATACGATTGACAAGGTAGCAGGCGGTAAGAACATCCCCCCAAAAGGTGATAGACGCACAACTCTGGATAAGCATGGTTCGAGTGATATCAAGGAGATGACGATGTTTTCGCTCTGTCACTCCATTCTGTTGAGATGTGTAAACACATGTGGTTTTGTGAATAATACATTTGGACGAAAAGAAATGGGAGAGAGAGCGAGTGCAGAATTCCAACGCATTATCCGTAGAACATATTTGACAAAAGAAGAAAAAATATTTTGCACTTCAATAATAAGATTTCTAATAACATCCCCTGCTTCAGATTTATTCTTTAAAAGAAATACCCACGATACACAAGAGAAGTCATCAACTACTATAAGATAGAACATGTGTCCCTGATGATCAGGAATACGATTCGGACCCCAAATATCAACATGAAATAATTCAAAAAGGGAGCTACTGCTCCGACACCGATGACTAGGAAAGCTAACTCGATGATGCTTTCCCTACTGACAGGCTTCACATCGAAACGACGAACTTGGAGAGATCTGAGGCAAGAGATGACGCATCTTTTGAAGCGGGAGGTAACTAAAGCGTAGATGCCAGGTGTACGGAGAGGCTGATCCGACTGAGTAGGAAAAGACACCAACATATGAATTTTGAACCAAACGATAGAGACCATTCTGCTCAGAGCCACAACCAATCACCCTGCTCGTTAGTATGTCCTGAAAAATAAAAGATGGGTCAAATATAGCGTGACAGTGCAAATCCTTCGTAAGCTGACTAATGGACAATAGATTCATGGAAAACTCAGGAGCATGTAGAACATTCTGTAAATGCATGGACGATGACAAGGTATTCTCCCCCTGTCCAACGATGGGGGAATGCGTCCCATCAGCTATGAGCACTGAGCGTCCAAGTGGAATGTCTCTGTATGACTCAAGTCTATCTCTGTCGTGGCAGAGATGATGGGTTGCACCTGAATCCATAATCCAATTTGAGAGATCATGACAAGATGTAAAAGCAGAAGCACTACCTGAGGTACTGGCAACGGCAGAAGTACTGGCAGATACTGAAGCAGCAATATCTGAAGATCCTCCTGGAGAATCTGTAGATGGTTGATACATAATATCGCGCAATCATGCCACAAGCTCCTCAAATCGATGATCTGAAGTGGATGCCGACGGTGATGTAACATGCTCAGCTACACGCACCGATGCTGGAAACCCATGCTTATAATATCATGTATCTTCGGAGTGACCTGTGCGATGGCAGAAAGTGCATGGTTGGCGAAAGCGACCTCTTCGGCCACGAGGTCCACGTCCACGAAAGGAAGACTGACCACCTCTCCCTCGCGACACAGCTATCGCCGAAGGTGGTGGAGTAGAAGTGCTGGAAGGAACAGAGATGCTACTAAGCCTCCGGTAAACTTCCTCCGTAGGAGGAATGGTAGCATCGGCAAGTATCTGAGATCAGGCTGCCTCATACTCAGGATCAAGTGCTACTAGCAGTACCCCCACCATGGTAGCATTCTGGAAGGTCTTCTGTTGCTCCGGGGTAGCCGCGAGGGGTATAATGCTATATAATTTTTCAAACATCCCTCTCTGGGATGTATACAAAGAGTGAAGCGGTCGCCCATTTTGCTTCATCGTGAAAATGTCATGCTGGAGCTCTAACATTTTGGTCTCATTCTGCACTTGTGAATATGTGATGGCCAGTATATCCCACAAGCAGTGGGCTGATGGAGGACATCATTGGCAATCTCCATCGACAACGTGCCAGACAACCAAACCTTGACATATGTATCATCAGCCTCCCAGGAGGCATAGATCCCACTCTTCTCTGCCGGCTCTTCCTCGATAAGAATATGCTTCTTACCGTTCGACTTCATGAGGCTCATGAACTGCATTGCCCAGAGCTCATAGTTCGTCCCATCCATCTTGACTATTGACGCTATGGAAGGACATATCGATATCGGTATCGGTATCGGTACCATGTCGATACCGATATATCGCCGATATATCGACCCATATCGCCGACATCGGACCGAGATTGTGCATTTTTGGCCTGTCGATACCCGATATCGACCATATCAGCGATATATCGACGACCTGTCGATACCGATATATCGGGCGATATGGTCGTCTGTTTGACGCTGGCCATTTGAATGCGCCTATGGAGGGCAGATCGACTTTATTTTCTGACATGTCGTCGGAGACGAAGAACTAGGATTTGTAGACGAGGAACAAGTGTCTACATAAACTCGATAGGATTGAGTGCATATGTAGACTTTACGCACTCAAATCCATGGAGAGAGATATGCCGACAGAAGAAGGGGAGACGACGCTGAAGAGAAGGGGAGTCGGCGGTGGATGTCCCCTATGTTGGAGAGGGGGTCGACAACGGAGAGGGAGCCGATGGTGGAGGGTGCGACAACGACGGGAGAAGAGGAGGACCGGAGTGGCGGTGACGGCGACCTACTGTGGAGGGCGGTGGCGGCGTCGAGAAATGGAGAGAGGAGGGAGGGGGGACGCGGTGGTAGGGTTTTAGGGTTAGGGTTTTGGCTCTGATACCATTTTGGTGGAAATGAGCAATCTGTTTATTCCATAGAACCCTAGGCTCTCTTATATATAGATGTCCCATGGGTAAATTACATAAGAAGTTATCGAAAAAAATAAAAATAGAGAAACTGATACACCGATTACATAATATTCTCTACAGGTACCCCTTTTAGGTACAAGAGTAGCCAATAAACACACTTGATAGTTCTAGGAGAGGCATCATGAACAAAAGCAACAGATCCTAACACACGAGGTGTAAGGGAGAAAAGATCCTTCTCAGGAAACACAATTGAGAAAGGAATCTTCTCTCCCAATGCAGACGAGGGCATGCGGTTCACCAAATAGCATGCAATAAGGACAACATCGCCTCAGTAAGAGTGAGGCGAATGACTCTGTATCAACAAGGTTCTAGTCGCATCAAGTAAGTGCCGATGTTTGCGCTCGGCAACACCGTTCTGTTGAGAAGTATAGGCACATGAGGTATGGTGAACGATGTCGAGAGATCTAAGAAACTCAGAAAGCTGTAAGGTACATAATTCTAAGGCATTATTGGTGCGAAGATATTTGACATTAGTAGAAAAAATATTCCTTATTTCATTAATGAAATATTTGATCATGGATCCAGCTTCAGACTTATTCTTCAAAAGAAAGATCCAGGAAAGTTTAGAAAAATCATCAACGACGATAAGATAAAAACGATGTCACTGATGATCAAGAACATGATTCGGACTACAGATATATAAATGAAGGAGCTCAAACAATTGGGAATTGCTTCGACTCTGACAGGATGGGAAGGAGGAACGATGATGCTTTCCAAGCTAACATGCCTCACATTGAAAGGAGGATCTTGTGGAAATCTGAGAGAGAACATGATATAGCTTCTGAGAGGAAGGTGACCAAAACGAAGGTGCCACAGATATGGAGAGACCCGTCTAGTAGATATAGTAGAAACACCAACATGAGAAGGTTGGACCAGTCTGTAAAGTCCCCGCTGCTCACAGCCACATCCAATCACCCTGCCCGTGAGTATGTCCTGAAACAGACGAGAAGATGGATCAAAGATGGCACGATAATGCAGTTCCTTAGTAATCTGACTAATGGAAAGTAAATTCATCTGAAAGTCAGGAGCATATAAAACATCCTGAAGACGCATAGATGGAGTCAGATGCACCTTCCCCTGTCCTGTAATTGGTATGTGGTCGTCATTGGCAATGACAACCCATCTACTAGGTGGTATGGTCCTGTAAGACTTCAGTTGTGCTCTGTATCCACAAAGATGATGAGAAGCACACCAGAGTCCATAGTCCACTCTGTCATATCTGCGCCACTACCACCAGAGAATGCCAAAGCGATACCTGAGGAGCTCAAAGAGGCTCTGGTTGTGGCTGTTGTATATGTAGTGGGGATTCCTGCTGCAGGAGTCATAATCTCTCGAATGCGAGAGACGCTATCATCCATGCGAGGATCTGTCTGAGAAAAATGGGTATATGAAGGCTCAATCTGTTCAGCCACGCAGCCAGAAATGAGATATCCGTGCTTCTGATAACATGTATCCTCTGCATGTCCCGGTCTATGACAAAAGGTGCAAGGGTCATGGGGACGTCCACCGCTTCTACCAGGAGGAGTGTGTCCTCTAGACTGAGTCATCACTCCTCGACCACGAGAAACAGCAATAGCTGACGAGGGTTGAAGAGTGGCCATAGGAGGCATGATAATCTGGTTGAGTCGACTATAGGCCTCCTCCATGGGAGGTATGGTATCTCCAATGAGAAGCTGAATACATGCTGCATCATACTCTGTATCAAGGCTGGCCATGAAAACTCTGACCATCGTGGAGTTCTTATATGCCTTCTGCTGCTCAAGAGATGTCGTAATTGGCATATAGCTATGTACCTTCTCAAACATGCCATGGAGGGAACTGTAGTACACGTGTAGAGGACGACCATTCTGCTTGGCCTTGTAGATGTCAATCTGTAACTGGAGAATCTTGGCTTCATTCTTCGCTTGAGCATAGGTGGAAGCCAAAGTGTCCCACATCGCCTTGGCGGTGGGTTGGTTCATATTATCATTGGCTATCTCTGTGATGAGTGTCCCACATAACCAAACACGTGCATATGTGTCATCTTGCTTCCAAGAAGCATTTTTCCCAGTTTTATCCGTTGGCTCTGGATCTATCAGGATGTGCTCCTTGTTGTTGCATTGCATTACGGTGAGAAACTGCATGGGCCATAACTCATAGTTGGTCCCATCCATCTTAGCAATGGGAGCCGGGACATTGAAGGCTCTGGACAAGAAAATATCACCCTAATTCTCTGACATGATGGTAAAATGACCAAATAATGGAACTCAACTAGGGAGTATACCCATATAAACGAGTCTACATGATCATATGGAGGACTGGTTGTACGTGTAAACTCATACAACCAACCCCATCAATCGTTGTTGCTTGCTAGGGCCGAAAAATGTGATTTATAGATCAGAAATCATGTTTTCCGGTCAAAATCAGACCGGTTCAGACCGTACAACGGCTTGCAGAGGGGCACGGAAGGCCACGGGAGGGCTGACGATGGCCTGGGATGCCGAGACGATGGCCGGGGAGGCCGGGCCGGTCCAAGCGGGGGTCTAGGGCGGCAGGAGCTGCGGCCTAGAGGCGTAGGGCTGCGGACTAGAGGATGGGGCAGCGGGTAGGGTTAGGGTTTTATGGGGTATGGGAACTTCGGTATAGGACCGTCGCTCTGATACCATGTAAGGGGAAAAGAATTCATTGTTTTATGAGGGGCTTTAGGGTTCTCTTGTATAGAAAAGGAACCTATGGAGCAAATTACAAGAAGAAGAGAAGAAAGAAATAGAAATAAGATAACGATAATAAAAATAACTAATATCTCAACAGCTACAAACATGTTTGATGGACACGGCAAAAATACGTGGATACCAATGTTAGGACGAATCCTACTTGTGGAATTAATCTATTCAAGGATGAGTCCTAGTTGTGGAATTAATCTAGTCAGGAAGATAAGCAACTTTGTCTAGGTTTGATCATAGGTCTGGGCTATTGAGATTTACTGATTAAATACTGTATTCACATTGGACTTTGAAGGACGTCACACAATTTCTATATGGTCTCCATTTTTGTCGGTTACTTGATTTTTTATTATTATTGGCATTTGCATGTCTTAGGCTGTCCCCGTTAAAATAAAACAAGGCCATTGAAACTAAGTGTGTGCCTGGATATCATTTTATGAGGAAATGATTCCTATGAGAAGTATTTCTTGACATTTTGCTCAAAATAAGTTAAGGCTTTGGATTCTGAAAACGGGAAACCAACAAAAGTGCCACATCCTTAGTTGAAAGTGCTATTCAAAATTCCCACATGATCCATCAGAAAATTGTTTCTTGTATCACATGTAAATGTTCCCGAGATTTCAGACGTTGATATACCCACAGAGTCACAGACTGGTACTTTAGGGTCCTTGACGAAAGGCAAATAAATAGGTTAGCATGTGATTATGTATTTTGGAAGTGTAATGTATATGTTAAATGCTCAGACTGAGGTTAGCTGTACCATCCGGTACTGTTTTCAAGGAATCTAATGTATATGAGGAGACAAGTGTCCACCCTATATATGCGTGCCTAAATTGTGTCTTTTGGAAGAATTCACATGCAGTCGCAGTGCATAACATTAGGGAATTTTCCATCTGTGGTCTGGAAGGAAACTAATTTATAACCTATATTTTTTCTAAGTGAACAGCAAGTATAAATCAGAGGTGTGCATGGGGCGGGTACCCGACCCGTTCAACCATGACCCGCCCCGACCCATCATTACCGGGTCAACGGGTCAACCCGACCCATTTCAAGGGTACCCGATTCTAGTGGGTACCCGAATTGTTACAACGGGTAACGGGTATCCGTGGGTACCCGCGGGTCACTAACTCACTACAATAAAAATTTGCTTTCATAAAATCCACACTCGGGAAGCGACATTTGAAAATATCATTGACTGATGACATAACTAAGTTGAGAGATAAATATTTTCTCCTTATCTTGCCATTTTCGTGTATATTTTATATTCCTTAGCATACCTTTCTATTTCCGTTATTTTGAGCAAGTTTTTTTCTTCCAAAATGCATCTGGGACAACAATGTTTAGGAGCATTCATGTATAACAAGAAAATTACACAACTTACAACACAAATATGCATAAATCTGATGGATTGTAAATGATTAAATTAAGGTGATCAAAAGAAATAACAAATATTGAGTAATTTGTAATTAATTTATCAAGTAGCTTAGTTTCTTAACTAATTAAAGTTTTTAAATTAAATTTTATGCCATAAATTCAACTATCAATATTTTTTTAGACTATGGTAGTTATTTGTCGCATGAAATGCACTTCCTCAGTTCCAATTGCTACCTATCCACCTATCAGATTCTACAGAATCCGCGATCGGAACCCGATTATACATGCCATCTTTCTTCTTACCCGTCACCTCCGCTGCTGCTCCTTCCCCTCAGCCCGACAGCCATGGCCTCCTCTTCTCCAGGCGTCGCCGCCGCTGACTTCTCCTCCTCGTCCCTCTTCTTCGAGGGCATGGTCCTCTTCTCCCCTTCCAAACCCCAACCCCAAGACCACCCTCACCCCCATCCACAGCCCCTCGATGAGGACCTCTTCTCCGATCTCACCGTCCTCGCCCCCTCCGACCCCCAAATCGCCCCCAATTCCCTCCCACCCGCCCCTTCCCCACCCCGGAAACCCCCGCCGACGCCTGCAACCACGGCCTCACGTCGCGCCACATCTCCAGGAAAAAGAAGCGGGGCGTCCGGATCGGCTACGCCAGAGACCAACCCGCCACGCCCACCACCTCCATTTGGGAGAGGGACGCCTTCCTGCTCAGGGAATTCGCCGCAGATGCCTACGACCGCGACGATGCCTCATCGGTCTCTAGCGCCTCCCGGTTGTACCCAACCGGGTACCCGGCTCTTCCGTTGGGTTTTCCAGTGGGGCACAAAAGTTGTGCGGGTCGGGTACGGGTACCCGTAAACTTCGGGTCAAAATAGCCGGGTCAAATCGGGTACCCGTTTGACCCGGCTATTTTGAACACCCCTAAGTATAATGGATCCATTTCTAAATTTGAAATATGATGATATAATGGAAATCAGCTAGAGTGTTAAGGTGGAAACTGGAAATTGCTGCACTTGTTATCGTGTAGTCTACTACAACAATTCAAACTTCAGCAATCACGTGGTTTCATGGTTAGGTCGTTGCACATTGTTTTTATCAAATCCAAACTATTAGTATATGAAACTTCCCTTTGTTATTGAAATGCGAATAAACCAAGGGAAGTTATCTACATTTTTCTAAATAAATGTGCATTCTTGTATATGAGAATACAAAGCATTATCTCAATTTCCTTCTTATACCATTTATTAATTCCTTGTTACGAGGAATGGGAGTTTAACAAGGAATCACACTGTTTAATACCTACGATTATGAAAGGCTCTATTGTGAAGATCTATGGTGCATGCCTCAATGTGAGGAATATGCTTGCGTGGTTGAGGTTGAAGCGGCTACTTTGAAGAGAGAAAGGCAACGATTGGAGTGGGAGAGTTGTAGTTGAAAAGAGGATTCCTCACTTTTCACTTCTTTCTCTCATTCAAAACCGCGCATGAGACTCATCCTACACGACTCTTAAGTGGTAAAAGAAAGAAGAATTTTCGACGGGCACAAGACATATGCCTTAATGCATGTCATTACGTAAACGAGCAAGTAAACAAACTCTATTTCTGTTATACAAAATAATCACAATTTTAAATAATGTGTATATGATTGAGGGGTTTTTACTCTTTTTACCCAAACTTTTGTGTGGTAATTCTTGTAGCAATATAAGTCTAACACATTGATGTTCTCGGTTGGTTACACTTACCTAATATACTAATTAGGTCAACTAATAATATATGACGATCTTCTTTGTTATGATTTTCTTAAGCTATTGTTAACATATTCTTACTTTAAATTTTCTTGTATTAATATTTGCTGAGTGATTACTATTTCAATGTTTTGACCTTTTATTTACATATTCTCACTTTATGAATTAAGAAAAGATTTGACCTTTGTCACCAATACGTTTGTTTATAGTTATGGTATCATCAAATGGTAATGAATATGCTATTTATATTGTTTCCTTGCTCAAGTGAGAGTTTAACAAGGAGCTGCATTATGTAATACCTGTGGTTTTGAAAGGCTCTACTTGTCTATCGTGAAGATCGGAGGTGTGCCTCAATGTGAGGCATGTGACTATTTCCATGAGGCTTAAGCCTCAAACATGTCTCTATGCATGCTTTTAGGCAGAAGAATTACACAGGCTTTAGTGCTTGTCACATGACGTAAATAAAGTGAACAAAGTCTAATGCTGTTATAAAAAAACCAGTCATAAACAGTGTTTCGGATTGGGGTTACAACACCTTTTACCCAAAACTTTCTTGTGTTGTGTTATTCTCATAGCAATATCAGTTACTGGCATTTATGTATGTGGTTGGTGTTACCTCCCACTTGAAACTTGCTATTTTTTGGTATCTTATTATTGGCACAGTGAATTAAAATTTGCCAAAGATGTGGTTCATAGATACGGTTTTGTTCCTCAATAGGAAGCATTAGTTGGGTGCTTGAACACCAAACTTGTATATGCATTTTGGTTATCTTGTTGTGGACCATTAACCATAAGAAATGAGATGTTTTAGCAATACAATTTTTTGATCAAGCTGGTAGGGGAGCACAACTTTTGCATGCTGGCCAAGATAAATTGTCTCCCTCTTAGGTTAAGATAAGATTTGCTAGGGTATCCCTAAAATATTGTACCTCAATTTGTAGCAGAGATCCTGTTGTGCAGGCATGTCTTTGAGCCAGTTCTTTCTGACCTTTAATGTAGCCATGTTATTATGAAAAGTTGCTGTTTTGTTTGAGGCTTGGATCAAAATATTTGGACAACAATTTCTTAATGGTAGGGATGTCCCAGTTTTGTCCTCCCATAAATTAGAATGTAAACCATTTCTTCTTCTTTGTTAACTGCTATCAAGTAGATCGGTCGGTCCTTGGTTTCTTGATTTACAAAATGTTGATGCTTGCTGAGATTTAACTAAGAAACTTTAAGGAGCATGGATAATAGGGTTGGTGCTCTCACTGTGGGAGAGACATGATTAATAAAGTGTAGTTAAAGCACTTCGTTATTCCTAAATGCATAAAATAACTCAAAGTTACTATAATTTTCATATTCAAGGTTATATGAACTTGATGATTGGACAAAAAAGATGCTACTAAATTCTTGATGCTGAATAAGTCATAAGCACTGCAATGGTTTAACTGAATAATATATGAAATCTTTCTTAATTTCTACTTTACAGAGGTTATAAATAATAAGGTTTGATGTTTAATATCAAGGGATAATTACACCCATAACCCTGAGTAATTCCTCAATCTCAATCATAACCCTGCATAATCGCGAATTACACGAGAAACCCCGAGTAATCATTCCGTCTCACACTCATGACCCTCCGTTAAATTTCTCCCTTAACCCAACCATATCATTGGGTTAATCCAACCCTTCTTGTATCCAACGGCTGAAAAAAATTAAAAAATCGTCCTCCATCTTCTTCCAGCTTAGCCGACCCCCTCCCCCTTCTTCCTCCTCCCTCCTCCCTCCCTCCGCCTACAACCACCCCCTCCGCCGCCCCTCTGCCCCACGCAACCCCAGGAGACTCCCGCCCCCTCCCCCCACCGTGTGTGCCTGCAAGCTCCGACCCGGAGCCCCAACCCCCACCTCCCCAAGCCGTACGCTGCCGGATCATCTCAGCGAAAGCTTCCGTTTCCTGGGGAGGTACGGATCATGGGACACTCCCTGCATATACAAAGCCCCGCCGCGGATGAGGACCCCCAACGCCGAGGCGTACGAGCCGCGCGTCGTCGCCATCGGTCCCAACCACTACGGGAAGGAGCACCTCATGCCGATGGAGTCGCACAAGCGTCGCGCTCTCTGGCACTTCGTGATGATCAGGGCACACGGGTGGAGGCTGGACCAGGTGGTGGACAGCTTCATGGACGCCGACGTGCTCCGCCTGCTGCGTGCCTCCTACGACGTCAAGCTCGACGCCAAGTGGGACGACGACCATGCACTGGCGTGCCTGGCCGTGCTCGACGGATGCTCGACAGAATTAGACTTTAGCAACAAATAGTTTTTGAAATCGTTTTTATACGTTCTGTTGTTAATTTGTATTATTTTTGCAGATTAATCTTTGACTTTTGATGTAATATTCTTTGATATACTGCTAACGATCATGTAAAAAAAAGTGGATTATGCAATGTCGTCCTCTTTAAACTTTGCAGCAGTTCTTACCAGTAATTAGAAGAATTCTTTTTCGTAAAAAGAGATATAATCATATTATATGATTTGTCTTTTTTCGTATAGAAATAGATATATTATAGCTCGGGGGTGGGCGTGCGATTGGGTTGGGTGTGGCGGCGGGGTCGAGCAAGGGGGGCGACGGAATCCAACAGGGGGGGAGGAAGCTGGTGCGCCGCGGCGGCGAGGGCGGAGCTTCGAGGAGAGCTCGTTCGGTGCCGGGATGGGGGTTCGAGGAGGAGCTCGACGGGTGGGGGGGACTTCGAGCTCAACGTGAGGGGAGGGGGGTTAAGATGCATCAAGGAGAGAAAAAGAGATATAGGGCTTGATTTGTAAATTCGATAGAATATTAGGGGTAATTTTGACTTTTTCTAACGGAAACCGTCAACTATAACGGTCATCTGAAACGGACCATAACACAGGGTCATGTCATGTAAGAGTTAAGCATTACTCGGGGTTTCTCGTGTAATTCGCGATTATGCAGGGTTATGATTGAGGTTGAGGAATTACTCAGGGTTATGGGTGTAATTATCCCTAATATCAATTATCGAGTAGATAAGATTAGCATCCTGACGAGTAAGATGCCTAACAAGATGATTCTTTCAAGAAAAAAAAGTAAATCATATCTTTTGGACTATAGCCTCAAGGATGTATTTTTCTTGAAGTCAAAAAAGTGGGAAACATGCTTTGGTGCCCACCCCAAGTTAAATTATTAAACTATAATAAAAAACAACAAGTATCCAAACACTCTTACAACAATCAGGACTCAAGGAGAACATGAGAATGAACACATACATTTTCACATTAGAACCTCTGGGATGAGAAAAGAAGAGCATTTTGCGCTAGCCAAATAGCCCACAAGACATCCATGAGCTTGAGCAATTCATGCCTTTGACGATGCTTCACCGTCGCCATTGAAGCCCAAAAAGAGTCGAAACCCCGGACGTCCACCCAACCCAAGCCAGACTCGACTCAGATGGGTGCAACAACTGGGCAGAGGAAGAAAAGATGCTCCACCGTCGCAATCCCACAATCACAAAGGAGGCACCTGTCAGAGACCATAGGGAACAATCTGGCACAACTATCTCTTGTCATGATTCGCTTACATCTGAGAAGCCATGAGAAGGAACCAACCCTCTCCGGGAGCCCAAGTGCCCATATGAACCCGCAGTCCCGAACCAAGCTATCCGATCTCGCAGGTGGCGGCCTGCAGATCGCACTGTAAGCCTTCTTCACCGAAAAAGAGCTACCTTTCCACACCCATTGATCGTGACCATTGGAGGGTTTGCCAAACTGCTGCATGGAGTCCATCAAAAGAAGGAACTCTTCCAATCGCTGATCAGAAAAATTCGCCACGAAGACAGGCATCCAGTTCCCCATCAACCCAACAGTCTGCAACAAACACTCCACGTTCCGTAGCCAAGGTAAAGAGTCTGGGAAAGCGAATGCACAGAGGACCAACGCCCGTCCAATCGTCCATCCAAAAAGTAAAAGAGGTACCATTCCCTAGGTCAGGATGGAAAATAGCAGGAAAATGGGGGCAAAACCTTCACAATCCCCTTCTAGAAGGCCGAGAGATATGGCCCAGTGGCTGACCGGCTCAGCTGGACGCGAGACATTATAAATGCAACGGATGATGATACAACAAAGATCATCGCTTGGCCTCTAGATTCTGCTTACCCATTTCAGCAGCAAAGCTTCATTCATTAAGTCCAGACGCCTAATCCCGGGGCCCCCATCTGCTTTACTAAGCGTAACTGACTCCCAATCAACCAGGTGAATACTGTTTCTCGCCTGCCCAGGATTTCTCCACAAAAACCTTCACATCAAGCTCTCAAGGCGCTTTCTGATCCCCACAGGCAAAAGGCAGGATGACATGAAGAATACCGAGATCGTAGAAAGCACCGCCTTCACCAACACCATGCAGTCGCCCCTAGAAAGAACAAAGGCCTTCCATCCCGACAATTTTCTTGTCAGCTTCTCCACGACCGGCAACCAGTCTGCCAACCTGATTATACCATTCGTCAGAGGCAACCCCAGATACCGGATAGGGAGGGAGCCACACTCCGTGACCAACTCACTACCACATAGTCGAACCTCCTCTTTCGATAGAGCAAAGGAGATGACCGTAGATTTGCTGCGATTCAGAACGAGGCCAAACATCTCGCCAAATAATTCCAACGTGAGGGCCATTCCATTTGCTTCCTCTTCCCCCCTTCCCCCTCAACAAAGAAGATCGTGTCGTCCGCCTACTGGAGTTGAGGGATAGACAAATCACCTAACGAGTAACCCTTTGTGACCCCCTATTTTGAACCATGTCCACCCTGCAAGCTAAGACATTAGAAGCAATGACGAACAACATAGGGGCAAGAGGGCACCCCTGTTTGACGCCCCGCTGAGGTTGGAAGAAACCTCCCTCCGGACGCCCATTGACGAGTACAAACAAAGAAGTGGTGACACACCTCTTCATCTAAGACACTCACAAATTCGGAAAAACCCCTGCGATGGAGGGCCACCCCAAGAAACTTTCAATCCAGAGTGTCTTATGCTTTTGCAAAATCCACCTTCCAAAGCAACTCCTTCGTCCATCTTCTCTTCCAATCCGCAATGATCTCGAACGCCACCACCAGACTATCTGCAATTTGTCTCTTGGGGACAAAGGCCAACTGTAAAGGGGACACAATGTGCTCCAGCACCCTGCTAAGCTTGATCGCAAACACCTTCGCAACGATCAGGTAGATGGCATTTGAAAGAGCAATCAACCTGTAGTCTTCTATTCTTTCCGCTACCTCCTGCTTTGGAAGAAGAAAAATCAGAGCCCTGTTCAGCTTCTCAAAGCCTGCATTGCACCGACAGAACTCTTCCACCACTTCCAACACCTCTGCACCCACAAGGTCCCAAAACTCCTTGTAAAAACAAACATGGAAATCATACGGCCTCGGCGCACCCTCTGCATTCAAGCTCCAAACAGTTGAACGGACCTCCTCAAGAGTTACCCTTTGGATCAAGCTGCTGGCATGTGCATCCGACAGTCGAGAGACCCCAACACCAGTCCACCTCCTAGACCTATCGCCCGTTCTAGAGAAGTCCTGCAAGTGTCGCATGAAGGATTTATAATATGTGGTGTTTATTGTCTATTTCCTCAAGGAAATTTAAGGGGGTATAGCCTTGAGGAAATGGCCTCAAATTGCTTCGTATGAGATTGTATTAAGGCTGTGAGGCAAAACCGAGGCATTGTCTCAATAATCTTCAGCATATGAAGATATTCTAAAAGAAGGCATTATGTGCTTATATCTTCTATTGATTATAACTAGAAAACTTAGTAAGGAAAAATCTTTTCTGGAGCCAAAGAAATCATCTTCTTTGGGAATATTCGACAATTAAATAAGTCTTTAGAATATTAATGACATTTTATATTCTATTGGCCTCTTTATTTACAATTAGTTAATATTTGATTTTACCGCTTCCTTACCCATTTCGCCTACCATGTAAAATATAATATTATGTGACTTAATTTTTTTATTGCATAATCACAAAGTATTTTAAGAACCTTTTTATTTTGTAAATGCTATGAACCTTTTGCAAATCTTCATGGAACATCGTTAAATCATTACTTTATAAAGTAAATCCTTTAAGTTAACTGTGAACTTTTTAGTTATACATGCATTCTGAGTCATTATTATAATATAAAGATAGATTATGTTATGGCGAATTCCAAAAAATTGATGGAAATCCTCTCATGATTTAAGAATGACTAGAGCAACAAAAATGATTAGACTTCTAACCCTTTAGTGAATTGAATAGAATGCGTTTTGTTTATAATTTGAATATATAAAATTACTAATTTAATGTCTCCCCATAAAGATTGAGTCTTATGCCTCGACTGCTTCGAGGCGATCACCTCACTTATAGAAAACTGCCTCAACCCGCCCCTCTCGGTTGTCATTTGGTGGTCCTGAGGGATATTGGTTATCGGTGTTTCGAGGAAATCTCTTTCGGGTTCTTGAGAGATGAAATTTGGCAGAATGATGGCGCTATAAACGGAGGGCCTGCTGGATGGTCCTTTTTCGATCGAGAAGGCATACAATAAATTGCTATCACATGTCAAGTTTTTGGATGCATGGGCTGAAAGTACCCTTGAAGGTTAAGATCTTTATGTGGTTGTTTCGACGGAAAAGATTAGTGACGGGGCCTTCAGGGCACATTTTGCTGCCAATTCTGCGACTTCTTGCTTGGTTTGCAGGGTTGTGGACTAAGATATTTACCATCTCTTCTGTGGATGTTGCAACAATGGAGAGATTTGGCAGAAAGTTGGCATAAGGTTGTTGGATGTCTCTAACCAAAGTTGGCTTGCCATAAATGCTTTGATTGTAGAGACATAATGTAAAAAAATATGATATGCACGATTTTATTTGTCTTCTGGGTGGCACACATATAATTAGTTTAACTTGATAAAATGAGTTTGCAAGTGACTGCTCACCAAAGGTGGTTCACTCTTTTTCTTAAAATAACCATCATATACATTGAACTTGATATATATGCTTTTCTTCAACAAAAAGATAGATAATATGCAAATTCGAAGACTAACTATGTTTGATAATGGTTTGATATGGCTTTATATGAGCGTAAACTGGCTGGAAAGCATTTCATTGTTCAACCTCTTTTATTGTAGTTGGCAATTTTTAGCTCCTGGCATTTTTTTATCCGAGAATAACGTAGCGTTAAATGAATTGTTTAGAATATATTATTTTCCCAGTAAAGTGCACCTTATTTATATTCTTTCTATTTGTCTCATATAAAGTTGTGCATAAACTTATTGCATTTTCAAACATTGATTCTTCTGGAGGTGGTGGCTATATGGCGATCAAGAGCAAGAACAAGGGACAATGGCAAGGTTGGTTGTGGTCACGGAGAGGGAAGGGAGGGAGGGTGTGGGGAAGGGGGTATGTTGTCAGTCAGTTTAGCTTTGGGGTATGTTGTCAGTCAGTTTAGCTTTTAGGTTACTGTAAAAGTGATAAATTTTATTTACCAATCATTTTGATGTCCTGTTTAAAGTGTAAGAAGTACCACAATCTATCTGATATAGTGAGGGATCTACAATGGTTCATATGTACAGGATTTTAAGAAAAAACCCATGTATAAATCAATTAGATGCAACCTCTGAGTTTCCACTTTCATCGGTGAAATACTTATTTGCATCTTTTGCATACTATTTTAATTTTTTTGTTACGAAGGGCCGAAGGCAGAGGCTGTGCATAATTCCACACTTTTTCCTCTAAACGTATGCTATTTATTTGATATACACTTACAAATAGATTTCTGCTATTTGTCTGATTGTTAGACCATTCTTCTTATCCTTTCAGAAAGAGAGGCTGGAACGTGAAAGGGAGATCAAACGGCTTAGAGAAGAGTTGCTGGCTGAAGGAAAACGGGTCTAGTATGCAGTGCTTTCATGGCGTTGTCGTGCTAGCAAACTGTTGTGATCATGACAGTGCTGCCATCTGTCTTTAATTACACTACAGATACTTTATAACAGCTTGTGCTTTTTTCACAGTTTGGGTAATTTCTTTACAAGTTCTCCCGACATCTTATCGCGAAGCCATTCCCATTGAAATTGGAAAAAACTTAACTATTGCTATTGTTGACATCATTCTGTGCTATAAAGGCAAATCTTATTTGTTTGTGCCACTTACATTCTGTTATTATTCGTAGATTGTGGCGATCCTTCCTTGATAGCAGGACTTGGCATTTCACTTCTTTTAGCGATCGCTTTTTTTCAGGGATCCTGAAAGTGAATTTTGGTTGTTTCAGACGCCATTTTATCTCTTGCACAAGCTGTAGAACCTTTCGATAAAGTCTGAAATTTGATGCATCTGTTCTAACAAAATTAAGGCCATTGGCCCATTCTGTTCTTCATATTCAAGTTCCCATACAAAAGAAAACACCTCCATTGAAGATCGACCAATTCGGCTTGATGGCAAATGAAACACAATTGTTAGCTATGCTATGTCTGTTTCCTTTTTTTTGTAATATTCTCCAAGTGCATCAGCTGAGAAGCTAGTTTTTGTGCAGCCTGTAACTTAGCTGAAATCAAAGGTGGGAATTGGGATGAAATCGATCAGAAAAATCATTCTCCCTGGAACATGTTAACAGCTAGTTAAAAACATGATTTTCCTGTCTTTTTGCCAACTTTTACATTTTAATAACCGAAGGAAATTGAACTGAACCAGTATGAACAGCTTGCATCGAAGATGCCTTTTAAGACACCTCAGATGGGTAGAAAGTATTTGGGAACTCATTCCCTTGTTCTTCTGTTACTGTAGTGTTTTTTCCGTCAAGATAAGCTGCATCAACTCTAGAGTGATGCTTTTCCTTTGAATACTGCTCATCCTGCCATCATTCATGATTTGAAATAGATATAGTACAAGTTTAGACGACTAGAGCAGCACCTCTGACGGTCTGGTCGTTTGTTTTTTTATTTCAGTTTTCTTTTTGATGAGGGTGTGGCTATTTCTTTTCCTCTTTTTATGTTCGTTATGATCTATTCCACATCTCCACTCCAAACTACGTTCAGTCATAGAACCAGGGTCGAGGTTCCATTTGTTTTCGCATTAAGATTGACTGAATGTTTTTAGAGTAGAGTGATTTGAAACTCAGTAATCCTTTTTCCGCATTTGTTTTGCATTTTGCACTGTGTAAATGATATTTCAGTTTGACACATTAGTGGCAGCCAAAGAATTAGATAAAAGCTGCACCAACTCGCCAGTGGTCGAGCCGCGACAAAATCTTGTGACAATGAAATGCTCGTTCATACGACAAACAGGGCCTAGATCACATAACCTGCGATCTGTTGAACTCGAGTATCATTTGTATGCTAGCTTTACCACTAAAATTCCAGTGATGTAAGAGATCTTGATATAAATCTTAAGTACTGAGCACCGATTCCACCGTTTTACCTATCTAAGAACTAATCAATTGTCCTCAAAGCTTGATCAGCAATCTCCCCATTGCTGAGGTCTTACCGATCTACAAGACCTCGATGATGCACTTAACTCGGAATTAATCATGTTGATCTTAGAGTATATCAACACTGATTTATGCACATGAAATGCATCATCATCATCGTCACAGATCTCAATGGAAAATGGTAAAGATACACTAAATAAAAGTAGAGATCTTCATGGTTCTTGCTGTATGGGGTCTTCTCGTTCCTTCTTGGTGTCGATGAATGGACGCTTTTCAGTGGTTTCTTCTGGCCATGATGGGGTGTCCGACGAGCCTTCTCTCTTCCTTTAATTGTTGCTGACACGCAAACTGTTGTCGCTTAGCTTATGACTTACGGTGGGAGTTTCAATGGGTACACGAATCGTGAGATCTCCATTCTGATTTTGCAATACACTGATGATACTATCTTTTATGTGGAGGAGGTGATCATAATGCCAAAATACTTTCAACTCTTCTTGAAGTGATCCTTCTGACATTAGTAAGGAATTAAGTGGTTGTGATACGCGGGCTTGTTCTTAGCGAGCTTGAGAACAAGCATAGCTAAATGGCAATGTGCTGAGCATTTCATCTTCTGAAGAAATTGGTGTGAAAATTGTCTGGCTAAAAGGCCAAATGTTTGTCGAGGAGGAGATCGTTGGTCTTACATATTCTGATCTTTGGCTTGTCGATGCATATTTTGCCGAAGAAGATTTATCAACAGCTTGAGGATCTGATACGAATGTTTTTTTCGACCACCTTTGGCCATGATTAGAATGAGGGCGACATGGTGTCTTGGGATACAATATCTTCGACTACGGAGCAGGGCGGACTGGGTTAAGACATTGTTAATAAAATGGGTGCGTGTTTCGTGCTATCATTATGAATATACAAGTTGAAACTATGAAAGCCTAGAAATATATATGCCTAATTGAGATGCAATATAATTGCACCGCGGTGTCTAAGAACATGTTCTAAACGATCGTTGTATTGAGTAGTTGGATCCTAGTCTCTTGTCATAAAAATAACTACGTATGAAACAACACCCACTATGAGAAATCCACCTTTCCACATGTGATGCATGAACAGAGAAAGTTGTGTACCATGGTCAATAGCAAAGTATGGAGAAGGGGGCACGGAATACCTATGGTGAGCTACCACAATGGTCGGCCTCGATGAGCCTGATTTGGACTCAACTCATCAGGAGCTCACGAGCTAGGATTGAAAAGCTATTGAGTTTGAGTGGGATAAATGTTTCGTTAAGGTTGTTGACCCGAGTTCGAGTTGAGGCATGCTCAACTCGCTAACTTAACTCGATGGCTCGTTTTGATTCTATTAGTTTTTTTATACATTTTTCATTCCATATGTGTGTAAACGATACATGAATATGAGTAGGAAATAGTACATCACAAACAAATTATTTAGACATGTGATAGTTACTCATTCTTTCTCCTAAGAAGTTTCCAATTCCATATGATTAACAAGTAATAAAAGCTAAAAAAAATCCCATACATATACCCATATCTCTCCCCATGTGCAATGCTACAACTCCTCCTTTCCCATCTCCTCCACCTCCCATGGGGCTCTCTTTCGTGCACAAGCAACACAATCACTCCTTACTGCCAACATGGCTCTACAACTTCCGGCTTCTCCTTTATAAACAAGGAGTGGAAACTGTCGTATCCATCCCTCTTCATACTCAGGACACTACAACTCCTCTCACATCTCCAACCATTATTATTAATGAAATTATTAACTTCTTTGAATAAAGTTTACATACAAGGAATATAAAATCAACTTACAACAAAAAGCTCATTAAGAGGCTTGTGAGCCAAATCGAACTCAATGAGTTTAAGTTTGAGTCAACATTCTTGGGCTTGAATCTTATCGAGTCTGAGTTTTGTTATCGAGATTGAGTAAGAGATGAGTCCACTCGACTCATTAAACTCGATGGACACCCCTAAAAGTGGATGGTAAGGATGAGGGGTGATAGAGAACTCTTCTGCCAATCAATGCGTAGGATGTGTAATTTTGATGTTGATCTTGATTAGACCTGGCCAACGGGCTGGGGGCCCGTCCGCTCAGCCTGCTAATGGATTGAGCTTGGGTTTGAAGATTTGGGAGGGTCGGCCCGGTCCGGCCTTCAAAAAATAAAAAAATATATAACTATAAGTTAATAATACATGGATTAATATGAAACATTTCAAGTTTTCATATGCGACACCGGGTTTAAATAAAATTTAATAGTTTACATGTCAAGTAACATGTAAATTAAGAACCCAAGGAGTGGTATGGTGGTAGAGCACTGTACCTCCACTTTAAAGGACTCGGGTTCGAATCCCAGTGGGGATGTTCCGGACCCCCGAAAATACTGGACCTATTATTAAAAAAATATGTAAATTACTTATATTAGTTACATAAAGTATAAATAGATCAATAAAATCATTCATACATATTAAATACCATTAAAAAATCAACGGAAAAATAACAAAATGGGCCATGGGCCGACCTATGGCGGGCTTTAGACGGAGCTTTTTGAACCTCGGCCCGTTCGGCTTGGCCCGACCCGTATTTTGGTCTAATCTTGATATGACTAACGTGAATGTGAGGGTGCCTTCTAGCTTTTGGAAGTGTATTGGTTAATGATGCTGGATGGGACCTCTCATCTATTTTTGATGATGTGAGATGAACAATCCTTTAGATTTTGGTAGGATGATTGAATGGGGATTTTTTTCGAGGATATGGATATGGTTATATATTTTTCACTTATATGTATATTTTTAAACATATATATTAGTGGATCTACATTCGTATATCATATAAACATATGCAAGTATATATAAGGGAAAAAGGAGTATACTCCCTGGGGGCATGTAACTTACATGATCCCACCCTTTTTTCCTCATTTTTTTTACTTTTTTTAAATGAAACCTATTGAAATTTAGATCACAATATTTCAACATGGTGCCATTCAGAATTTGACTTAATTCGAGACTTCTATTCCCTTCATCAAGACTGTCAAATTTTAACTGTATCAAAATTATTGAAAATGACTCCCTCTAGATGGAAGTGTTAGGAATGTCTATTTTATATTAAATTTGAAACACATATTTAACTTATTATTCTAAGTAAATCTCCCAAGTATCATTTCAAAAAAAAATAGTGGAAAAAAGGTAGGAGCATACTCTTATATGTTCCTAGAAAGCATACTCATTTAACCCTATATATAAACATATATCTAAATATGTTAAAAGTTTACACATAATATGCTGCACTTTGGAGTGATTTTCAAACTAGGAAGATATATATCATTACGTTACTTACTTATTTTTATACAATTTATTTAATTTATAATATTCATATATATATATATTGTATATGTAGTTCATGTAATTTTTGTTTAATTATTTATTATATTCAACTTTAAAAAAATTTCAATCTGAATGTAGGTGTTAGGAGTCATTTGTTATCCGAAGGATAATTGATATCCATTTGGAAAATATTGATATTCTAATCATGATTATCTGTTTCCATATCTGTATCCACATTTAAAGATAAAGTTTGCGATTTCAATCTTCATAAAATATCTGTTTTCGAATCCATATCCATATTCAAAATAGATAAGGTATGCTTACATCTATATCTATATCCATATCCATCCATTCACATCCCTAACTATAAGAGATGCACATATAAGAAATGATTGTAGATTAATTTAGAATGTTGATGGGAAAATGGTTTAAAACGCACTTTATATTGATTTCTAGCGATTTCTTTATTTTAGTATTATACAAATTTACACGTGAAAGCACTAATACATAGACCAACCTCTAAATTATTAAAGCTTACGTGAAAAATGATATTTGTTGGGGAGGATGAGGAAAACATTTGTCACATGTTTTTTTTTTAAATATAGCTGTCTGGGAGGGTCGGTATTGGTTGGATCTTTCCGGGTCAGTAGTGGGATACGAGATAAGAAGGGATTAAAATGTCGTGTCCTTAAATTTTGGTCTGTTTGCAAGACTAGAATATGTGAGATAAGGAGGAATACATGATAGTTATTTGCTAGTCTTCATTCGGTTGAATAAGGAAGGATACATGATAGAAGTTAATTATGTTAGATAAAATCGTAACATAAATGATAGTTGTTTCTATCTTTATAGTGGGAAAGATCGATAGTGAAGGGTACGTTGACTCCAAAACTCAAATATTGATCATATTCAAAGGGATGCAAATTTTGTAAGATAAGGAAGATACTTTGTATCCCTCATACGAGCAACCAGCAGATATTTTATGGTTGAGCTTTGAGGGCACAGTTAGTTTAAAGAGAAGAGAGCGATGTTTGTGGGTTGTTTGGCTTGTCAGATACACTTCGATTTTCAAAGAGATGTATTATGTGGAAAATGTACATGCACATGCACGATTTTTTGATTGATTCACAATGACTCAATTGTAATAGTGGATTCGATAACAAATAAAGTTAGTGGATAGGCATCTATTACGGGTGAAAGTCTTTCTTTTTCTCAAAATAAAAGAAATATTTAGTATATATTTGCGATGATGATGTCCCTTTTGGGTTTGATGATGAAGTCAGAAGGCCTTGCAAGCTAGCGAAGAGGGAGGAATGTATATCATGTATCTCCATGATATCCTCTTTCTTCATGCAAGAGGTTGAAGGGATAGAGTAACTTTTACAAGGGCATATATGCTGAATATATAAGCAATTTGGAATTTGCTTGGTGTAGAATTCTTATTGCAATAGGCCATTGTGCATTTGTGCTTAAAATTAAAAGTATCTAGATATTTCTCGAATCTCCACCAAAATATCTATTTAAGGATGTTGATGAGAATGAATGTAACGTCCACACAAAAATCTACACGACGAAAAATTCCATCTCAAAAGATCTTACCTAATAAATACCATGTAAGGGATCTCATTCGAACACTGCACAAGAAACACAACACATATAACTACAATAAGTATCCACCAATTTTCCAAGAGTTAAAATTCCCATATTCTTTTTGTAAGTATTGTAAGTCCTCTTTTATGAGTTAAATCCTTATATAAAAATTTCATTGCCACTTGTTCGATGCTCCAACAAATTTAGTATTAGAGGAATATCATACTTACACCCTTATTGATTTCTTGATTCTCCACATCATGCCATCCATCTCTAATACCTTTATTTAAATGTACCGGAAGCTCCTTCCTCCCTACAAGAGAATGAGGTTGGTTTGGTTGTGTATGGATGTTGGAAAGGGTTCATGAAAGAAGAGAAAGGGAAAATAATAGTATTAGGTTATGATTAAAAAAAACTTCAAACTTAAACACTCTTATTAGGTTAGTTAAGAAGTGACGTTAGCCAATGATGGGGACTACACGTTCTTTGAAAACTATGGAAAGTGAATGTAATATTAAAAGAATTGTTTATACTAAACACCAATGGGTAAAATAATTTAGTTTATATCTTTTACAAATCCCCAAATTATGAAGAAGAAACTGAAAGCAAAGCAAAAAAAAAAAAAAATAACGGTCCATTAATCTAATGTTCTAAAAAGATATCAATAGACTTATCAATATTAGTTAAGATTTTTTATTATTGTTTTATAGGAGGAGTGATACTATGAGAGCAAAAAAATGTGAGAGCATGAGAGCATGCATTCTGGACCACATGATTCTGTTTTCTCTCTCCTGGTCTTCTCTCTCCTGGTTGGATCATGTGGTCCAGAATGCATGCTCTCATGCTTTCATAAGTTTTTGATACATTTTATTTATTAGTCATTTATATTATTATATTATTTAAGAAGTATCATAATTTATCTTTTCAAAAACACAATTTTTTTGATATAATAAAGGATCTACAATGGTTATATAAAAACAATCTAATTAAAGACCCATGTATAAATATATTTGATATTCAACTATGGGTTTCATTTTCATTGGGGAGAAACTTATGTAAAATATTTTGTATAATTTCAATTTTTTAATCTTGAGTGTGGTAGAATTGATGCATAATTATACCCTTTTCTCATAGAATTATACTATTTTTCATTGTTACACTACTATTCTTAAGTTCCATAAAGAGAGATTGGAACATGAAAAAGAGATCAAATGTCTTAGAGACCATTCAATTGGGGGTTACCCCCACTTTTAGGGGGGTTATACTCAAAACACATATATCTAACTCTTTATTGGGGTCCACTCTCTCCATAAAAAATATGGGTTTTTATCAGTTGTGCCCCTCCGAGATATCGCAATATCAGTTATGCCCCTATCTTTTTGATAATATCAGTTGTACCCTCAACTTCTTGCCGTTTTATCAATTGTGCCCCTCCGTTATTTTGACCGTCAATAAGTTAAACTTAACCATGGTTTAACCAAACTGTCATATAGTTAAGAGGGGCAAATTCGGAAAAAATCCCCCATCTCCCTCATCACCGTCCAATCCTTCCTCCTCCTACTACCACCTGCTCCTCATCTTCGCGATATCGAGTGTAGTGGATCCTATCCGCTCCGACGTGTCTGCGTCTCATGGAGGTCGGCAGTGAAAAAGAAGGACCATCTTTCCCCGAGGACGATCCGCCCATGGCTGGCGCTCCCCAAGGAAATCATGGCCCCAGCCACCGACTACCGTGCGTAGTTGCTGTACACCAACACCGGCAGGACCTACACCATTCACCTCCCCGATCGCCTCCAGAATTGGCTCGTCGGGAAATCCGACGACAGATTCCTTATCTACAAGGACCAGCTCTGGAGGCGCCTCTCGATGATCAACCCCATCATTAGTGCAACAGTCTACTTACCGCTCCTCCCCGCTGCACATTGTCGGGTGGATCGAGTTCTCGTTGTCTCCTCCTCCTCCCCTTATTCTTTTAGGGAAGAAGGCTCTACTGGCACTGGTTCTACCGTGCTGATCATTTGAGGCAAATCGTTTTTGGCATTTACCACCGTCAGAAATATCAAGACTTGGCATTTGTCGATCCGAGATCATATTTACCTTTCTGAGCTCCACATATGCGGAAAGAAAATCTGACTCTTTCGTCAGATTCACCCGAGGAGCGATATGTATTATCAGTTTTCACCTGTGATCTATTCCACGACACCGGTTTCAAGTTGCGGGCCTTCAAATTCTATAGATGTTCGTTGTCCTGTCCAATTTGGGGGTTCATTCCCGGATCACGAATCAGACGATGAATGTGAAGATCCGAACGATTGTGTTAGATTTTGCTGCGAAATCTTTTACTACCCTGTGATTTTGCCCAATGGTGACTTGATCGTAGTGTGCCGTGGTGTCATAGATCCTCCACGCACCGTCATTGTCAAGGTTTACAGGATACCGATCGACCTGCACGGAGAAGCAGAGATCGCTACGAGTATCAGGCGGAGCTCACGGCGGCAATGGGGCGCACCGCTGAGCTGGAGGAGAGGGTGCAGAGACTAGCTGTGAAGGGGCGGATGTGGCTTGATGCAGCAAGGAGCAGCGAGGCGGTGGCGGTTGGGTTTACTGAGAGGGTTCGAGGAGGCGCTCGCGTGCAAGGAGGGGGGAGAGAGCGTCGATGAGGCGTCATGCTGCTTTGACGACGGCGAGGTGGAGAGGGGGAGCCGTAGGAGGAGGTCGTTCCATAGCACACGCCAGCCGGGGGTGGGGGAGGAGGTCGTCGGGGGAGGAGCTCGGGTGGAGGGCGACCAGTCGGGGGTGGGGGAGGAGTTCCGGGCGGAGAGGGAGGAGTAGGAGGTTGGAGGAGGAAGAAGATGATGGTGGAAGAGGAGGAAGAAGAAGAGGATGTGGAGAGTGTGACAAATGACCATTGAACTTTTTCTTTAAAATTAATTCCGCTTATGTCCTCAAAGTTAACGTCCGTTTGTACCGTGGGTGGACGACAACTAACCCGAGGGGCACAAGTGATATAACGAGAAGAAGTTAGGGGTACAACTGATATTACCAAAAAGATAGGGGTATACTGCTGATAAAAACCCAAAATATATTATATTATCATCTCATCTAAAAATTATAAAATACTCAACTTCTACTCACTATTCCAAACTTCAATACAATCACATCACAAAAGTACAAACTTTTTTCGAATTTCAACACAAATCATATCATAATAACTACTCACTTTTTTAAATTTCAATACAATCACATCATACAAACCCTCCCAACTCTAAACTCACCAACCAAACAAGAAAACACAAAAACAGAGTTACCCTCGAACCAAACACACTCTTAGATAATAATTGCTTGCATAAGGAAAGCAGGGCTAGTATATAATGCTGTATGACAGTGTCACACTTGTAAATTGTTGTGATCACGACGATGATGCCAATATTTGTTTTTACTTAAATGTCACTGTGGATGCTTTGTAGCGATATTTACACCATAATTACGTATACTTTCATATTTATTCATAGACCTCGATAATTCATAATTACATAAGAGACCTTAAATAATTATTCCGTCTCACATATATATATATATAACCACGGTTAAGTTAGTCCAATAACTCAACTACTCATGTGTGTTAATCTAACTAGACCACATCCAAGATTACCATTTACCAATCCTTTCCCTTTTTTAATTAAAACTGCCTTCTTCCCCACGACCTCCTCCTCCTCTCCTCCCACAGTAGCAGCAGCAACACTCCGATGCTGCCCCTCGTCGCCCTCGACCTCCTCTCTGCCGCCCTCCTCCAGCCCCCTACGGCACCCCCTACGTCGCCCCTTCCTGCCCCTCCTCCAGTATCCTCCTCAAGCCCCTCCTCCAGCCCCCTCCGCCGCCCCTTCCAGCCCTTTCTCCAGCCCCCTGATCCCTCCCACTTTGCCTATCTGTCCCCTCACCAGAAGCTCGAGCTTTCTGGCGGGAAGGACGACATCGAGGCCCACGCAATGCTCGAGGACAACGCCTAGAAAACTCAAGTGCCCCAGGTCCTCCCCTGGATCTTCCCTCACCAAGCTCCAGTTGAGTCCGCCACGACCCACGACGCTGGCTGGATCTTCTGAGTCTGGCGGAGTCGTCGCCTTCTCCACCTTCGATAATCTAATCAAGTATTATTTATCTTTTAATCAAGCGTTTTATATGCTGCCATGATTATAATAATCTTTCAACTTCTATTTTCTGTATTGAAGTTTCTGTACTTTCTTTCAAATCCTACAGGACTTAATCACTCACAACACATTGTTTTCGATTGTAAATTGTTGTAAAGGACCGAGTGAATCCAGATATCTCTAGTCATTTGTGTATTAATGAGGTTTCATTTGGACATATTATGTAGATTTCAATTTGGAATCATCTGAAATTCAAAATATCTTATGCTGAAATACTAGAATTGCTAGATTGATAGTCTCAGTGAGCCCATTGTTCTTGTTGATGCTTTGAGTTCAGTTCTATGAGAATCAAACCAAGTCCAACCCAAATGAGCCGATTGGTTTGAAATCTACCAATCCGGGAAATTTCGATGCATTCGTTTAGAATTCATAGGTTTATTCATAGGAGAAATGTATAATTTGTAGCATCCTTTTATAAATTTGACATGACTTAAGGGGCAAAATTGTCAATTTTTAATGTTTTCTATCAAAGTTTACGGATAAAATGGAAGGAAACGATTATGCCAGCATTATTCGGGGGGGTTATCTGTGTAATTCATGATTATTCAGGGTGTAATTCATGATTATTCAAGATTATGTAAATATGAAAGTATACATGATTATGGGTTTAAAAATCCCTACTTTATAATATCATATGTGCGATTTTCCAGATAATCATGTTTCTCATTATCTTTGCACTTGTCAAGCAATCTTTATGCTGTATTTAGATATTTATTCTCGAACAAACACTTGAGACTTGTGATCAAAGCACATCTCAAATGTTTCATTGAATGGACAATGCCTCCAGATCGTCCTGCCAACTCTAGATCATGTGTGGGTTTTCTCATTTCACCTTAGACTGCTCAGATCCATATCCCATTACATGTGTGTGCTGAAATTAAACAGAGCGCAGAAAGAACTGTTCCAATTAAATCATAAATTAGCAGCAATCTGTTCTGAAAAAAGTCAATACCATAACTATGCTCATACTTGCTATCAATATCAAGTGGCAGCAATAACTATTTTCAATTACAACACAATAGTGGATCAATCAAGTTGGCTTGATGGCAAAACGAATGCAACTAAAACTCCTGCTCAAGTTTCACAATACATTTTTCAAGTAAATCTCAGCTAGTACATCCGCTGCGCAGATCCTTCTCTGCAGCACATAACTCTACAGAAACACATCGTGGATGGTCCACACTTTCGCTATCAGCTTCACAATAGTAAGGAAGTTCCAACTGCGATGCTACTTGATTGTTTCAAGTAGGATGGCGTTTTAGTTACTCTTGGCAATGGCATTAAGTAATCACTAGTATGTCTGAAGAGCCCTTGGCAACAGACAAGTTCGCTGTCTGCTCGTTGTATTCCACTATCGCGGAGGGCGGACGTTGACCGGTGCTGATCTCATGCACTGTTGCAAAAAGCGGGAACAACCCAAGCCACCCGCGGCTGCTGAGAACCTCGTACAACTCGCTTGCAGTGGAGACCCCCTATATGATAACAGAACACTTTCAAGATTAAGCTGTGGGAAGAGAGAGAGGGGGGTAGGGAGTTGGTCACTCCTGAGCAGCATGTACCTGCAGTTTCTGGCCTTGTAGAAGTTCCGCCTCTAGCTCGTCAAAAGACCTGGAATTGCAAATAATTATGAATTATGTATCAACAAATTTTTTTAAAGTTAAGGAATTTCTTTAAAGTTAACCATTGTGCGATTGCATTTTGCCCTCACATTTTATTTTGTACATCTCAAGCCTACTAAGATTTCTTGTTTACACGTTATCCGTATGAAAAAGAAGAGGCAAGTTGTAGAAGCAGTAGAGGAACAAGGGGTAGTTACTCTAATGCCGTAGATCCACTTGTCTGACATGCTATTTGTTCCTGAATTTCCTATTAATCTACTTTCTATTGCATAGATTTGCAGTGATCTACATCGTGGAGCTATTTTTAATACAGTCTCTTGTGTTTTTCATGACATTTCAACTGGGAAGATGATTGGTGTGGGCCATAAAGAACAGGCAGTGTATCAGCTCACCCAGTCCCCAGTTGCTATTGCTTGCTCCAGGATTCAGTCCTTGTCTTCCACGGGAATTCTTTGGCACCAATTTGGTCATCCCTCTCATAAACTCCGTTACACTTTTCCTCATCTTCCTCCTATTGCCCATATACAGTGTGAGGTCTGCAAATTGGGGAAACACCATAGGAGTATATTCCCGCCCACCCCCAAGTTGGTCATCTAGTCTATTTGAGTTGGTTCATATGGATGTTTGGGGCCTTAGTAGGTATCCATACAGGTTGGGGAATAGTTATTATCTTGTTGTGGTAGATGATTTCTCTCGTGTATCTTGGGTAATTTTCAAGAATAGGTCTGATGTCTAAGATATTATTGCTTATTTTCTTAATGAAATTAAAAATAAGTTTGGTGAATTGCTCGCCATCTTTTCTAGTCAAGTAATCATTCATCAGACCTCATGTAGCCACACTTATGAATAGAATGAGGTGGCCTAGCGCAAGCACTGCCACATTCTCGATGTTACTTGTTCCTTATTCAATCACTAAAGTGTTCTCAATACCTACCGAGGAGATGTGGTTTTGAGTGCTGCCTTTATTATCAAAAGCATGCCCTATACCTCTATTGAGGGGCATATCCCCATAGGGGTGTTTTTTTCCAGGAAAGAAAGGGATTTCCTGTTCCTCCTAAAGTTTTTGGTTGTGTCAGCAATTTTTCATCTTCTTGATCATGGGAGGGACAAACTTGCAGCTCAAACAGTTTAATGTACTTTCCTGGGATATGCTAGAAATCAAAAGGGATATCCTTGTTATGGATCACGGTTGCATAAGCACTATACTTTTACTGATGTCATTTTTTGAATCAATCTTTTTTTTCTCAAGATCTAGTGCTCATGTATCTACCTCATTATCCACACCTATCACTGTAGAGGTTCTGATTCCTCTCCCTCGCACTTTCCCTTTTGAGCATGCTCCAACATCTACCATTGAGGTAAGTAGTACTCATGACATTGAGCTACAGACTGATAGTGATACCATACCAATCACAAACACCATGCCATATACAGATACACGTATACCTCATCCTACAAGGAGTGAGCCACCATCAGATCTTCATGTTCCTATTTCTATCAGGAACCTTCAAAGGTGAAACCGACCACCTGCCTAGATCCGAAAGGAAAAAGGAAAAGGATAGAGGCTTCTACATTCATTCATAAAAATCCTTTACAATAAAGTATAACCCCGATGGGTCTGTGACACGGTATAAAGCTAGATTGGTGACCAAAAGCTCTACACAAACATATGGTGTTGATTTCTTTGACACTTTCTCTCATGTGGCTCGTCTTATACTGAAAGGATTCTTGTGACTATGGTAGTGCAAAAAAAACTCTTTATCAGCATGATGTGAAGAATGCCTTGCCTTTATGCCGATTTACAGGAGGTTGTTTACTTGCAGTAGTCCTACAACTTTGAGGTTCACAACCTCTAGACCTCCCCCTACAACTTTGAGGTTTACTTTGCAGTAGTCCTATGGTGCAATCTCTAGACCTCCCCCGACTGGCTCGGAGCTGCTCTCCAGGGATTGCTCGCTGATCTGGGGTCTGAAGCTCCCGGAGCAGATTGGTTTTTTTCTGTGGCTTCTTAGGCGTAAGCGTCTGATGACAAGGGATAGATGCATGAGGCTGCTTGGGGTTATTTCGGATAGGTGCCTTCTATGCAACGTGGCGATCGAATCGATTGAGCACTTATTTTTCTCGTGCCCCGTGGTGTCTCAGGTTCGGATGGAGTTGGGACCGGCTTGGTGCAACAACGGTGACTTCCAATCTTTCTAGGATTCGGCCCATGCGAACATTCATAGACCGCGGGGGGAGCGGATTATCCCCATGGCCATTCTTTGGGCGGTCTGGAGGGGAAGAAACGACCTTCTTTTTTCAGGCCAACGTTTTTACAAAGAAAAATGTGTGCGTGCTTGTTAATCTGTTACTTGTCGATTGGAATCTGTAATGGGTGGGGTGCGGTGCTTGTTGACCCGCTTGTTCCTGTTATCTTTTTCTTTGGTTTCTAATATATTTTGGGGCGGACACCACCGAGTGTTTCCCCCTCCCTTTCAGACTTCAAAAAAAAAACTTTGAGGTTCACAAGGAGTTTCAGAATGTGTGTTTGCTTAACAAGGCTATCTATGGCCTTAAGCAAAACCCCCGTGCTTGGTTCCATTCAAAGGTCTTTGAGAGCTTGGGGTTCTCCAGATCCTCCTCAAACTATTTTTTGTTAGTGGAGAAAACAAGAAATTGTATTGCTTCTACGTTGATCACATTGTTCTTACAGGGAATGACTCAGAGGGTATTGCTGATGTGAAGAGATTGTTAGCAAAAAAGATCGTCATCAATGACCTTGGGTCATTGAGATACTTTTTTGGGATAGAGTTTACCCATAGCAAGGGGGTGTTATGTCTTAGAGGAAGTATGCCACTGACTTGTTGCGAGATGTTGGGATGTCAGGATCCAAGTATGCATTGATTCCTATGGATCACAAAGAACGAATATATGAGACAAGTGATGCCAGTGATACCACCGACTACAAGCATCGGGTTGGCAAGGTACTATATTTAACCATTGCCAGACCAAATATCTGCCTTGTTGTTGGGAAACTGAGTTAGTTCATGGAATTTCTTACTCAGGCTCATTTTGATGTTGCTATGATGGTACTTAGGTACATTAAGTCCACTCCAGGGAAGGGACTTTTGTTTGCTAAAAGTGTCTCTGTGGACCTTGTGACGTAATCTAATGCTGATTATGGATGATGCTTAGTTGACAGAAAGTCAACTGCCAATTTATGCACTTATATGGGAGGTAATATGATTACATGGAGAAGCAAAAAAACAGGCTGTAGTTTCTCTCTCCATTGCTAAGGGTGAGTATAGGGCAATGGCCCATGTTGTTGCTGAATTGGTGTGGATTAGGACAAGTTGACTGACATACATATTTCTGTCCCTGGAATGATGGAGCTTAGATGTGACAATCAAGCGGCCATATATATTGCAAACAATCTCATGTTTCACGAGAGTACAAAGTATGTTGAGATTGGTTGTCACTTCACTCGAGATCTCGTTCAGAGGGGGTTGTTACAGACTGTAGCAGTTACTTTGATGATCAAATTGCAGATGTTTTCACCAGTCCTCTACGACACCCCCCAGTTGAACGTTGCTGCAGCAAGTTGAGCATGATTGTCATATATTCTCCATCTTGAGGGAGAGTGTTAGATGATATTATTGAGAAGATGATTGGTATTAATTATTTTGAATTTAATTGGTATTATTCCTCTTTCGTATTTAGTGCTTTTATACTATTTTGCTATATTTGTTCTAGCCTCTACACATATATATAAAGATGCAAAGGACACTGTAATAAGACATCCAATTCTTCTCATTCTACAAACAATTATAGTAAATTAATGATGTTGTGAGCATCTAAAGTCCACCTGAGGATATTCATGGATATGGAGGGGATTGGTAAGGTTTTGCTTTGAACGTTGCTGCAGCAAGTTGAGCATGATTGTCATATATGCTCCACCTTGAGGTAGAGTGTTAGATGATATTATTGAGAAGATGATTGATATTAATTATTGTGAATTTAATTGGTATTATTCCTCTTTTGTATTTAGTGCTTTTATACTATTTTGCTATATTTGTTCTAGCCTCTACACACATATATAAAGATGCAAAGGACACTGTAATAAGACATCCAATTCTTCTCATTCTACAAACAATTATAGTAAATTAACGATGTTGTGAGCATCTAAAGTCCACCTGAGGATATTCATGGATATGGAGGGGATTGGTAAGGTTTTGCTTTGAACGAGTTAGATGGTATGAATTGAAGGTTTTAACTCTATTTTTCAAAGTTTAGGAAAGCGGTACACATATGCATTCGGACAAGTCACAAAATACTGAATAAGCGGTATGCGGGGGCATAAGCGGGGTATATGCGATTCTATGCGCTTTTATAATTTTTAATTTAAAATTATATATATAGGGAAAAATGGGGTTGCTCCCACCCCATTTTTCGCAATGTTTTTCATTTTTTTGGAAAATATCACCATGTATATTCATCCCTATATCCCTCCTATATGTCATTCGAATTTCATCAGAAACAGAGACTCCTACGGCCTCCATCCAGACGTCATTTTTTTAACGGTCCTCGGATTTTTTAAATCGACCCTATCTGGATGGAGGTCGTAGGAGTCTCCATTTCTAACGAAATTTGAATGGCATATAGGAGGGATATAGGGATGAATATACATGACAATATTTTTCAAAAAAAAATAAAAAAATTGCCCAAAATGAGGCGGGGTAGCCATGTTGGCTGCCCCAGGAGGCAGCCCCATCAACCCCATATAAATAATATTACTACTGAATTCATGTATCAAAGTGGAGTTAAAGAGGTACTAAAAAATGATTCATGTTAGATGGTTGAGTAGATGCCATTAATTACCTAATATTTAATAACAAAAAATATTTATCCAACAAAACTTTTACATAATAGATAATTCATAATAACAAAACTTCAATACCTATACATGCATATTTGCAATACATCAACAAACCCTCAATTGACATATATTAAAATATTAGACGATACATTCCATTCACTCATAAAAACAATACATGGGAAAAATATAAAATATTGCGCATATCAAATGATATAATACATTGCAATTGTATAAAAAATGCATTGCATATTCTTATAGCTGATGGAGGAAGGGACGAAGCTACAGAGGTAAGCACTAGAATGAGTGGATTAGACAGTTGGAGCTGTTGGAGACTGAGCACCAAGCTGCTAGAGCAATATGTGGAGTGTATGCAGGATATGCGGGCCGCATATGCGCTTAGGGCATATAATGCACTGATTCATAAAATCGGTTCGGTCTGCATGCCACATTGGTATATGCGATCGCATATGCGGCCTGAACGGTCAATTCCATGAACACTACTATTTTTTCAATATAATCTTGGATTTCATCACTTTCTATATGACTAATAACAATCTAATCTAAGCAGGAGTAATTGGATTATTTGTGAAGAAAAATTTCATCACTTTCGATATGATTAATAACAATCTAATTTGACTAGGAGTAATCGGATTATGTGTGTTGAAAAAGACCGTGTGAGACATGTATATGACGGTAAAGATCACCTCAAAGGATGATCATTCTCCATGTAACTTGTAAATGAGAAGAATGACTTTACCTAGTGGTAGAAACAAGTGAAAAATATTCTCATAAGTCATATGAGAGGGACTTGTGAAATCTCTCTAGAAAAAAATGTAAGGCTATAATCGATGGAGAAATATGGTTGTTAAGAGATGTGAAACCTGTCACAAAGTACAAGAAGTCTGTTGTTGTCGACAATATTCCAGTCATAAATCCACATGATATGACTAAGATCTGGAAGAAGATCAAGAGATGATGCAAGTCTAAATTTAACAAACATGTTATTGAAGAAGTTGTATGGTTTAAGGATGACTATGGTGACATGAACTAGATGACAATTGATGAGTTCAACAAAATTTTAAGGATATGCTTACACTTGAAAAAAAGACCTAGACAGAAGAGCCGCTCTTCAAGGAGGAGTGCGAGAAATTAACCTTGTTGATAACTGTTGCATCTTTTTATGATAACATTATGACAATGTTTCTCTATGGAAAAACGACCATCACGTGGGATGAGACTGTTACTATGATCTTATGAATGCGTATTGATAGAGATCGCGAGATAAGATGACAAAAAATGAAGGCCATGTGCTGTTAACATAAAACAAGCATTTCGTATCGAGCGAGATGAGGATTAGAGGTCAATCCAAGTCAAAGAATCCAGACATTTGCTTTCATTATTATAAGGAGCAAAAAAATTGTTGAGGTCCAAGATGTGAAAGAAAAAGAAGAATGAGATGGAGAAGAAAAATATATGCTATTTTATCTCAGGTAAGAGGAGTCTCTTACAAGAGTTGGACTGGAACCTGAAAGAGTGGTTGCAATTACAAGAGTTGTTTCAGTGCGATTTCTCATGTTTGATGGGAGTGCGCAAGCTCTAACAAATGTCAGAGATGTGCCTACAACCTGAATGAACATATTTTCACAGGTTCAACCGGAAAGAATATGCTTTTACAGTAATGACAAAGTCACGAGGACATCAAATTACTATTAAATGGAAGGGGAATGAATGATTGTGACGAGGTTCTGGATCGATCAAGTGTTTAAAAGGGGATACATATTTGTGTTTTATAAATAGAAAGTGCTGTAGCCATCGATATTTTACAATATTTCGCACTATAAATAAAGAAATTTTCACGAGCACCAAATCTTCCTTAAGTAGTAAGTTTGCATACTATATCGATACTCATGAAAGTGTAGGCATCAGATTGTTATTGGGGTCGAAATCTATGTAATTCACTCATTTCTACTTACTATCTTGTGCATTTTTGAAGTCAAATAAGTTATTTTTTTGTTAATGAAAGCTTAGGGATCTTGAACGTTGAAGATATTTGATAGTAATTAAGATGTTGAGGATTTACGGTGATGCAGGGAATTGTCTCATTATTCAGAACAAAAATTAATATCATAGGAATGAAGATAGAATAATCAACAAGATTACAGTGGTTTATACTTTGTCGAGAGAATTGAATACATTTACCGCTCTATGGCATGTTAAAGTACTGCAATTCAAGGAGAATCATAAGAAACTTCAGAAAAGGGTTATTTTCAGAGAAAGTAATGGATACTAGATAGTATCAGACATGTTCCACTCCGTTTAAATGTGCTGATGTTATTTTTATCGAAAACAATATGTGCTAAAAGGGGTAACAACTTAGTGAATACCTTTTTCCGCCATTCCTTGCAAAAGCTTCCGCAACCTTTCTGTTTCTTCCTCCAACTGCCATCATTTATCGATAAAACAGTTATTATCAGCAGACGAGGTGATGCTTTTTTCAAGCATTACTATTCAGGGCGAAAACATCGCATCTCTTGAAATTTCAGATACCGATATGGATATTGATGTGAATGTCTTGTGTATGTGTAAATGCATGGAATATTGCTTCCTAGGTGAGATGTCATAAATAAGTATATAATGTTGCAAAAAGAAAAAATAATTTGATTTCGTATATACCATGTGTGTGGATATGGTAGGGATATGAACAACTATGATCATATCAATTGGAATTCAGATAAAAAATCTCGATATGTTAGGATCCATTTAGACCCGAAACTACTGCAATATCTACTAACAAGTGAAACTGAGAATGCATGCAGCTTTCTTACGGCATGTGGTAATGAGGTCGGCTACACCGCAGCTTTCAAAAAATGTGTTGTCTTTGACCGAGGGGAACATGAGCTTCGAGAAGGCCTTCATTTCTCTCAAGCCGATCCTCATAATAGCCGCCTGACATAATAGCAGTTAGAAGTTAATCACGGAATATCGCGGTCTTTTTTAACAATTTCTTACTTTTTAATACCTTGGTGTTATTTCCCATGTCCAATCCATCAACAAGACCTGCAGTTTTTGCAACTATTATATTTTAACATGTGTGGTTTCATTCCACTACTGAAACAAAAGGTATTTTCAAATCACCTGCTGCTATGGCCACCACATTTTTCAGCGTTCCACATAGTTCCACACCCTCAATGTCTTGTACCTGTTCGTGCAGTGGGTTTTAAAGCTACTCTTATAAAGATTCGGATAACATTTCCTCAAAAAAAAATCTTGAACATAGCACATAGAATGTTTTTGTAACGTCCCGGGCTTAGGTCCCCGGTCCGTTATTGAGGAAAACTGGCCATGACAACTTGTTGGGTTCGAGCCCAAATGGACCCGTTGACAACCACCCAAAATGCTTAAGCCCAAGTTGTCAAGTAGTAGTCCCCACCACTTATAAACCACACCCACACTTCGTGAGTTTTAGGTATGACACTATGTTTGGGGTGTTGCAGTATTGAAGCTATCCTTCCTACATTTGAAGTTGAACCGAGCTAAGGGTAATAAATTTTGGTTGATATGAAATGATTTAAATGGGAATCACGAGTTATGCAGATAATCAAATAAATAAGCAACCAATTTGGATCTACCGGAGATACGAGAAAATACGGGGTGGTGAACAGTTCCACCCATCTTTGTGCAATTGCTCGATCCCCCTTATATCCAACTGTTGCTTCACTGAACTTCCCCACTGCAATCTGTAACATTTAATCACCACAAAACAAAGAAGGATAAACTAAGATCAGATAGAACGATTTTGATCTAGATATAAAATCGGAGAAACCGTACCTCATTGGCAATGTTTGCTCCCATGAGGACGCAACAGTTTACGTTGAGAATTTCAGAGATGAGCCTGGAAATCATGCACGGGCCCTCCATCTTGACCTCCATTCCCTTGATGAGCGAGATGGCCTCCACATCTTTTCTTATCTTCCCGACTAGTCTCTTACATATCCCTTCTACAAACTGGTGCGGCATCACGAATACCAACATGTCTGCATCTTTCACTGCATTTTTTTCGTTTTTAAAGTAAATTTAAAGCAGTACTTCCACCTAAATTATGTTCTGCAACAGAGAACAAAGTTGAAATATTCAATGGAAAGTTCTCCTTTTGTTCTTCTAATAAATTAATATCTTAGTGATAATACCCAATGAAAAAAAATTAAGTGGAAGTCTTCTGGGAACAGTTATCTTAATCTTATAACCTCTGTGGAAAAAAAACTGTACCAGTTACTTTGGACTTTGGCCTCATTTGTCTTGAGAATATTCTCAGTACTCAGAACTTCTTATTTCTAAACAGAATTCTTTCCTGATCTCTCAAGATCAGGATCTGCAATCACATTTTTTCCAAGCTTTATTCCGGGCAAGTACTTAACATTTTCCTGTCAGATTGAGAAGACGAATCAAAGCATGTAACCGAAACTTAAAAGTTACAACTCAAAGACGGGTAAATCGAAAGGATACCACATAAGTTGGATTTTATTACATTTTTTCTGTTGATGACCTCTGTGAGTTTCTCACCTCCAGGTAATGTCTCCTCATACACCCACATCTTTACTTCATCTGTCAAAAATATATGTCATCTATCAGAAGGCATTGCACATGTATATTTGCCCACAGATCTTGGTATGAAAAATCGAGAGATGATTAATATAAGCCAACTAACCAAGCAACCGTATGCGGAAGTCATGTTAAAAACCTCATAGCGGAGAAAACTAGGGGATAGACGGATCATCATCCATATGATAAGGATTCACGAGAGCAGAAATACATAGTACATGGTAAATACACCAAATACGGGTCATAACATGTGCAATGAGCGTGCTTATCGATGATGGAATTGCATCAAGCAGTCCAAAATTCAATAACTCTTATGTTAACACTTGTTTATTCTAAGGGCAATGTGTTTCTTATTCTGGTATAAGCATGATCTTCGATATCAAAATGGAATATCTTTGTTCCTTGTCCACTGTGCCTATACCTTGCATTGATTAATCATGTCCTTCCTGATACAATAAATTGTTACTGAATATCATCATTTGAAGAAAATGTTAGCAACCTTCTCTTCTCATTCAACATGTCGCGAATTGCGACATCCATCACTTTCATCCTCTTCTTCTACGAATGCTCTATATAGAAAGAACCCGTTATCAACTTAAAGTGCGGAGACAAAGGATATCTCCTGCCCTGTTGACATAATACAATTGTAATTGGGTTTAAAAAGGACTAGCGTCGCAGCTTGTTGCCCACTTGCCTCCTATCGATGTAATCCCTCCTTTCTAATTAGTCGTACCTATCATCTTCCCAGAAAACACAAGAAACGGTAAAAATGGCTATGTAATTATGTTCTTTGATGATTTTACCAATAGAAAAAGGGTTTCAAAAGGATTTTAGTCTTTGTATCCAATAGCATTATTAACTTGAATCTAGGTGTTCCTAGTCCAAGGTTAATGCTCTCCTCCCCGGTAGCCCGATCGGTATGCTCATCGTCGCAACTATTGTTCCTCACCATGACTGTGAAATTGAACAATCCACATTGCAGGTTCACATCACCATGAGAGGATTTGCAGGAAATCACATTAATCCAGTTTTTACTTTACCTTCTGAATCACCACTCAGTCAATTAATCTTCAAGAAATTCAATGACCCATTTATCAGGAAGATACAGAATTGGATTACAGATTCAACAGAATGGGATAAATGGTAAAAGAACATATGAGTGAGTTGAAGTTACCATGAAAGGAGGGGAGGCGGAGGGTGTTGGAAGCAATGAGCTTGGAGGCGACGCTCCCCCAATTGCCACTCCCCACCACCGTCACCCTCCTCGTCTTCC
Source organism: Ottelia alismoides (assembly GCA_037367405.1). Lineage (NCBI taxonomy): Eukaryota > Viridiplantae > Streptophyta > Magnoliopsida > Alismatales > Hydrocharitaceae > Ottelia > Ottelia alismoides. The sequence continues at coordinate 625,184 of JAZKJV010000214.1, forward strand.
TCTCCTCCTTCTCATGCACGTGACTATTCTCCCTCCCGCTTGCCATTGCCGCTGCCTTGGCACCACCCACCTCCCTCCCTCCCTTCTCCTATACAGTGATGATGGTTGGTGCCTCAAAGGAGGAGGGGATGTGGGTGGTGGTGAGAGATAGGAGGAAAGGGGAGAAAGAGAGACCAGAATCTGTGATCTATCTATTGATCATATATATATATATATATATATATATATATATATATATATATATATATATTGGGAGAGAGACATAGATGGAGAGGTTATAGATAGGTAAGACCGTAAGACTAAGAGGAGGGTGGGCAAGAGAGATATAGAGAGAGAGACGTTAAGAACAATGTCGGGGTCTCGTCTACATGTCATGGATGGGAATCGGACGGAGTCCACGATGGACACTGGTCACATGGCCTGCTGGATCCGTTCGATCGTATTCCTTCCTAATCCATAATCTTATCGAGGATTGTCCCATGTTCACGTGGACACCAAATATTATTTCTATGATAAACCTACATTGTTGTATTTACATTCCTGCAAGTGCTGTTAACTCCCTCGTAAGTTGTCATTACCCCCTGGTTTCACTGTGGAATCCACTAAGTAGGGGATTGTTAAAAGTAGTTCAGGCAGGGAAGGTCGTATCGATATCAATATCGTTTCAATACGATATTTCGAAGATATATCGGCGACATATCGCCGAATTAAATATCATCCTACGATAGAAGGAAATGCCTGAGAACTTGGATATATCGTCATATCGGTACATATATCGGTCGCATCTCGATATCGATATATTGATGATATATTGCCGATATACTGCGAAATTTCCTTCCATGGTTTCGGAGCGAGGAATTACTCATTCAAGGGTTGCAATGGTTTTATTTGTAGTATTCTTATATATTATTTTGGAATTTTACTATTCTTCCGTTTTATGGGATGGAATTTCAATGAATTAGATATGATTTGTAAGAATTATGATGTCCTGCTTTTTCGGTAAAAAAAATCTTAGAACTCAAATTTCTAGGACGTCTTCAATTCTTTCGGTTATTCTTTCCCCATCTCCATGTTCATTACTAACAAAACATATTATTCAAAAATATAAAATATAAATTTCAATGGCTTTTGTTGCTATGACCTTCCTTTATACTCATTATGCCTAGCATTGAATAGACTGAGTATTCACCTTATCCATTCTCAAATCAATATTCATAACTATTACCTAGACACCAAAGAAGAGTTCGACCTGATGCTTTATTTCTATCCTAGTTGATCTTGATTCGATATTAGAAGTATATCGATTGTTCCTACGCCTCATGAAGTGATAAGTACTTGAACATGTACTTGTAAACTCCCCATTTGTCATTATAAATGTTGGCATACTTCTACACCCGATATATCGTACAATCCTTTGCGTGCGCTAATGAAACATGTATACCATTCATAATGTCCTCCGATATAAATTGAACTTAAAAAAAAGGAGTTGGAGATCGGGGATGCGAAATTATGATAATATATTTCACATACAGTAGTGATGTCAAACAACAACTAACATTATGCATCATAAAATAATCTTTTATTTTGTAATGGGATTTTTACACCACAACTCCTACCGTTTTTTTGTAATTTCACCACAATCCCTGATGTCTTCGTATTTACTATATGATTTCTGCAAAATTACTAACCTTTACACCATGAGCACTATTGCTAATTCCCATCAATTTGACCGTTAAAATGAACAAAACTCGTTAAAAAATTTTGATACCTACCCTTTTGGATGATCAAATTTACTAAGTAATATCCCCTCCCCCTCTTCTTGCCATCCTCCCCTCCCCTCCTCTGCATGTTGCCAGCACCAGCAACAACAATAAGTGGGAGGAGAGTTGGAGTAATACCAACATCGATGGTGGTGGAGGGCTTGAAACCCAATCTTGATGATGGGTTTCTTCCTATTTTGTGCCAAACTTCGATGGTTAGAGTTAAGATCGATGATGAAGTAGTGTCGTCGAGCATGATAGTTAATGATGGGTTTATTCCGATTTGGTGCCAAACTCTGATGGCTAGAGCCCTCAGGGGTTCTCTAGATCAATCCATCTCATCCACTCTCTTATAATTGACAGTCAACTATTTTATGACGACATTTGTAGAGGTCGCGTGATCAGGGGGAGATAGTGCTACAAGAGGCCAACAATCCCCAACGATTACATGCACTAGGGAGGAGGAGGCGCATCAATTTCATTATTGGAAAGGGAGATGTCACCTCCTTTGTATGGGGGAAGGAGAAGGGTTGACATTGATGAAACTAGATTTCATCCACCTTAAAATCGAAAATGGAGCAAAATTTCTTAACAAATATGATCATGCATGCATTAATATTCATTTATTATAAATTCATACTGGTAAAATAGAAATACCTTTTTATCTTTCAAAATCTCTTAAAATATATGCAAATAGAAAAAAAATACAAAAATAATATAGAAATATAAAAAGATAGTCAATTGTACATAAAATAATCAGACTACAAATATTTACACAAACAAAGTTCAAACATTCATAAGTAATTGTATATAACTCCTACTAAATTAATTTCTTTTAAATTAGCTCAATAAAAGGTATAGAAAGATATAAATGCATCATAAAAGTACCATCATAAATAATTGGTAAATGGAATCGATTCACTTTTTCCATATATACACACATTCTTGAATTTATATATTGAGCACATAAATTCCAATTCACTCCAGCTTTCTTTTAAAGTTTATTATTTAAAATACATTAAATTATTAAATACTTTGAAAATGATCGTGGATTATTTGTGAAAAGTAGATTTCAAGACCTATTTGTGCAACTTTTATTATTTTTTCTTTCTTTCGTACAGAGGTTGTTTTAAATCCTTTTCTTTTAATTTTTTAATTTAATTTTATTATTTGTATATTCTATTTCCCCTTAAAATATAAATTCAACTAAAAATACAACATTAAAAATAAACAAATATAGGTCTTTCTATACAAGTCAAGTTGACTTGTATTCTATTTTTACTTATTTCTATACTTTTCATTCAAACAAATTAAACCTCAACAAAATTGTATTCAAGTAATTATAACAAGAGGTAAAGAGGGTTGCCTCCTGGAGAGAGCTAACTTGGCTCCCCGTGCCATTTCGCCTATTTTTTATTTTTTTTTGAAAATTTCATCCATGAATATTCATCATTATATCCTTATATTATCTTATTCAAATTCCATGCGAAACATAGACTCCTTCGGTCTCCATCTAGACAATCATTTATTAACGGTAACATAATTGATAAAAACGATCCTTCTATGTTATTCTAGTGGTAATTGTACCAAGGTCGAGCTCAGGAAACAAGGGTACTTTTGTTTCTTGGTTTAACTTAATCAATGTATCGAATTAATTATGATGTGAATTCCTATTTAAGAAAACAAAGCAAGTAAGATAAGACGTAGAACAAGTATGCAAATAAAATAAAAGAGAACCGGGAAAGAAAGACAAGTACATCTGTTATTATAATTTTTCCTCTAATAATGTGATCCATCAAATCTTCAATGAATGTCACATATCTAATGAATGTATTCAAGAAATATTTGCCAATTTACCACTCCAAGTGGCAGACTAAAAGGTCAATTAACAATTTACAAAAATGATTAAGATTAAATCAAATTAATTCTCGACATTCCTATTTTCCTGCAATAATTAATTCCTCAAAGGCTCAGTTTTTATCCTTGCTAATTATCCTTGCTAATTAGGGAAGTAAATTATTCAATCCTCCTCAATTGATTGAATTCCTGCAAAGAGATCAAATTCTGTAAAGTAGAATTGCAAAATGTACATTAAGAAGCCTACATAAATTAATTTAATATCCCATTAATAATTTTATTTAATCAAGCTCTGCTCTATTCACAAATTATATAAAATAAAGGAACATAAAATAGGCTTTCAAATGACATAAATTATGCAAAATTTGGAATTTAAATGAGAAAGATATTTAATGTGTAAGTTCAAGGAGTAAGATGCAAGGAAATATAAACATTTATAACAAAAAATGTGCATTAAGAAGCCTACATAAATTAATTTAATTTTCCATGAATATAAAGTAGAAATGCAAAAATGTGCATTAATAAGCCTACATAAATTAATTTAATCTCCCATTAAAAATTTGATTTAATCAAGCTTTGCTCTGTTCACAAATTATATAAAATGAAGGAACATAAAACAAACTTGACATAAATTATGCAAAATTTGGAATTTAAATGAGAAAGATATCCAATGTTGAAGTTCAGGGACTAATATGCAAGGAAATATAAAGACTTATAATCAAAATAACCATGATTGGGACTTATCTGCATTTTTCAAAACTTAAAGGGATCTACTCTATAATTTAGCCCAAAGAAGGGGCATAAGCATGATTCCCAAAACCCGATGGGGATTGTATAAAAAAAGCCCAGGTGGGCACGTGGGAGCACGTGTGAGGAGGACCTAGAGGTAATTGGCTAGAGTTGGAGGGATCCTTCTGCAAATTATTCCCATCCACGTGCCTCCTACATGGAGCGTGGCATGGCTCAGGTGGCACGTGGCATGGAGTGGAGGCACATGTGTCCAATCCTGAAGGGGCAACGTAGAGGTTCGGGCATGTTCATGTGTCGTCAGATTTGATCAATCGAATGGTTCGGGAATGTGGTGCTGATGAACGGTGATGCGATTGCTACAAGGTTTGGTCACATGGGTATGGAGGCTCAATCAGGTGTCGTCGAATGGAGATCTAATGGATCCTATACTCTGTCTTCCTCCATGAGTGATGGCAAAGAGGATGGGCTTTAGAGAGCCTCCCCGAGCTCCTCCTAGGTCCTGGAGGTTGGCTGAAGGACCTGGAAGCTCGGGAGGGCTACGACGAAGGTGTTGGAGGTGTCACAGAGCTGATGCAGTACTTGAGGTGATGTGGTACTGCTGGGTCATCGGAGACGAAGGAGGAGAATGGAATTGGGTTGTGTCGTCTGATTAGTTAATGGAATGGGGGTACCTGCAGGGTTAGCGGGGAAAAAACAAAGTGAAATAAAAGGGAGAGGAGGCCTTTAGCGAGTGAGAATAGGAGGAGAAGTGGAGCTCGAGGTCTGTGCAAGACCTAGAGGCGGAGCAAGGCGGAGGGAGGTCTGGAGAAGGAAAGGGGGATCATGGAGAATCCGGAGAGGATTAGAGAGGTGTGCCAGGATGAAAGGGAGACCTAGGAGGATTGGAAGTACTATGATGTGTGCAGTAAAAATAGGAGAAATAGAAAGGGGCAAGATGGTCTAAAGTACCTAGAGATGTGCGACCAAGAGAGGTAGAGCGAAGAAGAGTGGATTCTCCTAGGATTGGAACCGTATGGATCGCCTGGGAAGTGGAGGAGGAAGGCCTCACTCTCGGTGTTCGCCTTAGAGCTGTCATGCATAAAGCTCAGTAGCTCTATAGAGGAAGCAACAATAGAGGTCGAGACCTTTAGATCGTGCCTAAAAGAGGGTCTTCATCAGAAGGTGGTGAACTGTGGTTGATGTCACCAACCATAACATTGGTTCTCACTCGCTTTCTCGTTTAGCTCAAAAAATGACCGATCGACGCATAAATTTGGTGGTGACTGAAGATGGATCTTTATAAGAGCTGGAGTAACTGATGGCGGATGGGGAGAGCGATGGTTGGAGGCATGAGAGGAGTTGGTCATTTATGAGAAAGTGGGCTTTGATGGTGAGTGAAGGTGGCGACATTACATGCACATAGTTGATGGTGCATGTAATGACCAGGGGAGTTGGGTACTTATGGAGAATCAGGATTTCAAACAGTGTTTAGGGTTTTGTTGATGAAACTGCAATAGAGGGACGAAGGTGAAGCATATGAGGAATCCTTAAGTGCATCACGGAAGTGTGATGAACGCATCATATGCGATCGGAGCGGCTAGTCGCACTAGTTACTAAGTGCAGCGGAATTAAAAAAAATAAATCATATGATGAAACCACATGATCACAAGAATGTGTCTTGGATCGTTTCATCTAACCACAAAGTATTAGAAATACCTCTTGAAGCATGGTTGCGATCACTAGATCTCTAAAGCAAGAGATCCTCTTGACTCAAGTCCGATCTACGAAGATGGCACTTGCGGGCGCGATGATGAGATGTGTGCTTCCCGCAATCCTCAACGAAGATCCAAGCCTTGAATCTCCTGATTTTGTCCAACGAAATCCGACGTCTCCTTTTAGAGCAAGAAGCCTCAAAGAAGATGGAGATCCACGAGCAATCGAAGCAACAACACGACATCGTAGATGCGCTTGTTATTCCCTCAAGATCACAAGGTGGACGGCCACCTTTAGAGAGAGAGATGGTGAGAATGAGAGATGAGAGAGAGAGAGAGTAGAAGTGTATAATGTATTTCAAAGGGGCTAGGGTTGCCCTCTTTATATACTAGTTTAGGAGTCCATGGATCACAATCCATGGCATACACAAAATCAATGGTTAGATTGATATGTGTTTTTAATCAATGACCATGATCATTGTTGTTCAAAAACAACGATATATTAATTTTTATTAAATTAAATATATGTTGCATTATCATCAACATAATTTAATTCAATAAAATCAATTATCATAAGATAATAAGATAATAATTAAAAGAGATGATAATTCACCCATAAAAATGTGGGGCGTCACCCATGACAAATTCATGGGTGACGCCACCTCATATTTTGGTGGATTATCTCCTCCTTTTTATTTTTATCTCATTATCTCTTAATTATTCGCAACAACATTTATTGCAAAATTATCCACTAAGTTAATTTCAAATTAATTAGTGAATATTTCAAACATGCCATTGAAAATTTGTGAATTATATTCACAACCCAAACTAAATTGTAAATTACATTTCCAATTAACTGCTTATTGTGAATCCAATTCACATTAACAATTAATAAATGCTTTTTACAAAGGTGCTCTCTCTCTCTAATATATTATAAATCATATTTATAATATATACACAGATATTATGGATAACATGTATAGCACTATCCACAATCTGCATTTCCTTGATAATTAAATCTCATTTATTTATCTTGGATAATCATTCTCACAATATGAATCCTATTCATATTATTCTTGATAATTAAATCTCATTTAATTATCAACATCTTATTACTTGGATACATAATTCATCAAAGGAATTATTCTTGAACTCCTTCAATAATAATGTGCTTTCTCTGCGGATACTTGGAGATAAGGACATGGCGATTGTATTGTTCCACATATAGTGACTTGGATGTTGAGATCTCATCTCAAATCCAGATCTCAAGGACCTCCCATAGATGCTTGATTAAATCAAGTTTGTATACTTAATCTTCTCATTGCATCTGAATCTCATTCAGATCAATGTCCAATACTTGGACTAAGATTAAGTTACTTCTCTACTGAGAGGAATCGCTAAAATCCAGACATGTTTCATCACTCCATCGGAATGGAAGCATCATGGTTATACAATCGTTTATGATCACATCACCCTTAGGTATTCCCAATGCCTGTATATCCTGCATACTTGAAGACTTATGATCAACCTGAAGATTAAGATCAATTTTACATTGTATTCTTAGGGTTTGATCATCAAGTTTCTCAATCTTAGTCATTGGGAATCAGTATCAATCATATGCTTTCCCAAAGCATATATCATACCTTCAAATTATTATCATGCTTCCAAAGCACGACGACCATGCATCGAATTTGATCGGTCCCAATACCTCATGAGTGAGCTCATGTCTTCCAGTTCACAAGTGAACCTGTATGATCCCTTTGAGAGATCATATTACTCATATGCCCTTACATGCACACCAGCTCGTCGGTGTATAGACCTTGATTAGGTCATCAACCTATTGGTCTGCCAAATGTACACACTCAGGCAAATAGTAACACATCTGTCTCTGGTCAGAGGATGTGTGCCTATGCTGTGACAGTATTCAACATAGGACTTAGGTTATCTCTATCTCATTAAGTCAACTCTTTGACCTAACTAATCTGACACCTCCGAATCACTATTCCCATGCAGAGGACCTGCATCAAGAGGTCGATCAGATATCAGCCTTTGTGAGAAAGGATTTCCATCTCCTACTCAGGTTGGAGATCATCTCTTAATAATCATTTGACGGTGCTTGATGAGTCCTCTATCTAACTCTTTAGTTATTCATCCAAACACCAGCCTCTATGGTTCATTTAATGAATCAACATCTATACGATCATCAAGATGGCCATGGTACATAACCCTAATTATACAGAGGGTCTTTATAATGCATTCATTCATTTAATTTCAGAAAAGGAGTGAAACATCAATAACTTTTATTGATAAAACATATATATTACAATAACATTTATTGTAAGAATGGTTCGCCTGGGGCTCACATGTCCAACAGGAGGTGGAGTGCTGGGAGGTGATCGGAGAGGGCATCCATGGAAGGGGAAACAGTCAAAGAAGGTGGCACATCGGAGAGGGATAGAGGAAGGATGTACACTGAGCCATTAGATCATCGGAGATCCCACGACCAAGGAGACTCATGTACAAAGCACATGAGGGGGAAATGGGGTTAAACATGAGTAATATTGGTCATTAGATAATATTTGATCCAACGACCATGAATGAAGTTGCTATGGGATAAAAGAGGTTGACCAGGTTAAGGGAGTGGGTTGACCTAGCGTGTAGTGGCCAAACAGGTGGGTGCCATGTGGCGTGAAATGTTAACATGATGTTGACGAAGGAATAAAATAAAATAAGAAATAAAATAAAAGGAAAGATCAAATGAAAAGTGGTCAACATGAAAGTTGTTGGTTTCAATGAGATTTCAACTTTATGAAGTATCCAAAAACAAAAGAGGTCATCTGTATAAAATAATATTTTTTGTATATGTATTAGTTTGATAATAAATACTCATATTTTATATATTATATTTTTGTATTTTTATTTGTTCTTTTACTAATGATGAATATATATATATATATAACATTATTCTAATATTTATGGATTGTTTATGTATTTTTATAAGCTAGTAAAAAGGTGAAATAAATCTTTTTGGATGTAAAATGATCTCTAATATATCAACAATCTTTTTGGATGAAATATATACAACATATACAAAGACAAATCTTTTTGTTTCCTTTTGATGTTTATGCCTTTTATGGATTTTAATTCTTTATACCAAATTAGTAAATTATTCAAAGAATGTAAATGTAAAAGAGTTAAGTCGAAATAGTTAGTTTTTGTACATAAAATAATAAGCTTAAGTCAACTAGATGTTAGGGTTTACAATAATTAGTCCTAATTTCATATCCTATTGACAGAGTTAATTAAGTCAAGTTAGAGGATTTATTTGGTGAATTATTAAGGGATTTTTTATAAGACCATCATATAAACTAGATGAAATATGGATTCATCAACAATGTTGTCGCAATATCTTCTACTAGTACTAGATATATCATTATTAAGTACATAAGCTATAGTATAATTGGAAGAATTCTGATACACATCCTTTACGCCTAATTCTTGATCTTCATTTACATCAAAAACGTTAGGTGTTGTTCTAATAGGAATAATCCATCCATTGATTGAGTTATCAAGGACATAAAAGACCTGCTCCACCCGATTTGCAAAAGCGAATGATTCATTTGATTGCAACTAACCTGCTTGTTTTAATGAGAGAAAACTATTTTTTTCTTTCTAGATTCCAGTTCCTTCACTGCCAATATCAAGCCAAATACATTGAAATATGAAACATCTTTATATGTCTGCAAAATTGATCTCTAATATATCAACAATCTCACTGTAATATCCATTTATATCAGAGCAGAGCTGATGGATCTCATATTCATCATCATTATTTTTATTAATTAACCCTTATCTCAAATTAATAAATTAACGTAACAGTTAATTAATTCAAATTAACTTCTAAAACTTAGTAAATAATTAGGGTTAATTATTGTACATAAATGAAATGATTGATCAATGCATATATGTGTTTAATGTTTCCATTATTTTCTATAATTTTCTTATTATTAAAAATCTCATAAAAGTTAGTTTAATATTATATATTATATTGTACATTATTCATTATTAAAAATGCCAAAAATAACAAAATAAATAAAAGTATTTTTTTATTAAAAATAATTACAAAAATAATAAGCATGTATTATGATGTACTTTGACTTTGAGTTCTATATGAAAGTTGTAGATCTTGAAAAGATACGCAACTTTCATGTTGAATACTTTTTAAATTTAACTCCATTTGTTATTTTATTTTTACTTTACAAGATTTAAGTCATTTTCCTATTTTCTGATTGGGCCACGTTGCTAAATCAGGAGCCCCGACATGGTGGCTCTTCTTTACTCGACACGTATGGACCGTTTGATCTTTTGTCAGGCATCCTTGATAGTTCAAGATCAACCTCTCCATGGACTGCTTGTTGAAATGATCAAAGGACTCTGAGCGTCCCTCTCGCTCACATTGTGAACCATCGGATCACCTGATCCAACCTTGGGCGTTCATCATCAACCTTTGGAGGTTACTCATCCCAAAGGTTGTATCTCTTCATCACTCCAACTTATCCATTTTCCCCTTGCCTATCCACGTGTAATTCCAATGAGAAGCTGGCACTACTCTGATGCCTTCTCAACCCCCATCCTCCTCGGATGTTCAATTCCCTTTTTCTCTCTCACATGAGATGACTGGAGCTTGTTGAAAACACCCCCATCAACACCTTACTCCAATCAAAACCCTCACCCAAACCACTATTCTTTCATGTCTGCCTTCATGAGAGGTTTCTCCCTGGCCTCCACCTTTCTCCGATGGTGGAGAGAGAGATCATTAAGAGCCAACATAGCATGAAATCTCTGACAAGATCCAAGTCATACACAATTGTGTCACATCCATATTCTTGAGCTACTCAAGATTTGAGCCCTAGACAGTCCCATCAAATGACGACCCCAACGCTTCTGAGCTTAGGCCTAGATCCAAACCATGTTCATCACCTATGTTTGTCTTCTACACTTCCAAGTAATCCTCCATTGTCATGTCATTGTTCTCTTTCATTTTTACACATGCACATGCACTTTCACTTTACTCCGATCATCTCATCACCTTCGTTGCACATCACGCATCCATGCACACATCTTCCAGATCTCCTTCCGCTTCTCCAAATCCTCCTCTACCTTGTCCCCTTTCTCCTCCTTACAAAGGAAGGGAACCTGCTAGGACTTCATTTCCTTCACTCATTTAACCCTCCATTCGCCTTCATTTGATCAAAACTCCACCTTCCAGAGCTTCCGCTATTAGTAACATCTACATGTAGCACCATCTCTTGGATTGGTCAAAAATTCAAATCAATCCGACCTTCCAGACATTCATGTCTTATCCTCGACATGAATCCATCTTCGTCAAGCATCCAACCATAATTCCACACCTTCCTCAGAGGTACATGAGCAAGGAGGAGGAACTACAAGGCTATCGGAGCACAATGCCTAGCTCCACTATCTACGGAGGAGGAGAGTTATTCCAAGCTACAGTTTTCATCGGATCAAATCCCCTTGATATGATTCTAGGACATTGATCAAAAGCTGATCCATCGTTTCAATCCTACATGCATGGTTGACCCGAACCACTATCGAAGCACCATGATCCGTCATCTGTCCCAAGGCTGAAGCAAGCTCCAAGCTTGACACCTCGTATGTGCCTCACGTGTGTCATGGGTTTGTTGCACCCGTACCTTGCCGATTCTTATTTATTTCAGAAATACCCATGCACGGGGTACTTGCAAGATAACGACACCTGCATTTGTATATTTCCTTTGGACCTTAAAGGACTGGACGATCAAGATTTATGTTTATTAAATTATGTTTTTTCGTTTATGTCCTTAGACTAATTACTTAATATCTTGAAGATATGAGATCCAAATGATGTGTTTTTAGTTTTTGTTTGATAGCTCTAAAAATGCTCTAAGTTAGCATAATTGATTCTCTGATTTGATGATTTGACCATTGTATCTCTATTTAAAATCCTGAGTAATCTTATGCTTATTTCTTTTTGAAATCAATTCCATCGGTGTATTGCCATTTAATAGTTAAACTCTCATTTGTTCAATAACCCTAGAAACTTCATTAAATGATCTTTGGATTCTTGTTTAGATTTATTAATGAATTGAGAGCATATCTCATTATCTTTAGGATTAATTGACTTAATTGGATCCATTGTTGAAGAGTAATTCGATATCATTATCGTCTATGTTGTGTAAATTTGTTGAGTTGTGTCGCATTGCATTTTAATAGCATTTCATATCATCGTGTGAGATATATTATTACTTGCATATAAAAATAAATATAAAGAAAGCATGCATTCATTTTTGTTTTGTGCTACTTGACCCAGATACACTTTAAACGACTTAACCTATGTATTTAGACCGAACTTAAATACACTAATATATCATATCCATGTATTCGACTATGGACTTATCCAGGATAAAAAATTAAATCAAGCCATATTCACAGAGATCATTAACTTGGTTATGATAAGTTGTTAACCTGTTGTATTACAATGAGACAATTTTAATTAAGCCGACTCTTTATTCTTTTATTTTAGCTACAAAACCTTTGCCAAACACATGTATATTCCTGTAAATACAAATAATTGTTAATCAACATGCATTTTGTAAAAATGAATAATTAGCACATTTTTGTGCATAAATAAAAGAATAAAGAAACAAAAGAAAAAGAGGGAGATATTTAGAATAAATATTGAGCGACCTAATCCCAAGGGAGGGCTCAGCATGGGCCTGACCGCATAAAAACCGAAATAGAGAGAGATAAGGAAGCTCACACATGTGTACATATCCCTGTAATTAAATAAAAAATATTTTTCCTCTAAAAATAAAAATAAAAATAAAAATGGGTTGTATTTATTTGTAAATATTTGTAAATCTAAAATTAAAATAAAAATGAGAAAATTAAAAAGAAAATAAAAATACCTTCACCCTTGTATATTCACCATGTACATAAACTCACTTATATATTTATTTATCCCTATAAATAAATAAATTAAAATCCCATAAAAATTGTACATATTCTATATTTCATATTGTAAATAAATAAAATAAAAATTACAAAAACAAAAATAAAATAAAAAGAAATAAAATAAAAATCAAAATAAACATTGTATATATACCATGTAAATAGATGTACATACCTATTTATTTATCCTTTGTAAATAAACAATAAAAATAGAATAAAATATCAAATTATTCCAAATTTTATTCTATAAATAAGTAAAATATAAAATTGGAATAAAATGTACATAAATAAATAATTAAAAATCAAAAACAAAAAAATATAATATTGTATATACCTATATATAATATACTATTTTGTAAATACAATATTTTTTATTTCAAAAAAATAAATAAAAATCACAAAAAAATAGTTTATAAATAAATAAATATTTTTTATGTTTTAACTTTTTCCAAAATAGTCCATTTACTATTTTATATTGAATTTTCAAATCTTTATGACGTGGCCACACCCCATTGGTCCACGGGGGATGTTGACCCCCCGGTCAACTCCCCCCTTGGACCACAGACCCGCGGATCCTGTTCCCCGACCCGATTTCTCCAAATTTTTGCCACTCGATCCGAGCTCCAAATCCGCAAACCCCGGGTCCTAATCCTTCCTTGTTCTTCCCTGGTCCACGCCCGGGGTGGGGTATGGGGATCCGTGCTCCGAATTCCATGCCCGACCATCTTCTAGCCGGACCCCTAGGAATATAAAGTCTCACCTCCAGCATCCATTTCCTGCATCTTTGGCTCCGCATTTCCCTACCCAGGACCTCCATCATCTCCGCCTGAGTGACAGCAGTCGGCCGGTGGTGTCGCAGTGAGGAGAGAGTGCCCGACCATTGATCCGGTGACCTAGCACCGTCGTGCGCCGCCCCTTGAGTAGCGCTCGAGCCTCGGGCATCGACGACCCTCGAGGCAAAGACCCAGAGCTTCAGAAGCTTGTCCACAGTCGATCTCAGCCATCTGGTAAGCCTCGTTTCCCTTAGCTTTCGCTAATTTCAAATTACACCCAAATTCCCCGTTCGCCTTCGACCATCGATTCCGGCCACACCATCCACCCATTTTGTCGATTGACCCGACCTTTACCTCCGCCTCACTTCTCCGCACGTTCTCCGCCCCTTCAGCCAACCCAGTTCGCCACGGAACTGGGAGTTGAGCTCCTTCGCCGTCGCATCGCCGGAGCTCATCCGCCACGTCGCATCGTTCACCCACCTTGCCTCTAATCGGGTCGAGGCATTTTGCCCTCGACCCAGGAGTGTTGCTGTACAGCTTTGCAGGTCAGAGGAGGACCATCTGAGGCCCTCCACATTCAGCACAGGAGCCGAAGCTCCGCCTTCGTCGCTGGAGCTCTTCGGAGACTTCCAGCGTCATCGGAGGAGCCTGACCGACGTGGGAGGCCTTGACGATCATTTTTCACCTATCAGCAGCCCGTGAGGAGGTCTAGCGCGTTCACAGTCCTCCGGTGAAGCTCGCCGGCGAGGAGTTCTTCAAGGAACCTCCTCCGCTGTTCCTTCGACTCCGGAGTCCCAGATTTAATCTGGACCGTCCTCTGATACGAATAGGAGCCCCGCACCAGCACCGTTCGATCACCACGTGGCTCCATCTTCATCGTTCGACGCAGAGGAGAGGCGCGCCCCATCCAGAGACGCACGATCATCCACATGGCGCTGATGACCCGTCCGAATGACTAAGGTAAAGGTACAGAAAGATAGGTCGTTGCGACCTCAATCACTCAGACTAAGTCAATCAAGAAAAATTGAACCACTCGAAAAATACAAAATCAATCAAGCACAAAAGCGGTCCTGCTAGGAGATTAACCTGGTATAGCTCCCAGGGTTGAACACAAGGAGCACGGGTTGGCCAGAGGCCTACGAAGTAGTCGAAATGAAATAAAATAAAGACAAAATATTTTTAGTGGTTTTTAATGATTTTTATATTTTTTTGGATTTTTTAAAAGTGAAGAAAATAAAAGAAAGTATAAACAAGCACACTTGAGCAATTTATTTAAAGCATCAAAAATCAAGCAAAAATTCAAGAAAAATTGTTTTTATGTTTTTTAGGTTTTTAAGTGTTTTTGGTGAATTTTGGGATTTTTATAAGGTGTATTTTATTTTCTAAAAATCAAACAGTGCTAAAAAGATAAGGTACTGTCCAGCCAGGCCCAAAACCCAAAGATAAAATATCTAAGGATCTCAAGAGGGCCTGGAGGTAATTTTCCTGTATACTAGAGAAAACAAGGAAAATTCGAGCACCAAAATTATTGTTTTTGGGTTTTTAGATTATTTAATATGATTTTTATGAGTTTTTAGGTGTTTTTGAATTTTTAGGGTTTTTAAGCAATGAAAAATAGCCAAAATTGGCTAGAAAATCAACCAACACAACAGAAACAACACCTAGTTTTATAGAATTTTTGGGGGTGTTTTTATATTTTTTTGTGATTTTCAATTCTAGACAGTGGCTGAAATAAAGGTTTTTGAATTTTTAAAAATAACAAATGCACTCAAAAATGTCCCCCAAAATTCTCAAAAATCCTACAACATGGCAGGAGCCATGTGTCAAATTTTCATCGAATTTAGAGGTGATTTGATATTTTATTCAAAACTAACAAGGGGGTACTGTGTACAGGGACCAAAGTGCAAATACCCAAAGCTCTGGGGGTCCTAGTGCAAAATACCCAAGAAATCACGCGCTAGGCGCGTGCTTGGGGCACTCAGGGACCTATATGTAAGAAAAACAAGTCCGAGGACCTTCTGGTAACTCGTACCAAAAAGTCCAAGGGCTATGTTGCAAATAACCCACTCAAAAGACGCACATGCGCAAATACAATGCTCACAGGGGCATAAATGCAATTATCAAAAAGTTTCTATTCATTCATGAACATCCAGAACTACAGGGCTAGATTTGCAATTACACCAAATACACACGTGACGACGCACGTGGCTCACACAAACAGGGGCATAAATGCAAATAATCTAAAAGATGAGGTCCAGTGTGCAAATATCCCAACGTAAATAAAGTACTCTAAATATTTACAGGACTGAAATTAAAAACACAAACTACGAGGGGGCCTAAGATAAATTACCCCTTATTACGCCGACGGCTGGATGAGCGCCACGTAGATGATCGGACGGTCTCAGCTGGCTGGCGCTTCTCTCCTTTACGCACGGGGGCCGATCGACGGTGCAGGGCGAGACACGTGGAGGATCTGACGGCTGGCGGCGCTGGTGCCTCTCTCCTCTGCGCTAACGGTCCAGATCAACCCTCGAGCGGATCGGACGATAACTGCTCCTCGAAGGATGGACGGTCGTGATGCGAACTGGGGAGCTGGGGCTGATCTAACGGCGATGGAGGACTCTCGAAGAACAGGTGGCCGGCGAGGTTCGCCGGCCTCGTACGTGTGCTAGGGTCCTCCTCAGCTGCCTCCAAGGATCGGAGAAGATCGGCGATGTCGTCCCGCAGCTGGTGGTGGCCTCCGATGGCCCAGCCGAGCCCTAGAGGGGCTCCGGCGAGCTTGGCGGCGATGAGCTCCTGGCCTGGATGTGAGGGGGCCTCAGATGGCCTCCTCTTGACCTGCAAAACAGCTCAAGAGCTTCGCGGGTCGAGGGCAAAGTGCCTCGACCCGAAGAAGCGGCGTGAGGGTGAACTGTGGGTCGGGACGAGCGAGCTCCGGCGAGCGGAGGACGGTGGAGCTCGAACCCCAGCTCCGGGTCGAGCTGGGTTGAACGATTGGGCGAAGAATGTGCGTGAGGGAATGGCGAAGGTGACAGTGCGTTCCGATGATCGAGAAGATACACGATATGGCCGGAATCAAAGGAACTCGACGGAGATGCGATTTGGGCGAAATAAGAAATTAAACTAAATAGGCGAGCTAGAAGGCTACCTGGGTGGAGTGGAAGACTATGCTGGAGCTTAGCTAGCTCCTGGTCGTCGCCTCGAAGGTTGTCACTGCCTGAGGCTCGAGCTCCTGCACGCGGCGGAGCACGGCGGCGCAAAGCTGCCGGATCAGTGGTCCGGTCACCTCCTCCTCACTGCGACAAGGGCAAACGCGAGCTGTCACCTCGGTGATTGCTATGGAGGTCACGGGAATGAGAGTGGCAAGCCAAAGATGGAAATAAAGCGCGGCGGAGCTCAGGTTAAATACCATTAGGGGTCTGGCTAGATGGGAGTCGGGCGCGAAGCTCGGAGCGCGGATCCCCATGCAGACCTCCGGGCGGTGATCTCGGATGCACGCAGAAGGATTAAGACCCGGGGTTTGCGCGAATGGCAGGCGGATCTGGCTGGGAAAAATAAGAGAACTCGGGTCGGCAGCCCGATCCGCGGAAAGAGGAAGGTCCGCGGGGGGAGTTGACCGGGGGTCAACGTCCCCCGTGGACCAATCAGGAGAAGCCACGCAATTAAAACTTAATTTATTTATTTAGGATAGGAAATGATCGAATTAGCAAAAACTTAAAACACAAAATATTTTTATTTTATTTTTTTTCTATTTTTTGGTGATTTTTAATTAATTTTTGGAAATAAAAATAGGGTATTTACATAGTATAGCTATACATAGGTATATGTACAATATAGGGTTTTTTATTTTTAATTTTTAATTATTATTTTTGTACACTTTTATTCCTATTTTATATTTTATTTATTTATAGAATAAAATGAGGAATAAAAGAATATTTTTATTTTATTTTTATTATTTATACACATAGGTGAAATAAATAGATATATACAACTATGTACATGGCATATGTACAATATCTTTTTGTATTTTTAATTTTTGTTATTTTTATTTGATTTTTGTTTTAATTCTTTTTATTTATTTTATTTACAATATATACCATAGAATATTCACAAAAAGTTTTGAAAATAAATACATTTATTTATAGGGTTAAATAAATAAGGGATGATGGTCTATGCACATGGTGGAGGGGTGTTTTTGCATTTTTGATTTTTGAATTTTTATTTTGTTTTTAATATATATATAAAATATGTACAAGCATATTTTTGGGTGAGGAAAATATAATTTTATTTATTTACAAAAATCTATACACATGAGCTCCTATCTCTCTCTACTGTGGCTTTTATGCGGTCAGGCCCATGCTGAGCCCTCCCTTGGGTTAGGTTGCTCAATATTTATTCTAAATATTCCCCTCTTTTTCTTTTTCATCTTTATTCTTTTATTTCTGCACAAAAACATGCTAATTATAAGTATTTACACAATGCATGCTTTTTGTAATTATTGATATTTACACATATCTACATGTATTTGCAAAGGTTTTTGTAGCTAAAATATAAGAATAAAGAGTGATGAATGGGTATTCATCAGGCGCGCATCCCGTCCATCTGCAAATAAAGGGTAATTTACCCTTAGGCCCTCCCTCTTTAGCGTTTATCATTTAGTCCTGTAAATAGTTTTTGTAGTTCATGTTATTTTGGTAAAATTGCATAGAGGACCTAGTAGTTTATTTGAATTGCATTTCTACCCCTGTACGTTGTGGGACACATGCTTCGTCACGTGCATTTTGGTGAAATTGCATGTATGGGCTTGTATTCTTTGGTTGTTAATGAATGAGAAATACTTTTAGTTATTTGCAAATTTGCCTCTGTGAGTGTTTTTATTTCCACATGTCTTGACTATCGTGGGCTTTTTACACTTAAGCCCCTGGACTTTTAGCACATGTTGCTAATAGGTCCAAGAACTTAATTTATTTGCATATAGGTCCCTGAGTGCCCAGGACACGTGCTCTGCGCGTGAGATCTTGGACTTTTTGCACCTGGACCCATGGACTTTGGTTTTTGTTACTCTTAAGCCCCTGGAACATATTTTTATGACAATCAGGTCCTTCTGAACTGTGGACTTTTGATTGTTGTGAATAAAATATCAAATCTTATCCAAATCAAATGAAAATTTGATACGTGGCTCCTACCACTGTGTTGAATTTTCACTGATTTTTGGGAAATTTTTGGAGCCCTTTTATTATTTTTAAAAATTCAAAAAACCTCTCTTTTTCGTCTGTCCAGATATAAAAATCACAAAAAATATTAAAACCTTCTCAAAAATTCTAAAAAATTCAGATTATGTGTGTTTTTGCTGTGCTTGATTTTCTGACCATCTTTGGTCATTTTTGGATTAATGGAAAACATAAAAATTGAAAAACCTTGAAAATCTCATAAAAATTCTAATAAATCATAGAAAAACCAAAAATTAGTAAATCTTTTTCCTGATTGTTCCTTGTTGATCATACTTCACAGAAAAAATGGCTTCATGCTCTATTGAGATCATTTTTTATGTTATTTTTGTCTTAGAAGCCTGATTGGACAGTCTTCAGTTATTTTTGCCTCATTTTATTTTTATAAAATTCTACAAAAATCAGAAAATTATCAAAAATTCAACAAAAACAGTAAAAAATATCTAAAATCCAAAAATATTTTTATTGGAATTTTTGGATTTTTAGAGTAGTTAAATAATTTGTTGTTTGTGCTTGTTTATATTGTTTTCTTATTTTCTTTATCATTTAAAAATCCAAAAAAATCTAAAAATATTAAAAATCCACCAAAAATTTGCTTGTCTATATTTTCTTCATTGTTTAACTACTTCGAAGACCGCAAGGCCATCTCGTGCTCCCTGAGTCCGACCCTGGTTGCTATACCAGGCTAATCCAATAGCCAGGGCCACTATCTGTTTTTATTGATTTTTATATCTGTTTGGTGGTCTGCTCTTATATTTTTCTTGTTGACTGATTGATTTCCGAGACTTGGGTCGCAACGACCTTAGCTCTATTTCATTTACCTGAGTCTTGGTCATTTTTCCGGTCATCAGAATGACGCCGTTGCCGGGGAGCACGGCATAGTAGTCGTATTTTCCCGCGGTTTTTCTTTTTCGTGGTTTTCTGTACAGATTTTTGTAGATATTTTATCTGACTTGTTTATATCAAATAATTTGGTCTGATCACTCTGGTTACTTTCTTGCGAGGGCCCGAGGACTGAGGCGGCGACTTTCGAGGAGCCGGCGCAATCGCGGCTATCGGAGGCGGCTCCCTTCTGCACGGATCCGCAGGAGAGCGCGAGGAAGCAGCCGAGTGTGGGAGGAGTAGATTAGAGTAGATTAGGTTTATTTTTAGCATTATTTGGATTATTGTAATAATAAAGGACACTCAGTAGACTTTTGAGACTCTCAGGGTATGTTTCGCCGAGCACCGGTATGCTCGGGGGACCCCTCGGCTTTTTCGCGGTTTTAGCAGCTTTTCTCGCGACTTTTACCATTTATTTCCCTTCTGATTCTCATGGTTTTGAGCCCCTAGCCTTAAGATTTTTGCTTGACTGTGACGTAATAAATAGGATCCAAACACCCTAATAATTATGCATGTACCTTTAGATCGGTAATTGGACCAGTGATAGAAAGATTAATAAAATAGTTGATCCACTACCTTCGAGCCTACGCGCCGCGAGCCCACCCCATCAAGCGCTACTCCTGAACTCGATTTGTCGATAAGAGGAGGGGTGGGTCTAGACCGGACTCTTGGATTGGAGGCTGGTGGTCGACTAGCCGTTCTTTCGAGTAGAACTGCTTGCTTAGGGCTCGGTTTTCCGCTTGCATCATTTAGGTAGTTTTATTTCTGTCTTTAAATTATACGCGGATCATATTGCATGTAGACTGCTAGAGACAGGTACGCCTTCTATCTCGTGCATGCATCATTGAGTTCATCGCGCATCGGCTTTTTCGACTTCTCCCCCCTGATTTTTGGACTTAATAATCAGGAGAATCGAAAAATTCATTAGGCGATTTTGTTTGATTATTGAAAAAATACCTAAAAAGAGAAATCATAAAATTGGGACTGGTTAACTCTATTGACCCTAAAAGACGCTCACCAAAAAATTTGTCTTGGGGAGAGCAACCCCCTCCTTGTCTGGTTTGCTTGCGCGAGAGAGTGACCCGCACACTAGGTAGAGCCATATCCGATATCTTTCTCGACTGATTACCGGCTCTTTCTGTACGGGACAGTCGGTTGAGAACATATCGGATTACCCAACAGGTCACGTTAATCGCTCTGCTATCCTGACTGATCACCTAATAAAATTGACAAGATAATTGACCGAGCTTTTACGGTCTTCAGCTCGCGTTGCGTTAATGAATCGGGGGTTTACTTGTGATCATTATTGTTACCAGATCTCATCCGCCCAACTCACCAGATCACGATGATGGGCAGGAGGTCTCTTAGGAAGCCTTTGGTTGCACCGCTTTTCAGCACAACAGCCCATTCATCTAGGTCGGTTCGTGAGAGCTCAGACCCGCTCTCTGAACCCGAGTTCGACTCCGCCCTGTTCCCCCTCGACCACCCTTCTACTATTCTTGAGAGGCTAGTGCCAGATGAGAGACTACAGTCAGATGATTTATCGGCACCTGTGTTTGGGTCTTTTGCGTTTCTAGAGACCATGGCCGGCAGCAGCGACGACCGCACCACAGGTCCCCGAGGAGAGCAGACTTTTGTCCTGGACCAGGGTGCGATTAACTCCACCCTGATCGCCTCCCTAGACTCAGTTCAGCAGCAGTTGAGGGATCAGGGAGCATTCATGATTGAGATGAGGCGCGAGATGGAGCAGCTGAGAGCCGATCGCGAGGAGCGCGACCCAGGGGACAGACCCGACGATGCGGCAGCAACCGCAACAGCCGCAGCCGTAGCAGCAGCCGCTGCAGCAGCAGGAGCAGATCCACTGAGACCGATTCGGGAGTTGCACAACCCCAGATCGACTTTGACACACCGTTGGGTAGTACTTCAAGCTATCATGGGGGACTTCAAGTTCCCCCCGAACACTCTTCAGCTTTTACCCCGGTTCCATGGGCTGACTACTGAGGAGCCCCATCTCCACCTTCAGGAGTTTGAGATGATATGCAGCACTATCCACGACCGTCAGGTGGACCAGGATACCATCCGCATGATTGCCTAGCAGACAGAGCAGCCACCTGGCTGAAGCATCTGGGGAGATTTGTATATACCTGGGAGCAACTCCGCACCGAGTACTTGAACAAGTACTATCCACTCGGGCGGACGAATGCAGCGAGGGCCCTGATCAGCAACTTCTCCATGCTCCCCAACGAGCAGTTTCACGAGGCATGGGAAAGGTTCAGAGAGCTTACAGACAGATGCCCGCACCACGACATCTCGAAGCCAAACCTTGTTCAGAGCTTCTTCTGCGGGTTGACACCAGAGCTACAGGGCCTGGTGAACGCTTCTTGTGGGGGGTCCTATTTCGCCAAGGATCATGATCAAGTCCGGGCCATCTACAAGGAGATGGCAGAGAATTATATGGTGATGTTCCAGTCCCTACTCTACACACAGGGACGCCCCCAGCCACAGACCGTGCAGTACCATAGGATCGCATGGGTTGACGTCGGTCCATCCAGTTCGTCAGCGACAACAGCACAGGCCGAGTCCACAACCGCCGACATGGGGATCATCAGCGAGAAGCTGGACCGGATGGAGATTATGGAGAAGAAGCAGTGCCAGGACATCACGCAGATGGAGCAGATGGCGCAGACTCTGAGTGACCTGAAGACACAGCTCATGTGTCTCCAAGAGGTACAGACGGCTTCCCAGCCCCATCTTCAGGCATGAGGCGATCCGAGTAGAACCGGCAGCTCGTCCCAGCGCTCCAGCCACCAACAGCCTAGACAGGTTCACCTTGTACAAGCGGAGCTGTACCAGCAACCACATCTTTCTTACCAGGCACCACCATCTCCTGACACACAGATGGTGGTCTACCAGCCAGATCATCCCCTGGCAGTACTCCCGCCAGCCCCTTACGAGTCAGAGCCGTTGATGGATGTCAACGGGATCTGGTACGACCGACCCCAGCCCGGTATCCGACGAGACCATCCCGGATTCCGTTGGTCGGCCGGAGGTTCCAGCTCCCAGCAGCAGCCGTCAGGACAAGGTGGCTAGTACATCCATCAGAGAGATCACCAGCAGCAGCAACCCCCAGTGTACCAGCAGCAGCAACAGTCACAACAGTATGGTCCTCGTCCCCATCAGCAGGGGCAATCTTGGAGGCGTGATCAGCCTCAGCCGCAGTATCATCCCCAGTCATACCCCTCTCACCCACAGCAGCAGTAGCAACAACCTCACTACCAGAGAGGCTACCCGTCAGGTTCTCATGGGCCATCCTATGAGAACCCCGCCTTAGACGATATAGCCCGCCTCCTTACAGATCATCAGGCTACATTCCGACGGGAGATGGATGAGTTCTGCCAGGAGATGCGGGACATTGTGAGAGGGAAGGCTGCCATCCCTGCCCAGATAAAGCCCAATCCGAATAACCTCAAGAGGAAGTCTAAGCAGATAGTTTGTACTGAGTATGCCACTCCGAGTGATGTTTTTGGTGATATGTCTGCATATCTTTTTGATACTGACTTTGTCACACTTAGGAGCGGTAGGATGCCAGCAGGCGGTGCCTCGTCTGAACGACACCCCGAGGCCACTTCCAGAGCGCCCGACGAGGAGGAGAGCGGTACTAAGGCCGCTAGAGATAATGACGGTGGTACTGATGCCACCACGGATGCTGATCCCACCGGCGGTACTGACGTCGTCGTTTCACTAGCCAGAGGAGGTGGTACTGAGGCCACCATTGTTGCCGAGCCAGAGTGCGGTAGTGAGGCCGCACGTCTACCAGCCGAGGGTGGTGCTGATGCAACCATTTTCACTGTAGTCTTTCCGTCTGTACATGTATCTCAGGATATTTCTGGCAATAAAGGAAAGGGTTTATTTTATTCTGATCCACCTGTGGTGCATGATGATGTATGTGTGGATTCTACCGTGCTTGAGCAGCCGAGACCCTCTCCTAGTCCTTCATCTGAGAAGGACCATGTGATCCCCTTCCCTAGAGCTCTTCACATGGGAAAGGGGAAGAAAATAGAAAATCGAAAAAAGAGACAGCAGGAAGAGTTCAGCCAGCAGATGATCGACCGCTTCCACATTCAGCTGACTCTTCAGGAGGCTTTGCAGCACATCCCTTTACTCCAACATTCACTTAGAGACAGAACTACAGTTAGGAGGAAGAGGAGGAACCACCAGTCAGAGATCCATGTGCTGACCAGAGCCACGTGTTTCGCCATCCAGAACCGTCTGCCGGCCAAGAGGCCAGATGCAGGAGCCCCATATGTCATATGCTATATCAGAGAGCAGAGGTTCGACCGCACTCTATTAGACAGCAGTTCTTCGATCAACCTACTTCCGGCAGCCCTTCTCGACCGCTTCGAGTTGGGCACTCTACGACAGAGCAGGACAGTCCTTCAGTTTGCTGATAGATCTGTCAAGAGGCCGAAGGGGTTGCTGAAGGACGTTGTCGTCACGATTTAGGGCATGCAATTTCCCGTGGACTTCGTAGCGTTGGACATGGAGATCCCTGAGTCACTGACCGATACCCCCATCATTCTAGGTCGCCAATTCTTGGCCACAGCCAAGGCAGTGACCGACCATGATAGTGGGAAGGTATACTTTCGCGTCGAGGGCGAGAGTATACAAATAAAGACGGTCGAGGACATCCGAGTTAGAGATTCAGCATGCTCAGAGCCATCCACAGATTCAGAGCAAATGACAGATGCCGAGCCAGACATCCACCAGGACTGCGACTTTGTAATCACAGATGATGAGGCAGTATGGGCAGATCCAGACGCACATGCTATCCTTTCACCCTCAGAGACCGCTGATGCAGAGACGCCAGCAGAGGATAGCTTGGAGAGCACATTCCTGGTCCAGGATACTTTTGAGGCAGCAGAGCCGGTTCGAGACCGCGAGACATACTTGTTTTCTGATGACTGTAGTACTGAGGTCACCATGGATGATACAGATCCCTCGGAGTCAGATTTTGATTGGGCAGAGTTTGAGGATTTCATACCAGATCTGACTTCCACTGAGCCTACAGTCAGGGAGGAGGTAGATGCCATGTAGAGCAGAGACAGTCCAGTTGAGCAGCCTTCCCCCGATCCTGTTTGCGAGAGAGAGCTCTCATTTTCCCGAGCAGATTTGGCCGCATACACTCAGATTCTTCAGAAGCCAGATTTGCCAGCACCCGTTTGCCCAGAGCTGAAGCCACTACCTGCGTCGTTGAAATATAAGTTCCTTGAGGGTGAGCATGAGATGTACCCAGTCATTATCTCCGCTAATTTGACTGGAGAGCAAGAATCCCGTCTGATGGGGGTTCTTGAAAAGAATCGCAAGGCGATAGGATGGAGTGTAGCAGATCTCCAGGGGATCAGTCCGGCTCTGTGCTCTCACCACATCTATCTCGAGGATGAGGCAAAGCCGTCGCGTGAGTTCCAGCGGCGGTTGAACCCGAATCTGAGAGAGGTTGTCATGAAGGAAATCTTGAAGTGGTGGAGCGCCGATTTTATCTACCCCATCTCCGACTCCAAGTGGGTCAATCCGTTACATGTGGAGCCCAAGAAGACGGGCATCACTACAGTGGTTACGGAGTCCGGAGAGGAGATTGCTACCCGGGTACCCACTTCTTGGCGGGTCTGCGTGGATTACAGACAACTCAACCAGGCCACCAAGAAGGATCATTTCCCCCTACCCTTTATAGATCAGATCATTGAGATACTGGCAGGGAAGAGCCATTACTGCTTCTTGGATGGGTACTCCGGATATAATCAGGTGGCCATTGCGGTAGAGGACCAAGACAAGACCACCTTCACCTGTCCCTTCGGCACATACGCCTTCAGACGCATGCCATTTGGGCTATGCAACGCCCCTTCGACCTTTCAGAGATGCATGTTGTCTATCTTTTCAGACATGGTGGGGGAGTGCTTGGAGGTCTTCATGGATGATTTCTCGATCTACGGCGACAGATTCGACTCCTGTCTTGACTGCCTAGACCGAGTCCTTCAGCGATGCATTGAGGTTCGCCTAATATTATCTTGGGAGAAGAGTCACTTCATGGTGACTCAAGGGACGGTGCTTGGCCACATCATCTCCAACAGGGGCATGGAGGTTGATCCGGCCAAGGTGGATGTCATTAGCAAACTCGAACCACCGTCCAACCTGCGGCAGCTACGATCTTTTTTGGGGCACGTTGGGCGATTCATTCATGATTTCAGTAGGGTTGCCCGACCGTTGACTGATCTGCTGACGAAAGACACCGAGTTCCTTGTCGATGACAAGTGTCTTTCGTCATTCGAGACTCTCAAGAGATGTGTGATCGAGGCTCCTGTCCTTCAACCACCTGATTGGTCTCTCCCATTCGTGATCATGACGGACGCCTCCGATTTTGCCGTGGGGGTCGTGCTAGGACAGAGGAGGGATGGAGTCCCATTTGCTATTCACTACGCTAGCCGTACATTGGATGCCGCACAGCGGAACTATACAGTCACTGAGAAGGAGATGCTAGCTGTAGTCTTTGCCCTAGATAAGTTCAGATCATACATTATCGGATCTAGAGTGACCATCTTTACTGATCATACCGCCATCAGGTACCTCATGACAAAGAAGGATGCCAAAGCTAGATTGACCAGATGGATCCTTCTACTCCAGGAATTTGATATAGAGATTAAGGATAAGCCTGGAGTCAAGAATGTGGTGGTGGATCATCTCTCCCGATTGGAGTATCTTGAGGATTCTGAGCAGATAGACCCCATTTGTGAGACCTTCCCAGATGAGGGGATCCTTGCTATCGCTTCGCTCCCATGGTATGCCCATATTGTGAACTATCTTGTCGCCAAGAAAGTTCCACAAGATTGGCCTAGGCAAAAACTTGAGACCTTCCTCGTGAAGGCCAAGTTTTACCATTGGGAGGATCCCATCCTTTACCATGAGGGAGGGGATAGTATCTAGCGTAGGTGCATTCCTCAGGAGGAGCACCACAACATCCTTACTTACAGCCACAAGCTGGAGGCAGAAGGACATCACTCAGGGAGGAGAACAGCACAGAAGTGCTCCAATCCGGCCTATGGTGGCCTACTCTCTTCAAGGACTCTGATGAGTTCGTGAAGAGATGTATTGACTGTCAGAGGATGGGCACTTGTGGACAGCGTGATATGATGCCAATGTAGCCCATTCATTTCTGTGAGGATTTTGACGCATGGGGCATCGATTTCATGGGTCCATTCCCTAAGAGTCAGGGATTTGAGTACATTCTGTTGGTCGTTGATTATGTGAGTCGTTGGGTTGAGGCCATCCCCGCTCGAACCGCAGATGCTAGGACTGTTTGCATATTTTTGAGGAGGAATATCATTTCACGGTTCGGGGTGCCTAGAGTGTTGATATCTGACGAGGGATCTCATTTCGTCAACGACAAGGTAAAGGCCCTTGCTAGCGAGTTCAGCATAGACCATCGAGTTGCCACTCCATACCACCCTCAGATGAATGGTCTTGCTGAAGTGTCGAACAGGGAGATCAAGACTATATTGCAGAGAGTCGTCCGCCCCCTGACCGAAAGGATTGGTCACAGCTTTTCGACTCGGTCTTGTGGGCATATCGGGCGTCTTTCAAGACTCCTTTGGGTACACCTGCCTTTCATCTCGTTTAAGGGCAAGCCATGCCATTTACCTGTTGAGCTGAGACATAGGTCACTTTGGGCAGTCACTGATATACTTTTGGATCCGGATAGTGTAGGAGATCAGAGGAGGGTAGAGTTAGCAGCCCTGGAGGAGATTCGTGATACCGCCTTTTCAAACAGCCTACATTATAAGGAGAGAGTGAAGGAGTGGCATGATTCTCATATCAGCCACAAGCAGTTTGAGCCAGGACAGAGAGTATGGTTGTTTGATGCTAGGCTTAGATTATTCCCAGGGAAGCTACAAAGCAAATGGAAGGGACCATATTTGGTGAGAAAGGTACACGACAATAGGAGTATTGACATATCTGAGTTGTCTTCTGAGAGTACCTTTCAAGTGAACGGCCAGCGGCTCAAGCATATCTAGATCATGAGCCGCGGGTCGTTAATGTTGCCCCTATTCACTTTGCGTGAAATATGGTCTCTTGACTCACATCTATTGCATCTCACGCCTGATTATCACTGTTCTTCCGACCAGTATAGATCCAGTTGTCCATATCACTCTATTCTTTAGTCCCGCATCCCTTTTCTCATCTTATGATTATGTTGTACTTAGGGTGTACTTTACCCTAAGTATAGGGGGATGTAGGACCTTCGGGTACTCTTTTGATTCTTTCTACCCCTGTTTTGCTGCCTATACTTAGGGATATTTCACCCTAAGTATGGGGGGGTAGACTCTGTACATCCTTCACTCGGATTTCCCTTCATGTACAGCTTGTTATACTTAGGACTACTTGATCCTAAGTATAGGGAGAAAACACCGAGTTCTCCTCATTCTATTCTTTGATTCATCTCTGTATATAGCCATTCCTTTTCACTTTCCTATACTAAGCACGAGTCATGTCTTCTTCATCGCTCTTGATCACTTTGAGGACATCCTTTGAGCTAAGGATAGGGGGTGTGTATATATTTCATATATACTTTAACCATAACTCATACTTTGTGTGAGTGTGTTAATAAATAAAAATGGCTAAAACCCATAAAAATTAAAAATTTCCCCTTGTATATAAAATTCTTTTTGCACATACCTATTTATTTATACAAACTATTTTTGTACAAATGATTGTAAAAGATTTGTGTAAAGGATTTGTAAATATTTTCATAACAAAATCTATGTATATAGTACAAAATTTTTGTAAAATGTTTTGAAAACAAAAAGTTTGCAAAAACCTTGTGTAAATGTTTGTAAATATTTTGCAAAACTTCGCATTCATGCATGCATCCATGTTTTCAAACATTTTTCAAAAATTTTGCATGATTGTAAACATTTGTAAAGTGCACATTTGTAAATAGTATTTTTGTAAATATTTGTACAGTTTTTCCTGAATTATAGTTGACATTTAAACTAGCCTGGAATTAAATTGGAAAATGGAGCTTGATTAAGATCTTAATCCACCTAATCATAAGAGGAACCTTATAGGGCTTAGGGTTAAGGCTTTTCAGGTCCATGGTGACTTAATTATTTGAGTCCACTAGGCTATGAGCATATGTCATCTTGATGAGCCTAAGTAGATCACTTAACAACACACGCATGACTCTCAGAGACAATGGCTTTACTTGCACCAGCACTTTACACATAGCTCTCCACGGATGAGGTGGTGAGGAGGCAGTTTCCTTTGGCTTGGGGTAGCATATGAGGGTAGTACTTCTAGGCGGAACCTCTCTTCTTCTTCTAGTGAAGGAAGTGCACCTCAACTTGGTCTGGTGGTTATGAAGTCTAAAGACAGAAGCCGTGGGTTGCAATAAAGCTTCAAAAGAGGGATAGTCTACGGGCTCAAGAGGAAAAACTCCTTGTATATATGCTGCACCATGTAGATAAGTTGTACAGTTGCACATGAAAAAATGTGCAAAAATAAAAGAACTCCAAAAAAGTGGTGGGTCGGATTGAAAATTTAATAATCCCACCGGAGTGTATATAGTCAAATAAAGCAAAGCTTATGGTATACATGTTCCATCTCATGAAGCTTGCAGCGGGAGACTCAGCTACACTGGTTAGAGCTCCCAAGGATACATGGCTACACTGGTCATGGTCCATTCTCTTCTTCCCCCTCTTATTGAGCCGATTGCACTTGAACTTAGAAGAGAATACCCCGCTTCTCGAGGAAAGAGTTGCTAGACCGAGGCATTAGAGTTACCAGGTTGGGGGAGGTTGTTTCGTTGTTACTTCTGAGGTGGGGAGCTGCATATCACTTACACAGCAAGGAAAGATTCATGGTCATTAGAGTTTGTGTATGTAGACTTGTTCTGATCTGGTTTATTGAGGAGTCTTGTCCATAGATTGGTGGAACTTATAGGCTGTTAGGTTTTAAGCTTAAGTCCAAATAAGGTTCCGACACATTAATAACCCAAAGATCTGATCGAGCTCCATATTTCAATTTAATAAAGGCAAGTTTAATATTCAGCATTGAATCCATGTATATTCTCCTATTTTTCTTTTTCTTTTTCACTTCTTTTTCAAATAAGTGTTTGCTAAGGGACTAGCAAAGTTAAGTATAGAGGGTGATGAATACCCATTCATCACTCTTTATTCTTTTATTTTAGCTACAAAACCTTGGCCAAACACATGTATATTCCTGTAAATACAAATAATTGTCAGTCAGCATGCATTTTGTAAAAATGAATAATTAGCACATTTTTGTGCATAAATAAAAGAATAAAGAAACAAAAGAAAAAGAGGGAGATATTTAGAATAAATATTGAACGACCTAATCCCAAGGGAGGGCTCAGCATGGGCCTGACCGCATAAAAATCAAAATAGAGAGAGATAAGGAAGCTCACACATGTGTACATATCCTTGTAATTAAATAAAAATATTTTTCCTCTAAAAATAAAAATAAAAATGGGTTGTATTTATTTGTAAATATTTGTAAATCTAAAATAAAAATAAAAATGAGAAAATTAAAAAGAAAATAAAAATGCCTTCACCCTTGTATATTCACCATGTACATAAACTCACTTATATATTTATTTATCCCAATAAATAAATAAATTAAAATCCCATAAAATTGTACATATTCTATATTTCATAATATAAATAAATAAAATTAAAATTACAAAAACAAAAATAAAATAAAAAGAAATAAAATAAAAATCAAAATAAACATAGTATATATACCATGTAAATAGATGTACATACCTATTTATTTATCCTTTGTAAATAAACAATAAAAATAAAATAAAAATATCAAATTATTCCAAATTTTATTCTATAAATAAAATATAAAATTGTAATAAAATGTACATAAATAAATAATAAAAAATAAAAAATAAAAAATATAATATTGTATATATATACTATTTTGTAAATACAATATTTTTTATTTCAAAAAAATAAATAAAAATCACAAAAAATAGTTTATAAATAAATAAACAATTTTTATATTTTAACTTTTTCCAAAATAGGTCATTTACTATTTTATATTGAATTTTCAAATCTTTATGACGTGGCCACACCCCATCGGTCCACGGGAGATGTTGATCCCCGGTCAACTCCCCCCGGACCACAGACCCGTGGATCCTGTGCCCCGACCCGATTTCTCCAAATTTTTGCCACTCGATCCGAGCTCCAAATCCGCAAACCCCGGGTCCTAATCCTTCCTTGTTCTTCCCTGATCCACGCCCGAGGTGGGGTATGGGGATCCGTGCTCCGAATTCCATGCCCGACCATCTTCTAACCGGACCCCTAAGAGTTTAAAGTCTCTCCTCCGGCAGCCATTTCCCACATCTTTGGCTCCGCATTTCCCTACCCAGGACCTCCACCATCTCCGCCTGAGTGACAGCAGTCGGCCGGTGGTGTCGCAGTGAGGAGAGAGTGCCTCGACCATTGATCCGGTGACCTAGTGCTGCCGTGCGCCGCCCCTTGAGTAGCGCTCGAGCCTCGGGAATCGACGGCCCTCGAGGCAAAGACCCAGAGCTTCAAATCTTGTCCACAGTCGATCTCAGCCATCTGGTAAGCCTCGTTTCCCTTAGCTTTCGCTAATTTCAAATTACGCCCAAATTCCCCATTCGCTTTCGACCATCGATTCCGGCCACACCATCCACCCATTTTGTCGATTGACCCGACCTTTACCTCCGCCTCACTTCTCCGCACGTTCTTCGCCCCTTCAGACAATCCAGTTCGCCACAGAACTGGGAGTCGAGCTCATTCGCCGTCGCATCGCCGGAGCTCATCCACCCCGTCGCATCGTTCACCCACCTCGCCTCTAACCGGGTCGAGGCATTTTTCCCTCGACCTAGGAGTGTTGCTGTGCAGCTTTGCAGGTCAGAGGAGGACCATCTGAGGCCCTCCACATTCAGCACAGGAGCCGAAGCTCTGCCTTCGTCGCTGGAGCTCTTCGGAGACTTCCAACGTCATCGGAGGAGCCTGACCGACGCGGGAGGCCTTGGCGATCATTTTCCACCTATCAGCAGCCCGCGAGGAGGTCCAGCGCGTTCACAGTCCTCCGGCGAAGCTCGCCGGCGAGGAGTTCTTCCAGGAACCTCCTCCGCCGTTCGTTCGACTCCGGAGTCCCAGATTTAATCTGGACCGTCCTTTGATACGAAGAGGAGCCCCGCACCAGCACCGTTCGATCACCACGTGGCGCCATCTTCACCGTCCGACGCAGAGGAGAGGCACGCCCCATCCAGAGATGCACGATCATCCACGTGGCGCGCATCCCTTCCATCTGCAAATAAAGGGTAATTTACCCTTAGGTCCTCCTTCTTTTAGCGCTTATCATTTAGTCCTGTAAATAGTTTTTGTAGTTCATTTTATTTTGGTAAAATTGCATAGAGGACCTGGTAGTTTATTTGAATTGCATTTCTAACCCTGTACGTTGTGGGACACGTGCTTCGTCACGTGCATTTTGGTGAAATTGCATGTATGAGCTTGTATTCTCTGGTTGTTAATGAATGAGAAAGAATTTTAGTTATTTGCAAATATACCCCTGTGAGTGTTTTTATTTCCACATGTGTTGAATATCGTGGGCTTTTTATACTTAAGCCCCTGGACTTTTAGCACCTGTTGCTAATAGGTCCAAGAACTTACATTATTTGCATATAGGTCCCTGAGTGCCCAGGACACGTGCTCCGCGCGTGAGATCTAGGACTTTTTGCACCTGAACCCCCTGGACTTTGGTTTTTGTTATTCTTAAGCCCCTGGAACATATTTTTATGACAATCAGGTCCTTCTGAACTATGGGCTTTTGATTGTTGTGAATAAAATATCAAATCTTATCCAAATCAAGTGAAAATTTGACATGTGGCTCCTGCCAATGTGTAGAATTTTCATTGATTTTTGGAAAATTTTTGGAGCCCTTTTATTATTTTTAAAAATTCAAAAACCTCTCTTTTTCTGTCTGTCCAGATATAAAAATCACAAAAAATATTAAAACCTTCTCAAAAATTCTAAAAAATTCAGATTTTGTGTGTTTTGCCGTGCTTGATTTTCTGACCAATTTTGGTCATTTTTGGATTAATAAAAAACATAAAAATTGAAAACCTTGAAAATCTCATAAAAATTCTAGTAAATCATAGAAAAACCAAAAATTAATAAATCTTTTTCCTGATTGTTCCTTGTTGATCATACTTCACAGAAAAAATGGCTTCAGTCTCTATTGAGATCATTTTATATTTTATTTTGGTCTTAGAAGCCTGATTGAACAGTCTTCAGTTATTTTTGCCTCATTTTATTTTTATAAAATTCTATAAAAATCAGAAAATTATCAAAAATTCACCAAAAACAGTAAAAAAATCTATAAAATCCAAAAATATTTTTGTTGGAATTTTTGGAGCTTTTTAGAGTAGTTAAATAATTTGTTGTTTGTGCTTGTTTATATTGTTTTCTTATTTTCGTTATCATTTAAAAATCCAAAAAAATCTAAAAATATTAAAAATCCACCAAAAATTTGCTTATCTATATTTTCTTCATTGTTTGACTACTTTGAAGGCCGCAAGGCCATCTCGTGCTCCCTGAGTCTGGCCCTGGTCGCTATACCAGGCTAATCCAATAGCCATGGCCACTATTTGTTTTTATTGATTTTTATCTCTGTTTGGTGGTCTGCTCTTATATTTTTCTTGTTGACTGATCGATTTCCGAGACTCGGGTCGCAACGACCGTAGCTCTATTTCCTTTACCTGAGTCTTGGTCATTTTTCCGGTCATCAGCGAGCCATCAATGAACGGCATATGGAGTTAATAATCATTTCTTGCCTTTCATTTATTTTTATGGGATGAGAAATAAAAAGGCAAATCACAATCTTTCCTTTCGTTGGAGATTGGTGTTTGAGAATCATCACCTCACCATCTCATTTATACCCACATTTCATACGATCACTACTCTTATGTGTGTGTGTGTGTGCACGCGCGCGTGTGTGTGTAGAGGAGTGATCCTATGAGAGCGAAAAAATGTGAGAGCATGATAGCATGCATTCTTGACCACATGATTTTGTTCTCTCTCTCTCTTGTTCTTCTCTCTTATGTGGTCCAGAATGCATGCTCTCATGCTCTCACAGGTTTTGGCTCTCATAGAATCACTCCTCTGTATGTATATATGTATGTGTATATAATATATATATATATATATATATATATATATATATGCATGTATGTGTGTATGCACACACATAGGGTAAAATATGACTACCCTCCGGATGGAGTCAACTTAGCTACACTCATTTTTTATTGTCAAAATTTTATGGTATTTTCTAATACCACATGGGATTTTTAATCATTATATGTCACCATATTCTCATTAAAAAATGAGAACATGTTATATAGAGAATTAACCCTCCCCCTCCCCACCATGTGTCTGATGAATCTCGTATTCATCACTCTAAATCTCATTTATTAAGCTCAAATCCCTAAAAATCAACAACATTCTTGCATTTATTTCGCATAATTAGCATTCGGGCATGATTACATAAGAATTGCATTTTAGCATTAATTTCTGCATAAAATAAGAAGCCAAAAATCCAAGCCAAAAGTGACCTGTGAATAGCCTAACTTCCCCTATTTTTAACTCCTTCATGCTAACACCGCATACCACAAACTCACTTCCACTGTGTACACATCACTAACAAGAATAAATAAAAAATACAAAAAAATAACTAACCCTGTTAAGTGGACCAAAAACCCAAACCTAGTTTCAGGATTTTCGGACTAAAAGCCACATATCTTCCCCATCCAATGTCCGATTTGATCCTACTCACTTTTGAACTAATATACATTCAATTATCTTCAAAACAAGACCAAGTTCAAGTGAATCGGAGATCGCATGTGAAAGTTGGGTTTTGGGCCTCTTTTGTATATTTTCGCGGCTTTTCTGACCTATATTTTTTCTTTATCACTAAAAATCAAAAAAATTAGATTTAGATGTCTTTTATTTTTCCATATTTTTCCGGATTTTTATCGTATTTAAAAATGACAAAAAAAATTAGAAAACCCAAAAATCAAGGTATTCTATATACATAGGATACCCCAAAAATTCACTTTTCACATTTGACCGAATTTGGCTTTGATGTCTTCATGAAAGTTGTAGATCTCGTCGAGACGAGCATTTTTTGTGAAGGAACTTTTTCGATCCGAGGTCATTTGTTATTTCTTTTTGATTTTACAAAGGGTTTTATTTTCGATTTATCTGGAGCTGACACGTGGCAGCCCCAGAGGCCGCCATGTGTCAGCTATTTTTCGCCTTTTTAAATCTTGTTTTTTATTAAAAAAATTTTAAAAAAATTAAATTAATAAATGTCGCACGTGCGTCGTACGTGCCATCCCAGGCACGTGCTCTGCACGTGCCTCGCCCCATCCGACCCTTTTTCTACTACGTGCCACGTGGCGTGCTAGAGGCCGTTCGATCAGCGGCCGATCGAATGGCCCCTGATCTTCGTCCTCAAACAACGCCCGAGTCCTCCGCCCTTTTGACCGCCAATGCCGGCCACCAACCGCCTCCGCGAAATCCCCGCAACCACCTAACAACTCCATCCGCCGACCTTTGCCCTAGGAAGACCTCCGAGGTGGTGACAGCCCTCCGCAGCCTCCTCGCCGGCGTGATCCGAAGCCCCCCCCCCTCGGTGCTTCGTCGCAGCAACCCATCACCGCTGCTCCGCTCCGGCATCCACGCCGTTGAGCCCTCCAGGTTCTCTCTCTCCCGCTTTCTCTCTCTCTCTCTCCCGCTTTCTCTCTCTCTCTCTCCCGCTCTTCCGCTCTACCTCTTCGCCTCCGAGCCCTCCGCTCCGCTCGGAGCTTCCCCTCCTCGCCGACTCGCTACACCGCTACCGCCTACCTCGCCATCGTCACCATCGCCAGGAGCCGGGCCTCCACCAACGTTCTTCGACTTCGCCTCCTGGGCTCCGCCTCGACCGGCCCTCCAGAAGCTGGGCCTCCGCCCCTTCCACCTCGCTTCGCCGACGCTTTCGTCTTCATCACCTCCGCCTGACGCTACTCCGACTACGAACTTCACCGACCAACGCTAAGTCTTCTCCGACGCACCGAGCTCCGCCGCTCCGCCCCCCTCTTGGCCGTGTGTCGGCCAGAGGCAGGCCAACGCCTCCGACCCCCTTCGCCACCAGGCGCAACGCCCGAGACCTCCCCACGCACGTGCGAGGCACGTGCGTCCCGGGGAGGGACGTCAGCAGACCGTCAGCCAGGTCACGTGCGTCGCACGTGACCTTGGGCAAACTTCAGAAAAACCCCCGGAGAACCATTGATTTACACTTACGTCCCAATCCAGTAGGTCACGTGCAACGCACGTGACCACCTTGGAGAAATTTCAGAACCGCCCCCCTCACTGCTGGTAATTAATTTTAGGCCCCCTCTGCATTATTTTGATTTATTCAGTTTGCATCTGCACCCCTGTCTTTGTCATCCATTATAGACCTCTACATTGCATCATTTTATTTATTTAAAAATAGCATTTTGTTCATCTTTTAATTCTCTACATTTTGACATGCTGTGGACATTTTTGTGAATTACGGTTGATTAATAAATAGTTGTTTTGTGGAAATTGGAATATTTTGCCCAATCTGTGTTCTGAAATTCATATTTAATTAACCGTTGCTCTAAAAATCTTCGAAAAATCACATATTGTAGAGATTACTTTGATTAACATTGTGCCCAAAAATCTTTGCATTTGCATGCATACTTTGCTCTGTAAAAATCATTTAGCACATTTCAGTACTTGATTTTTAATAAATATTCAACCCCACATTTTCAAGGTTTAGGATTTTTCTGGGATCCATCACCTAGTGATAGATCTTAGATAATTTTATTCCTCGAAAATAAGTAGGTTTAATATTTATTATAATTAAATATTGAAAATCATTTTGTTTGCATTTAAAAATCCATAAAAAAATCACATTTCATCCAAAAATTCCAAAAAAATTACGGTTCACCCATTTCATCATATTTTACATCTCGGCCAAGTTTTGTATTTTTCGGACATCATTTGAACGGAATTCACATTTTAGTCCATAAAATAGGCCGGATTTGCATATTGCACCCTCTATTGCATTGAAAATTTCCAAAAAAAAAGATACTACCTTGAAAACCGAACTCAAAAATTGAATAGAATTAATCTAAGTTGTTCCTTTGCCTCCTTGTGATCGACCTTGGGACTTGCCCAAGTAAAATAAACATAAAAACCACTTGATTAAGATTGAATAAAATTTGTGGTTATTTCTCGACTGTTTCCGATTGCCGCCTACAACGAACGACACATATTTCTTTTCACGATCGACAATTAAAAACACTTTCTTAACGCGGCTTTTGCGGGCACGTCAGATGGCGCCGTTGCCGGGGAGGCAAACGACTTAGTTTTGTGTTTTGAGACTTTTTGATCGGTTTTCCCGCATTCGGGTAGTCTGACCCCCAAATTTCTCATTGTGAATACCATTTATTTTTCTGCAATTATTCGCTTGTTCTGTTTTGAGTCACTCTCTTACATTTTCTCTCTTATTTTTCTTGCGAGGTACCCGGCGCACGTGGAGCGGTTTTTCAAGGAACCGACGCATCTTCACCGACACCCGAAGAAACCGCAATTAAATTAAGATCGAGCCGAGTCCTGAGAGAGAGTAGAGTCTAGGTTTTTAATTTCTGCACTTTTAATTTCTGCTCATTTATAGCGGCGTCCGTTTGGACTCTCGCGTGTGTAAAAAGACCTTGAACTTTATTTGTGGTGTGTCGTGGCCTGTTTCACTCTCCGGAGAGGGTGGGGCTCGACTTGAGTGGCGAATAGGATAGACCTGTACATACGGCTCTTAGAGCATTTTTATATTTTTGATTGTGCTCGTAGGATCTTAAGCCACACTGCACTTTAACTGAGACACGCATTAGATCGTTCAACTTAGCCAAATTCAACTCAATTCTTCCCGCTAATAGAACTTTCTGTTTAGGTGCGGTTTTCATCGGCTTGCACGCATTTAGTATAATTTTTAAAATTCTGTATTGCATCCCACATGGAGATTGCGAGGAGGCACTGTAAGTCTTCTAACTGAGCATTCATCATAGTTTTCCGCGTGCATCGGCTTTTCCCGACTTTCTCCCCCTTGTTTTATCACATAAATTTAAAGGAAATTGGGACTGGACGGTAGACGTGTATTTGTGCTCATCTAAATTTTTCAGTGATCACCTCATTAAAATTGGGACTGCTAAATATAGCCGATCAAAATAATCCATAAAATCAAGAATTTCTGCGGGAGAGCAACCCCGACCTTGTATGTTTTTATTTTTCTGAGTGAGCGAGAGACGACACTTAAGGCTAGAGCCCAAATCCGAAATCTCAGCTCACTAAATTTTTGCCAAGATTGATTTATCACCAACTAAAATTGAAAAGATAATAGCCGAACTCTTACGGCTTCATTGTGTGCGTTGGTGAACCCAGGATTTGAATTGTGTTTGCATTGGTGTGCGTGAACCGATTTCAAGATCAATAGCCGCACATTTGATTTCTCTTGACTATCCCGTGCAATCATCTCTCTCATTTCTTGATTTAAAATTCACCATGGAATTCTTGTCCAATAACTCTTTCAGACCGAACCCCTCATTCCTTTCAGCTCTTTCAAAAATAGCCGAACGTTTATCCGAGAATCCATCAGAGCTATACTATGAAAATGATTCGTATCGGTTAGACCCAAAACACCTCCCCCTCAACCACCAATAAATCCATCTCCTTCTGCTAATCTGACCTATTTCATGAATGACAATCCTTTGTATTCAGAGCAGACAAACCAAGAAATGATTGAGGGCTCTACTTCTTCATTTAATCCTCTTTACATTGATCATACAATTCACCCCTCATATTCGGTAAATATCAATCCATCATTCATGGGAGAAGATAACCACATGATCGAATTGAACACTTCTTCACCTCTTCCATCATTCTTAAACACCAAAGAAAAATCATTACCTTGGATTGAACATAATAACCCCCTCTTCACTCATACAGAGGATTGGGCCGACCACATAAGATCACAACTCCCCTTAGACCAACTCCGCTTACCTACACCATATGAGCAGCCACCTTCCATGATTATTGAGGAGATACTTTCAGAAAATGATGATCGTACATCGGATATCTCCAGAGATCCCTCTCCTAGTACATATAGAAAAATGGAAGAGGACATTGAATTACAAAAACATACCCCAACTGCTCTCATACTTGGCCAAGAAGAGATTTTGGAGAATATTTTGAGGATAAATAAGAAATTTGATTTAATGGAGGATAAATTTCAAGAACTTGCCGATCGATTAATCTCTGGTAGCTCGGATATAAAAATGAATGAGGAAATGATTGGATCTAAGATTGAAAATTTTGCGGATGTTCAGGGACCTATGGACAATTCTGAAAATGACTATGTCCTTGACCCTCACCCTGAACTCCAGAGCCCATCTGAAGAACACCCCACACCCCCACACCACCCAGAAAATACCAAAAAAATAGAAATATTTGAAAACCACAAAAAAATTGAAATTTTAGAAAATTACATAAAAATTGAGACTGAAGACGATCTGAGGAATTTGGATCCAACCGTACGGGAAGCATTAGGAAAGAAATTGATTTTTGAACTTCCCTTTCTACAGGCCATTGAACACTTCCCCGATCTTAAAGGATTTGTATTGGACAAATTAACGATGAAGAAATCGGGCAGGATTCGAACAAAAACCGAGAGACATATATTGTCAATGGCCTCCTCCTTGGTGTTGAGGAGAAAAACCAAGAGCCGCATAGTGAAGCGGTTGCCCAGATTTGAATGTGTACTCAAAGACATAATTTTCACCCATGCTCAGATTGATGACGATTCACCAATTAATATCCTCCCGACCTCTGTATTCCATGAACTCAAACTCGGACCGATTCGAAAGATACGAGAGATCATTCAATTGGCGGACCGATCGATAAAACGGCCGAGAGGAACCATTTCTGTCATCATGAAATTCCAAGGTGCTCCGCTCAAAGTAGAATTCACAATCGTTGATATTGAGCATCAAGGAGAATTCACCCAGTCTCCAATCATTCTCGGAAAGCCATTCTTGGCATTTGCCAAGGCGAGTATTGATTGTGAGACTCGGGAAATCAATTTCACAGCATTGGAAGCACTTAGATCTGACCATGTCTTTGAGGAACCACGATCTCCTGAGGCAACCCACGAAGTCCCCGACAACCGTAACCATGAAGCGGTAGAAGAGCCCTACCCCGCAGCCACACCTGAGATAGCGGTTGTTGATGAGACTATTGGTTTAGAAAATCTCCCCCCTGCTCCATTCCCAGCCGCTCTCACCATGAACAATCATGTATATGAATCATATGATCCGGAGACTTATGCATGGGCACACCCTGGGTCAACCTACTCTGACTACATGGATTACATCAACTCGACTCAGGAATGCACCAACATCGAATCAATGGAGAAAGAACATGCAGAGACTCCCCCCAATATTCAAATCCCCGAGGATCTTAAAATAGACAAATCTTTCTACTACGATCTTGAGACATATGCATAGTCACACCCGGGAGCAACATTCTCTGAATATCTTGACCAAATCATCCCAAATCGAGAATGCTCAAACATACGGGAGACTAAGAGCAAGCACGCAGATTGAGCACCGACCAAGGAAAATTCAAATGGCTATTCATCTGGATACTCAAGTGAACCGACACCTTCACGACGAAATAAAAAAAGAGTCACCTTTGACCTTTCGGAAGAGGTATCGTCTGATGGTCCCTCATCAGGTCCAGAAAAGGTAGTCTACATGAGTGAAGTATGTTCGGCAGCCCTAAAGCCATATCTTCGTAAGGATCCAAAATTCAATTCTCATTGGACAACTCCCGTTCCTAACTACTACTCATCCAAAGCTGATGCTCCTGCCCTCTTCAAGTACACTGGAATTCTTTCGTATGAGCTGACTGATACCGGTGCTTCTGAGCTATCATCTGAGGACAAATTGATTGACTCCAAGAAGGAACGAACTCTGAGGAAACAATTAAAGAAACAAAGAGATATGCAGACTTGGAGTATGTCCACTTTCAAATACTACTCCTCTGAGGATAACTCTGATGATGGATATCTTTCATCTGACTCAAACACTTCATCTATTATCCATCATGATTTTTCTGAGGATGACACTGATTGTAGTTGGGAATCATATGCTCCATCGTCACCTCATCATTATGATCTCC
The DNA here is from genome assembly GCA_037367405.1 of Ottelia alismoides. Classification (NCBI taxonomy): domain Eukaryota; kingdom Viridiplantae; phylum Streptophyta; class Magnoliopsida; order Alismatales; family Hydrocharitaceae; genus Ottelia; species Ottelia alismoides. Next base: position 666,483 of record JAZKJV010000214.1, read on the forward strand.
CACCGCAGGCTCACAAGAAGATCAGCCGAAAACCGCCTTAATCATTCGGCTACCCACCCTCCCTCCCGACCACATCGATCTCCTTGTACAGCTTCTTCCTCTACTTATGCCAAGGCCTAAGTATAGGGGGACCGATGCCATCTGTTTATACCATCCTTCTCATCCTCCCAACCGCTCCATTTCCACCGTTCTTCCACACTTAGGCTGTCAAGAGCCTAAGTATAAGGGGAACCGACACCCACCTGTATATACTCTCCTCATTCACATATCATGACCGCCTCTTTTCCACTTTACTTCCTAACCCATTGTATATAAATTTTACACTCCCTTACGCTTATCACGAGCTATGACTTCATTACGCTTTTTGTGCTCTGAGGACACAACACTCGCTAAGTATAGGGGGGTCTGTATATATACTTTACCCATATCTCGTACTTTCGCGTAAGTCTATATGTATTTACGGGGTGGGTACTAACTTGAAAAAAAAGAGTTTTGCTACTAACACTGACTTGCCCAAAATTTTTGAAAAAAAAAGGCTTCTGATTCCATTTTCTGCATAAAAAAAATCCCTTGCATAAAATGTCAAAAAAAATTCAAAAAATGTGTCTGCATTGCACACACCTGCACTTCATCCAACATTACATGCATTTGCATCTGTGAAAAGTCATTGGGTTCTGAATCGAGTTATGAGCCGAAACCGAGAGTGGTCTGAACTTGCCCTTAATCCACCTAATTTTCAGAGGAACTTCACAGAGAAATAGGATTTTAAGAGCTTCAGGTCTTTTGACTTAATTCTTTAAGTTCCACATGACAATGTGCAGCGTTTGACTCTTAGTGTCTAACATGATCTCTTCATTCTGGGTACAACTCTGGAATAGGGAATAATTTGTACTCTCGCACTATGCACTTAGCTCAAACCAGACGGGATGTTGGAAGACTGTGTGAGTCTCTTTTCTGGTAGCGTGGAAATCTAAAGACCGGAGTACGGGTTGAAATAAAGCTTCGGAAAAGGGATGGACGGCTGGGCACAATTTTTCTAAGACCCCAAAAAATGTACGGAATAAAAAGATGCTATATCCGTAGGGGCAAAACAAGATCCAAGCAGAACCACCACAAATTCCAAATACAAAGAAGCAGTCTACCAAATAATAATTCGACCAAAAAGGTCCATTCTTCAAGAAACCTGCAGATCTTGGTGGAGACTTGGCTACACTGGCCATCTTCACAAGGAGAGGTGACTACACTGGCCACCCCCTCCAGTTCTTTTCTCTTTCTTCTAGCTTCTCCCCCATTTCGATTGTGAACACAGCACGACAGACCTTAGAAGGTAATACCTGACTCCCCGAGGACGAGTTACTGGAAAGGAGAGGAGCATGGTAGTCCGGCATTCTGGATGGTAAGAGCTAAAACCCTTCACACACCCGAGTCGGTTATTCAATGTTCATAGGGTATACTTTGGGAAGAGGATTGATCTAAGATGACTTCTGAGCCGAAACTGTGACAATGGTGTGTAGAACTTGAGGGCTGTTGATTTTTAAATTCTAAGTCTCACAGAAGTTCCGACACATTATTAATCCAAAGGTCGAATTTAGTTTCACTTTCACCTTCAGTTCATGGTCTTGGTATGGAACCCAGTCTCATTTCACTTCATGGCATTTCTTTTTGATGCTCAGGGACGAGCATGGTTTAAGTATAGGGGGATGATGAATCTCGTATTCATCACTCTAAATCTCATTTATTAAGCTCAAATCCCTAAAAATCAACAGCATTCTTGCATTTATTTCGCATAATTAGCATTCGGGTATGATTACATAAGAATTGCATTTTAGCATTAATTTCTGCATAAAATAAGAAGCCAAAAATCCAAGCCAAAAGTGACCTGTGAATAGCCTAACTTCCCCTATTTTTAACTCCTTCATGCTAACACCGTATACCACAAACTCACTTCCACTGTGTACACATCACTAACAAGAATAAATAAAAAATACAAAAAAATAACTAACCCTGTTAAGTGGACCAAAAACCCAAACCCTAGTTTCAGGATTTTCGGACTAAAAGCCACATATCTTCCCCAACCAATGTCTGATTTGATCCTACTCACTTTTGAACTAATATACATTCAATTATCTTCAAAACAAGACCAAGTTCAAGTGAATCGGAGATCGCATGTGAAAGTTGGGTTTTGGGCCTCTTTTGTATATTTTCGCGGCTTTTCTGGCCTATATTTTTTCTTTATCACTAAAAATCCAAAAAAATTAGATTTAGATGTCTTTTATTTTTCCATATTTTTCCGGATTTTTATCGTGTTTAAAAATGACAAAAAAAATTAGAAAACCCAAAAATCAAGGTATTCTATATACATAGGATACCCCAAAAATTCACTTTTCACATTTGACCGAATTTGGCTTTGATGTCGTCATGAAAGTTGTAGATCTCGTCGAGACGAGCATTTTTCGTGAAGGAACTTTTTCGATCCGAGGTCATTTGTTATTTATTTTTGATTTTACAAAGGGTTTTATTTTCGATTTTTCTGGAGCTGACACGTAGCAGCCCCAGAGGCCGCCACGTGTCAGCTATTTTTCGCCTTTTTAAATCTCGTTTTTTATTAAAAAAAATTAAATTAATAAACGTCGCACGTGCGTTGCACGTGCCATCCCAGGCACGTGCTCCGCACGTGCCTCGCCCCATCCGACCCTTTTTCTACTACGCGCCACGTGGCGTGCTAGAGGCCGTTCGATTAGCGGCCGATCGAACGGCCCCTGATCTTCATCCTCAAACAACCCCCGAGTCCTCCGCCCTTTTGACCGCCAACGCCGGCCACCAACCGCCTCCGCGAAATCCCCGCAACCACCTAACAACTCCATCCGCCGACCTTTGCCCTAGGAAGTCCTCCGAGGTGGTGACAGCCCTCCGCAGCCTCCTCGCCGGCGTGATCCGAAGCCCCCCCCTCGGTGCTTCGTCGTAGCAACTCATCACCGCTGCTCCGCTCCGGCATCCACGCCGTTGAGCCCTCCAGGTTCTCTCTCTCTCCCGCTTTCTCTCTCTCTCTCCCGCTTTCTCTCTCTCTCTCTCTCCCGCTCTTCCGCTCTACCTCTTCGCCTCCGAGCCCTCCGCTCCGCTCGGAGCTTCCCCTCCTCGCCGACTCGCTACACCGCTACCGCCTACCTCGCCATCGTCACCATCGCCAGGAGCCGGGCCTCCACCAACGTTCTTCGACTTCGCCTCCTGGGCTCCGCCTCGACCGGCCCTCCAGAAGCTGGGCCTCCGCCCCTTCCACCTCGCTTCGCCGACGCTTTCGTCTTCATCACCTCCGCCTGACGCTACTCCGACTACGAACTTCACCGACCAACGCTAAGTCTTCTCCGACGCACCGAGCTCCACCGCTCCGCCCCCCTCTTGGCCGTGTGTCGGCCAGAGGCAGGCCAACGCCTCCGACCCCCTTCGCCACCGGGCGCAACGTCCGAGACCTCCCCACGCACGTGCAAGGCACGTGCGTCCCGGGGAGGGACGTCAGCAGACCGTCAGCCAGGTCACGTGCGTCGCACGTGACCTTGGGCAAACTTCAGAAAAGCCCCCGGAGAACCATTGATTTACACTTACGTCCCAATCCAGTAGGTCACGTGCAACGCACGTGACCACCTTGGAGAAATTTCAGAACTACCCCCCTCACTGCTGGTAATCAATTTTAGGTCCCCTCTGCATTATTTTGATTTATTCAGTTTGCATCTGCACCCCTGTCCTTGTCATCCATTATAGACCTCTACATTGCATCATTTTATTTATTTAAAAATAGCATTTTGTTCATCTTTTAATTCTCTACATTTTGACATGCTGTGGACATTTTTGTGAATTACGGTTGATTAATAAATAGTTGTTTTGTGGAAATTGGAATATTTTGCCCAATCTGTGTTCTGAAATTCATATTTAATTAACCGTTGCTCTAAAAATCTTCGAAAAATCACATATTGTAGAGATTACTTTGATTAACATTGTGCCCAAAAATCTTTGCATTTGCATGCATACTTTGCTCTGTAAAAATCATTTAGCACATTTCAGTACTTGATTTTTAATAAATATTCAACCCCACATTTTCAAGGTTTAGGATTTTTCTGGGATCCATCACCTAGTGATAGATCTTAGATAATTTTATTCCTCGAAAATAAGTAGGTTTAATATTTATTATAATTAAATATTGAAAATCATTTTGTTTGCATTTAAAAATCCATAAAAAAAATCATATTTCATCCAAAAATTCCAAAAAAATTACAGTTCACCCATTTCATCATATTTTACATCTCGGCCAAGTTTTGTATTTTTCGGACATCATTTGAACGGAATTCACATTTTAGTCCATAAAATAGGCCGGATTTGCATATTGCACCCTCTATTGCATTGAAAATTTCCAAAAAAAAGAGACCGTCTTGAAAACCGAACTCAAAAATTGAATAGACATTAATCTAAGTTGTTCCTTTGCCTCCTTGTGATCGACCTTGGGACTTGCCCAAGTAAAATAAACATAAAAACCACTTGATTAAGATTGAATAAAATTTGTGGTTATTTCTCGACTGTTTCCGATTGTCGCCTACAACGAACGACACATATTTCTTTTCACGATCGACGATTAAAAACACTTTCTTAACGCGGCTTTTGCGGGCACGTCAGTGTCACCAAAAAATACTTTAAACATTTAAAAATAAAAGTGTGGCAAGTTGTCTCCTCGACCGGGGTAGCCCAATTTAACTTATATATATATATATATCCCCTAATCAATTAAGATTTAAGGCATATCAACATAGTATTCGATTTTAAAATGGGTTAATCCCTCAAAACTATGTTCCTCCATCTGGACATTTTTGAGATATAATTCCTTGAACCCTTGACAAATAATTCCTCCTATTTATTGTTTGAATGACACCGAACTAAAATAATATCTTTTATTCCATAATTCACCTTTGTTTTGTCCCTAGTGCCAAATTGTAAGTTCTCACCTAGTAAAATAACATGGGACTGTTTGGTTAGGTTACCTCGAGTTAACCTGATATACCCTCCCTTTTATCATTATATTCTTGTGTCGGAATTAGTTGTGTGGACTATACAATTTCTTTATTATAAATATTTTTTAATCATATTCAAATTAAAAAAAATTAATAAAAAAATATATTATAATCATTAAAAAGTTAATATAACGTACAATCAATGTCACATCATATTTATCATTATAACCCTCCAACCATCTAAGCAACAACTATTCATAGGAGGATACCTCCAATTGAACCCAACCCAACCCAGTTATCAAACATGCCCATAGAGCTTGTTTGATAATTGGGTTGGGATGTGGAGTAACTTGTTGTTGTTTAGATGATTAAGAAGATTGGAATGGGAAATATGTTGTGAAATCACATTGTTTTGTAATGAAATTACAACACAGAAATACAAAGAGGTAAACCGTGTTACAACGACATAACCTGGCAACCAAATGTGATTGCTATTTCCATGGGAGGAGCGTGGAAATAAGCTCCAATCACTATCTTCCAGATTCGCATCTATCCAATTCCTCACGAACTTGTTATTAAATTTAGAGTTTTGTGGTTTGAAGACATATAATTGAAAACGAAAGGTTCAAGTCAAACCATTGAGGGAGAGAGACAGACAGTTCAATCACCTTCACAATTATTTATATATATTAATTAATGTGTAAAGCTCTTAAGCACATCTACCTAAATTGACAACAAAAACTCGATTAGACATTTTAGTCTCGAACTGAAGAGTTTAGGAAAGTCTATTAAACGGTCATTCGTTTGATAACCTTGTTACTGCAGCTAATTAGAGGGCAATTTACGGACAAGGGCCTATAGATAACCGGAAGAGCCTACTCCTGTTCGAAGGCGCCTTAATTGAAATTTTGGAGGGGCTCTCACCAAAAGTGCACGAACTAAGTGGCTTGCTATGCTTCGCGTGCCCGCAGTTTTTTTAATGCCCCCTTGAAGAGTGATTATTTCTCCTTGTAGTTAATTCATATTATAATATATGATTTTCTCTGCAATTTTGTCCCTCGGAGATTCCGCAATCATAGTTATGACCTTACCCTTTTTTTACAATTACACTTGTGCCTTTATATTTTTACAAAGTTTACGGTACGACACTTTGGTTATTACACTTATGTCCCTATTTTACCTTAATGAAAGGACGATATTGTGAATTTTATAAGATTATAGGGGAAATGTGATATTGTAGAAAATAGTAAGAGTATAACTATAACTGCAGAACTAGGTTTGGAGGTGATCGATGCGGCCGATTTCAGATATACATGGAGGAATTCCTCTACTAGATCACGACTTGACCGTTTCATGCTTTCAGTTGAGACTTTGGAGTTGTTTACTCTTCCTGGTGTGACATCGCTTCCCCGGGCCAGATTGAACCATATGCCCCTATGCTTGGACACATGTAATGGAAGAGGTTTTTCTTCGTATTTCAGTTTCGGGAGGTGTTGGATGCTAGAGGAGGGTTTAGTGATATGGTTGTCTCATTCTGGAGCCGTTTGGAGGTTGAGGGCTCTGCTACCGTGAGACAAGTAATGAAGCTGGCTGCATTGTGTTGAAGTTTGATGGTCTTTAGACATGACTCTTGTGCTTTGTGGGTGAAGAGAAGGAACCAAGCATTGACCCAAAATGGTAAGATTTAACTCATTAAAGGACTGCAGGGATCTTGAGGAGGAGAAGTTGGTTAGCCATAGAGTTATGCAGATAATCCTTGAAAAGGAGGATCAGAAGCATGGGAGGGAATGGAGGCATAGCACGCGTCAGAAGTGGCTGAAGGAGGGAGACGCAGACACCATATTCTTTCATGCCATGACAAATTTGAGATGTGCACAGTTGGTTGAGAAGATCATCTTGGTGAGCCACTGGTTGGTGGAAGGATGCGGCTAGCGGACTGGTTACATGTGATCTACAAGATGGAGCAACGATCGACGGTTGGAAGTCAGTATGCTTGTCCTACATGACAGATTGGTGTTACTGAAGTCGATTCTCTTGACAATCTCCATTTTCTTCCTATCTTCTAGGCTATTGGTGTGCGGAAGAAGCTTGATAGCATCATGAGATGGTTCTTTTGATATTCTTCCGGATAGTTAAATGATTTACCTTTGGCCGACTGGGGGTACCATCTCATGTTTGAAGGACAATGGTGGTCTTGGTGTACGTAGTCTGAAGGAGATGAATAACGCTCTACTTAGTAAGTGGATTGCTCAGATTTGGGGGTGTGTGATGATTTGTCTGTGTTCTGATGCAGGAGTTGTATGTGCTAGTCACAGGGTCCAAGGGGGGTTGGACCGTCTCCCTCATATTTTTGGCTTGGGATTTACAGTGTGGTGTAGGAGGTCCGTCCTTTTTAAGGACGGTTGTTGGTTATGGTATTTGATTCGGGTTATGAACTTATGATTGGAGTGAGGGTGGGGCACTTGGGGCAGGGTATCCTTATCTGATGGCTCTAGCCGTGGAATCTAACTGCTCTGTTGCTGAAGCTTGGGATGAACACTCTTTTTCCCCTCATTTCTAGGTTTGGCATGTCCAAGCAAGGAATGAGCGATCTTGTGGAGATGATGTAGGAACTAGAGGCTGTGGAGGGGCACACGAAGGGACAAGATTATTGGTGTTGATATGATGGTACATTTTTTGTGGATAAGGCATATCAGGCTTTGAAGGGCCCGATGATTTTTGACCCTATGGAATGCATGGTGGATTGCTTAAGAATTTGGCAATAGAAAATTCCGGTGTGTGTTAAGGTTTTCATGTGGTTGTTCCAGAGTGGAGACTGTTGACAAGAGACAGACTTGCATGATTCTTTCACGAGGTTGCACCGTCAAGGTTTGGGAGCTTCTTGGATGCCCCTTAATATCCACGAATGATGTTTCAGAACACTGGGAATCCACTAATGTTGATTGACATGGTATTGAGAATGAGCGAACCACCTATGTGGCAATGATTTGAGCTATTTGCTTAGCTAGAAATGAGGTCATATTTCGTTAGGAGTGCTTATGTAGTGAAAATGTGATGGCTCACGCAAATGCATTGATTAAGAGTTCGAGTATATAATTATGTACCTCTCCTCCACTAAAAATCATACACATTTTTTGACGATCAAATGGTGAAGTTTTCGGACATACATCTATACAGTGAATGTTTTTTTCTTAAAAAAATAAATTTAGTGGAGACAAATTCAAAATTCATTGACTGGTGTAATTTTAAGAGGCGTTTTTATTAATATATCAATCTATTTAAAACATATCTTAGTAATGAAGTTCCAAATCCTTATTTGTAAAAAAAAGACTTTCATATTTTTGTTTATGAATCTTTTTTTATGGAGACAAATGCAATTTCATTGATTGGAATGCAATTTCATTGATTGGTGTAATAACAAAGATTGTAGGAGTTGTAGTGTAATCGAACAAGTTTTAAATTCTTATGGTGTAATTAATTTCCTTTATTTGGAGAAAGTTTATATTTAAGGGGGGTTTTGGCATACACGGTTGAAACTTTTATCCAATTACATTTAACCGCATCTGTTATAAGGTAAAAATCCTTCAATCTTATACCATATCGCATAGAATATTTAAGTCAATCTCATACTTGAAGAAAAGTGTCCAAAGTGGATGTTAAATCCTCAACTCATTGTCTACTTTGCAAGTTATGTCTAATCCCTTTTCTACAACTCAAAGGTTTATTGGTGTGTGTTGATCATGCACTCTCACGTCGTGTAATATTTATTTATTCCGAACATGATTAGGAGTTTCATCAGTCGAAAAAATTAAGACCTACGGTAGAATGAATAAAGCCTCCGACAAAGATCATAAGAGAAGCTTAAGAGAAGCATACATCAATTAATAGTTACAAGAATAATTAATAAACTTTTTTCTTTGACCAGAAACCCTCCTTTCATGACCTAAATAAAACATGAATTGAATATATATATATATATAAAAGAATTTTTACACCACGATCGCTACAATTTCGTCCAGTTATATCAATATCCATGTAATCTTTATTTACACAGCGATCCTTGTAACATGGGTACGTGGTTAATATAGTAAGATTAGAGGGGTCGTTGGTGCAATTATAATATAAAGTTTATAGAGATTGCGGGGTAATTGGACAATATTTTAGGGGTCGTGTAAAGGTTGGGTAAAATTACAGCAAAAAAACAAATAACACACATTAGGAAATAAAATAAGAAGTGGGTAAGAAGAAGCTGCAGAGATCCCAATCTCTCTCTCTCTCTCTCTCTCTCTCTCTCTCAGTTCACATCTCTGTGTCTACACGCGCACACACACAGCAGAGAGAGATCTCGAGTCGAGAGAGAGAGGGAGACCCAGTCCTCTTCTCCAAGTCGTACTGCAGATCGGGGAGCTCGCCGTGGGCGGCGATGGGCGGCGTGACGTCATCAGTGGCGGCGCGGCTGGCCTTCTTCCCCCCCAACCCACCGTCGTATCGCCTGGTGTCCGACGAGGCCACGGGGCTCCTCACCTTCGACCGCTTCCCGCACCGCGAGAACGTGGAGGTGATGCGCCTGCCCACCCGCAAGGGCAACGAGATTGTCGCTGTCTACGTCAGGAACCCCATGGCCTCCTCCACCCTCCTCTACTCCCACGGCAACGCCGCCGACCTCGGCCAGATGTACGAGCTCTTCATCGAGCTCAGCTTCCACCTTCGCGTCAACCTCATGGGGTCGGTTTTTCACCACTTGGGTAGCCTTTGTTCTTAAAGTTTGTTTCTTTCTTGTCGCAAGGATCTTTTGATTTGGGTACTGTAATTGATGGGGGTCATCACGGGGTTGGATTGCTAATTGGGTTGCTCGTATTTGGGATTTTTATCCGTCGAGCAGCTCAAATTTTGTTCCTATTCTTGTTTTTTAATTCATTTCTTGCTAGGACGATGAATTGGGTTGGGTATCGATGTGGGTGTGAGAGAATTGATGGAGGAACTCCTGATGTCAGATTACTACATGGGTTGCTCGTATTTGTGATTTTTATCCGTTCTTTTCTTGCTTTTTTTTGTTTGGGTTTGTGATTGGGACTGAGGTGACTACCAATGGAAGCCCTCACGGGGTCAGATTGCTCATTGGGTTCTTCTTTGTTTAGTTTTGTTCCATGTACGAGCTCAAAGTTTGTTGCTTTTCTTGTTTTTCGACAGGATAGTGCTTTTTTGGTTAACCACATGCATGCTTGGTTGCTATTTTTCTGCCTTTTATTATCTGCAGTTTGACATTTTTAATAATAATACAGATATGACTATTCTGGATATGGCCAATCATCTGGAAAGGTTTGTTGCTATTACTTACCCGCTTCATCACTAAACCATAGAATACATACATCACTAAACCATAGAATACATACTAATTCTTTGTTATCATTTGTTTTTCTTGTGCCAGCCAAGTGAACAAAACACTTACGCTGATATTGAGGCTGCCTATAAGTGCCTTGAGGTGACCTATGGTGCCAAGCAAGAAGAGATTATACTTTATGGTCAATCTGTTGGAAGTGGTCCAACTTTGGACCTTGCTATGCGTTTGCCACAACTAAGAGCTGTTGTTTTGCACAGTCCTATACTTTCAGGGCTAAGAGTGATGTATCCTGTAAAGCGCACATACTGGTTTGACATCTACAAGGTTATCCTTTTCCAAATTGGCTGATGTTATATTTTTAGAGGTTATAATTGTTTTCTAACTGAGTTAGTCGTTCTTATATTTTCAGAACATTGACAAAATTCCATCGGTGAAATGCCCTGTCTTAGTGATTCATGTAAGTATTCTTTTTATCCTTGACTAAATTCCCTCTCAAGGTTTAACTGTTCCTGCACAGCATATTTTATAACTTTTCAACTTTTGTGATTTTTTATTGATTTTGCGTCATACTGTGCATAAATGGACATAAACTTCTAAACATGCAAGATGTCAATCACTGCTAGTTTAATCTGGGGTTTAGCCCTAAAAGGAAGGGTTAATCCATGCACAAGAGCTGTTAATTCCAACCTCAGAAAGGGGCTATAACCCGTGAAATCCTACTCTTGTATAACCCCCGCAGGCCGTGCAAATGCCAATGTTCTTTTTTGTCTTTTAGTAGGTAAGGTAGAGGTGTCATCACGGGCTTAACCTGTTGCCCTTCGTCATGGACAGTGTGTAGCTGAAAGCATTGATTTATACACCTATTGGATTAATATTCTTTCCAATTATATAATATATAAATCATTTTATTATATTATATTTGTAGCTTGTAATCAGATTTATTGTATTAATTACTATGAGATTTTTATATTTATCCAACATAGCTTCTGATTGAAATTTAGAACCTAAATCATGTTTGGGTATCGTATATTATGTTAGCTTATCTTATAATTTATGTCTCTACCCTTTGATAGTTACTTTTTGAATTTTAGAAACCGTAAAACTACAGTAATCCTTTTGAAAGAATCTAGCCAAGTTGTGATAATTTTAACGGTTACTTATGTTAATAGAACATATATTCTATTAGGTGTTGGGCCTTAGAAATTTTACGTCACAATCAATTAAAATTCCTACGTCTAAGGGCTAAAACCGCGAGAATCAAAATAGCAAGTTATGGCGGTGAAATCAAAAACACGGAAAAACAAAGGTGAGGTCCCCCAAGTGCACCGGCACTTGGCGAAACAGATCCCGAAGAATGTCAAAGTGTCTACAGTTCAAAAGTCCTAAATTATTACAAGAATAATTGTTCCCTCTCAAAAATAAAATTCTTCTTTTCCTCCCCGCTCTTCTTCCTGTGCGGGTCCTCAAAAAGTAAGCTCCAAGTCGTCCAAGCAGTGCCTCGCACAAAAATCAAAGAGAGAAGGTCAGAAAACAATTATGATATAAAGAGACAAAATAGAAAAATGACTACAAAGCCATGCTCCCCGGCAACGGCGCCATTCTGAAGAGCCAAATATCCGACGCGGTTAAGATGGAATAAATAATAAATCACAATTGTCGTTGTTCTCAACCGCGCGATTCGGTCAACGAGAAAAATATTTGTATTTAAATCACTTGATAAAAGATGGATCAATAAAAACAATATAAGCATTTTTCGCTATTCTTTTTACCTAGTATAGTGACCAGGGTCGAACACAAGGAGCACGATTTAAAAACTAAATAGCCAAATTTCAGAAATGATTTTTAGTGGTTTTTTTAATTTTTAATTTTTTTTGTATTTTTCAAATAAGGCACAAAGGATAAAAACACACACACAACACTCTTTTTGTATTTTTCAGAATGATCAATATTGCTCAGAAAAATATAAAGAAAATGTTTTTGTATTTTAACAATAAAGATCAAATGCGGACGATAATGCTCATTGCACAACATATTCTTCAGTAGTGCAGCACATGTTATGTATTGTATCTCAGAAACTAAAAAAAGTACTAAGCATTCTCTCACTATAAGTAGGGTCGGCTACATGGATTCTTGCTCAAATCCATTTTGAAAGATTCGACTATTTTTTACGCTGGCCGTCGACTACGTAACGCATCCCCTGCAAGAGTGGGATTTGAACTCTGTTCTTTTCTGTGGTAGACACACTGTACTACCACTAGACCATTAAGTGGGTACAATTGTATCTCAGAAACTGAACATAAAAAAACTTCTGCACCTGGAAAGGGTTTTCCGCTCTTAGGGCCGCACCTAACCTTCTCCCGTGGAATTTCTTTCATTTGATTTATGATTGCATTTTTGATAAAATTTTCAGGAATAAATACTCCCATTTCTTAGAGTTGTGAAATCATATGCAAACATGGATTTCATGTGTTCACTGTAACTGTGCTGTCATTAAGCAGCCAGCCAAATAATAACTGGATCTCTGAATTAAGGGGGACTTCACCTCCATTAATGGAGGATGCCACAGCTGGGAGTATAATCACATCGGACTAACTCATGGGTTAGGATTTGAGGCATTTCAATGCATCCACTGTTTATTGCCAAGATTTTTTCAACACTAATTCTTACCATGTTATTGGACACTGTGGTATCATTTTTCTGATGTTTCTGGTGTTAATTCTTAATCCAGGGGACATCAGATGAAGTTGTGGACTTCTCTCATGGCAAGCAGCTGTGGGAGTTATGCAAAGAAAAATATGAACCCCTGTGGCTTAAAGGTGGAAATCATTGTGACCTTGAACTCTTCCCATCCTACCTAAGACATCTTAAGAAGTTTATATCAACGGTTGAGAAGCCACCCTCTCAGCGAATCATGTGGAAGAAGAACCCCGAAGGATTCGAGCCCTCTCGACGGAGCACTGATTGTTTCGAGAGCTCAAGGAGGAGCATAGACAAAAGGGACAAGCCGAGAGCAAGCACTGGAGGAATGCGAAAGGACGATTTCAGACTCAGCAACATTGAAAAGTTAGACAAGCTTACGATTTTTGAGCAGTTTGACAAGTCACGGAGGAGCATTGACTGTGGTGAGAAACCCAGGAAGAACACCGAACAACTCGAGAAGGCACGGAAGAGTGTAGATCGCTTGGACAGAATACGGGCAGCTTAAACATGTCTGTTTTCCCCGGTAAACAGATTATTCATTTGAGGGCAGGTGGCATATCGGTCACAATTTGTTTGTGCAATTTTATTTATGTGCTTCTACTAAGTTAGTTTGTATGTGGAAGTCACAATAACAATGATGGGGTTGCAATGTGGGGCATACCATAGAATGGCAGGATAATGATATGCCTTTACCTTTATCATGTAGTTTGCTGTGGAAATCTATAACATAGCACTTGGGGTTGGAATATGCAAAGATTAGGGAATGATAGTTTGGTGTATAATCATATAAACCTTTGAAGGGATTATGCAGGAAATGGGAACAGGAGTGGAAGTTGATTTGTATCACTCCATGTTTGGAATATGCTTGTAGATATTTTGTTTCTATGCTGATAGTTCTATCTGAAGTAACGATATTTTTACTGTCATTTTCTTTGCTGGAAGTTCTCTTTTGGTTTTAGTATTATCTTCAATGTGCTTCAATTTCATGTTTTAGTTCTGGATTGTTTGTCCAACTGTCTGCGTTGATGCCAACAGTCAAATGTAAAAAGTGTTGTTATGTCTTCATATATAATCTGGACATGGACATAGGTAAATTTATCTATAAATGTGAAAAATAGTATATGTACAAATAAGCCTATGCATGTTTTGTATATGTTAATAGCAACTTAAAGTACAATTGGAGAATTCCTAAGATGAAACTGATAAATACTTACCAAAGCATTTGCAATCATGTTGATATTCTAAAAATAAAATAATACTAATATTTATGGACATAAAATAATACTGATACTTATGATGCATCTCTCTCTCTCTCTCTCCCTACTAGGAAAGGGACTGTCCTTGTCAGCTTCTTAATAATTAAGGTGCATGTTTCAGTTGTTGCTTCGTGATGAGTAAATAGTGATTGTTTGCAAGGTCATATGATAGTGGTTGATCTTGTGAGAGTAAAAAGTTGTGAGAGCATAAGAGCAATGAATCTGAACCATTAGATTATTTTCATCTCTCCTCTTCCAATCAATCAACAGAATCTAATGGACCAAACTCACTGCTCTCATGTTCTCACCATTTTTTGGCTCTCACAAGATCAACCATCCATATGATATGCATAACTTTGTCAATTGCTACGAGGGATTTGAGATACTTTGTGAAAGGCTTCGATATGGTTTGCAATCCTGCAAGATGCTTTAATCTTATAGCTAGGTAGATATATGGGAGCTTAATCTAATATCTTCAATCTTAAATACAATCACTTGATTACATTACGAAAAGTAGTGACATGAACTTATTTATGTTGGGTAATCGATACATGGAGGAACCCTATACCTAATTTATGTAATTCAGAGCCGTACAACTTAGACCTTAGGTTCTTTAAGATATGGGCTAATCTTCTATTGTAATTTCAAGAAAAGGAATCAAGGATGATTATTAAAGTGATAATATTGTGGTTCAAGATTGGGATAGTTAACGTAAATACGTGAATTATTTAAAGATAATAATCGAAAGGATTCGTAAACCTAAGGGACTTTGAATAGATTGAGTGTTGGCTCAATTTAAACTTTTAAGGGGGTATTGGGGAAGGAAAAGAGATTGGGTCATACTTCGGGAGCCTAACGACACACACATATGTCAAACATTTATTATCTCCGTGTGAAAAGGGTTTCTTACTCAATCACAGTGTGGACTCAAAGGGCATGTTTGGTTGCTAGGTTGGATTGGGTTGGGTTGGGTTGGGGTACCCCTATGAATAGTAAACTGTACCCCTGTGAATAGTAAATTGTGAGGAGGATTAAGAGGGTTGGAAGGGGGTTGGAAGGAGGGGTACACCGGTGTACCCCAACCCAACCCAGTCCAACCCAGCAACCAAACATGCCCAAAGTGATGAGGAATACCTTAGAACATATTTACGTAACCTTAATATATAATTAATTTCATATGAAATTAAGTTCATAGCGACCAATCAATCACGTGTAGTAAGTAGGAGAAGGACGATATTAGGTTTATGGTAGCTCCAACGGCATGATCATACTCTTCTTCTTCCTGCTAAGCAACCCATTATATGATTAATAACTTGAGAATAAACAAAGAGATTAAGTATAGTTAGTATTTCTTTTTGTTGCATACTTATTAGTTATCGAGTTTAGGAGAACGGTATGTTTATGCTTTCAGACATGTTACTGAATATTGATTAAGTGCTATGGGAGGAGGGAGGTATATGCATGGTACATGTGGTTCTACGTGATTTTCTAATTTTTAATTTAGAAATAAATAAATATCTACAAAAGTTACTAAGTTGAACTCAATTTATGAATAAATGTGACTTAACAAATATTTAATTGAAAATAATTAGATTGCAACATCGAGTATGTAACAAACTATGAGTTCTAAAATAAACATCTACTATTAAGTTAACAAGAAATGGACCATATTAGGGTGACATAATATGAAGCATGCAAGTAACAAAGTCAGATGCATCCTTTTGTTTAGATGATAGTCAGTCAACTAATAAAGTTGATTTAATGAAATATGAAGACATCTAAAAATAAAATCGCAGCCAACTAAATATGCTTTCCAAGTTTAGGATTATCAAAGGCGGAGGAGTTTCGTGCGACAAAGGACCTTCACGCGTAAGGAGGAATTGTGCATTAGGGGTTTTGCACATAGCTATGCGTCGGAGGAGCTTGGTGTCGCTCGAGAGAAAGAGGGTTATTGGGTTATAGGGGGAGCTATCGAGAGAGGGGGTTTGGATATGGATATTCCAATCTTGTAGATCTGAGAGGCTATCCGAATCTAAGCCCTAAGCAACCGCTCACCCTGATTATGTGGCCTGAATATGTGCAAATGGCGCATACATTGTCGTTTTAGGTATGCGGTTCACAAAAGGTGCCCCACAGGCATATGCGACCACACGAACCAATTTCCTGAACCTCAATTATGTGCCTTGAATAAGCACAAATGGCGCATATAGCGTCATTTTAAGTGTGCAGTCCGTTAAAAGTGCCTCACAAGCATATGCGGTCGCATGAACCAATTTTTGAACTGTATTTCTTTCGCTAGATATTCTTGTTGTTAATTAATTAACTTGTTAGTATATAATACAATACTTCTTTATGAATTGTTTATTTATTTTCTATTAAGTCGCGATTTCTATATTACAATAGAGCTTGTAAGTTATGCTCATTATGGTTATTGTGTGAACAGTTTCATAAATGGCATTCGTCGAGTTGCTTGCTCATTATACAATTCACTTTGATATAGTTTATACTTTTCTATACTAAGCTAGCTTTAGCTCACTCAAACTTGGTGATTCAGCTTAAAGAAAATTGCAATATATGAGAAATAAAATGTAGATTGGTGATCATAGCTGCTAAATTCGATTGTAGGTATCATGCAAAATTTTATTGTAAATCATTTGTGTTTAATGTTCTATATAAACATCTATCATATCATGATTTAGTTGAATGCTTGTTAACGTAGTATTGATTATACCAAATTAACTCCTTGCACATGAACTTCTGGATCGAATCTGGATTGCCCTGGGACAAGGCTATTACAAGTATAAGGAACAAAATACATATTCTCTTGCACGAGCTTTCAAACCCCGTGCGATCGCTTAGTAAAAGTCCAAAGTAGTGTAGGATAGAAGTACATTAGACTCTAGTCATGCTCAAAGTACACCTGAGTATGAAATAAATCACAATTATTTCTTTTTTTGCTAACCATATATTAGAACTGATCCCATGACATTATCACTCAAACTACTACTTAATGCGACACTTGCAGATTATTCAAAGTACTAAATTTATATCAAAGTATGAATCCAAGAATACCAACCGTGCTACATGACATCAAACTCCATCGAGGAGCTCATGAATACAGATCGAGTATATCACCTTACCTAACATGACCATTAGGGCCAAAACCTTATAAGTATCCTACGTGGAGCACAAGGGCGCATGTCCAATTCCTTACGTACCTAACTTCATATACCTAAAACAGTATAATAAAACACATCCATATGCAAGGCACAAGTCCACTTTAGAGGATCGCATATGCGGGACCATGAACTATTAGCAACCTATTGGAATTTTGAGACATTTGGTGTCTTAATGTAGCTCATAACATTCACATTTAATGTGTTTGTTTTATAATCCTTAATCCTTTGTATTCATTTAAGATTCTTTTTATTCTAGAAATCACATTTAAATGAGGAACTATTCTTTGAAAAAAAGGATTTTAGAATCATTATACTTAAATATTTAGATGCTATCTGTCTTCCAGATGTATCAGTACAAGCCTCAATGTACATATACACCCCTAGGTCAAGAGCTCGCTATTTCTCCATATGCATCTGTACAATTACCTCGTACTTGCAAATTCTTTAGTACTAATGCGGCATACGCTATCCTAATACCAATACACAACTTATTCTAGGGACTTCAAAAGGGGTCCAACACATAGGTGTAATGCTACGTTGCTCTAGCGTACATTGGTGTACTAGCATACTCATTATGCATTGGTAGATATCTTGAGACCGAGCTAGCTGAGGAGGTGCGTTGTTTCTATCCAAGAACTATAAGAGCTAGTTGAGGGGTTGCATTTGTAAGAATGCATACTTAAAAATAATCTTGAGCTTTTCTATGTAATGGTGGTTTTAGATCATCGATTCGAGGGATGGTGGTGTAGTGGAACTCCGACGAGGGGGGACGTGGTGGCTAAAGAAGGTTTTAGGAAGCTCACGGCCTCTATTTGTATCCTTTAATAAATATTCATTTTTTTAAAAAAAATAATTAGTAAGAACTTTTTTGGATGTCGTAAGTGTGAGGTGCTTCAGTAGAGGGTGGGACTCCAAACTCCAAAAAGTTGATCCAGGTCGATTGTCTAGAGCATGGTTGCAGATGTACTTGACTTGTATCTCAAACTTCTAAATGTGTTAGGGTTGGAGATCACTACAAGAAATTGGACCTAAGATAATGAATAGTTGAATATTCATTGTCATATCTTCAGCTTTTAAAAATATAACAATGAATATTATTCGTGATCAAATCATATTTTGTACGCATAATTAGCAACGAATGTTATAATCGTTGTTAAGCATTCATACAACGACGATTTTTCCGCTGATCTGCTCGTTAAAATTCATATTAATCGTTGTAAATTTAGCAACGATTAGACGAAACATCAACGAATACCCGTTGTTATATGATTAGTTGCAAAGAATATAACAACAAATACTATTATTCATTGCGAATTTAAAGAAGAGAGCGATAAATTATATAGGTTGGTATATATTTATTTACAGAAAATATGATCGCAAATATTAAATTATTCATTGCTTTAAACCAATATTCTTGGAGTGGATGGTAGCACATGGGAGGCGAAGGGGAATGAAGCCAGAAGAAGAAGATACCAGCCAACCACCATCACAGAAATCATCAATCCTCTGCATTGCGATACACATGATTTACATCATCTCTCAGATATGGATAGCTAATCCCCCAAGAGAACGTATCCTTAGAAACTACAATGTTTTTCTGAATTGTTCAACAGTGACGGAGACAAGGGGGCGGGAGGGGACTTCGCCCCCCTTTCTCCCAATAAGTCCTTGTTATATATTATATAATAGTAATATTACATGAATTTAAATGCATTTGTTAAATATAAATGGTAATAAGTTGTATAAAATGGTCCTCCCATATCCCATTTATAAGTTGTATATAATTCTCCCATCTTCATTTTTCAATAAAAAAATCAATAACATGATCTCAGTACGATAATTTAATTATTAACATGTGTATGTTTCACAGGAACTACATGTTATACATATAGAGATGCAAACAGTTACGGATATATCAATATCCCATCCGCCACCGTATCTGTTTTATACATATTTTTTTACATCCTTATCCGTTTAAAATGGATAAAGATATTGATATCGTTTTGATATCCGCAAATATCCGTATCTGTATATCTGTTTTTGTATATAAATATAGTCATAGATTTAATTTTAACCATATAGCATAATTTTACACCTTCTTTTATCATATTTGTATAATTTTTATGATACAAACACATTTAATAAATTTATATCATGTGTTTTACATTCAATTCATATATATTTAAATCAATTCTATAGAGTATTTCTAACATTACTTGTATGCGATTAGTGTCTGTTTTACGTCCATATCCATTTTTTAAGGCTATGGTAAGAAAATTTTAACATCCGTCAATATATGTATCCATTTTCGTATTAAAAAACGGATAAGAATTCAGTAATACCTATATATGTATATGTATCTGTCCATTTGCATCCCACAGTACATAACTACAAGAACAAAGTAAGAATGTAGAGATTTTTTAATTCATCATTATATCGTATGTTATTTAATATATAATGACAAATAATATTTAATGAATTTTTATATTTGAAATTATGAAAGAACGTAATATCCATTGTTTTATCAATACCTTTGGTCCATATAGTGACACTTAATCATCACAATTTTAATATCGTCAATTAGTTAAATTATGAAAAATATGACGAATAAGCGTTGCTATATTGACCTTCATTAATGATATAGTAATAGATATGATATTCGTCTCTAATTTTTACATAAAAATTATTTTTAAATAAATAATACTCATATTTATATATTTAGCAATTACTGAATTATTAATAGATTAAAAAAGCATACATTTATGTGTGTATATATATCCCTTTGCATCCCTGCATTAAAGTCTGATATAATTTTACTTTTTAAAAATATTAGATTTAATGGTAATACTTAATATATCGTATTAATAAAAGTTTTTTTTATTTGAAGAATTTTGTAAGGAGCATTTTGTCCGTATAATGTTTGTTTGGATATTTATGTGAAATCGTAAGCTTATAGTTATATTTTTGTAAAAAATCCTTGTAAATAAATATTAATAATTAAATGATAATTAATAAGATAGATAAACTTTATATATATAATGTATCTACATATATATGTGTGTGTACGCGTATATGTATGTGTGTGGTCTCAATAATTTGGCCCCCCAAGTAGACATTTCTGACTTCGTCCCTGCTGTTCAAGCTCGAGAAACCAATCTGATTTATAAGTTGTGCATGATTTGTCTTCGCATGGTTCATACAGGTGCCACCATCGCATTGGCGTCGCTATAGTCTGACGGATCAAAATCATCAGTTCAACATGACTCAGTCATGTGCCTGATCGTTCGTTTGAACTCCTGGTTTTCTAAACCTTGAGGACAACTTAAATTATGTCTGATGATTCGAATAATTTCTTTGTACCTGCATGGATAATTCTCTCTTGACTAGGGCTACAGAGAATATGTATGGATATCATCCTTGGGTGGAGGTGGATCTTCTGTTGTAGAGTGGATCCCAGCAGATTCTGCAGCAATGCTCGGAACTGCTCGATCTGTGATCCACTCCGCAGCAGACGATCCACGCTATCCTTGGGTTGGGTCAAGGCTCCTCGTATTTATTTCCCAAAGAGATCATTAAATTAGGGTCCATTTCATATGTGGAGTTGGGGTCCAGATAATTGTGGCTCATGGAGCCATTTATATCTCAACCATGAACTATCTATATGCTGTTGTTGGTGGATATATCACAATCAATCACATCCCACGGAATTTCAGCCACACAACACCTCTGGGAAGGCATTGAGATATCCACATCACCTTAAAGACGAAGGTCCCACGGAATATTAATTCAACTAATGGCATCTTGTCTTTCTACTCCTCTCGATGGATAAGGATCACTCGATGTCTACTAGAAAAGCATGCCAAACTGTTGCAGGTCCATTCGAGAATGATATGAAATGAAATATTGCAGCTTTATTGGCTCTCGCATACATAGTTTTGATGCAGACTTTAGTGCGCCATTATTTCATCAACTCTTCAACTCAAGGTTTTTAAACCGGATCGTACATCGAACCGGAAATTTTGCTGAAATGGTCGGATCAGATCGAACCATGTAATCAAATCGGTTCAACCTGATGATGACATCATCATTATTTAAAATCGAATTAAATTAGAACGGTTAAAAAAAGTGGTTGAACCGACTCATAAACCGAAATAAAATAATATATATATAGAGGAAAGGGAGCCTACTTTGTGAAGTAGGTAATCTTACGTACTTCACATTTATTTTTAGCATTTTTTAATTTTTTGAATTTTCTTAACTATATCCCTCTAATATGTCATTCAAATTTTATCAAAAACAGAGACACCTATGCCATCCATCCAGAACAGGTAAAATACAGCAAATCTATGACCGTTAAAAAATGAATGGATGGAGGCCGCATGAGTCTCTGTTTCTGACGAAATTTAAATGACATGTTAGAGGGATATAGTTATAAAAATTCACGGTGGTATTTTTCCAAAAAAATTACAAAAAATAGATGTGAAGTAGGTAAGGTTACCTATTTCACCAAGCAAGCTCCCTTTCCTCATATATATATATATATATATATTACACTTAATATACTTGAAACATACATAAAATACACAGATAATATATATATATATATATTTCACGCTATACATAAAGTATTTTTCTTATACACCATCAAATATCATATATATACATATTATTTCGATTAGATGATTTATAACATAATAATAGTTTAATCAAATTTAAACCCAATACATGCAAAAGGTTCTGTTAGTGTAGTTGGTTAGAAGTATGAAATAGATAACTAGAGGTGGGTTCAGCTCCCATCACAAACAAAATTTTTAAATAATTTAAAAATTAAATGCGGTGCAACTTTGGTTGAACCTGGTTAAACCAAGTCAAAAAAATAGGTTGAACCAGACGGGTTAATTAAAATTTGAATAATCGAACCGAACCGGCAAAAATCGGTTAACCAGACCGATCCAGGTCTGGTTCATCGATCGGACGACCGATCGGATCCAGTTTCAAACACACTGCTTCAACTTCAAATATCCGTGCAGTCCATTATTTGTAGGTTTATCATTGTCCTTGTACTGTTTATTTCTATTTTGTGTACAGTTTCCGGAGAATTTTCTATTCAACCCATACATGAATGATGGCTCATTTCCTATTTTTGTAGGTGCGACTTTACTCAAGAGGGTAACTTTATACATTATTTTGGATATGATACTCCTCCTCAAACTCAAAAAGATACATAAAAACCTACTCATCCTATGTGACATGATTCATTAGCACTCACATAGCGTTTGGGATTGTTGTTGGATGGTTTGTTCCTTGTCGACCAGGTCAATATTGGCCTGGTCGACAACGAATATAGTGGAGGGAGATAGTGCACAATAATTGTATATAAAATACATAAAATCCTAATTTTATTAATTAGTAAATAATTATTTTTACCATATTTTATTATTTATTTTACACATATAAAGTAATAAAACCCTCAACATGAACATTATACACAAAAGTACAAAATAAAATACAAAAATAGTTTCTCTCAATAGAGGCCTAGAAACCTTCTCATGTGCTTGCTCTTTCTAACCATGCAGGTTTCTGGAACTGAAAGGCCCATCCGAGGGCCAATCGTGTCCAAAACTCAACTTCCAGGAGCCTGAGCTTCATCGAGCCACGAAGCCCCATCGATGGATCCTGGATATTTCTGAAGGCCTCAAACGTTGCAGATCAGCTACAGGAATCTCTTGAGCATCATAGCAACACGAGAGGAGCCTTGGAGCGCGAGGAATGGGGGAAGCAAGGAGGAATACTTCGGTGTTCTTCCCTATTCTTGGGGAATGAGCCACAACCATTCAATCCAGCACCCGTTCCAAATTGTACAGGGATCACCCGATCAGGGGACCCAACTACTGTGAGATCAGGGCCTGATCTAATCATAGGCATTGATCCACAAAATGGGATCAACCAATCCTAGCCGCTTGATCGAGTTAGTGAACCACGTGGCATCTATAGGGCCACTAGATGGCACACAAATAATGGGCAATTTTCACTTGTACCTCATCGAGTTTCTGATTTTCCTTTTAGTCCTATAAATATAACTTGTACATAATTATGTATAATTTGCAAAGTAGCCCCCAAACTTATTGTAAATTCCAAAAAGCTCCTATGCCAAGTCACCTCACGAGCTTGTGCACGTGAGAGACCTATGTATTTTTCACTTGAGCCCGGATGATTTTTAATATTTAGTTATAGTACTTAAATTTGTTAATATAATTGTTGAAGTTTGGGTAAATTGCACAGAGAATCTTGTAGTATATTTTATTGCAAAAATACTCATTCTAGGTTGATTATTTTTTTGTCTTTTTATTTTTATTAAATAGCTCAAGTGCTTTGTAAATTCTTGGAAAATTTGTACTAAATTCCTGATATATTATTGGTTCATCCATATTTTTATTTGAGAATTTATTTATATTTTCCCATTTATTAAAAATAGAATAGAAGCTAAATATTCCCTACTTTATTATAAAAATATAAAAAATCTAAAATCAACATCAAAATTCCAAAAAATTACATTGCGTATTATTTCTATATTAAACCTCGAGACTAAAAATAGCACAAAATTATAAAATAAAAATCCTAAAAATGTTTAAATCCTAAAAAATCTATAAAAATCAATAAAAATTTTATAAAACTCTAAAAAATAGTTTTATTGTTTTATATTTTAATTTATATTATATAACATATATGAAAATTAGGGAAGTCAAGTTCCTTTTGAACAGGACTTGATTCAGATATAGAGTTTATGTGTTACATTTAAAACTCATATCGTAAATGTCAAGTCGTGTATTTCACATGCACATTCAAAGATTCAATTATTTATTCATTCTTTATTTGCTCGAGGGTGAGAAAAGTTTAAGTATAGGGGATGACAAATCATTAATTTATCATCATTATTTTCATTTGTTATCCGTCTAAATTAAATAATTCAATTAAATTAATAATTAATTAAATTAATAATTAATAATTAATTATTTGTAATTAATTAACCATACCTATTATACATAGATAATTATATTGTTGTGCATATTATTTTATGTATTTTATTATTATAAAAAATCAAATAAAAATTAGTCTAATATTATGCATATTTAACGTACCATTCTCCATAAATTGAAAACATGAAATAAAATAAAATAAGTATTTTAATAGTTCAATAATTCTTTCAAAAATAATACTATGCATATATGATGTATTCTTACTTTGGGTTCTACATGAAGGTTGTAAAGATCTACAACTTTCATGTTGAATATTTTTTCCTAATAATACCTATAATTATTTATTTATTATTTTATAAGTATTTTTTGTATTTTGAATTAATCGTATTGGGCTATGTGGCTCAATCTCAGTGAGCCATGTAGCATGCTCTATAGCACCCACAACCTCCTTATATACTTCCGATCTTCTTGATCAGACAACTATGGTCCCTCCATCACCGCCTTTCTCCCGATCATTTGGTCATTTGATCAAAGCAATCAGAGCCACTCCTTGCGCCCAAATCAAGGCCATCTGATTTTCATCAGATGATGTATGCATCTCCTTCAAACTCTCACATCCCTTCGCCCATATCGTTGCGCAGAAGTCAACCACCCCAACTTCTCCTATTTTTCCAAACCTCCTCGCAAATCTACTTCATTCAATTTCACCACCGAACGATAGCCTTGACGACCCTCATCCATACTGATCATTCCTTAGTCCTCTTCCCCCTCACGTGCCTCTCTCCATGGAACCGTTCAACCACCACCTTTTTTTTATCAAAACTACGCTCTCCGGCCAACTACCAGGGCACGAGAGTGTCTCCGAGCCCAATTCCTCCTCGAGTAAGAGAGAGAGTTGAAGCGACAACAGAGAACCATTCTCAAGCAAGATCCTTGGCATCTTTGACCAAGTCACAACGTCTCTAACGACTACTCGAGCTTTGATTCTTTGCCAGAATCATCAAGCAACGATCCCGAAGCATCTGAAGGCATTGATTCATCCCCAATCTACTCATCGTCTTCGTTCCAGTTAAAATTTCTTATCTATCTTTTTCTTTTCTTCTTCGTTTCTCCTCATTTTTGCACACACCAAAATCACCTTTTCCATCAGCTGATCCGTTCCCCACCTTCATTGTGGTTCATCGATCTTTGTGGAACTACCACTCCGCTCCATCTACCCTCCGGTCATGGTCTCCACCTCGATTCATCTTCTTCCACCTAGATTCATCTTCTTCCTATGCAAGAGGATGAACCCAAATAGGGCTCCCCCTCACTCCGCAACCATTTAGCCCTCCGACTACCTCATTCACACTAGAACCCCCATCGTGCTTTGGCTTCGTCAACTAAACATGCATGTGTCGAAGATCCTCACTGATCGGAGTGCTTCACTTAGATCTGATTTCCTCCTTTTTATTCAGTTCATCCTGCATTGATTTAGCAGTCCAGATCTCCTCATAGCTTTCTCGACCCACGAGCGTCTTCGACAGGGGACCTTCAGCAATGACGTAGGAGTAAGGAGGAGCAAGAAGGACGTCTTCGGAGATCTTCCTCGCCATCGTCGTATGCAAGGAGGAGCTCGATTCTTGCACTGCAGTACATCTATCTTTGGCTCAATGTCCTACAGCCAGCCCTGTATGTGTCGAAGATCGTCACTGATCGAAGAGCTTCACTTAGAGCTGATCTCCTCCTTTTTACTCCGTTCATCCTGCATTGATTTAGCAGTCCAGGTCTCCTCATAGCTTCCTCGACCCACGAGCGTCTTTGACAGGGGACCTTCAGCCACGACGTAGGAGTATGGAGGAGCAAGAAGGACATCTTCGTAGATCTACCTCGCCATCGTTGTATGCACACAGGAGCTCGATTGTTGCACTGCAGTATAGATACTGTAGGA
Organism: Ottelia alismoides; assembly: GCA_037367405.1. Lineage (NCBI taxonomy): Eukaryota > Viridiplantae > Streptophyta > Magnoliopsida > Alismatales > Hydrocharitaceae > Ottelia > Ottelia alismoides. The sequence continues at coordinate 692,860 of JAZKJV010000214.1, forward strand.
TCAATATGTCCTGACTCCTACAGCTTAGGCATCCTCCGAGCGTCGACTTCCTTTCCTCCAGTCTCGGGAGCGTCGGGTCAGATCCGAAGCGCTAGAGCGAGCCACGCAGGTCTATACCATACCGAACCTCCTCCCACTATCTGAGCCTAAATGCACGTGATTTGTCTCACGTGTTCTTGGCATTTTTGCACTCCGTACCCAACAGCTTCTCTATTTGTCTAAATACCCCCGTACAAGGGGGTGGTATCCTATAAAAGCTGTGTAATTTTAATTAATTACATTCGAGTCAGTCCCTTCAGGGATTATTTTGTAATGTTTTGTGAAGTTTTAATTATATTTTATTTGCAAATGTCATCTTGACTTTTTCCTTGAATAAATTGAGTTATATACATACAAATTTAATAAAATTGGTGTCATTTAAAAGATTGTAATATTTTCCCTGATCTAGTATATTTTATAATCTGATTTGATGCAATATTAATCAAATAATGATAGAGCATAGACACTTCCTATTTTATGTCTAATTAATTGCATTGAGTGCTTTATTAGCTCTAAAATTAATTAGAGATCTAGATAACTTAATATAAGTCGCATTATTGAATTTTCAGGAACATTATTGTGTGATTTGTTATTGTATTGGGTTTCATTAATCATTTTGTAGCATTAATATTTATTCTAATTTAACTTGCAAAAAGTCATAAAAATTTTCATGCATTCATATTATATTGCATAATTTGATCGAGATTATATTAAATCAACCACTTAATTGAATATTTACCACATAGATTAAATTAGCCAATTGCTTATGTTCTTGTGTTCAACATTGGACTTATCCATGATAAATTAAATCGAATCCTCTTCACGGAGTTCTTTCAACTTGATTATGATAAATTGATAAGTGATCGTATTAATAAGAGACATAATTAAATTAATCGTTTAGCGATTCATCATACTCCAAACATGGTCATGCATATAAAACTTACAAAGTATGATACTAAGTTATATGTGATGGAGATTATTGCTTAACAACTTAGGTTTTACCATTTTGGATGAATGTCAATGGATCTAGTTGGATTCGAATCCAATTAGTTGTTGTTAGAGAATACCATATATTATTGTTCCCTCATTTACCTCTATTTCCTTATGTATCACTGTTTCCTTATCAACTGTTTCCCGATGTAACCCCATAGGGGTATTTATGTAAATCCTCCTCTGAGGTGACCCTAGGGTTTAGTCCTATATAAGGACCCCTAGACCTCACAGAATAAAGCATGGTCTTATTTACTTAACATGGTATCAGAGCATATTCGATCCCAGCCCTACCCCACCTACCAGCCTCGTCCATGATCCCGTAACCTAGGGCATCCGCCGCCCTAGGCCATCGCGCCTCCCATCACCCTGGAGAGCGCCTCCCATCACCTCCGCGCAACCCTCATCCCCGCCCATCGCCGATCGCACATCCCCGCCCCTCGCCCCATCGCACCTCCGCGCAACCCTCATCCCCTCCGCCCCTCGCCCCTCCACGCGCCCCTCCAGCGCACCTCCAGGCGCCCTCCGCGCCCCTCGCCCTCCAGGCGCCCTCCACGGCCCGCGCACCTCCAGGCGCCCTCCACGGTGCCCCCCCCCCCCCCAGCGCACCTCCAGGCGCCCCCGCGCGCACCTCCAGGCGCTCTCCACGGCCCGCGCAACTCCAGGCCCCAAGGCCGCTCGGCCCCCGCAACTCCAATCGCCCCTCGCCTCCTGTCCCATCACATCCAGGCCCCAAGGCCGCTCGGCCCCCAGGCCCCAAGGCCCCTGCCTCCAGGCCCCTGCCTTCAGGAGCCCCCCGCATCCTGGCCCCTGCTCGCCCAACGACATCTCGCCCTCCTACAGGCTCCAGGCTCCTGCCTCCACGGCTTCCAGCCCCACGTCTACTGCAGGTCATCCAGCTCCTGCCTCCAGGAGCCCCTCGCATCGGCCACCGGCATCCAGCCCCTGCCCCTCGGCCCCACGGCTCCAGCCCCAGGCTACTCCTGCTACACGGCCCCACGGCCTAAGTGACCTCTTCGGCATCCTCCTCGCAAAAGTCTTTGGCTCTATGTTGTCGGTCTTCCACGGATACATCGGAATGGTTTGCTAGTTGCGTATGATCTCTATTTCATCTGCATACTAGATCATTGTATTTTTTTTTGATCACTGCGGTCACCATGACATCTGCTCCTGCATCTTCGGACACCAAGCCCCTGTACCCTACTTCATCGATGATGGTACAGGGCACCTCTATCAAACTAAAGGGCTCGGAGAACTACGTACTATGGTCTCGGTCTTTTAAAATATTCATTGGTGGCCAACGCAAGATATATATTCTAACTACCATTCCGCCTGCCGAGACAGACGCCAACTACGACACATGGTACGTCGACAATTGTCAGGTCATCACTTGGATGACAAATAGTGTTGATCCTAATATTGCATCAAATTTGCTCTACAAAACAACTGCTAAAGAAATGTGGGAGAGTCTTGAGAATACATACTCCCAGAAAACAACCAAATCCAGGCTTTCTGACATTTACACAAAGATTTGGTCTGCAAGTCAGGGAGAAACCTCCTTGATAGAATACTACCGGCTCCTAACAGGATTATTTGAAGAATTGCTTATTTTTCAACCTGCATGCTGTGACAAGCAAATAGGTGAAAGAGCAGAATGGCAGGTGTACCGTTTTCTATCAGGCTTACACCCTCGATACAAATATGTTAAGGAGCAATTCTTGACGGCGGCCGCCCTACCGTCTCTTGAAACTATTTTTGGCAGATTACAGGAACTGGAAACCCCTAACCAATCACCTACTACAGACACCGCTGCTCACTTTGCTGGAGGACGCCCACCTTTCCAAGGAGGACGAGGGCGTACGTTTGGTCGCGGTCGAGGACGAGAACAGGGACGTGGACGTGACTCGGGACGCGGCCGTGGTCGTGATTTTTCTAATGCTCGTTATCCAGCATGTACTCATTGTGGCCGCTGGAATCATCCATCTGACAAATGTTGGGCTACCTTTGGCATGCCCAAGGCTAATAATGCATATGAGGCACCATCTGATTACACGAATTATGATACTATGGAAACTTCACAAGATCAGTCTCTCACAGAGGCTTCAGGATCTTTTACTGCTGCAGAATGCGCTCGCCTTCGCCAACTCCTTCAGAATCCAGTTACTGAGACTACGCATTCAGGCCCTACTGCGACTCTAGCAGCCACCACAGGTACAATTGCAAGTTCTGCCTCCACCTCTACTTCTACCTGGATCATCGACTCGGGTGCCTCAACCCACCTCACAGGAGAACGTAGTCTCCTCACCTCTCCTAGGGAGCCCTCTACGGTGAAGCACGTTCGTGTGGCCAATGGAGCCTATTCACCTATCACTGATGTGGGGACCATGGAATTTAGCCCTAAACTCAGGCTAACGGATGTTTATTGTGCCCCTGCTTTTCCTCTCAGTCTGCTGTCTGTTCACAAATTATGTACAGAACTCAACTGCTGTGTGATTTTTGATGAATTTTGTTGTTATTTTCAGGACATCCGGACGAGACAGATCTTTGGTGGGGGACATGAGAAGAATGGCTTATATTACCTTGACATCCCTTCCAACTCTGGTTTCGCTGGCGCAACCTCCATCTCTGCTGATCCCCTTCTGTGGCATCTTCGTCTGGGTCATCCCTCTGCTAAAGCTCTTTCCTTAATGTTCCCTGAACTGTCCGTACTTAAACCATTCGAGTGTGAGGCATGTCAGTTCGGAAAACATCACCGTGCATCTTTTCCTGCTAGAACTGAACCCCGTCGTACGATATCCTTCTCTTTAATTCATTGTGATGTTTGGGGACCTTGTCCTGTTCGAACCATCGGTGGACACCGCTACTTTATTGTCTTTGTGGATGATTACAGTAGATCATCCTGGGTCTATCTTCTTAAAGAACGCTCAGAAATCAATAAAATAGTCAAAAACTTTTTTGCTTATGTCAAAAATCAGTTCTCATCGAATATTCAGGTCTTCCGATCAGACAATGCCTTGGAATTTACTCAACGAGACCTTTCTGATTTCTTTGCTTCCCATGGGACAGTACATCAAACATCTTGTCCTTATACGTCTCAGCAGAATGGGGTGGCAGAACGCAAACTCCGTCATCTTTTAAACATTGCACGCTCACTTCTCACCCAGATGAAAGTTCCCAAAATATACTGGGGTGATGCTGTTCTCACTGCAGTCCACCTTATCAACAGGATTCCTTCTCTTACTATCAAAGGCTCTACACCATTTTCTTTGCTTCACCCTAATGATCTTCCCTTTCCTCTACCTCTACGGATATTTGGGTGTGTCTCCTTCGTACACAATTTCCACACCAAAGACAAAATATCCCCTCGTGCGATCAAATGCATTTTTCTTGGTTACTCCTACACTCAAAAAGGTTACAGATGTTATGATCCTGTTGACAGGCGATACTATATCTCTGCAGATGTAACCTTCTTTGAGCAAACCAGCTTCTTCACACAACCTGTCACCAATGTCCCTTTACATCTTCCTCCATCACCAAGCATCCAAACCCATCCATCTCAGACCTCATCACCAGATGTCCCTCTACCCATACCTCTGCCTCAGGATGATATGCCAGCTTCAACAGTCCCCTCCACTACTGTCCCGGATGATCCTGACAACCTGCCGATCGCATTACGGAGGCAAAAGAGAAAGTGTGCCACTTATCCTATGTCTAAATTTACTACTACTGCTGGACTTTCATGCACTGACAAACAATATGCCGATGCACTAATGACTATCTCCATTCCTAAAGATCATCACAGTGCTTTCCAAGATGCAGGTTGGAGACAGGCCATGAATGAAGAAATAGATGCACTCATATCCAGAGGGACATGGGATCTTGTGCCATGTCCTACAGGTGTTAAGCCCGTTGCTTGCAGATGGGTCTTCACGACCAAACAATCTCCAGATGGTTCTATTGACAGACTTAAAGCCAGACTTGTGGCAAAAGGATTCACCCAGACTTATGGAGTCGATTACTTTGAGACCTTCTCTCCTGTGGCTAGGATGGGGTCCATTCGCACAATTCTCTCTGTTGCCGCTAACAAGAATTGGCCAATTTATCAGCTGGATGTAAAGAATGCCTTCCTATACGGTGATCTCGAAGAAGAGGTCTATATGATGCAACCGCCGGGTTACTCCGTCGAGGGGGAGTATGTATGCCGACTTCGTAAGGCCATCTATGGCCTAAAACAGAGTCCTCGAGCCTGGTTTGACAGACTTACCAGTGAAATCAGCTCTCTTGGTTTTCATAAGACAACATCTGATTACTCTGTGTTTATCAGACGACGATCCACTGGTACTGTGATACTTGCTGTCTATGTTGATGATATGGTGGTCACTGGGGACGACGACAATGGAATTCTCGAGACCAAGGCCTTTCTTCAGAAGGTGTTTGTCACCAAGGACCTTGGACAACTCTGGTACTTTCTTGGTATAGAGGTGATACGTACTGCAGAAGGATTACATCTATCACAACGAAAATACTGCTTGGATATTCTTACAGAAGTCGGTTTACAAGGATGCAAACCATCTGGCATACCTGCAGAAGTACGAAAACATGATACATCCACTGATCTTGAATTTGAAGACACTACACGATACAGAAGCCTTGTGGGTAAACTAATCTACCTCACCGTTACCAGACCGGATATATCCTATGCTGTAAGCAGAGCCAGCCGGCATATGGAGAGACCTCTTTACAGTGATTGGCAGGATGTCCTTCTGATCCTTCGCTACTTGAAGGAATCACCAGGACAAGGACTCCTCTATAAAGTCAACGGTCATACTGATATTACTGCTTATGCAGACGCTGACTACGCCAGTTCCCCTGAGGATAGACGATCCATTACAGGCTATGCTATGTTTGTTGGTGGTAACCTCGTTTCATGGCGAAGCAAGAAGCAAACCGTGGTCTCCAGATCAAGTGCAGAGGCAGAATATAGGGCAATGGCCCATGCTGTTTGTGAGATTACGTGGCTTGTATCTTTTCTACGAGACCTTGGGTTCCCTGCTACTACTCCTATACCGCTATACTGTGATAACAAGTCTGCTACCTATATTGCCACCAATCCTGTATTTCATGAACGGACAAAGCACATCGAAGTTGACTGTCACTTCGTCCGAGATGCAATACGAGGAGGACAGATTGTCACACCACATATCTCTACAGATCTTCAACTTGCAGACGTATTTACTAAAGCATTACCAAAGAAGCGTCTTTTATGGATATCTTCCAAGTTGGGCATGATTGATGGATATGCTCCAACTTGAGGGGGAGTGTTAGAGAATACCATATATTATTGTTCCCTCATTTACCTCTATTTCCTTATGTATCACTGTTTCCTTATCAACTGTTTCCCGATGTAACCCCATAGGGGTATTTATGTAAATCCTCCTCTGAGGTGACCCTAGGGTTTAGTCCTATATAAGGACCCCTAGACCTCACAGAATAAAGCATGGTCTTATTTACTTAACAGTTGTCTCGACTCAATATTTTTGAAACCGAACAGGACATCGAATCGGAAACCTTACCGAAATGGTCAGATCAGGTGAACCATGTAATCAAATCAACTCGATCGGATGATGACATCATCAATATTAAAAACCATATTAAATCGGACCGGTGAGAAAAAAAGTGGTTGAACCGGTTAATCAAACAAAAATTGAAATGAAATTTATATAAAGCCTACACTTAGATATACTTGAAATATTAGTAAAATATATAGATAATGTATATATCCCACATTATACATAAAATATTTTTCTGTATACATCATCAAATGTCATACATATCATATATATATATATTATTTAGACTAGTTGCTTTAAAACATAATAGTAGTTTGAATATATTTAAAATCTATTACGTGCAAAAAATTGTGTTAATGTAGTTGATTAGGAGTTTGAAATAAGTAATCAAAGGTCATTGTTTCAATTCTCACTACTAGCATTACTTTTAACCCGATTTAACCAGGTTAAAAAATAAAAGGTTGAACCGGGCTGATTAATTAAAATTGAGATATTCGAACCGAACGGATATAACTTCAAGCTCGATTCACCGATCAAACCGACCGATCCAGATTTCAAAACATTGGTCTGGACCAGTTTTTTTCGAAATTGTCCAAGAATGTAAGATCGTGATGATAAGAAAATACAGTTTTTTTTTGCAAATTGTGATTTTTTACAACAAACTTTTAATCTTTTATATAATTCTCGACACCAAAAATTGTGATATTTTCGGGAAATTCAGCTAAGCCAACCTATGTTTTTTTCTTGATCCTTCACTCTATTTTAGGATCGTTGGAAGAATCGGTGCAGTAGAATGTTTGAGAATAAATCCTCTACTCCACTAAATGTTGTCCCCACTACTATATATGAATTTTATCCAAAATTATGGAGGTTTCTGATGCTCAAATTCTGGTTCTCCTTTTGTTTTATCCCTGACCTTATGTCTTTTTATTATGTTACCACGTCGGGATAGTCTTGCGATGTACAAACTTTTAATACAGGTTTTGATGAAATAGATATGGCAACATTAAAATTGGGTACTTTGCACGAAGTGCATTAGAGATGTAAATCTCCAGTAACAGGAACTAATAAAGAGCAACACATAAAACATGCAACGGGATCGACCACCCCTTATTCCATACGCAGACAGCCAGACAAAAGCCTACATCACATCAAAAGCAGGAAGAAGTAGAAGAAGAAGAAGACGGCATGCGGCACTGATCAGTTGTTGCAGCAGCGGAAGAGCACGTATTTCTCCATGGGCCTCTTGCACTCGGCGCACACCACTCTATCCTGGAACTTCCCGGTGTCACCCGGCAGTATGAGGCGGGTGCAATGCTCCGGCGTGTGGAACGGCTGCAGAGCCGCCTCGAACGCCGAGAGGAACCCCTCCGTCTCCACCGCCTGCTTCCACGCGTCGAACTGGAGGAGGCAATCCAGCATCATCCTCCCGTGGGCCTTCACGAACTGGGTGGACCCGTGGCTGATGAGCGCCCACCCTTCCTCGCCGCCGTCGTAGCTGAGGAGGGTCATGACCTCGTGCATGATGGGATCGTCCTCCATGCTGCGGCCGTGATGCATCTTGGAGTGCCACATGCTCTCCAGGCGGACCCAGAAGAACCATATCATGGCCGGGTCCTGCCAGAAGGAGCTCAGCTTCTCGCTCGCGATCACGTTCACGGCCTTGCGCACGCGCTCCTTGGGGTTGCTCTTCCCGACGTAGAGCATCTCCAAGGGGAGGTTGGCGTCCTTGGCAATGCGCTGGAGGGTCGTGGTGAAGCGCCTGATCCACTCGATGTTCTCGCCGCCGTACAGGCAGACGTATCGCCCTTCGCGGTTCTACGTGTTCCATGAAATGTCCAGTGATTAGAAAAGAAAGAGACTAATCTTGCATTTACTACAGATATAAACGAAGCTATCTGATGAATACCCATTGGAGAACCATCTGGTCGATGTCATCGACCAAGAACTCGAGGCGCCAGGTTTCCTCCTTCCACAGGGCCTCCTCCCTGTGGCTGGAGAACGGGAAGGCAAGGCTCCCCCATATCCACATCATGTGCAGCGCGTTGGGGCACGACACCTTCCCCTGCGGGTCCAGCACCACCAGCATCGGCTTCTTGTCGAAGTGCCACACGTCTCGGATGTACCTCGTCGTCGCGCGGTCCACCTGCAATGGATGCGACACTGTGTACCTACACACAAACCCAACACCGGGAATGCCTTGACTTCAAAGACATCAAAGCCAATTGCTTTTGAGTTGGATGCTGTACCATATCATCCCTGCGGAGAGTGTCGCAAATGCCTCCTCCCTCGCGGCGCTCCACGGCTTGTGGCGGTCGACCACGGGGAGCCACACAATCTCGTAGTGCCGCTCGAGCTTCCCTTGGGTGTTGTCGCGGTAGAGCTGGTCCAGGATGAAGACCTCGTCTGGAGAGACGTCGAGGTCCGAGATAAGCAGGATCACGATCTTCCGGCGAAGGACGTCCACACTGACACGCTTCTTGGTGACGCCGTCGACGAGGGGGAGGTCGTCTTTGGAGTAGAACAGCGCACGGAGGATCTTATGGTTATCGATATGGATCGTCTCGAACAGGCGGATCAGTGCATTGTAGGCTTCGATTTGCTTCTTGTCATCTGCAGAAATTCGTCGATAAATAAAAAACTTTTGTTGGCTTCAAACATATGATAACATGCACCTATATCTGAATCGGACCTATATATTGGTGGCAGAGGTTCAATTTCTTGGTAAGGTGCCCATGAATGTTGGTTAACTTATGGGCCAAGCTCGATAGCTCCCAAGCCTCCGTTGTTGAAGTTATATACCTGGAATTTGAATCATTCACACATACATAATTAACCGGATATGGATACAAAAGCATGAAATTATGGCAAGAAAGAACATCTCACTCATTGCTGAGGCCGATGAGGCCCATGACCTGTGATGCGCAGGCGATGATGCTCCTGATGATCCAGTACACGGCGGTGGGGATGTGAGCCATGGCCATGGACATGTCCGGCGTGTCGGGCAAGATGTACTCAGAGGGGAGCTCCTTGAACTGGACGATGCACTCAGTGACGTCGAGGATCACCGAAATGAGATTGTTGAGGGCCTCGAATCGGGGTCGGAGGGTATCGGTGTGCTCCAGGATGTCCGGCAGTTGCTTAAGAAGGGCTATGGACTTAGCTAGCGGGTTAACGGTGTGGAGCTGCGCTGTGAGCCAGAACTCACCGTAGCCTGTCGCGAAGGCCGCCACAGCCACCGCCACCTTCGAATCCCACGTGTAGTTGGACAGGAGGTGAAGGACGGAGACGGTGGTCGCATGCGCGTCACCGGCTCCGGTGGTGGTGACCTTGTATGAGATCTGCATTCGAAGTTTAGATTATATATAACAACCAACAGAACCCAACCAGCATTAGTACTGTTACGTATACCTCACAGGAAATCCTATGGATCGTGAAGGCCAGGGCTTCGAGAGTGCCAATAATCCCGGCTTGGTGAAACTTGTCGTCGGTGATCACATCCATGTGAGCCTGCTGCGGCGACTGTTCCAAATCAAAAGAACAGAAAACAAATTAATATAACCATATATGATTATCTCCATCCGAACAAAAACAGTACTGTGCATGGAACTGTCGGTTGACTACCACCACTACGGTCGGCTTCGCCCTCTGCAAGACGTCCTCGACGATGCGGAGCAGCGGGCGGACGTCGACCTCGCGACCGTCAGGGGTGTGGGTTGCCTGGATCTGCTTCATCACTGCGGTGTCGTCGGATGACGAGAAGAGATGACGCTCGCCCCTGATCATCTGGTTGTGCACCGCCCTCGCGGTCGCCGGGGCCGTCGTGGTGAGGGCCATCTCTTCTGTATGTGTATCAGACGGAGGTTGATGGGCGGAGGTGGATGGTGCACTCCGTGGGAGAAGCAAGTGGCGATTTATATACACACATGCAAAGGAGCCGGACGAGAATAAAGGGTGGATACCGGACTTTGCTTGGCGGAGGGGGTTGGAGTCTTGTCCTCCTCGAGGCCGAGAGGTGGGTTCTCCATTCTCCCAGCCTTTCTCTTTACAGCTATTGGAGCTGTGTAGATTAAGGTGGCACTTCCATTTGATATAAAGTAATTATAGGTTTGTAGCTTAAGATGATCCGCCCAATTAATTAAATCTAAAGCAATTAAATGCCGTGATGTGTTTATTGTGAATAGCTGTGGGCTGTCCGCAATGTGTCCTTCCCTCAAAATAGAAGGATGAAAATATGGAAGTACATGAGATGATTCAATCTATCTTTAAAGTTTCGAATTCAATCTCGAATTTAATTTTAAACGAATTTATTAACTTAAATTCACATCAATTCGTTTTGAGTTTTGAATATTCAAATTCGATTCATTTTTGAATGTGTAATGTTCATTGATGTTTTAAATCTCAAATAAATATTATTATATGAAGAATAATATAATATAAAAATTTCATTATATAATTCTAACTTTGACCATATATTACTAAGATAAGTTGAACTGTATAATCAATAAAATACTAAAGTGATGTTATATAGTGGATAAAAACACAGTTTTTACGATTATTGTACATCTTTTACAATCTTAATATACTCTTTTTATATGATTGAAGAAATATATAAATACAAATATAATATATGAGCATGTCAAAGAGATGAAATATAACTGACGTAAAAGTTGAACATATTATAATGATTATTGCATGTTAAAGAAAAACAAAATCAAGCTCATGTAGAAAAGAATACAAATTAATATTATTATTTGAAATAATGGGAATAGTAAAAAATAATTTAGCAAGATAAACCTATCCATTCATCATGATTATTTTCAATATTGAAAAACTAAATCCACGAAAATGTGAAACACATTTAAGTTTTGATATACAAATGAATATAACTTACATTATGGTGCGACAAACTTATAGATTATTCAATAAATGTCAAATTGATAATGATAACCATCATCATGAATTGACATGCAAGAAAAATAAAAAACACAATAAACGGAAGAGGGATATATGGAAAGCCTCGAATCACGACAAATGTTAAGGAGGAACTCGAAGTAACAAGATTATTGTTTTCACATGCTAGGAGAAGGTGCACAATCTACACTGGATTTGTGGAATCATTGGTCAATAATGAAGAGGTTGATAGAAAAATAGGGTAAGAAATGCCTAAACATGAAAATAAATGTGTGATGAGGAATTGTGATAACAATCTTAAATATTTGAGCTTTCCTATTAGATTTCATTACTGATTTTTTCTACACCTTTTTCTTATTCAATATATTTAACTAATAGGATTATGCATGCATACATATATACATGCATAGTAAATTAGGATGCCTTAGGGTTCTTTGTGATCCCCTTAATGCCTCAAAATTTCAAAATAGCATGTTAAGCTTAATTATCATACTTATACTAAGAAACTCATACCAAGCTACTATGATTAGGCTAAACTTTGAACTAAAGGGGGGAACTTACATGTTTGTATAATCAATACACAAAAGACCCGTATTTACTTATGATGTATTTTGGAGCCAAACCATTTGAACTTAGTTAAAACGGAGGAAAGAAAGAGATCGGGTCTTACTACGGACGCATAATGCCATACATTGACAAATAACATAGATGTAGCCTGTAAGGAAATCATGTTTGTGAAGTTTGTACTTAAGGTTCTGTTCCGTTCGTTAAGGATTCGTTTAAGAACAAATGTTGTGTAGACATTTCTGTATTCAAAGGGAGGGAGGGTTTTATGGGATTTCGGGAATAGAGAATATGTACTTAGGAGGTAGATGATTGGATGGGTTTGGGAAAGTAAGTGAATAGCCCTTATGTTAATATATAATGTATTTTTTCCCTATATATATACAATATTTACGTATATATACTTTTATGTATGTATGTGTGTATATAATCGAACTTTTAACGAACTGAACCTGAGCGGATCTATGATTTTGAGGTTTGGTTCGTTTATTTAATCGAACCCAAACTCATGTTCAGGTTTAGTTCGTTTATTTTCGAATCGAATCTGAATCGAACTTTTAGCGAGCCGAATCTGAGCGAATGTCGAATCTGAACATTTTCTAACAATCTTAATTACTTGGGAGTGAATGTTAGGGCTAAAGATTACTATGTATATGCATTTAGTCATTTAAATTTCAAGATCCATGCTCGATTAAATGTGTCAATTTTCAATGGTGTAGTTATTTTTGAAGTCTGCCTAAGATAGGAAAGACATGGCAAGGAAGATCTCAAATAAGATCTCGAAATCCCCCCCCCCCCCAATAGGAAGAAGATATTGGCTAAGAATGGATCCTCTAGTTAGTTATGGTTTGGATGGATTCTCTAATTATAACAGAAGATTTTTCACATCAATTAATATATAATTCATATCAACACCTTCTGTCATGAATTATATTCTCTAAAGAAACCATTGTTAGACTCCACCATGAGTTGATTTCTCTGATAACAAACTAACCACTCCTGGACTCCATTGTGAGTTAAATTCTCATATATCAGAAAAAACAACTGCTAGACTCTACCATGAGTTGAACTACCTATAGCAAAAACATTGCTTAAATCCACCATGAGTTGAATTCTCACATTGCAGAAAAACCCATGCATGACTCCACCTATATTTGAAAAGTTAGATAGCAAAAAACACATTGTTGGACTCCACTACGAGTTGAATTCACAAATAACGGAATAATCGTTGCTTGATCCCACTATTAGTTGAATTCTCATATAGCAGAAAAATCACTACTAAACTTCATGACAAGTTGAATTATCAAATATCAGAAAAATTATGTTTAGACTCTACGCGAGTTGAATTCTCATATAACAAAACAACCATTGCTAGATGGATAGCAGAAAAATCGTTGCTAGACTCTACTATGAATTGAATTCGTAACTAGAAAAATAACCAATGCTAGACTCTATTGTGATTGAATTCCCATGTAGCAGAAAAAATACTGCAAAGCTCCACCATGAGATGAATTCTCATTTAGTAGAAAGATCATTGCGAAACTCCATCATGAGTTGAATGCTCAAATAATAGACAAACATTTTTTTGAATCAGAAAAAGGGGAAACACGTGTAGGTGTCCGCCCCATTAGATTAAAAAAATATAGTTACAACAACCAGGACTCAAGGAGAGTCCGAGCATGGTGGATTACATTTTCAACATAGAATCTCTCAAAGTGGAAGATCACCCCATTCCTGACAAGCCATAAAGCCCATAAGCACGCAATCGGTACAAATCTCTCCATAGTTGGACGGAATCGAGAGTTGTGGAGGGATTCCCAAAAGGATGAAATGCTACCGTGATCAATCCAAGCCACATCCATTGTCAGTCAAAACTCCTTCACCTTTTCACAACCAATAAACAAGTGCTCAGCTGACTCCTCCATCGACATGCAGAGAGCATAAGATATATCCTCCAAGCGGAGGATGCGAGCTCGTCTCTCCCTTATGAGCAGTCTCTCCCATGTCTTAAGAGACACATGAAAAATCCGTGCCGGGATCTTCAACTCTCAAATGATCCTACAATCTCTGACCATATTCCCTTGAGGCGGAGTCGTTCTGTCGATCAAAAGATTGTAGGTCTTCTTGACAACGAATTCACCACCAGACCAAAGCCAGTGTTCTCTACCAATACTTGATCCCTCAGCCCTAGCCAGATATTCCATCAAATGCAAAACATCCTGTCTACATTGCTCAGATGAACCGACCGTAAAGACGGGACTCCATACACCATTGGCCCAGGAATCGGCAACACGGGCTTTTTTGTCCTCTGCCAAGGAGAATAAATGTGGGAAGTGGGATGCCAGGGTCTCGTCTCGCATCCAATCATCCTTCTAGAAGAAGAAATCACAACCATCCCCTAGACATGGCCTGAATAGATGGATAAGATGTGGTAGAACAACACGAATACCTTTCCACAATCCTGACCCAAACCGCACTTGACGAAAATCACAGAGTGCACATCGACCCCATAGATACTGCGGATGTGTCTACAGCACACATCTTCTTTATCGCCCCCAAATTCTTGTTGCCCATTTCAACAAAAGTGCACGATTCATCGTCGCCAATCTCGGCACACCAAGTCCCTCATCCTCCTTGGGTAATGTCACCATCTCCCAATCAATAAGGAACATAGTATGGTCATTCGCACCAGCCCCGTCCCAAAAAACCTCCTCATAATCTTCTCCAGCCGATTCCAAACATCAGTTGGCAGAAATCTGGTTGATATATAGAAGAAAAATATTGCTAAATTCTATTGTGACTTAAATTCTCATATGGAAGAAAAATCATTGCTAGTGGAAATTCACTGCTAAGCACCAATGTGAGTTGAATTTTCAAGTAGTAGAAAAAATTATGATTAAACTCCATCATGAGTTGAATTCTTAAATAAAGGAAAAAAAACAATTGTTAAATTCTACTATAAGTTGAATTCTCCAAAAAGAAAACACGGCTAATGATGATGTCAATTGAATTCTTATATCGCATAAAAACCACTACTACAATCAACATGAGTTGGCTTCTCATATAGCAAAGAAACCACTATTGGACTCCACAAGGAATTGAAATCCCAGAGAGTTGAAAAAACCATTAGTTGACACCACCTGATTTGAATTCTCATATAGTAGAAAAACCATTGATAAACTCCCATTGTAACAAATATAGAAATTGACGAACTCACATGTCATCTCCATGTCCTCGCCTAGTACTCACCAGGTCCTCAGTAAGTATGTTGGCATGGACATTTGGTGGTCATCTCATCCTCACTAAAGTTCTCATCACTAACCCTTACTGAGGAGGACATGTGCTATCCTAGTCCTCAACGAGTTGAGTGGATGAGGAAGCACACTCATACCCATTCCTAGCTCACATCTAGTCAGGGCACCAGTTTATCCAGGACATGGCAAAGACTTTAATTATGCTTGCCAATATGGGAAATAGAAAAAAAATATTGTACAGATTGGCAAAGACTTTAATTATGCTTGCCAATATGGGAAATAGAAAAAAATTTGTACAGATTTGTTGGGTTTTGAAGTCCCATAAACCTTTCCAAGTCTGATTAAGATCCATTTGGTCCATCGAAGAGGAAGGCGGGTATGCTTCTGAAATATTTTCAAGTATAAACTTACTTAACTAGGACTGACTTATAGTTATGTTCAGATCTTCATGAACTCTCTTTAGGACCTCCGAACGAAGAAAACCCAACATTTATGTCATATTATACTAACAATTTATGTCTTACATGTGTAAGTGCTACAATGCATCAGATGGTACTAAAACAACCAGATTCCTGCATGCGCAATTAGTGGACAGTTATACACAGCACTCGCGTTGATTCCTGGTGAGGCAGAATGATTATTGACCTCATTATTGTTTTGTTACTTTCTAATTCTAGTTGTATATGAAATTTCAAATGACCTTTTTTTTTCAGAAATTGACTAAAAACATCTTTAACTGTGCCCATGTTGAACTGTTGAGAATCATTTTTCTGTAGATTAGGGATAAGGAATGGTCTACATATGTAATATTAGAGATTACAATCATATGGTGTAAGGTTACAAGTGATATGCATAATATTCCATCAATGATTCTGGTTTGATAGAAATTGACGGAGGAAGCATACACTATGATATTAATTCTTTCTCTCACTTTTCTGTGGAGAGGATCCTGAACCTATTCAGTTGATGATGTTGACAGGTTGAAGTAGTAGTCACAAGTCTTCCTTATGCTATCTTCTTATATGTTAGCTATATGTGGAGTGCTTGATTCTTTGTACTATGGAGTGATTATTAGGTTCCTTCCTGGAGGATTATTAGTACTTGACTCTTATATGTTAGTTATATGTTGACTACTCATTTTCTGCATCACATGCTCATTCTCAAGAATTAATTCCATTTCCAGTACTTATTTTCTGCATCACATACAGTCATTTCCCCCTGTTCACGTATAGAATAGAGTAGATTCATGTGGATTTGTGGTTTATCCTGGAGAAATAAATTTACAACTTGTCTGGTGTTATAATTTTATAGGATGGATTGAGCTATTTTTTATGATTCATGGGAGATGGTATTGGTTTGTCTCTAAAATTTCAATTAAGACCTTTAAATAATCACGATTCTTATTGCTTTAACTTGTAATATAAATTTTCTTTTTAGTGCGAAATATCGTCATATTAGTATTCATGAACTTGTGGTTTTGAAAATACTTGCCTGATTTATGCTAATTATTTTTCTCTAATGTTACAGGTTCCGGATTTATCGAATGGACCATCTGCAAGTTATTCTAGCAAATGAGAAGATAGATTCTTCAAGACATCTTAGAATTTTATGATAATTATTGAGGACATTTCATGTTATGATGTTTCCAAATGATGTTTAGTTAATATTGGACTGACTTTTGTCCTTAAGTGATTTCATAAATAGTATTTGCTTGGAATTTCATGAGTGATGTAGGAATGAAACAAATCATAGATACATGTATATTATAAGTCAATATATGAAATTATATTCAATAAATAAAATGATTAAATTAATTTAAATAACAACAATTAATTATTGTTATATATTAATCTTTGATTTTTTATAACATTATTTGTTGGAATTGTAACAACTAGGGATGAAAAAATGTTGATATACATAAGAAGAGTCCGATAGTAAGCTATATATAGTGACACAAAAAACGTTGACAAAATAAAATGGTGATGGTTTTTATCTCGTAAAATTTTAATTTCATGACTTTTTTACTCCTTGCAATTCTAAATTTCTCCATGAGTAGTAATCGCTGCTCAATATTTAACAACAGCTTATATAGCAACGGTTCTTACAATGAATCACAAATTCATCACGAGATGGTATAGCGATATTTTATTCATTACGCTCTTAACGAAACAACCGACGTTATAGCTATGATGTGTTGCATAGGTATTGGAAGAAGAAATCGGAAACACATTAGATTAATGTAGTTTGTTAAATTGACCAAACTAGATTAATGTAGCACAAGATAACACTCCTTAACCAATGCCACAAGGACATCTCTTTATCCTTTTTGTTATCATAAATGCTTAAAAACTCTAAATAAGAAAATTCTCACATTGTAAATGTATTAGTCGGTAGAATTTCAAGCTTATGTTTCTGCCAAAAATTGAATTCTAAAATAGCATTTCATTGATGTCGAAAAATCGATAAATTAGACTAAATTACGTGTCATTTGACAAAGAATTGATCTCCTCACATAGATGGAACCATCAAATTGAGAATAGAATGTTGTTCTTGCGTGGTGAGAGATAGGATAAGGAACAATGAGGTTAATATTTATTCCTTGTTTTGAAGATATTCTTTTGACGAGATAAAGATCAATTATTCATATTCTTCACGTCTTTGTTGCTCTTGCATATATGAAATAAGTGATAGTTATTGTGGGCTAGATAGCATTAATAGTAAAATTGAAAGGAAGATAAATAGTAATCATTGTTTATAGCATGGGGATAATGAAGTGAATCAAAATATATTGACAATCAACATGTATCCATCCCTTTTAGTTTTGATATCTTTTGGTTCTTGGCAACTGAAGTGGTAGAGCTCCTTAAGAGGATCAAAAATATGATACATAGCAATGTTATGGTTCCCAGGTCTATGTTGTATTTCGAAGAATTGGATTTGCCATCCAAAAGGGATTATTGGCGCAGCTTGTTGCCCGTCTCCTATCAATCTCCGCGTAATATTAATCATTGAAAAGAAAATCTCTTCGAAGTGAAATAGTAGTGAAATAAGTAGCAGGATAGTTAATCCATGAATAAGGAAAACCTGAGCTAGGAAATTCCATGGTTTTTTATGGCTATTCTCCAAAATGAGGAAAAGGGGAAAGTTAAAAGGCATAGATGATGATATCTTAGGAGGGTAGGGTTTCATAATGGATTGGTTTGGGTATTGGTGTAAGTGAGATAACAAAAATGCAAAGGAGATTTGGATGCCTGATTTGAAGCTTCTTTTGTTGGTGCTTTGGGACTGGTATATTTCATGAGTAAATGAGGTTGTTACTTTGTTCTTCTCCACTTTGTGGTTTTTGTTCTCTCCTAAGGATGCATGGTTTCCCTTTGAAGCAATGCTTTTGTGTATTCCTCCTCTTTTGTCGACTGTGGCTTTTGTAAGCTTGAGTTGAGATCCAATGATCTGATGGGAATAGCGATGTGATCACTTGATTGCTAGTCTCATCGAACAGCACCCCAAATAAGTTAGGAAATGGAGATAAGCATGGGAATGATTAATAACAATAATAGTATTCTAGTTTACAGGCCATTGCTACTTCCTTAAATGGGTAGAAGAAAATATATTTTCTATTAGTGTGTAGAGTTGCTGAAGATTCGTCACTTAAGAGCTGTTAAAGAATGTTAATATAATGCAAGCACATACTTAATAAGTGCATGTGCAGCAACCGAAGTAGGGGTGGGCACTAAATGGGTCAATCTAAATAACCCAATCGAATCTTTTGATATGTGTTAAATGAATTGGGTTATTTGAATTTTCGGGTCGGGTTAGACCCAAATCGTTTTATTTATATGTGTACTGGGTTGGTTTATGGGTTTGATAGTGTCCATTCAACCTACCCAATCAACTTGAACAATTAATATGGGTGAGACATGATTTAGACCCACTCGGACCAACCAAAAAAATCACATGCAATTATTTATGTATATACATACATATATATGTATGTAAACACATGTACATAATATATATATATATAGGATTTTTATCCAGAGGACACTGTGCCCATTTGGATAAAATGAGCCCGTATTATCCACCGTTAGATTAAATCTCTTAATCCCATGATTTTAGGAACGGCAATGGTAGTGACAATGCTTTTAATTTTGAATATTAATGAATTTCCCAAAATAGCAGTAGACTTTTTTGTATCGTCTGATATTGTATTGAGAAAAAATCCATTTTGTCACATTTTGAGAGGGGATCGAGCGATCGTTCTCACGAATCATTGTGTTTTATTATCGATTGGAGACGATTTTCGCTCGCCAAAGGTATTGTATTTCAATTGTTGATTTTATATTTTCATTGATCCTGCGTTTTAATTGTTGTTTTTTCTTTGATAATATTTTTTCATTAGGTTTCGTTCATGGTTAATTCGCGAATGGATTGTGATCGGCATATTTCAAAAGCAATTATGAATAATACATATTTTTGATCGTAAGCAATATTTATTCGAGAAGTATGATTGAAATATGAGAAATTGTATTCACAATATCATTTTTATTCATTTTGATACACGATTTGTAGTCCTAGTTGATTTTGTATCGAAGGTATTTTGATTTCATATAATAAAAAGTTACAGTAAATACAATTGTTATTTTTTATGCGTTAATTTGAAAATATATTGAGTTACTGATATATTTAAGTAATTTACTAATGAGATATTTTATGTTACTAATGTTAACACAATTGTTACTTGTCGTATAACAAACATTACTAACAATTCATTACATGTTACTTGTCATTGAATGATTCTTACTGAAGCGAGTATATTGCTGAGTTACTAACAATTCATTACAAGTTACTTATCATATAACAAATCTTACTAACAATTCATTACAAGTTACTTAGCATTGAATGATTCTTACTGAAGCGAGTATATTGCTGAGTTACTAACAATTCATTACAAGTTACTTGTCATATAACAAACGTTACTAACAATTCATTATAAGTTACTTGTCATTGAATGATTCTTACTGAAGCGAGTATATTGTTGAGTTTCTAACAATTCATTACAAGTTACTTGTCATATAACAAACTTTACTAACAATTCATTACATGTTACTTGTCATTGAATGATTCTTACTGAAGCGAGTATATTGTTGAGTTTCTAACAATTCATTACAAGTTACTTGTCATATAACAAACTTTACTAACAATTCATTACATGTTACTTGTCATTGAATGATTCTTACTGAAATGAGTATATTGCTGAGTTGCTTTTCTTTATACAATTATTACTATTCACGGATATAAATTAACTTATTGTTTCTTGCAGAATAATGCAACAATTTGGTGTCTTGAAGAAGCTGCTGTTATTCGGAGGAGCGAGAGCAAAAAAACATCATCTAAATGGACTACAAGACAGTTGAAATTTAGATGTTCACCATATAACTATAATTAAGTAATTTATGTGCGACTTTCAGTAACAATTGACGTATTACAAGTAATTAAATAGGCTACATAAGTAAAGAAGGTGTGATTCGATAGTAATTCAAAATAAAGAATAAAACAAGTAAGATATATAGAAGCATCAGTAACATGTAATAAATTGTAGGTAAAAGAAGGTAATGGAATAAATAAGTTGGAATAAGTATAAAAAATAATGTGACAGTAACTTATGTATTGCCATCAGTAACACTCGATACATTATAAGTAATTAAAAATGTTATATAAGTAAATAAAAAGTGTTTCAGTAAGACTCAAAGTATTAGGTAACTATAACATTAGTAACAATCAAAATGACTTCAGTAAAATGGACATTTGTAATCAGTACTTATTGTATGGACATTAGTAATTCGCATACTTAATTACTGATCTCACAACAATAGTTACTTGAGTTCTGAATATGTATTACTTGAGTAACATGAATGAATTACTGATCTCTGTACAATGTAATATTACATATGTAAAATACTGACAAGTGTTTCAGTATTACTGATCTCGCAACACATAATTACTTGAGTACATTATTTACATTACTGATCAAATGTACAATGATTATTTCTTCGATACGAAATTGATGATTTAAATGTATCTTTCCAAAACCGTCTTCCTTTTTTTAAGGACTCGATACAATTGGAAATATAAGATGCTCAAAAAAAGGAATTAAATTGCGAGTAATGTGCGTTGGGTGGTTATGGCAACTCATTCTTAGCGCTAATTTTAGAAATTAATCAATTTTACTCTGAACTGCTTGATCATCATCACACGGATGATAACGCGTGCTTAAAAATCCTAAATGGGCACAGTGCCCTCTGGATAAGCCCTATATATATATATATATATATCATTACATACGATACACGTAATATCTATCTATTCACTTGTTAATAAATAATAGTAAAGACCGGAATAGGTATAGTTGCATACTTGAATTGAATCTGGGTTCGAAATTGGAATCGAATTGAAGACCATGATTAATTGGACTGAAATTAGAAATTAAAATTATGTAAAATTTGGAAATTTGGAATGTGAACGGTCTCTAGACTCTCCACTCTCTCTGAGAATCCAGATTATGTTAAACATGTCCATTAACATTCTGATTTGGAATGTGATAGACAACTCATTTCATTTTGTGTTAATACGTTTCATTCCATCCATCATCTAGTGATGGACTCTAGTGGTCTTCCAAGTTCTAATATTCTTGGTTCAGTGAATTTATCCCTTTCCCTTTAGTCATTTATTCATGTTCATGATCTAGTCTCATTTGCATGTCCGCAGAAGCAGCAGCACCGTGCATCTAGTTTTAAAATGATTGATGATTTCAGATGATTTAATTTAGATAATTGAGATCAATTAAAATTAGACATATTTTTTCATTCAAAATATATTTTTCATGGTACAAAAAGAATCTTTTTATTTATCATTGTATTTTCTATCATAAAACATAAAGCACTCTTTGTTCAGTTCGGTAGAAAGCGGCTCTTCAAAATCCGATGTACTACAAAAAAATTGAGCTATAGTGACGGTTTTGAAAAAATCCGTCACTAAATTAGCCGTTGTTAAATATATAATGACGATATTATTCGTTGTAAAATGAGTTTTCGTACTCAAAATTAGCAATGGATATCATATCTGTCATTATATCATTAGCAACGGTCCACATAGCGACGCTTATCCGTTGCTATTTTTCAAAGTTTTAATTAATCGTCGCTAAATTTTGAACTAAAAAATAGCGACGATTAGTTGATATTTTGAAAAATAGCAACGGATAAGCATCGCTATGTGGACCGTTGCTAATGATATAACGACAGATATGATATCCGTTGCTAATTTCGATTACGAAAACTCATTTCACAACGAATAATATCGTCATTATATATTTAACAACGGCTAATTTAGTGACGGATTTTTTCATAACCGTCACTATAGGTCACTTTTGTTGTAGGTTCATATCCTACAGAACATGACTCTCTTCTTTATTATGCCGAATAACATAAAATCACTTAATAAAATAGAATTACAAATTTGTGTAAGAGTGCCAATGCCCATCTTGTTTGATATAGTTTCTGTGACCGGTATGAAGCTTAATTCAGAATGATCAAGGGTGTAATGGATGGAGGCAATAAGAAATAGCCATCACTAATCATTAAGTAACAACATTTGGCAGAGAAAGTAAATTTTCTAATGTTTCCAACTCCGTCCAACTTCGTACCTTTACGGCATAAATCGTATATCCCAGAGAGGTCGTATTTCTTTGGGTCGGTAGTAATGGAATGGTTTCATTATCTAAAATGAAGAACATTTCCCACCAAAGGATGTCTTGTCGTGGCTGAGGTCGGTCTTAGATAGAAGCCTTAGGGAAAGGTACAAGACTGATTGAGAAGGCAAGGACTAGCTCTTCCTTGGGTCTATAGGCTAATCACGAGAATCTTGTACCCTACCTAGCTAACCACACACGATTATGGGGTTGACTCTCAAAGTTCTTAAGGGGGCATAATTTTCAAGAATACATGATCATCAACTGCAAAAGTCAAGTCTCACATTCACATACGACTTCTACCTACCCTGAGTTGTTAATAAGATATTCTTCATCAAGTCAACCTTCTCTACATAGGCTTGGCCCAAAAGACATCTCTTGTCCACGTCACCTTGGTGATCCACGTAGCCTCCCATATAGTGCCTCATATTGGGGAATTAGGTGTCAGCGGATAGTGTAATTTATTCCTAATTTTTAAATAAGAAGGTCATCAAAACTCCTATTAAACCATGTGGATTAGTAGACATGTAAGTTTGAAGCTAATTTAGGAAAAGTGATTTGCATAGTTATAAAGTGACAACTAGCACTAGAGGGTGATACTTCATTGGGTATGTAAAGGATGGTATTGGATACCAATTTTACGACCCTCAGACTCAAAAGGTATTCATCTCTAGGGATGTGAAATTCTTAGAGGATGACTTCCTTAAAAGTCAAGA
Organism: Ottelia alismoides; assembly: GCA_037367405.1. Taxonomy (NCBI): domain Eukaryota; kingdom Viridiplantae; phylum Streptophyta; class Magnoliopsida; order Alismatales; family Hydrocharitaceae; genus Ottelia; species Ottelia alismoides. The sequence continues at coordinate 716,651 of JAZKJV010000214.1, forward strand.
CAAGAATGAAGTAAAGAAATTCACACAATCCTCCGAGGATACTGAGATTCTTGAACCAAAAACTGAAGAGATAATTGAAGATGAAACACCCACACCTCTTCGAATGAGTTTGAGGATGGTTATAACACCTGAAAGGTATGGATTCCATGTATCAGAAGAGTCTGATAAATATCCAAATTCATTTGATGAAGTACTCGCGGATCATGACATGGATAGATGAATGCTAGCAATGAAGTCTGAAATACTCCATGCACAAGAATAATGTAAGGACCCTAGAGAATCCACCTAAGAGGCTATACTCCACTGGGTGTAAATGATCTTCAAGAGAAAGAGAGGACATGATGAGAAGGTAGAGACCTTCAAGGCATGGCTCGTAGCCAAGGACTACACATAGAGAGAAGTCATCGATTAAGATGAGACGTTCTCTCATGTGGCCATGATTAAGTCCATCAGGGAATTGTTAGCTATAGCAGTGCATCTTGACTACGACATTCGGCAGATAGATGTCAAGACCACATTCCTCAACTGATACCTCGAGGAGGATATGGAGCAACCCCAGAACTTCATAACTGAGGAAGGCAAAGTGTGTACGATGAAGAAATCCATCTATGGATTTAAACAAGCTTCTCGTAGCTGAGACGTCAGATTTGATGAAACTATAAAGAATTATAATTTCATTTAGAATCCTGATACAAGAAGCTTTGTGGGAGCACTATTGTGTTCATCATTCTTTACGTAGATGGCATCCTTATCATTCGGAATGATACAGGAATGATAACTAGTTTCAAGGTACGGATGTCCCATACCTTTGAAATGAATGATCTTGGAGAAGCATCATATATCTTGGGTCCGAAACTATTCAGAAATAGAGAAAAAGGGATTTTGGAATTGTCTCAACATAGGTATCTTAAGAAGATCTTGGAACGATTCCATGTGAAAAAATCCAAGAAAGACTTCCTTTCCTAAAGACACCATATACACATATCTAAAGAATTGGATCCTCAAAATGTTGAGGAAAAGAAGACTATGACTGGATATGCCATTACTCATCGGTTATGGGAAGACTAATGTATGTTATGATGTGCACAAGATCAGATATCTACCATGCGGGAGGAGTAGTAAGTTGTTACCAATCCTGCTATGGAGAACAACACTGGAATGAAGTGAAGAACATCTTCAAGTATCTAAGAAGGATGTAAGATTACATCTTGATCTATGGAGATAGTGATCTTCAAATATTAAGATACATAGATTCATACTTCCATCTGACAATGATGACTTCAAGTCAACTTTGGGGTTCATATTATTGCTGAACTGTAGTGTTGTGTGTTGGATAAACAAGAAGCACGACACCACAACTGATTCAATGATAGAAGCTGAATACCTTGCTGCATTGGATACTACAAAAGCAGTGGTGTGGTTGTGCAAGTTTATCTCAGAGCTTGACGTAGTTTCCTATGATACTCCCATCATATTGCTCTACAATAACACGGGAGCCATAACTCAGGCGAAGGAATCCATATGGCATCAAAAGAGAAAACACATGGAATGGAATACCACGTCATTCAGGAGATACAAAATTGTGGTGACATCATCATCACCAAGGTGGCCTTAGGCGACAATGTTTATGATCCCCTTACCAAACCCTTTATCCCAAAAGATTTTTGACCAACATGTAATGAGTATGGGTTTAAGGATTGTACATGAATGGTTCTGATGGATAGTGGGAGATTGTTGGACATGTGAGCCCAGGATGAACCATTTCTACAATAAATATTATTGTAAATCTTTTATGTATTAATAAAAGTTATTTATTTTCATTCCCTGTCTGAGATTAACAAATGAATACACTTATAAGATCTCTTAATACAATTAGGATCATGTACCATGGCCGTCTTGGCAATCATACAATCATTGATCCAACGATTGGATCATAGAGGTTGGTGCTAAGATGATATCTAAAAGTTAGATTGATGACTCATCTAGCACCGTCAAATGATTGTTGAGAAAGGAATTCCATCCTGAGAAGGAGATGGCAATTCTTGCTCCAAAGGTTGATATCCAATTGACCGCTTAATGCAGGTCATTTGCATAGGAATAGATATTCGGAGGTGCCGGATAAGTTATATCAAAAAGTTGACTCAACGAGATCGAGATAACCAAGACATATATCATATGTTATCACAATAAAAGCATCCATCCTCTAACTTGTGATAGATGTGTTACTATATGTCTGAGTAAGTACATTAGGCATACTATTAGGTGGTGACCTAATCAAGGTCTATACACCAGCAAAATGGTGTGCATACGAGGGCATATGAATAAAATATGATCTCTTAAAGGAATCACACATGTTTACTACTGAACCAGAAGACATGAACTCACTCATGAGATATTGGGACCAACTACATTCCGTCGATGTCGTCTTGATTTGGAAGCATGACATGATTTGTAGGTATGATATATGCTTTTTGAAAGCATATAATCGATACCAACTCTCAATGATCAGATGAGAAACTTGGTTATAAAACCTTGAAGAAGACGGTTCAATTTGATCAGAACTTTGATCCATTATGCATCTTCCAATGTGTAAGATGTACTAGTATTAGGAATACTCGAGGGTGGTGTGATCTTAATCGATTGTATAACCGTGATGATTCCATTCATAGGGAGTGATGAAACAAGTTTGGATTTTAGTGACTAAACTCAGTAGAATAATTATCTAATCTTAGTTCAAATGCTGGACATTGATATGAATATGATTTGGATGCAATGAGAGGATTATATTATGTCTGACTTGATCAGATATTTCTGAGAGGACTTCTAGATCTGGATATGAGATTAGATCTCAGTATCCAAGTCAATATACATGAAATATACAATCGTCATGTCCTTATCTCCAAGCATCCGTAGAGAAGGCACATTGTTCTTGAACGAGTTTAAGAATAATTAGGTTGTTGACAATATCTGAGCATTGGAAAAATGATGATTAAGTATGATTTAATGATCATTAATAATGTAGATATGATTCACACTATTTGGACACATGTAGAGAGATATCTTAGATAATTAAATTGGATTTAGTTATCCGAGATGAGATAAATGCATATAATACTATCAACAATTACCATGAATATTGTGATTGTGATTCGTAATATCTTAGAGAGATATAATTGTAAATATGAACTGTATTCACATTGTGTGATTTACATTTAATATTGGATGTATGAATATGATTCATGATCAATCAATGGTTTGTTGTGATTGTCACAAATAATTTATAAATTATTTGGTGATATTTTGTTGACAAATAATTCTATGAATAAAGATCTCATGTAATGAGATTAAATTAGAAGGAGATTGGAGAGAGAAAATCTCTCTTCAATCTCAAGGTAGGTGTCCACCCTCCATAAGAGGATGGAGATTATCTCCTTTCCTCACTCAAGGAAGGTAGCTCTCTTCTTTTCCTTTGTTCATGAGAATGAATTGATTTTAGTTGAATTAAATTTATTGAAGAATGTCTTAAACTTATTTTTAAAAAAAATATTATTGTTGTTGCAAACTGTTGCAACAAAATCTCGACCATTGATTTCAATTCGGAGCGCATCTCTACCATCCAATTTGTCATAAAAAAGGTCCAATCCTAGCATTTTTCTCTAACCAATTGAGTTGAAGAAAAAGTTGCAACAACTCTCTCTCTATCTCTCCACGCATCCAAGCTCTTTCTCTCTCTCTCTCTCTCTCTCAACACTTCTTGGTCTCCTACCCTAGGGTTTGAGAGAACTCCGTTGCCATCATGTTGTCATTGTGTTGTCGAATCGAATGCTCATGGATCTATGTCTTCTTCGACGCTCCATGCTCGTGACGAAGACAACATATTTTGTGAGATGGAATCAAGAGGTTTCACGCTCGGATCGTCAACTCACATTGCGGGAAGCACACGTCTCATTCACACATCCGCAAATGCTCACTTCGTTGGATCGGACTTGAGACAAGAGGTCTCTTCGTTTAGAAAATGTGGATCATGATCATACTCCAAGAGGTAACCCTAAAACTTGTTTGTGATCTAGATGAAACAATATGGGAATTGTTCTCATGTCATGTGGTTTCATAAAAAAAAATTAATTTTCGTTGTCCCTTACGACTAGTGCGACTAGTCGACCTAGATCGCATACTATGCGATCTTTACGCTTCTGTGATGCATGAGGCACAAACCCTAATTTCCCGCCACTCTTTTTTTAACTAGATGGAATACATGATTTCAAAGATGGTCCAAACATGCAATCAACCACAAGAAATCAACCACAAAGAACACGCACGATTTTACGTGGGAAACCCAAGTCCGTGTAGCAGGGAGAAACTACGGGCAAATAGAGGGTCTGCTATAAGAGAAAACAGGAGTACATATACAAGAACTTTAAGAGACAACAGCTCTCCTGGGATGAGACCAACGCCTCATTCTTACAATAAATATATAGGGGTAATTGGTAAACTGGCCCTACTCCAAAAATCAGTAAACGGAATGTATTCGGATCGCAAACAGCGGGTTGGTGCTTCAATGCTTATCTCAACCCACAAACACTAGCTTCTGTTGACCAACAAATGTCATCTGTGATTTGTTTACCCTTTGATTCAAGAAAAGTGTTTTCCATGTAAATCAGTACCTCATGTGGTTGATGTTTATAGCAGGTAGTTATTGGAATTTCATAAACAAACAAAAAAACAGATTTACCACAAGATTAAAATGCCAGTAACAGAAAAAAGCTGTAGCAATCAAAATTTCCCCTACACAAACATCCCCACCATGGCCAGAGGCATCCTTCATCCAGGCAAAGTCAAACTGCCAGAATTGCACTGAAAACTGTATGTTTGTCCATGATACCTCCACATTCTTTACGAATAACTCTTACTTGTGATATGTTGTCTTTATAGGGGAGAAGGTTATAGTTGCTGCAGTGTTTAATTTTCTCTCTAGGGTGTACTGCATTTCTTACAGAATTTAAGAAGCCTTCGTGTTCAACGTACGCGCCCCAGGCTTGGAAATTCGAGAGAAGATCCAAGGCATCTGATCCTGGAAGCATTACAATGTCAGTGGATGGACTTTCAGAGATTATGAGCCATCCACTTGAAATAGCTTCTGGTGAGAGCAAGGAGTCGATATCTTTAATCATGTGGTCTGATTCATTATCGAACCCGAGAGCTAGTCTCGATTCTCTCATACTCCGCAACCGTAACCAGAAGAAAGCTGCCTTTATCATCTGCAGATGTTCACTCAGGTTTTCCTGAGATATGGTGTCTATAATGCCCTCTGCAATGGAGTTGCATCCTGCATATATGCATCTCATGGGAATGCCAGAGTTGATGATGCTCTTTGTGCCAGTACACAGCCTCCTTATCCACTCGATGCCGTTGCTTCCATATATACTGACCCGTTTCCCCTCTTCTACCTGATGACATAATTTTCATAATTATTTGCAAAGTAAATGACCAATAATAAAAAAAATATTTTGCTAAATATGGGCATGACTGATGTCTTAAAAATAATTGGTTATAACGAAGTCCAAGATGTGGATGTGTGATCTACCAGGTGACCATATAACTATCATTATCTATGTTACTTTCTTTGATTTATTTTTGATAGAGATGTCCATATGTAAACATTTGGAAGTTCACTTGGAAGTTAAAAGCATACCATTAAAGATATTGTTGGATCAATATCATTCATCAGAAACTTGATTGACCAGCTCTGATTTTTCCATAGCTCTCTCTCTCTCTCCCTTGAAGCAGAGAATGGATAAGCCATTGTGCCCCATATGAACACCATGTCAATGGCATTCGAAGCTGTGATCTTTCCCTGAGCATCAAGAACTACCAAGATGGGTCTGTCCTTAACCAACCATGTTTTTTTCATGTAATTAGCCACGGCCTTGCTCAAAATGCACTGTTTGCGGATCGAATACCATGGCAATATGTTGGCAACATTATTAATCGTTCTTCTGAGTTTGGTGGTGCGCTGGTTGTTGATATGGGAATCCAAACTACCTCGAAACAACAGTCGTAAAGCTCGTAACAGTTGCTCAACTGTTGGGTGAGTAGCAACAGCTCCTCTGCCGGTATTTCTGGTTGTGATATCAATAATACAACCACCTTGTCTCTAAGTTCAGTCACGCCTATCTGCGCTATGACAGGAAATGAATATCGTGTTGATGCTAATGTGAAAGATAACAGTAGATTTTACAATAATAAATGGTGTTTCTAGATAAGTTGTAGAGTTTCAGTGAGACCTTTTCTGTAGAAAAGCCGAGCCTAAGTGGAAATTCATCCTTCATTGCAAGCAGCGTTTGGAGAACCTTCTGGTTGTCATCGTGGGCCTCTTCAAAGAGATTCAAGAGAACTGATTGCATCTTGTCCTCTACCAATCATAAAATTGATATTATCAGTACACAATGTCTCAGATACCTTAAGCCAAAACAAACACAGATTCAAGAGAACTGATTGCATCTTGTCCTCTACCAATCATAAAATTGATATTATCAGTACACAATGTCTCAGATACCTTAAGCCAAAACAAACACAGATTCAAGAGAACTGATTGCATCTTGTCCTCTACCAATCATAAAATTGATATTATCAGTACACAATGTCTCAGATACCTTAAGCCAAAACAAACACAGATTCAAGAGAACTGATTGCATCTTGTCCTCTACCAATCATAAAATTGATATTATCAGTACACAATGTCTCAGATACCTTAAGCCAAAACAAACACACTTCGACAACACCCCGATGCCATATTAATTGCATCTGAGAGAAGCCATATACTTGCCTAGTTGCATGTGGCAGGCATCCAACAGCATCCTGAGGTGACCATCAATACTGTCGAGCTTGGACGCCAAGCTCCAGAGCTCGCATGACGCGATGATGAAATTTGTGTGCCTATAGAAGCCATGTGCAAACTGTTACAAATATTGCCAAGTTCAAAGAGGTTTCTATCTAAAAACTTTAAAGCTGTAGTGCATAAATATCTACTGAACACTTTGTGATGCTTTGTTACTATATTAGAAAAATATGCCATTGAGTAAATTCAATCGGGACTAATAGTTTGATTTTGTTATATGCAGGTATGAATAATGCACTTGCTTTTTGGCTACAACCACGCTAGTGATCTGAGAGCTGCATACTACCGCGCTTCTGACTATCCAGTATGCTACTACATGGATGAATGCCTTCACAGCTGCCATAGATTTGCTATCCATTGCGACGTAATCTGGATGATGACTTTCAAACTTGATGATGCATTTGGCTGCATTGATCATTTTCCCAACAAGATAGATGAAGGACTTGAAGTAAGATCTCCATCCCTCCGTGTTCCCTGAGACATATCGAAGTTGCTTGAGCAGAGAAAGTGACAGTGCCAGTGGATTCACTTCGCAGAGTTGCAGTATTAATGCAAACTCGGCATAACTTACTGCAACTGCTGCAAGCACTAGAGTACTCTTTACGTTCCGTGCATAGTTTTCGACCAACTCGAGCAATGCCATTGTTGATTTGTGTTTGTTGGTGTTTCTGGAATCATAACGTAACATCTGCATCCATGCCAATGATTTATTTTGATTACAGATATAATGGAAGTTTCCGAGGCAACATTTCTCGGTTGCAGACATAAATTCTTGACTTCTGATACCTCTCGTGATATCCTATGGAATGATGCATCCCAATTTTATGTCCTTGAGGACTATCTTCATGCCATGCTCTCTGTCTGCAGCGGCAACTATCTTGTGTGTAGGTGCCTTAAAATTTCATATGTTGGTTGACATTCAGCTAATTTAGTAATCACTTCCTGGCTATGAGTCAAAGTGCAAACAGAAAACATAGACGGAAATGTGGGGAAAATGTAGGGGTACTGAATGTGTAATCATCTGAACTTTAGGCCAAAACAGATCGAAGTAACTATTGTCATATATAGAAAACAGAGATTGCTCTACATTCTGTATATTTCCATTACCATGTAAACTTCAAAGAAAGCTATTATTGGATGCCAATATTTAGTTTTGCATTTCCCCTCGTCGTTGAGATACAACATTTAGCTATTGAAACGTTCAAATAAAAACAGTGTAAGTAGGAGTTTTTGAGCTATTAGGGAGTAAACAGGATGAAGAACTTACTATGGATGTCATGACGAACCTGATCGTGCTCTCCGTCAAGCAGAGCAGAGGCATGGGGTCTATGTATTGGCCATCTGGAGCATGTGTCTCAAGGATTTTCTTTACAAACACATCATCAGCAGAAAATGCATCCATAGGGTGATATTAAAGTCACTTCTGAAGCTTTTGAAGGCACTTCTGAAGTCATGGATCACAGACTTCGGGGAAAAAATATATCCAAATTTAGCACTAGATCATATGGATCTAAGATACCCAATCTACCTACGAATGCCACTTTGCGTGGTAGATATCTTAAAATATTTGATAACCATGTTTAAGATATCTCAGACAAGTGTGTCTCTTTTTTTGCTTCCATGACCAAAGATTGTTGTCTTGGTTTGAAGCAAAGCTGGGGAGGCATTCCTTCCATTGCAAGAAAAGAATGTGCCAACTTTTGCTTTCCCTTTTCCTTTCCTACTTTCCATCACACTTTGAGTTTTTATCTATTTTTGTGTCATTAATTTCATGCTTAATCTGATGAACTCATCACGATGTAGACAGTAGCCCACATAATACTTCTGGCATTTTATAAGGGTTCTGTCAATAGCAATACTCCTTAATTCTCTTGAGATCTCCTTGAATTTTCCCCCATCTCAATTTGGCCAGTAAATAGATGCCTTCCGTGGTACTTGAAGCAACCAACACAACAGTGGGAACCTACCCTAAGGATACTTCTTTCCATTGATTTCTATTGGGAAAAGAATGAGAATTATTTATTCATGGGAACCCTAGGCTCTCTTATATAGAGGAAAGACCTACGAGTAAATTACATAAGGAGGATATAAGAAAATAAAATAAGGAAATAGTAAATAAACATAAATATATCTCTACACATCCCCTCAAGATAGAGCATAGATGTCAATCATGATCAGCTTGGAAGAACACTTCTGAAATGGTCCTCTGAGCAAAGCCTTACTAAAGATATCCACCGTTTGATCTCACGAACTGACATGAGATGTAGAAATAAAGCCCTTCTGAATCATGTCTCTTGTATAATGGCGGTCTACTTCAATGTGCTTTGTTCTTTCATGAAATGCAGGATTGTTTGCAATAAATAGGGTGGCTTGATTATCACATTGTAACTGCATAAGAAGAGGTACATCAATATACAATTCTGCTAGCACTGTTCGAATCAACATCACCTCTATGCTTGCTTGTACCATAGCACTATATTCAGATTCAACACTTGACCTAGAAACAAAAGTTTGTTTCTTACTTTTTCAAGAAACAAGAGAACTGCCAACGAACACAACGAAGCCCGAAGTAGACTTCTTGTCCTTAGGACACCCTGCATAGTCTGCATCAGCACATGTATAAACATAAAGAGTTGCTCCTTTCCTGAATAGCAGTCATGCACCTAGAGAAGATTTTAGGTACCTCAATATCATATATATAACTTCCATGTGTACCTGTCAGGACTGCTCCATGAACTGACTCATCCGACTCACTGCAAAAGAGATATTAGGTCTAGTGATAGTATATAGAGGAGCTTTCCCACCAACTCTCTATATCTCCTCCTATTAACCTCATATGTATCATCATCATATAACCTCATGTTGGGATCCATAGGAGTAGTAGAGGGTCAACACCCGATCATGCATGTCTCAACAAGCATGTCAACAATATACTTACTTTGGATCATCACAAGACCATGTGTATTCCTAGTAAACTCTAACCCTAAGAAATACCTTAGGGTACCAAGATCCTTAGTGACAAACTAACGACCCATAAATTATTTTGCCTTCTTTATCCCGTGCACATCATCTCATGTAACAAGTATATTAACATACACAGTGATAACAACTGTACCTCTGGGTGTTCTCTGCACGAACAATGAATGATCTGCATTTAACCTCTTAAACCCCTACTTTTTAATCATATCCGAGAGATTCTAAAACCATGCCTTTGGACTCTGCTTAAGGCCATATATTACCTTGTGAAGTCTGCAAACCTACTGACACTCCCCCTCGACAACAAACCCCAGAGGCTGCTACATGTAGACTTCCTCCTGGAGATCTTCATACAAGAATACATTTTTAACATCTAGCTGATATAAATGCCAATCACGTACCACAACAACTGAAAGGACACGTAGAGTGGAGTGACGAGCAACAAGAGAGAAATTGTCCAGATAATCCACTCCATAAGTCCGTGTAAATACTCGTACCACCCATTTGTCCTTGTAGCGATGAAGGCTCCCATCTGCATTGTGTTTAACAGTAACCACTCATTTGCAATTTATGCTCCATTAGGATCAGATACCAAGTTCCAGGTACCATGTGACTATAGAGCAGTCATCTACTCTTCCATAGCTAGACGCTAGCGACTGTCTCTCAATGCCTCTTGATAATTCTGTGGTATTTCCATGGAAGATAGAGCAACAGCAAACCTCCTAAATTCCCATGTACGATGATCAAATATTAACCTATGAAGCAAGTGGATATGAGGTACGGGTACGCTTCTGCTTGCGAAGCGCAATAGGAACATACATGTCATTGGAAATTTCCTCAATCCGTATATCACTCTTGATGCAAAACTATGTGGTAAATAACCTAAATGATGAGTCGAGCAATGGACTTATTGAAACAAGACGACGAACGAAATAATTAATGCATGACAGGTCAAAATCAGCAACAATAATGGTCCAGTTACTTGCGTTTAGCACCGATTGCGATCCACAAAAGTTAGGGCAACTAGATGAGTTAAGAGGATTAGCAAATTTATCACAATATTGCAACTACTAGGGATCTCAACGATTCACCAAGCCAAATTAACAATATCACAGGCCACAAACTACTATTTATGCGGTAGAATATGATAACGGGCACTCATACCACAACCGGCAAGGAATGGTGGACGTGCTTCAGATCTGATCCACGTTGTTCTGGGCGCTTGGAGTACTGTGGGCGGCTCTGGGAACTTCACAGTCGGCCACGCGAGTCGACGGGTGTCCACAACTGGCTGGCGGGAGCGAGGAGCTTCTCGGAAGGCCGAAGGGGTCACGCGGCAGGGGAAGGCGGCAGCGGGGTGGTTGGTGGCGATGGCGGTTTGGCAGTGGCGGGTTGGGGAAGAGGATACGGGGTTGCGTGGTCGCAGGTTGTTGGTGAGGCGTTGGCGGTCGGGGAAGATTTGGCTGGAAAGGAGGGGCCGCCGGCGGGAGCTGGAGTGGTGGGAATGGTGGTCGCGTGGTTGGCGGCGCCGTGGGAGAGCCGCGACGGCGAGGAAAGGAAGGCGGCGATGTGGGCGAGTCGGGGGAGGCGTCTCGTGGCAGTTGAGGGGCGGGCAGACTGGGGCGGTGATGGTGTTGGAGGGGAGGCGGCGTCGGCTGGTGGGAGAGGAACTGTGCGGAGAAGAGGGGAGGTGAGATGGGAGCGGGGCGGTGGCTTTGGTGATGGGGAGAAGAGAACAGGAGGCGGCGGGGAGGGGGTACGGGGAAGAAGAAGAGAAGGCGGCGTTGGGGGGTAGGGTTTCGGGGGAAGGGGAAAATCGGGGAGAGAGAGAGAGAGAGGCATGGGGGCCGAGAGAGAGAGAGGTAGAGAGAGAGAGATAAGTGAGGAAATAACCACAATTCAACTTAATTCCAAAACCCTAATACAAGGGAGCCCTTTATAGAGGCTACTCCCCCTCAAAGAAGCAACAAAATCCCTAAAATTAGGGAAGAAGAAATCAAAGGAAAAATATAAAAAGAGGCCTTTTATAATGAGCCTTTTACATGGGAATGCAATAAAAACAAATACTAAATAGAATAAATAACATAAAAGTTCGTAAAAATTGTTATCATGTTGCATCAACTCCCCCCTGCTGAAAAGAATCTCGCTCCGTCGAGATGGCATCGTGAAAATTCTGAAGTATATCGGGGCGGAGTTGTCGGAGCTCATCTTCGTCGATCCAGGTGCAATCGGTAAGAGGTCGTCCCTTCCATTTGACGAGATATCGTCGGAAGAGACCACGTCTAGTCGCCATGTCTCGGATATCTGCAATATCTTCAATTTGATCAGCATCGGTTGCGGCTGGCGGGTGGCGCATGTCATCATCAGGAATTGTTGGAGTAGTGGCATCCGTCTGTTCATCTCCATGATATAAAAAGAGATCTGATACGTTGAATACTGGCGATGTCTGGACGTCTGGCGGCAGGTCGAGTAAATACGCATTGGTCCCAATCCTCTTGAGGACTCGGAATGGACCAATCTTTCGTTCGCTCAATTTTTGGTGGACTCTCAGAGGAAATCTCTCTTTTTTCAGGTGGACCATCACTAACTCTCCAACTCTGAACTCGCTCTCTCTTCGGTGTAGGTTGACTTGGGTCTGGTATTTCCGGGTCATAGATTGGAGTTTGGCTCGGATTTCAGTATGGATGTGGGTTAGATGTTCGACCAGATCCTCAGCAGCTGCACTACTTCTCCCTTGCACGGTTGTGGGTTTTAGGTCAAGGAATTGAGTAAGTGGAAAGCTGTAAACACTCTCAAAAGGGGGTTTTCCGGTGGACCTATTGGTGGAACTGTTATATGCGAATTCAGCTTGGGGAAGAATTGGATCCCACTTGGACGGAGAGTCCCCTGCAAGACATCGCAACAAATTTCCTAATGACATGTTAACTACTTCAGTTTGCCCATCTGTTTGTGGATGATAAGCGGTGCTATACTGCAAACGAGTACCAAGACGGGACCAAAGAGTGCGCCAAAAATGACTCAAAAATCGAGTATCGCGATCCGAGGTAAAAGAACGAGGGACCCCATGCAAACGGACGACATCACGAAAAAACAAATCGGCGACATGAGATGCATCTGAAGTTTTCCTACATGCAATGAAATGGGCCATTTTGGAAAATCGATCCACCACCACAAAAATAGAGTCAACTTTTCGTACCGTGAGGGGTAATCCTAGCACAAAATCCATGGTGATGTCTTCCCAGGGTCGCAGAGGAATGGGCAGGGGTGTGTATAGTCCAGTGTTCTGTCGGTGCCCCTTGAATCTTTGACATGTTTGGCATTTCTGCACAAATTTTGTCACATCCTTTCGCAACTGCGGCCAATAAAAACGTTCTTGGAGAAGGATCAAGGTTTTGTCTCGTCCAAAATGTCCAGCTAAACCTCCATTGTGTAGTTCTGAAATTAAGTTCTCTCGAAGGGACGTGGCCGGGATGCATAATTGGTGACCTTTGAATAGGAAACCCTCATGAAGGACAAAAGTGGATGTTGGGTCTTGCCCAGTACCAACACAGTCGGCATGAATTTGACCGAAATCAGGATCAGTGGGGTATAGGTCTTTGAGAGTTTCAAATCCTGTCGTGCTGACGGTCATCGTGGTCAGGGCATGTGCTCGCCGGCTCAAAGCATCGGCCACACGGTTCAGGGTTCCGGCTTTGTGTTTGAGATGGAAGGTGTATTCTTGGAGAAAATTAACCCATTTGGCATGACGCTTGTTAAGAGTTTTCTGGGAGTTCAAATATCTCAGGGCTTCATGATCAGAGTTAAGGATAAACTCTCGCTGGATCAGGTAATGTCTCCAATGCTTGAGAGCTTGGACCACGGCATAAAATTCAACGTCATAAGTGGAGTATCGTGATCTGGCATCATTCAATTTCTCGCTGTAGAAGGCGACGGGTCGTCCTTCTTGGCTTAGGACAGCGCCAATTCCGACATGTGAGGCGTCGCAATCGACCACGAAAATCTTGGTGAAGTCGGGGAGTGCTAAGACAGGAGCATGCGTCAATTGATGTTTTAGATTTTGAAAGCTCGTTTCTGCTTCGAGAGTCCAGGCGGGTGCGCCTTTCCGCGTACAATCTACCAACGGTGCTTCACAAGTGTTGAAGTTCCGAATGAAACGTCGGTAGAAAGAAGCTAATCCCAGGAAGCTGCGAATTTCCGTGAGTGTTTTGGGTACGGGCCAGCTCTGAATGGCCTGGATTTTGGAGGGATCAACCTTAAGTCCATCCACGGTGACAATGTATCCTAGGAAGAGGACCGTGTCAGACATGAAGGAGCATTTCTTGAGGTGGACGTACAGTTTTTGGTCTCTCAGGGTTTCCAGGACTTGTCGCAAGTGAGATAGGTGGTCTTCTTTGGTCAAACTGTAGATCAGGATATCATCGAAGTACACGACCACAAACTTGCCAATAAAGGGTCGCAACACATGATTCATTGTCCGCATGAAGGTGCTTGGGGCATTAGACAAGCCAAAGGGCATGACTGTCCATTCATACAGGCCTTCTTTGGTTTTGAAAGCGGTTTTCCATTCATCTCCAGGTCGCAGGCGGATATGGTGGTATCCACTGCGGAGATCCATCTTGGAGAACAGTTTGGCACCTGATAACATATCAAGCATATCATCAAGGCGAGGAATGGGGAAACGATATTTGATCGTTATCTTATTGATAGCTCGACTGTCCACACACATTCTCCATGTGCCGTCTTTCTTCGGGGTCAGCAGAGCAGGAACCGCCACGGGGCTCATACTCTCTCGAACATACCCTCGTCGCAGCAGATCAGTAACCTGCCGGTTCATCTCTTCATGTTCGCTTGGGCTCATTCGGTAATGTGGTAAGTGAGGGAGGCTGGCTCCAGGGACTAGATCAATATGATGTTGGATGTCCTGCAACGGGGGTAGTCCTTCAGGCAACTCTTCAGGCATGATGTCAGCAAACTCTTGGATAATGGGTTTTATCTCAGGTGGGACTTCAGATGGAGTTGACTCTTGGTTGCCCACTTCACGTCCCATTAAGGCATAGATGGTGGAGCTCTCCTGAATTTCACGTTGGAATGTTTGGGCTTCCATCAACAACACAGAGCCCGTGGTCGCAGTCTTTGCTGGTGGGGTCTTGTTACCGGTTTGGTTGGTCGCAGCTCGAAGTGTAGCCACTTGGCGAGGGCTAAGGGCTTCACGTTGCGGTCTGAGGGTTACACGAAACTTGTCTATGAGAAAGGTGTACGTGTTCGGTTTTCCTCGATGTTCGGTGTCTCGATCGAATTGCCACGGTCTCCCTAGAAGTATGTGACAGACGTCCATAGGGGCTACATGGCACCACACCTCGTCCTTATATGTGGGACCAATGGAGAAGCTAACGAGGCTTTGACGGTGGATCGGGATTTGGGTACCACCTCGAAACCATGCCACGCTGTACGGTTTTTCGAGTGGTTGCGTTGACAGACCCAACTTATCCACCATTTCTTGGGAAACGAAATTCTCAACGCTTCCGCCGTCAATGATTAGAGAACAGCGTCGTCCTCCTGAGGTGCAGGTGGTTCGGAAGATGCTGCGTCGCAGCCAGCTATCAGCATCGTGGACAGCGGGGGTGAGCAGAATGTTCGTGGGTGCGCTGTCGGGAGCGAGAAAGTCTTCGTGTTCAATCACCAGGAACGGGCCAGAGTCGTCTCCATCCACTCCTATAGGTTCATATTCATCGGTTCCCATGGTGTCGGCGGTCAACGCAGTCGGATCCTCTTCAGGGGGTTCTTGTTGGTCAGGGTCGGGGTATTCAGGTTCGTCGGTGGTGCATAGATGGACGGGTCTAGCCTTAGGGTTTGGGCATTCGGCGGCACGATGGCCCTTTTGATAGCATCGGAAGCAAGTATCAGGCCCGACAATAGGTCGGCTTCCCAAGATGCCTTGGCCGGGATTTCCAGCAGGTGGTCGGGCGATGGCAGGAGTTGTTGGTTTGGCTTGGGTTTTACCCGCCATGACAGCTGAGGAACCCATGGGTTTGGAGTAGGACGTCGTGGTGCTGGTACGAGGAGCAGAGTTCATAGAAAAAGGCATCTTCCTCGTCTGGGCTTTAGCAAGTTTGATCTCAGCTCGTTCAGCCTGCTTGTAGGCTTCATCGACATCGCGGCAATTGTGGAGGTAGAGTTCCTCCTGGATGGCCTGGCGGAGGCCTTGCATGTAGCGGGTGACTTCCTGAATAGGAGTCTCCTGCAAGCGGTTGCGATGGACTAGGGATTGGAACCCTTCGGTGTATTCTCTCACACTCATGGTGCCTTGTCTCCATGATTGCAGTCGTGCGTATAGATCTCGTTTGTAATCTTCCGGCACGAATTTGGTTTTTAGTTTGGCTTTCATCTTGCTCCAACTGCGGATCTTACTCTTCCCTTTCCGTTTGCGTTCAGACTGCAAACGGTCCCACCATAGCAGCGCATGTCCCTTTAATTTTATAGTGACGAATTGGACTTTACGTTCGCTAGGCATGGACTTCCACACAAAGAAGTGTTCGACGGCTTGGAGCCAGTCCAAAAAGACGTCAGGATCTCGTCCTCCGTCAAATTCTGGGACATCGAGACGGATACCTCGATCCCATCCATCGTCGGTTTTGGTTCCATTTCGTGGTTGATGTGGATGCTCACCATTAGTTTGTGGAGTATAGCCAAAGGGGTATGGATCCAGGATCTTGGGAATGAAGGGAGTGTATTCTCTGGGTCCTTCTTCCTCACTTTCCTGTGAATGATACTCGCTGACACGTTCGTCAGAAGTAGAAGAGCTAGAGTCTCGGGAAGTGCTATTCCGGGAGTGTGATTTCCGGTGAGTGCGTCGACCTTTGTTGGGAGTTTCATCAGCAAGATTGTTGCCTATCATATGACTATTCAAGGTGGCAATTTGTCCACACATCTGGTCAATCATTTTTTGCATGTGTTGCATGTGAGCAGCTAGGGATTCCAGTGATAGTTCAGGGGGTGGGGTGTAGGGGGGTTTTGAGCCACTAGATTTGTCGGCCATGGCTATCCTAGGGTTTTGTTTTGTGGGTTTTTTTTGTGGTTTTGTGTTGTGGTTTTTTTTTATATGCAACGAATAAATGAGATGCAGACGAAATGCAGAATCGTGATGCTCTGATACCAAATTGATGCAAAACTATGCGGTAAATAACCTAAATGATGAGTCGAGCAATGGACTTATTGAAACAAGACGACGAACGAAATAATTAATGCATGACAGGTCAAAATCAGCAACAATAATGGTCCAGTTACTTGCGTTTAGCACCGATTGCGATCCACAAAAGTTAGGGCAACTAGATGAGTTAAGAGGATTAGCAAATTTATCACAATATTGCAACTACTAGGGATCTCAACGATTCACCAAGCCAAATTAACAATATCACAGGCCACAAACTACTATTTATGCGGTAGAATATGATAACGGGCACTCATACCACAACCGGCAAGGAATGGTGGACGTGCTTCAGATCTGATCCACGTTGTTCTGGGCGCTTGGAGTACTGTGGGCGGCTCTGGGAACTTCACAGTCGGCCACGCGAGTCGGCGGGTGTCCACAACTGGCTGGCGGGAGCGAGGAGCTTCTCGGAAGGCCGAAGGGGTCACGCGGCAGGGGAAGGCGGCAGCGGGGTGGTTGGTGGCGATGGCGATTTGGCAGTGGCGGGTTGGGGAAGAGGATACGGGGTTGCGTGGTCGCAGGTTGTTGGTGAGGCGTTGGCGGTCGGGGAAGATTTGGCTGGAAAGGAGGGGCCGCCGGCGGGAGCTGGAGTGGTGGGAATGGTGGTCGCGTGGTTGGCGGCGCCGTGGGAGAGCCGCGACGGCGAGGAAAGGAAGGCGGCGATGTGGGCGAGTCGGGGGAGGCGTCTCGTGGCAGTTGAGGGGCGGGCAGACTGGGGCGGTGATGGTGTTGGAGGGGAGGCGGCGTCGGCTGGTGGGAGAGGAACTGTGCGGAGAAGAGGGGAGGTGAGATGGGAGCGGGGCGGTGGCTTTGGTGATGGGGAGAAGAGAACAGGAGGCGGCGGGGAGGGGGTACGGGGAAGAAGAAGAGAAGGCGGCGTTGGGGGGTAGGGTTTCGGGGGAAGGGGAAAATCGGGGAGAGAGAGAGAGAGAGAGAGAGGCGTGGGGGCCGAGAGAGAGAGAGGTAGAGAGAGAGATAAGTGAGGAAATAACCACAATTCAACTTAATTCCAAAACCCTAATACAAGGGAGCCCTTTATAGAGGCTACTCCCCCTCAAAGAAGCAACAAAATCCCTAAAATTAGGGAAGAAGAAATCAAAGGAAAAATATAAAAAGAGGCCTTTTATAATGAGCCTTTTACATGGGAATGCAATAAAAACAAATACTAAATAGAATAAATAACATAAAAGTTCGTAAAAATTGTTATCATGCTGCATCAACTCTCCAGCATTTGTTCATTCTCAGGCACATCTCTAGACTCATCGTTAGGAACAGTATCTTCTGAACAAACCTGAGGCATGCTGGATGACTGGCGATGACCATGAGCAGAAGCAAGTCGATGAGTATAGTATCGTATGGTGGAATAGGGATCGTGAGAGATGACGGTATAGGAGAAGGTGATGGAGGAGGTATAGGGGTTGGTGGTGGTGGTGATGGTGATGGACTCGTAGGAGGAGGTAGCATGTAGACCTCATTGTGTGAATCTGATGAAGTCAACATGTCACCTGTAGGAGAAAAGTACATCAGTAACTCAAAGAATGTGACATCAGCACTAACATAATATTTCTTGCACAATGGATCATAGCATCTATATCCCTTTTATGTCCTGGAGTACCCAACAAACACACGCTTGACAGCTCTAGAAGAGAGCTTGTAAAGACTTAGAGACAACTGATGGACAAATGCAACAGAGCCAAAAATAAAGTGAGAACAACTCCATCTCTAGAAATACCATATAGAGGAATTTTCTCACCAAGAACAGACAATGGCATGTGATTCACGAGATAGCATTCCATAAGAACAGCATCACCCCAAAACGAAAGTGGGGCACGACTCTCGATAAGAAGAGTTTGTGTAACATCAAGTAAATGGCGATGTGTTCTCTCTGCAACACCATTTTGTTGAGAAGTGTAGGCACATGTCGTTTGAAGAACAATACCACGAGATGAAAAGAATTGGGATAGTGCACGACTGGCGAGTACGACCTCCTCTACCACGAGGTCCATGGCCACGAAACTGAGAAGAGCCTCCCCTACCGCCAGAGGCTACCATCGAAGAGGATGTCTGGCTGGGAGCAGGAGACGAGACAATGAACCTACTAAGTCAGTGGAAGGCGGATAGTAGCATCCGTCAATATCTGTGAGCGGGCCACCTCATACTCTGGGTCAAGTTCTGCTAAGGATGCACCAATCATGGTTGCATTCCTGTATGACTTCTGTTGATCAGAAGTAGACGAGAGGGCATGAAACTGTGGAGTTTCTCAAACATACCATGCGGGAACATGTATAGAGAATGAAAAGGCCTTCTGTTCTGTTTGATGGTAAATATATCGTGTTGCAGCTGCAGAATCTTTGCTCATTCCTCGCTTGGGAATAAGTTGCTGTGAGGATATCTCACATCGCCTTGGCAGTGGGCTGATGTAACACATCATTGGCGATCTCTATCATCAATGTACAAGAAAGCCATACCTTGGCACATGCATCATCCGCCTCCCACAAGGCAGTGACCCCATTTTCTCAATCAGCTTTTCCTCGGTAAGAATTTGTTTCTTACTCGTAGACTTCATGAGGCTCAGGAACTGCATGACCCATTACTCGTAGTTTGTCCCGTCCATCTTGATAATCGGTGCTGGACCTCTGAAAGCGCTTGTGGTGGGGATATCGACTTTGCTCTCTGACCTCGATATATCAATGATATAACCGTGTCGGTAAGTTAGAATGTCGATATCATCCTAGACATCCTTGATATATCAGTGATATGTAATTTTGTATCACCATTCACCAATATTGTCAAATTTTGAAGTATTTTTTGCAAACTTTTGAAAAAGTTCGATAAATATTGTTGATATCATGTCGATATCGATGCTTTATCTCGATATCAACCTTGTTGCATGATTTCACTGCTTGTTTCTATGATAGAAGTAGATCTAAAGGGTTTTTTTCAAAGCTTTGTATGTTGAATTGATTATGATCTCCACTTCATGTATTAACACATTGAATACAAATCCGAAACAAATAAATGATCGAATTTATGATTAGTAAGAGTATTAATAATATATTGTTACGGATCCAAGGCAAGCTCCAGTTGACATTTTTGTCTTTGGTGCGTGTAGAATTTAAATTTCTAATTAACACTAGATCATCTTCTTTTCTTTCAAATTTGTGGTTATTCATGAATGGCGTACTCTATAGTCTGTATGTTATTGTACTTGCTTGTTTGTTTGTTTTCTGACATTGTTCAAGCTTTCTTTCTACATAGCACCTGATATAATGTGCTTTTAGTGTACTAAATACTCCCTCGAAGTCTATAAGAGTGTATTCGTGAGTTATTATTTTAAGAATTAAGATGGTGTTAATTTGTAAAATATCATTTTTTTGAGCTATTTCCGGGATTTCCACCGATATCTGTGTTATATATTCCCAATATACCACTTTCCAGACCTACCATCGATGTCGAGATTTCAAACCTTGATGTGCTTTGGCTATGGATAGCACTGCTCCATATCTCATTGAGATCTTATTTCGATGTTTCCGCATGATCCCTGTAAAGTGATTCATATAGCAATGCAGTGGCTAACAGCTCACCTACTGCCTTTGTTTATTTATACTATTCACCACAAATACTAAACAAGCCAGCATTATATACATTCGTATCTCTAAGCCCTGCCAATGAGAGATGCTGGTAGAACTCTCAAGACTCATGTGATTACAGATTTCTAGTTCAATAACTAGTCTCTGAATAGTCTCACGATAATAAGATTTGAACATCATCTAATCAGCAAAAAAACAACCTCTTCTCTTTTTCCCGAAGGGTCTCCTCAAATATAAATAGATGGCACGTCCAACACCAACTAAAATGATGCAAGAATAAAGGTGAAGCGTTTTTTATCACGCGCTGCAACATTACTTGACCTTAAAGTGAAGTTTATTTTCATTAACATAATGCCAAATACAAGGACTTTTCCTTTAATCTATTTGCATATCTGAAAGTAAAAATGAACCAGATATCTTAATAAATTATGTTATGCAGGAAAGACCGCAATAAGTAATTAGTTAATATTAAACTAGCAGTTGCAATGACAAATAAAAAACAATTCAGAAGTACCAGTGCAGGGAAAAGTACACTTAGTAAAAGAGAAAGGCTCACCTGATCCAACATCCAAGGCATGCATTCCAGGCTTCAGACGCTCCTCCAACAGCTCTAAACAGGCAGCATGCATATGAGGAGCTGAAATGGTGGCATTATATCCAATTTGCACAGGGCTGTCAAAATATGTTGGACTTACAGGAGGTACAAAAATTCCACGGTCAATAGTCTCCATTACTTCAGCAACCTTCCTTGACCTAATAATGCCATAACTCTGCAATTGTTGTATTAAAGCTTTGTTCTTATCAGTAGCACCAGTAGTCCCAGTTGACCAAAATCGCTGGATAAATGTAAAATAAATTCAAATCAAATACTATATAAAGTAGGCAGTAAATAAGCCATATGTGTAGAAAAAAATCTCTTAGCATTCACTTTGATTCCCAATTCAAAAAAAGCTCATGTTTGCCCTCCAACTTCCTCAAGTTTGCTAAAATAGTTGTCATTGTTGTCTTGGCTATAGGATGACTACTCAAGACGGGTAGTCATCCATAGACCATCAACTGAATGATCAACAAACTTGTCAAGAAAATACAGTAATTTGCACAACATCGAGAAGAAGTAGCTATTACTCGATGAGGACAGCTAATTTGTCACAGATTGATGCAAACCGAAAATCTCAACGGAGAAAAAAATAATTTTGACAGTGGAAAAATATTTGGTGGAAGAAATTGGATGTGAAAGAAGAGAAGATGTGCCGGTTGCACAGGATTTGACAGGAAAAACGCAAAGATTGCGTAAACAGAGAATGGAGAGGGAGAGAAATAAATGAGATGAATCTCAATATAATTATAATTTCAATTTCGATCCTCTTAAATAAATGACTATCATCTCCTCGATATAGGAGGTGTGGGATTACAAAAATAGAAAGATGATAAAATTCAAATCCTAAAATACCCTAATTAGACTCTAAATATCTCTAACCGACTAATTGATTGATCTACTTGACTAACTAATTAATTAAAGATCACAGGAGATCTCCTTACTTATATTGAAATCAAATCTGGGACAAAATCAATTAACCATATAAAATTACCCTCTCTAATTACTCGACTTTAATTTAGTGGACAGAAAATAAAATTCTAATTTAACAAACGACAAATTTTGAATGGACGAAAAATACTAATTGAGCCCCAACTTAGCGTTCCATGCTACATCATATTCATATTAACACGTAATAAGCAAGACTTTCGACAGCTCGCCACAAGTCTGAGTATATCATCAAAAATATCTAGAAGCTTCTAGATGTTGGGTTTTAAGTACTTACTCGTAATCCCCCTAAATAAAGAACATCATTCGCACACATATACTAGAGTAAAGAAAGAAGAGTATGAAGGCCACCCTTAATCATCAAATAGGCAACATTTTTTTTGAAAAGAAAAAGGGCCTGCACCATGTAGGTGTGTACCCAAAAACTTCACCATTTATCACCGAAAAAGAAGCCTACAATTTTACACACCATCATTCAAAAAAGCATAAAAAAATACATATTCCACTAATCGGCCCACATCCTCGCACGAGCAAGAACATTTCCCCATACCATCTGTCCCCATGAAACACCACACCATTTCTAGTCGTCCAAATACCCCAGGTAAGTGCTATGTGCCGAGATCATTCCTTCTCGGTGTCTCTCCAACCTTCCCCAAGGTCCTCCCAGAATTCATTAACCCTGTCACAGTGGATTGCCAAATTGCGAAGCAGGGGATACACTTCTGCATATGACCTACATAAGAAGAATAGGTGATGCAAGTCTTCCGTTTCGTCATCGCATCTAAAGCAAGTTGGGACGAAGTCAAGAAATAAGCGTTTCATTCTTTCACTCGTTAAGATCCCCTTCTAAGGATCCAGAGGAATATCTTTACCTGAGCCAGAACTCTCCATTTCCATATCCTTTTGCAGTCAGCCTCACACCCGCATGGGTCGTATGCCTCAGAACCCTTCAGAGCTTTGTAAGCCTTCTCCACAGAGAAAGTACCGTCCCTCTAACATCAACAGTCTCTACCCTTCGACAGCCCCGCCGCATTTTCCAGCTCCTCCAGCATCAACACCATGCCTATCCCATGTTAAA
Organism: Ottelia alismoides; assembly: GCA_037367405.1. Lineage (NCBI taxonomy): Eukaryota > Viridiplantae > Streptophyta > Magnoliopsida > Alismatales > Hydrocharitaceae > Ottelia > Ottelia alismoides. The sequence goes on from JAZKJV010000214.1 coordinate 739,943, forward strand.
CCTAGGTAAAAAAACCATGCCTATCCCAGCACTCAGCGATCGATGCCTCGAGGATCAGTCCGTAGCACCAATAAGCGCAGGTATCTCACTCTAAGAACACCTCCCTCACTCCAATCATCATGTCAGAACTTGAACCCCCAGTCGTCATCAATCACCGATCTCAAGAACTAATCGATCTCCTAACCAACACCACAGATGTCACGCTAGAAGTACAAAGGTGAGCACCCAAACCCCAAGCTCCGTAACACGTGATAGCGAGGAACATGTCACATATATCCTTTGAATAACATTGCACACTGGGATGTCATAATCGCCCCAAATACGAGTTACCCATCTATTGAGGAGGGCCTTATTCATCTCCTCCAAGCTACGGACCCCAAGACCCCCTCCGTCCATTGATCCAGTTGTTGTCTTCCAATCAACAAAAGGGATCCCAGCTGATCTACCGTCCGAAGTCCAAAAGAATATATGCATGATACCCTCCATTCTTTTTCGCACCCGAATGGGAGCAGTTTGGCGAAGAGGAAGAAGATGGGTATCATCGAGAGGACGGTTTTAGAAGCACCAGTCTACCACCTCTGGAGAGGCAAACTGATTTCCAACCTTCTAATCTCTATTCCATTTTCTCAACTACTGGTAGCCAGTCCGCCTTCATCATGCCCGTAATCAAGGACACACCAAGGTACCGCACCGGGAGCTGCCCATGGGGAGACCGCAATCAAAAAGGCCCAAGGGTTCTCTTATATAGGAGAAGAATACATTGGATAAAATACAGAAAGAGGAAAAGATAAATAGAGGATTACAAAAGATAAAGCAAAAACATAGGAATTATCTCAATACAAAAATAGGAATTATCTCAACACTCCCCCTCAAGCTGGAGCGTAGATATCAATGAGACTCAGCTTGGAACAACATTTCTGATAAGGTCCTCTTGCTAGAGCCTTATTAAGTATATATGTTGTCTGGTCTCCAGAGCTGACATGTATAGTAGTGATAATACCCTTCTGTATCATGTCACGAGTGTAGTGACAATCCACCTCTATGTGCTTCGTCCTTTTATGAAAGGTTGGGTTATTTGCAATGAAAAGAGTAGCTTGATTATCACACTGGAGATGCATGGGAAGAGGTACTTTTATAGTCAGGTCAATAAGAACATATCTGACCCACATCATTTCTGTACTAGCCTGTGCCATGGCTCTGTATTCTGACTCAGCACTTGATCTAGCAACCTCTGTCTGCTTTTTACTTTTCCATGAAACAAGAGAATTTCCTATGAACACAGCAAATCTAGATGCAGACTTTATATCTTTTGGACACCCAGCATAATCTGCATCTGCGCATGCTGTCACTGATAGAGATGTGCATCTGCTGAAAAGAAGTCCAGTACCAGGTGAAGTCTTCAATTATCTTAGAATCATATGGACCGCATCCCTATGTGCTTGTCTAGGTTGCTCCATAAATTGACTTACTTTGCTTACTGCAAATGCTATGTCGAGCATGGTAATAGTTACATATAATAGCTTGCCAACCAGCTCTCTGTATCTTCTCTTGTCGACTTCCTCAGTATCATCATCATAGAACTTCATGCTTGGGTCAAGCGGAGTAGTGGCAGGTCTACAATATGCCATGCCAGTCTCTGAAAGTAGATCTATAACATACTTTCTCTGGGTCATTACAAAACCCCGTTGATTCCTGGCAAACTCTATTCCGAGGAAGTAACGTAAATGTCCAACGTCCTTGGTCATAAACTGTTGACCTAGGAAGTCTTTGGCATCTTGAATGCCCTGCTTGTTATTTCCTGTAATAATAATATCATCAACATAAACTAGAATAACTGTAATACCTCTCTGGGTCTTCTGTATGAACAAGGAGTGATCAGCAATTGATCTTACAAGCCCTTTCTGTTCTATCGAGTCCGAGAGCTTTTGGAACCATGCTCTAGGACTTTGCTTGAGGCCATAGATAGCCTTGTGTAACATGCATACTTTCTGGCACTCCCCCTCAGCAGCAAATCCAGGTGGCTGCTGCATGTAAACCTCCTCCTTTAGGTCACCATAGAGAAAAACATTCTTCACATAAAGCTGATGTAGAGGCCAATCTCATGTTACAGCAACAGCAAGGAGAATGCGTAGAGTAGAATGTCTGGCAACTGGGGAGAAAATATCGTGATAGTCCACCCCATATGTCTGGGTAAATCCTTGTGCTACAAGTCTCGCCTTATAGCGATCCACACTGCCATCCGTACAGTGTTTCACAGTAAACATCCATTTGCATCCCACGACCGATGTATCAATAGAAGCAGAAACAAGACTCCACGTACCATGTGACTGTAGCGTAGCCATTTCCTCCTCCATAGCTAACCTCCATTGACTATCCTTGAGAGCGTCCTGATACATCTTTGGTATCTGCACGGCTGATAGTGCTAACGTGAATCTCCTAAAATCCTCTGACAATCTGCTCAAAGAAATTTGGGCTGCAAGAGGGTAAGTAGCACATGTTCGTTTCTGCTTTCGCAGAGCAATTGGTACGTCAAAATCATCTACCAAGTCCTGGGCCTGTATATTTCCCTCTTGAGAGGGTTCCTGCTCCTACTGTTGTACAGTTAATTCAGTAGTGTCATCAGTAGAAATAATATGCTCATTGCATACCTGAGGCGTGTTGGATGATGGACAAGGCTTCTGAGCATGGCGGACAGAGCGAGATCCGCGATGAACACCACGAGGTAAGAACTAAAGCAACGGAGGTGGTGTAGGTGGTGGAGGAGGTGGTGGAGGAGGAGTAGATGAAGGTGAGGAACCAACTGTAGAAGGTGGTGGCATGTATATTTCATCATTAGAGTCAGATGGAGTAAGTATGTTACCTGTAGGAGAAAATTACATAATTGACTCAAAGAAAGTGACGTCAGCACTAACAAAATATTTTTGGCTTAGTGGATCAAAGCATCGATACTCCTTTTGGGTACGAGAATAGCAGACGGACATACACTTGACAGCTCTAGGAGAGAGCTTGTTACGCCCTGGAGAGACATCATGAACAAAGGCAACATATCCAAACACACGAGGTGTAAGAGAGAAGAGATCCTTCTCGGAAAACGTAATCGAGTGAGGAATCTTTTCTCCTAATACGGACGAGGGCATATGGTTTACCAGATAGCAAGCAGTAAGGACAGTATCACCCCTATAAGAATGAGGAGCATGGCTCTGTATCAACAATGTTCTGGTTACATCAAGTAAGTGACGGTGTTTGCGCTCGGCAACACCGTTCTGCTGGGAAGTGTAGACACATGAAGTTTGATGAACGATGCCATGGGATTTAAGGAACTCAGAAAGTTGTAAGGTGTAAAATTCCAAAGCATTGTCAGAACGAATATATTTGACATTGGCAAAAAAAATATTTTTTTTTTCATTAATAAAATACTTGATAGTGGATCCAGCCTCAGACTTATTCTTCAATAAGAAGACCCAGGAAAGTCTAGAAAAATCATCTACCGCTACAAGATAAAAACGGTGTCCTGGAGATCAGGAACACGACTAGGACCCCAAATGTCTCAATGAAGGAGTTCAAATAGCTGAGAATTGCTCCGACTCTGACGGGATGGAAAAGATGATCGGTGATGCTTCCCAACTTGACATGCTTCACACTGAAAGGAGGATCTCGTAGAAATCTGAGGGAGAACATGACATAACTTCTGTAGAGGAAGATGTCCAAACCTAAGGTGCCATAAATAAGGAGAGACCGGTCCAGTAGGTATAATAGAAACACTAGCATGAGGAGGTTGGACCAGTCTGTAAAGTCCCCGCTACTCATGCCCACTTCCAATCATCTTGCCCGTGAGTATGTCCTGAAACACAAGAGATGAAGGATCAAATATGGCACGACAATGCAGATCTGTAGTGATCTGACTAATAGAAAGTAAATTCATCTGAAAGGCAGGAGCATATAAAACATTCTTCAGACATATGGATGGTGTCAACTGCACCTCCCCCTATCCTGTAACAGGTAAGTGGTCGCCATTAGCAATGGCGACCCATCTGCCATGTGGTATAGCCATGTAGGACTTTGGTTGCGTTCTGTCTCCACATAAGTGGTGAGACGCACCAGAGTCCACAATCCATTCTGTCATATCTGCATCCGTACTATCAGTAAAGGCATAGGTGATACCTGAGGAGCTCGAAGAGGCTCTGGCTGTTGTAGCAGTATATGTGGTTGTGTCAGTACTATGGGTCCGTTTGGTTGCAGGGTTGGGCAGGGTTGGGTTGGGTTGGGGTACCCCTGTGAATAGTAAAAATGTGAGGAGGATTGGGATGTTTGGAAGGAGGGGTACCCCGGGTTGGGCCAACCCAACCCTGCCCAACCCTGCAACCAAACGGAGCCTAGGACTAGGAGTCATGATCTCTCGAATGCGAGAGACAATATCATCCAGGCGAGGATCGGCCTAGGGAGACACAATTTGTTCTGCTGCTCGACCAGAAACAGGATAGCCATGCTTCTGATAGCATGTATCCTTTGCATGTCCAGGCTTGCGGCAATAGGTGCAGGGACCACGTTGGCGTCCACCGCCTCTTCCTCGAGGTGTGTGACCTCTGGACTGGATCGTCCCACCTTGACCACGAGAGGTTGCCATCGCTGAGGAGTCCGAAGACGTAGTTGTCGAAGGGATGTTGAGTCGGCTGAGACGACTATAGGCCTCCTCTATAGGAGGAATGGTTGCTCCAGTAAGAAGATGGGTACGTGCAGCCTCACAATCTGCATCAAGTCCGGCCATGAAAACTCCAACCATCGTGGAGTTCCTATATGTCTTCTGTTGTTCAATAGACGTCGTAATAGGCATGTAGCTATGAATTTTTTCAAACATGCCACGCAACAAAGAGTAGTAGACATGCAGAGGGCGACCATTCTGCTTGGTGTTGTAGATATCAAACTGCAGTTGGAGGATCTTGGCCTCATTCTTTGCTAGTGCATAAGTGGATGCCAAGGCCCTAAATGTCGGTTTCGGTCAACATTTCGGTATCGACCAAAACAGAATTTCGATGGAATTTCGGTGGAATTTCGACCGAAATTTCGGTCTTTTCGGTCATTTTTTATACTAGGACCCCCATATTTCGGTCGTTTCGGTCATTTCGGTCGAATTTCGATTTCGACTGGATATCGATATTCGACAGAAATTCGATCGAATTTCGCTGAAATTTGAGGCCATGGTGGATGCCAAAGTATCCCACATTGCCTTGGCAGTGGGCTGATTTAGAATATCATTTGCTATTCCTGTCGTAAGAGTCCCGCAAAGCCAAACACGCGCGTACGCATCATCTTGCTTCCAAGAAGCATTTTCCCTGGTTTTGTCTGTTGGCTCTGGATCTGTCAGGATGTGATTCTTATTATTGCACTGCATGAGGGTGAGGAACTGCATGGACCACAACTCATACTTGGTCCCATCCATCTTAACGATGGGAGTCGGGCCTTTGAAGGCTCCGTACGAGAAGATATCACCCTTGTTATCTGACATATTGTAAGATGGCCAAAAACGGAACTCGACCGGAGATAGACTGATATAAAAGAGTCTACAGATTCATATGAAGGATTGGTTGTATGTGTAGACTCATACAACCATCCTTACTTCTTCTTGTTGCTTGCCTTAAGGAGGTACTGAAGGATCCGAAGTTATCTTCTCTGCCTAAATGAGGGAGAAGGAACCGAGGGGGCTCAGGGCACACGAGGCTTCACAGGGCACGGGGCTTCTCAGCTCGCACAGAATCACAGGGAACGCGCGAGGCTTCACAGGGCTTGTGCAGGAGGCGCTGGTGCGAGGCTTCACAGAGCGCACAAGGCGTGGAGGTGCTGGCGCGAGGCGCAGGACCGGGCGCGGAGTCGCAGGCGCAGCGCGGGGTCGCAGGTGCAGGCGCAGCGCGGAGTCGCAGGCGCAGGTGCAGGCTCGGCGGGTGGGGGTCAGGTGCCGCGAGGGGCGCCAGGTTCCGCGAGGGGCGAGGGCACCTTGCACGGGAGAGGGGGCAGGGCACCACGCGTGGGGGTCGGGGGCCACGCGCGGGGCGAGAGGCACCGATGTCACAAGAGGCGTGTAGGTCCACGCGGCGAAATGGAAGGGGTTAGATTTAGGGATAGGAACGAGGCTCTGATACCATGTTAAAGGGATAAAGTGAGATATATTATGAAAGGCCCAAGGGTTCTCTTATATAGGAGAAGAACCCATTGGATAAAATACAGAAAGAAGAAAAGATAAATACAGGATTACAAAAGATAAAGCAAAAATATAAGAATTATCTCAATACAAAAATAGGAATTATCTCAACAGTCCGCTCTCTGCAATTCAATGGGGACATCCTCATTCTTTATTTTTTAATGATCTTTTTTCACATGTTCTTCAAATTTCCACAACACTAGACCCTCTTAGTTCATGTTCCCATGTAACTTCACACTCTGACAAGTTCTTCCTCAATAAGAAAAAATGTGTGCCAAAAACTATGATCAAAGATTGATCCCCATTCCAAACCCCCAATCACCTCACCCATCAGATCTCGTTATCAATAAAACTGTCCATCTCATGGTTAGGATGTTTGGAGGTGCTAGTGTAGGCACATTCCTGAATTTCTTCGAAGGTCCGCATGATCTCAAATAGGGGCTCATCTAAAAGTGAAATAATATAAGTTCTAATGAAACTTTCCATTACTAGATGGCTAAAATAGATACCAAATTCGTGCCACACTTCCTAGTTTCCAAAAAAAAGATCATTGATGTTTCTAGACTCTTACACAGCATACAATATTCGGCCACGCTCAGAACATGACAGGTCGTGAAGGACATAATCACATAAGCATCAGGGGTGCTGCGGTGCATATAAACTATGCCTACTCGTCGAAATTGACAAGAGTAGACGATGATCGATGAGGAACCAGAGCTAAATGCATCCATCCATATGCTCGAGTTCATAAGTAAATAGGAAATGGAAGAAATCAATACTTGGTTTTTTAGCAACAAGAATTCAGACTTACAGAGGCCAGGGGTGTAAACGACCCCTTAATCAACTACAACAGCCTCACCACCAAGATCACATTTTTTACGACAGAAACTCAATCATAAGCATAAAGTAACGCACAGCTCTCTATCTTCTGGAACCGTCCAGGATCATTACAAAATCCAACCGGCAGCAACGAAATCAAAGCAAACACGAAAACCCTTACAATCAAAAGATGCATTTTCAACTTACACTTACACGGAGCAGACGAGTAAGGAACAAAGAGCGGAATACCTCCATTCCCGGCGATGGACGGTGGATCTCGATGCCGGAAGGTGGAGGGCGCGGAGGACGCACCGCGAGGGGCCGCGTAGGAGAGGAGGGGGAATAGCGGCGACCGCACGCGAACTGTGACGATGGCGACGTTATCGATGGCGACGTCCCTCGCAATCGTAATCCCAATGGCATCGTGGATTGCCTTTTTATTTTTAAGCTACCTCGACATTTGTTATTTCTTTCATTTCGGCAGATCAGAACATTGAAGATCACCAAAGTTCACTTGGGATATCATGACTATGTCATATAGAACTTTTCTCATAATCATAATAACTAAACTCAACCACCTCATTCGGCCCACAATAGTTGTTAGACCCTTTTTTTGCTTTGTCTACCTAAAGGGAGAAGCAACCATCTGCTCATCCTTTGTAATGCCCACGCTTAGGGTCTCTGATTCGTTATCGAGAAAAACTAGCTTTTACAACTTGTTGATTACGACTCAAATAGATCCGTTGACAACCACCCAAAATGCTTAAGCGAAGGTTGAGTAATAATCTCCATCACTTATAACACACTCTCACACTTTGTGACTTTTATATGTGGGATTATGTTTAAGGGTATGAGTGTTACAACATCCCCCACTTATATGTGTAACGTCCTTGTTGCGGCATGGTCCATCACTTATTCCCAGTAAAAGTGGCGGCTACACGCTTCGGGTAACCATTTTCTCCTATCTCTTTGTAGGGATGGCTCCACCTCTCGAGTAGCCTTTTCCACTATCAGAGAGAAATTGACTCTGATACCATTTGTAACATCTCAGGCTTAGGTCTACAGTCCGTTATCGAGGAAAATCGGTGCTGACAGCTTGTTGAGTTCAGGCCAAATGGATCAGTTGGCAACCACCCAAAATAATTAAGTTAAGTAATAATCCCCACCACTTATATATAACACACTCTCACACTTTATAAGTTTTAGACGCGGGACTATGTTTAGGGGTATGTGTGTTACATCCTTTGAGTTTTTGAGCATGGGACACAACAAGAACCACCGTGAAAAATGGGTGTTAGTGAGAACGACTCGTATTTCTTTCATCTTTACTTTAAATTTAGGGATATTTACACCCGTAACTATGAGTACTTTCGTACTTACATGCATAACCCCATATAATCGTGAATTACACGTAGGATCATGTATAAGTGTGCCATGTGGGGAGCTTTGATGGGGGATGCGGGGAATGGGGGGTCTTTGACGTTGGGCTAGAGGATGTGGTTCAGCAAGGGGGTTGTCGGGTCGAGCTTCCACCGGGGGGTGCTTCGATGGGGATGCCTGCCTGTGGGGCTTTAATAAGGGCTGCGAGAAAGGGGGCTTCGACGAGGCTTCTTGCCTGCAGGGCATCGATGGAGGATGCGAGGGGGGATGGGTCTTGTCAAGTCGACCTTCCACGGGGGAGGGGGGCTTCGACGGGGCTACCTGCCTGCAAGGTTTTGACAGGGGTTACAGGAGGTTGGCTTTGACATTGATGCCTTCCTACATGGCTTTGACGGGACGGGGATGCCTTCCTGGGCTGAAGGAGGTGGTTCGGCGGGGGGAGGTCGCTGGGTGGGGGGCTTCGACGGGGGCTGGTGGTCGGCGAGGGGTTGCCTAGCTAGAGGAGGAAGGGGATGAGGAGGTCAAGGGGGGTTTCTAGAGGAGGAGGGGAGTTGTCTGGCTGGAGAAGGAAGGAAAGTGACCATTCATAAATAATAGAAATTTAAATGGTATAAAATGCAAAATATTTGACAGATACAATTACATTTAACGAGAGAAGTTAGCATGAGGTTATAGGTGTAAGAGTTAACATTACACAGGGTCTTGGACGTAATTCGTGATTACGTAGGTTTATGAATGTAATTACAGAATTACTCAAGATTATGGGTGTGAATATTCCTCAGTTTTACATGTTTGGGTATTTGCATCTTTTTGTATTCGTAGGTGTTTTTATCTTTTATTCCTGTCTTGATATGATACTTTGAATGAAATTATTTTTAATAAAAACACAGATTATGTTTTCATCTATAGCATTTATCCAACAAACCAATCAAATAAGAATGACAGAAAGAACTCTAATTATCGAAATGAATCAGTAGAGCTCCTCAAAAAGGGTTCAAAAAATTATACGTGGCAATGTTATGGTTCCTAAGTCTGTAGATGTTGTGTTTCAAAAAATTGGATTTGTCATCCAAAGGGGATTGACGACGCAGCTTGTTATCCGTCTCTCATCAATCTCTCTGCAATTGAAACACGTATCAACTAGAAATTTAATCATAAGCTATTTAGAAAAATAACTTGATAAGTTAAAAAAACTATCCATTATCATAATTTATTTAATATCCTTCACCCAAAAGGCCTAAAGGGATGTAGAGTATCGGTCCTTTCTTGAATTGCATTCGAAGATGTGAACATCTAGTAGGATAAAGTTTAACAAATGTGATTTATACTTCACTTTATTATTGAATATGACATGGGGTCTAGCGACTCATTTAACCAATGAGTGGATGTTAGGTTAGATTTTCTGTGGGTTTAAATATATGCAATTCCATTTTAGAAGATTTGTTATTAATTACTTTATTGTATAAAAGTTGTATAACTCGAGTTAGTTATACTCTCATGCAGGGACGAAGTCAGAAATATCTATTTGGAGGAGCTGAGATATTATTTATATAGTTCTTATATCATCATTTATCATTTTCGTTGCCAATGTTTGTTCGATTATAAAGATCATATAACGTGTCAAAAAGGATGGCAAAGATTTTGATATAAAGACTTTTTAAGGGATTTTTCAGAAAACCCTTACAAATTTGAGATTTTACACCATTTGTCCTTGAAAAGAATGTACTAAAAATAATATCTCTGTCAAATTATTTATTTTATATAAATGCCCTTCATATAGTGTGTCGTTAAGTAACACCATCATATCTAACTTTTTAAAATATAAAATGTATTTTCCTTTACTTATATTATTTTTTAATCATTTACTATTTTAAATTATTTTGTTCTCAGCATACATTCCAATAAGTTTTCCCATCGTTCCATCGGGACCATCACTATCATTAACTTGATATTGGAGCTTCATACAATTACTACATGCTTGTATATAAATGCCTTCTCTACTCCTCCATATTAATGTGTTCTGTTCTTTGAGGTGAATAGTTTTAGTGTGTATTTTCATTGCATCTTTATTATATGTATTAAAGTAATTGAATGTTAGCTATATATGCTTTATAAAGTATAATTAGACAGAGTTTTATAAATAATTACTTATAAAAATATATTATTAAAAAAGGTTCAAAATCTAAGATCTAAAAAGAAGTACTATGCAATACTTTGCATGTACAGATGTGAAGAAAAATAATATATCTGTATATGTTCCTCTACCATATACACATCTATTTTATATACATTTCTGACATATGTGTTCGTATCCAATATAAATGGATACGGATAGGAGTATCATTTAGATATCTATATATCTATATATATTCATATATAAATATAATCATAGATTATTTGTACTATATGTAACAAAATTTTACGTCTTCTTTGTCATATATATTTATTATTAAATAAGTACATCTAACATACATGTATCATGTCCAAATCATCCAACACATGGTTAAGCCAATTTATAACAGTTTCTTATGTCAACCATTTCTAATTTGTAAGTTATTTTATTTGGAACTATTTTTAAGGATATTGTAACATAAATTTCATATCCATCAATATATCTATTTACATCTATGTTCATATTTTAAATAGGATTGAGACATAATCATTTCCTATATTTGTATCTATTCATTTGGACACAGAGATGCGAACACAAATGAATATATTCGCATCTGATATGCCAATATATCCGATTTATAGAGATTTTAACATCAGTATCTGTATCCATTTTAAAATTGATATGAGTATGAATATTACTTTGACATCGCAAACACAACGGACAAGTAATTCACAATATCTGCTAAGGGCATTTTCTTCTCCTCTTTAGTCCTAGTCTACGTTTTTTTCGATTTTATCCGGTTGTCTGCCCTGATCTTTCAGGTTGTCTGATTCCTCTCAATGAAATCTCCCATAGTCTACCTTGGCAGATGGATAATTGGCCTTTCGAATACTAATTTTCATCTTTCTAGTGATATAATAACTGGTTCTACATCTCTTTTTGGTTCTATATCTCTTGGAGGAGACTTTGATCTATATCCCTTCCTATCTATAGTGTGTGATGGGACACGTGATGACGTATATATGTTAAAGCTAGAAATCGATCTGAGTTCAAGGGTAACGGAATACCTGATGTCATTGCTCTGTCTTTTGTTGTTGGCGTAGATCAATCACAAAGAGCCATGGATCTTCCTCACAAATGTATGCCTCTCTCGCTCTCTCTTGTCGATGGAAAACAATAGAGAAGAGAACCTCCGTCGTTCGGGGACCCGTGGCCTTATTATATTTGGCTAGACAACCAAAATGGTTGCTAATTCACCTTCCTCTTTTATCCATCATAAAGAGATTTTATTCTCTAATTAATCGACAATCAAAGGTGCACTAATGGAAATTGTTAATGTCCATATCAAATTTTCAAATCCCAACAATCTCCCACTGGACATTGATAATGACCATGTAATGTGCTTACTGTATGAGCTCAAAAATTATTGCCACCAATCGAGATATAACTGAACAATCCTGTCCATTAGTTATGATAACAAGAGATCAAGGAGGTATTCATCGTATTGAGCATGATTAAACCCATCAATGGTCACCAATATTAACACAACCAAATGACATGGATCAATGACAAATAAATAAATAAATTTGGATCTATATCCAAAGTTACATTTATAATGAATGGTCTATTTTCTTAATGGTGACCCCTTAGTGAGAGAATGTGGAATCAACATCAAATACTTTGTTCCGCGCAGAAATTTATTGAACTTCAAATTTTTCAAAACTGTAAAGGGTTGAGCAAAACAATACAAACTCCCACTAGAAATGGATATCTTTATTTGATACAACACCCATATGAATCACATGTGCATGAAATATATTGGGTGTCATTGCTTTGGTTAGTGGATCCGCCACCATGGAATTTGTCCCAATATGCTCTACAGAAATTTATCCACTTTGTACTCTCTCTTTCACAATCAAAAACTTTATGTCAATATGCTTTGACTTGGTTGAGCTTATGTTGCTGTTGGAATAAAGCACTGCTGAATTATTGTCACAAAATAACTGTAATGGTCTCTGGATGTTGCATACAATACGCACCCCATTGACAAAATTCTTTAGCCATATTCCATGATTTGATGCATCATAACATGCTATGAATTCAGCCGTCATAGTGGAGGATGCTACAATTGTTTGTTTAGCACTCCTCCATGATATGGCTCCTCCAGCCATTAGGAATACATAGCCCGAAGTGGATCTTCTGCTATCTTGGCATCCAGCAAAATCTGAGTCGGAATATCCAATGATCTCAGTATATCCGACCTTTGATATGTAAGTCTGTAGTCTTTTATTCTCTGAAGATATCTCATGACACATTTGGCAGCCCTCCAATGATCCATGCCTGGATTCGCCATGTATCTGCTTAACATGCCCACAATAAATGTCAGATCCGGACATGTGCACACTTGTACATACGTAAACTCCCAATTGCAGCTGCATAAGGGATCTTACCCATTTCCTTAATTTCAAGGTTATTCTTAGGGCATTGATTGAGACTGAATTTGTCTCCTTTAGCAACTGGGGTATCAATTGGTTTGCAAAGCTGCATGCCAAATCTTTGAAGCACCTTATAGATGTAGTTCTCTTGTGACAATCCAAGTACACCTCGATTTCGATCTCGGTGTATCTGGATTTCTAGTACAAAAGAAGCATCCCCAAGATCTTTCATTCAAAATTATTTGAAAGAAATTTCTTTGTTTCATACAACAAATTCAGATCATTACCAGCAAGCAGTATGTCATCTACATACAAAACCAAGAAAATGTGTTTACTCTTACAAAACTTATGATATGCACAATCATCCACTGGATTAGTCTCAAAACCAAATGAGACAATTACTTGATGGAATTTGTGATACCATTGACGGGTTGCTTGTTTGAGTACATAAATGGATTTCTTTAATTTACAAACCATATTCTTTACATCTCCCTGAACAAAGTTTTCTGGTTGAACCATATAGATCACCTCCTCAACGTCTCCACTGAGAAAGGCGGTCTTAACATCCATCTGATGAAGCTCAAGATCAAAGTGCGCAACTAATGCCATGATAATTATAAAGGAATCCTTACTAGAAACAGGACAAAATATTTCATTGTAATCAATTCCATCTCTTTGAGTAAATTCTTTAGCCAGAAGATGTGCTTTAAACCTTTCAACGTTACCATTTGAACCCCTTTTGGTTTTAAATATCCATTTACAACCAATGGGTTTCGTACCTTCTAGCAATGATACAAGGTCCCAAACTTGATTGTCTTGCATCGATTTGTATTCCTCATTCATGACTTCGACCCATTTTGCAGAGTTAGAACCTTTCATGGCCTAATGGAAATTGATTGGATCATCTTCCCTAATTCTATCTCGTTCTTGAAGAAATACTATATAGTCATCCGGAATAGCACTCCTTCGTTCTCTAATGGATCTTCTTAAATTTTGAGGTTGTTGATTTTGATCTTGTATATCAAAATCCTCTATGAGGGATTGTTGAATATTGTCATCTTGAGGTTCTTGATTTGTTTCTTGCCCAATGATTGGAATGCATTCTTGTGCATTTTCAATCACAACATCAGGAATTATGACTGATTCCTCCTCAAAGACAATATCCCTAATACGCATCTTCCCCTCCAAATCAACATCCTCAAAAAAGGTTACGGTTCCCGTTTCAAATATTTTCTCAAGTGTGGGATCATAAAATTTGTAACCCCTTGATCGCTCTGAGTAACCAATAAAGTAGTTGATCACTGTTTCGGAGTCTAATTTTTTCTCATTTGGCTTGTACGACCTTGCCTCAGCTGGACATCCCCATATGCGTAAATGCTTTAAACTAGGTCTTTTACCAATCCAGAGCTCATATGGTGTTTTTGCAACTGCTTTCGTTGGTACTCTATTCAAAATGTAATCCATTGTTTTTAATGCTTCTCCCCAGAGGGACTCTGGTAAGGAAGAATGACTGGTCATACTCCTCACCATATCCTTAAGAGTCTTGTTACGTCTCTCAGCCACACCGTTCATACTAGGAGAACCTGGCATAGTATACTGAGGAGCAATTCCACATTCTTCTAGGAATAAAGCAAAAGCACCAGGACGTTGTTCACATGAATCATCATATCTGCCATAGTATTCACCACCACGATCAGATCTGATGCACTTTATCCTTTTGTTGAGTTGGAGCTCAACTTCGGCCTTGAATGATTTGAACACGTCTAGATCTTGTGACTTTTCACGAATGAGATATAGGTAACCGTATCTTGAGTAGTCATCTATGAATGATACAAAATATTGTTGACCATTCCATGATGCCATAGGGAATGGACCACATATATCAGTATGTATCAATTGTAAGACACCAGAAGCTCTATTGGCACCTAATCTCCTTGATTTGGTTTGTTTTCCCTTAATGCAGTTGACACATATATCTAAATCTGTAAAATCTAATGAATCTAAGATGTTATCATATACAAGTCGTTCAATTCTAGATTTGGATATGTGACCCAAACGCTTATGCCAAATTGATGCTGAATTTTCTGAGGCGATTTTTCGTTTAGTGCATCGCGATTCAACAACCATAGATTCATTATACGAGGCAATGGTATTGAGCAAATAAAGCTTATCACTAGAAACTAAGGAACCAGTACCAATCATAGCAGAGTTAAAAGAAAGACTAAATTTTCCAATTTTAAAATTTAGAAAATAACCTAAATTGTCCAATGCAGAAACAAAAATCAAATTTCGTCTAAAAGATGAAACAACAAAAGTATTCTTTAACTCTAGACAATGACCAGTTCCTAATAAAAGCTTAAAAAATCCAACTGCCTCGACTTCTGCCTTCTTTCTGTCACCTACGTAGTTGTATCTTTCAACATCAGTTGGTCTTCGATAGTTCAGATAGCTCTGCATTGAAACACTTATGTGAGTAGAGACATCGGAATCTAACCACCAAGTGTTTCTTGGAACTGAAGCTAAATTAACTTCAGAACAAACCAAAGTATGAATTGTACCTTTCTTCACGCGCCATGCATGATATTTGGCACAATCTTTCTTGACGTGTCCAGTTTTCTTGCAGAAGAAGCAACTCATTGCATCATTATTCTTCTTCACTGGACCTATCACAGCAGCATTACCTCTTTCTTTTCTTTTCTTGCCATTATCCTTAGAGTTCATAGCTAAATGAGCACTTTCTGGTTTTTCATGCTTCAACCTATCTTTCTCTTGAGCACAGTACGAAATGAGCTCGTTAAGAGTCCACTTCTCCTTTTGGCAGTTATAACTGACCCTAAACTGGCTATACTGTGATGGAAGAGACAACAGAACCAAATGAACTAGCAAATCATTAGATATTATCAGTTCTAATTCCTGGACCTTTGAAGCAATGTAAGCCATTTCAAGAATGTACTCCCCTCATGTTTCCCTTGTCAGTGTACTTCATGGAAATCAAGCGTTGTAAATAAGTGCTCATTTCCGCCTTATCATTTTTGCAAAACGCTCTTCAATTTTAGCAAGGTATTCTTTAGCCATAGTTATCTTTTCTTCAGCAATCCCTCTAAGAGTTTCCGTAATGCCGCGTTTTATGATCATGAGACACATGCGATTAGAGCGCTCCCGCCTCTCATAGTTCTTCTTTTCATCAGAAGAACTATTTTCCGTAAGAGGAGCGGGAGTCTCCATCCGAAGTGCAAGGTCAAGATCCATGCAGCCAAGCAATATCATGATACTCTCTTTCCATGCCTTGAAATTTGTGCCCTGAAGCACGGGAATGGAATTCAAAGTGGCAGAGATAGTAGATGCGGAAGCGAAAGCTATGAAATAAAGAACAAAAGAATAAGAATTAATATATTGTTCATAAATGCGAATATACATATACAGTCATAAGAAAAGCAAGATATAAAGTACACCACTAACTATTAAGTCTTTGGACAATGATATTAGTTGTAAATGATACTCTTGTTGTGATGATCAATCGCTAATGATAAATCCTGTCAAGTAATGAGACCATCTTTGGATGTGTCTTATTACCCACATGGAACTTTATAATCATTACTCAATTATCATCACAGGTATGCGATACTTTTAAATAAATATTGTCCCTCCTTTAGGAAGGATAATATTTATAATGCATACAAAATCCTTTCATATATTTTTAATAATACAATTTTGATGGTAGAGGTCACTTTGGTGGCTTATCCGCTTCAATTGCATTATTAGGAATATTGTTATTAAGTCTTATAGCTGATATGTAATCATAAGTTTAATGGGTAAAAAAATCCATATGGAATGATTTAGAAAAAAAACAATAAAATGCTATGAAAAAAATCAGAATTTATGATAATCCGTATGCAACCAATTCACCCCCCCCCCCACAAATGTATATATATCGTGAACAGTTTTCAAACTTGTTCTTTATAAAAAAAGAAAATGAAGTATGAAGGTTCTTGTACACGGTTTTACAAGGATGATTTTTAAAGATGGATCGTATCAAGTGTCAGCTAATTAAAATATGTAATCAAAGGTACGATATCTGATGCAATAAAAGTTGACGAATAAGGCATTTACCAAATCTGTAAAGCAATACCAAAATAGCAACAACATTAAGCAAATCAATAGGAATTCAAGTGGGAATTGAAATTGATGCCATAAAAGTTGGCGTTAGCTATAATGACATACCATCCACACACAGAGAGAAGGTAATTTTCTCTAATGTGCTTAAAGGTGCTATTAGAAAAATCAATATCACAAATGGAAATCAACCATACATAATAGGTAAACATGATATCTTCATATTTTCATCAAATATAATCATGCCTTCTAAAAAATGGAACCACTATGAACAGATCTAGAAGTTTCATCATGGAAACTAATTCTGTGTTTAGAATGCAAATAATTTGTGATATAATTTACTTGTTACGTTTATGAGAATAATTTGAGCCACATAAACACCATAATTTCTGGTTGTCATACTATTCAATGCCTCGTGAAACAACTGCCAAAAAATGCAAACAGACATAAACCAAAAGTTTGCCGCAATAAGGTTTGAATGAATACAAGATTCTTATGAAGTTCGTAGCCGGAAGTTGGATTTGCCAAAAAAATGACCATGGTGACCTTTATTATAAAGTCATATTTAATCATGGAATAATTTTAGATGCGAAGATCTCTTCCTCTTCAATTTTTTAAAGTTGATATCTAAACCAAGAAGGAATTAATAAACGGATCTTTCGGGAAGAAAAATTACAAATGAATATGAGTATTATCATTAAAAAATTTATTTGCAAGAACAGAGCAATCCAAAGAACTAGATGGCATTTCAAGACAACTATAGTCCAAAAAAATTGCCAACATGTATAATAAAATATACACATAAAATCCTATAAATCGGAATCGAGATGGCTCTGATACCACTTGTTAAAGCTAGAAATCGATCCGAGTTCAAGGGTAACGGAATATCTGATGCCATTGCTCTGTCTTTGTTGTTGGCGTAGATCAATCACAAAGAACCATGGATCTTTCTCACGAACGTATGCCTCTCTCGCTCTCTCTTGTCGATGGAAAACAATAGAGAAGAGAACCTTCGTCGTTTGGGGACCCTTGGCCTTCTTATATTTGGCTAGACAATCAAAATGATTGCCAATTCACCTTCCTCTTTTGTCCATCATAAAGAGATTTTATTCTCTAATTAATCCGCAACCAAAGGTGCACTAATGGTAATTGTTAATGTTCATATCAATGGGATTTTCAAATCCCAACAATATACAGATGACGCCGCGGAAGAAACAACCTTCTAAGGACAATTATGGAGTATTCTGTTACCGGAATCTTCATAATTCAGAAGAATTCACCCCCGTCACGGATGAGGGGGCAGCCTAAACCAGAGGTGCTTAACACAAGAATTGCAAAATGCTTGGTCCAATCTTGTCCTCGGGCATCGCAGTTCCGACCATCAAGTATATATTCATCTTTCTAACTTGCCACCTGAAAGACCTGGAGTTCTCAGAGCAAGGGCTTCAGCCTGTCTGTTTCATATATAAATATAGTTGTAGAATTTTCCGCAACCATATATAACATAATTTGATACATTCGTTCATTATATTTGGTATCATTTTAATGATATTAGTACATTGTTTATATTTATATCATATGTACTCCATTTAGTACATCTATATTTAAGCTAATCTATGGAGTATTTCTAATCTTACTCATGTGTGAAGTATTCATTTTATAGCCATTTTATTTTTTAAGGATGTAGAATATTATTTTGTTACTCGTCAATATCGATATCCTCATCCGTATTTGTATATATGAGAAAAAGGATCCAACACTCGGGGGTGTAGGTAACTACCTACACCCGAGTCATTTTTTCATGATTTTTTATTTTTTTCTTGAAATGAAACTTTGGGGTAATTAGCTCACTATATATCACCATGACGTCATTCCAATTTCAACTTAATTGAGACTTCTATCATCTCCATTAAGATCATCAAATTTTAACGGTCTGGAATTGTTGAAAATGACCCATTCTAGATGAACATGTTAGGAATGTTTGTTTTGCATGAAACTTGAAACACACATTCCCCTTAATATATTAAGTAAATCCCCCAAAGATTTTTTTCGAAAAAACCAAAAAATAATGAGGAAAAAGGTCGGGTGCAGGGAGTTACCTACACCCTCGGGTGCAAACTCCTGGCTCCCTTTAAAAACATATAAGTATCATGAATCGCATGTTTCCATCCCTATTTCGAACCATTTACATGCCTTACTTGTGAAGTACAATTACTCTCTGTATAATAAATTTTGTTTGCTATTTTAACATTCATACTGCTGCCATAGTCAACGGCTATAAAACCTTGTCCAACCATTACAGTCCCCATACGTGCTATTGATATTAAGAACGATCATCATCGGGCTTAAAAGTTTTGTTTTAGATAGAGATCTTGATGTCCTCATGTCCTTTCAACAAAGTAGGAAGCTGGATAACTTGAAACGAACAAGAGCCAAGTCCCATATAATTTCTTGTGTTTTATACGGACATTTTAGTCTATACAACCAACTACGGACATTTTAGTCTATACATGATCCAACTACATTTCAGTTAGGATAAGAGCCAAGTCCCATTTTAAAAAATTCTTCATTGATTTGATAATAGACGAGTTATACATATAATACAAAAGACTGCATATAAGAGTTGCATCATTGTCGCTTCCTCCAACGAAAGATTTTTAGTTTTGTTGACCTTTCATCCGGTTCATGCGGAGGTGCCTCCAGCTCCAGTTGGATGTTGGGTCATAGCTGGCTAGCATGGTCAATCTACGATGCAAGATCCACCACCATCATCAGTATCAATGGCATCCATATGCAATACATGTAACGGGGAACAATGAGAAGGGACATCATTAGTAGGGGCCCTATCCTTTACCGGGGTGGTTGGTGTCAACAGACTGCCCGTGCTGGCGTGCTCACAAATTGGAGTCTGAAAATCAACCCTTGAGGTCATCTCTGCAGTCGTGTGCTATGATAAATCCCCTAAGTATCCTGCTTAGCTACATCGTCAACCTGCTGTGAGAATTCCCGTTAAGCAACATATAAGAAGTATTTTTTAGAAGCGACACAAAAAAAGATTTTTATCCTGCGAAGCTATCTGAAGGTCACATGCAACACGATATGGGTGTATAAGTGCATGAATGGTTACATCAAAATTAGCTCGCAACAACATCCTAATGAGCTCCTGCTACATGGGTCTCTTGTGTACAATGGGGTGATGTGGGGAAAATGCTCCCATGCCTACAACAACAGTAGGATGAGTGAGCCACATATGTCAATTACATTCGCCTTGGGGGCGGTGCACAACTGTCTGTAAAGGAATGGCAGACAAGCAGACCATTAGTTGTAGTATATGCATACATCCAAGTCCTCGGGTAAGTATATCAATGAAACCTCATTTTTTGATCTCATTAGGAAATACAACTCCTACAGACTGCCCCCCAATCTTCCCCCCTTCCCCCCAAAATCCCTCACATCCCTCCTGGTAGATCACGTTCACCGATCAATGCCTATGCCTTGGTTCTTTTTTAATAACTATTTTTATTCAATTATTCCGAGGATCGAGAAATTTCCTTGGCTTCTATGAAACTATGAAAGGAACCTTTTTTATTAGGGGCAGAGCCCCTATTTGAATAAGGAGCAAGCAACCTCTTTTTCCCTTTCCAGCAGGGCTCTGATCAGATCGCCAGGAGGAACCAAAGATTCGTGGTCGGAGATCAAGGCACATATCGGTACGATCTGCAAGGGAACTATCCTCCAGGCATATTACCTAACCTACTAAGATTTGCACCACGTCGACATATTATTCAAAAGTCACTCAGATCTTGCTTTCATTTCTGGTACTAGTATCTTCAACTCCACTCTTCGAGGAGGACTCACAACGACTTTCGAGCTGCCCCCCCCCCAACCTTCCTCCAAGGAAAGGGGTATCGATATGTCTGATACCACTGAAACTTCATGTCAGGTCTTTCAGCAACGTCTTTCTCTTGTCAATGCCATGATTTTCGAAACTTTATAAGCGGTTGGTCATAGCGAGGATAAAAACGTGCGTGGCGCAATATCGTCTCATGATCAACATCCTATAGTAATGCTGAGAAATTCTCTACAAACCATGTCATGTGTATGTGTGCACCATCAATATTAGGACACTCAGGTCTCATACCAACTAACTTCTCACAAATCTTGGCTAGCCGAGAGACACTACGTACCCTATCACAGCATGACTGTCAACCTTCAAGACAAAAATATATGCACCATCCTACAGCGTGATGGTCGTCTCTCCATGGCACATGTGAAATGTGCTGATCTCCGAGAATTATCTCTCCACCAAAGCCGCCATACTAGTCCAATGAGAAACTCCAGCAATATCACCCTAAAGAATCCTACAATATATACATTCTTCACTAATCTGCAATCAATCTGAACACGATACAATATCCCCTCTCTAAGCCATACCCATACCTATTTAATAGGTTTCATTCGACTACCCGAGTATGTTACTTCTTTCCCCGCTCTCAAGACCTTGCCCTCCCTCCTCCCATGTGACAAAAACATACAACCTCCATCACCATCCTCACTTCAAATTCACAAACAAAATGACAAGTAAATTCACACAAAACAAGTTCAACCATGCAATAATTTACTATTAATAAAAACTAAGGTCAGCTGTATGAATACATAAAAAAACACAAGAGTATTTAACATTTGAAACAATCTATAAAAGAAAACATTACTCACACTGACAATGAGAGAAGAGTCTGGAGATGGAAACTGGATGGAATTGTTATCGATGGGATAAGAGTGGTGAAGGATATTGAGAATCCTTAAGCGCATCACAGAAGCGTGTCGATCGCATCATATGCGATCGGGTCGACTAGTCGGCAGTCGCACTAGTCGCTAGATGTAGCGGAATTTTAAAAATTTAAATCAATGATGAAACCACATGATCACGAGAACAATTCTCGAATCGTTTCATCAAACCACAAAGTATAAGGAATACCTCTTGGAGCATGATTGTGATCGTGAGATCCCAAATAAGAGATCCTCCTGTCTTAAGTCCGATCCACGAAGAACGCACTTGCGGGCGCGATGATGAGACGCGTTCCTCCCACAATCCTCGATGAAGATCCAAGCGATGAATCCCCTGATTTTGTCAAAGAAAATCTGTCGTCTTCCTCTAGAGCAAGTCATCCCAAAGAAGAAGGAGATCTCTGAGTCCTCGAAGGCGAAGGCGAGAGTCTCTCCTTCTCAACACAAAGTGGACGACCACTTGATAGAGAAGAGAAAGAGAGAGGGCGAGAATGAGAGAGAGACAGCGAGAGACAGAGTAGTAGGCTTCTACAACTCTAAATTATGTACCAAGAAAGGCTAGGCTAGCCCTCCTTTTATATTAGTTTAGGATCCAATGGATATCAATCCATGGGACACATAGATCCAACGACCATGGTGATCTATATATTAATCAATGGCCAAGATTGTTGTTGGCTAAAAACCAACAACATTAATTTATATTTAAATTAAATATATGTTACAACATTATCAACACAATTTAATTTAACATAAATTAATTATTAAGATATAATAATATAATAAATGGGAGATAACCAATTTCCTCCTAAAATTGAGGGGGCATCACCTTTGACTATGTCATTGGTGATGCCACCTCATTTGGAGGTTATTTATCTCCCTTTTATTTTATATTATTATTTCTCAATGTATTGTTAAAAATATCCACCAAATTAATTCCAAATTAATTTGTGAATATTTCAATCATGCCATTGATAAAATGTGAATCATATTTACAACCCAAACTAATTTGTAAATTGCATTTCCAATTAATTAATTAATGTGAATCCAATCCACATTAATAATTAACAAATTCTATTTATAAAATCTTCTCTCTTCAATATATGTATATTATAAATCATATTTATAATACACAAATATTATGGATAGTATTATCCACATTCTCTAATCCTTGATAATTAAATCCCATTTAATTATCTTGGATAATTATTCTCATAATATGAATCTCGTTCATATCATGCTTGATAATTAAATCTCATTTAATCATCAAATCCTTCTTTCTTGGACATGTAGTTCATCAAATGAATTATTCTTGAACCCCTTCAAGAATAATGTGCTTTCTCCGCAGACACTTGGAGATAAGGACATGACAATTGTATTGTTCCACGTATAGCGACTTGGATGTTGAGATCTTATCTCAAATCCAGATCTTACGGACCTCCCGTAGATGCTTGATTAAATCAAGACCGCAAATCTAATCTTTTCATTCATTTGAATCTCATTCAGACTAATGTCCAACATTTGGACCAAGATCAGATTGCTTCTCTACTGAGAGGAGTCACTAAAATCCAGACCTGTTTCATCACTCCCTCGGAATGGAAGCATCATGGTTATACAATCGTTTATGATCACATCACCCTCAGGTATTCCTAATACCTATACATCCTGCATACTGGAAGACCCATGATCAATCTGAAGATTAAGATCAATTTTACACTGTCTTCAGAGTTTAATCACTAAGTTTCTCAGTCTTGGTCATTGGGAATTGGTATCGATCATATGCTTTCCCAAAAGCATATATCATACCTTCAAATTCATGTCATACTTCCAAAGCACGACGACCATGCATGGAATTTGATCGGTCCCAATACCTCTTGAGTGAGCTCATGTCTTCTGGTTCATAAGTAAACCTGTATGATCCCTTTGAGAGATCGTATTGCTCATATGTCCTTATATGCTCACCAGCTCGCCGGTGTCTAGACCTTGGTTAGGCCATCAACCTATCGGTCTGCCAAATGAACATACTTAGACATATAGCAGTACATCTGTCTCCGATCAGAGGATGTGTGCCTATGCTGTGACAGCATTCAACATAGGACTTAGGTTATCTCGATCTCGTTAAGTCAACCCATTGACCTAACTAATCTGACATCTCTGAATCACTATTCCCACGCAGAGGACCTGCATCGAGAGGTCGGTCAAATATCAACCTATGTGAGAAAGGATTGCCATCTCCTACTCAGGCTGGAGATCATCTCTTAATAATCATTTGACGGTGCTAGATGAGTCCTCTATCTAACTCCTTAGATATTCATCCAAACATTAGCCTCTATGAATCAACAGCTGTATGATCATCAAGATGGCCATGGTACATAACCCTAATTGTACAGAGGGACCTATTATGCAAATTAATTATTCTTCATTTCAGATCAGGGAATGATATGTGCAGTAACATTTATTGCATAATGGCTCGCCGTGGGCTCGCATGTCCAACAATCTCCCACTAGCCCAAAGAGCCATTAATGGGCTAATCATTTAAACCCACACTCATGTGATAATCATAGGCTATTTAGAAAATAGCTAGGTAAGCTGATCAATCACTCTGTTCTCGCGAGACTATGCCAAGTTCTTTTACGACACTTGCATATCCCTAGTAACAGTGGTCATATCCAATGCGAATGTTACATCTAATGCAACCAATACTCAATTTTGATAAAGCAGTTATGGTGTCCTTGACACTATTGCTCAATAATTATTATAACCAGTATTTCCATAATCCTCATCAGAACACCCTTATTCCGGGAGATCTCTATCTCCAAAGGTATTCGCAGTTAAGACCTTTTAGATCTTCATCAAAAAGTTTTAATTTCTTGAAGATAAGACTTAGAGATCACTATCTCTAAAGCCTTGTCGTCTTTTGAAGATATTGTTATTACTGCAATCAAGTGTTTTATCTCCATAGTAGGATCAATAACAATTTACTACTCCCACTGCATGGCAGATATCTGGCTTTTGTACACATCTAGCATACACTTAGCTTCTCGTAACTGATGCACAAGTGCAAGCAGTTCTAGCATTCATTTCCTCAACTCTTGAGGTGCTATCCCTTTAGATAGGTTAGTACCAAATCTCAAGGGAAGGAAGCCTTTCTTCGAATTTCCAGAAAATGAAACATGTCCAAGGTAGACTACAAATGTGACAGTCCCAATACCCTCTTCTCTTTGCTTCTGAACACCTTCAGAACTAGATCCAAGAGGCATCTTTGAGATCATATCTCAAGGTATGGAATAGCCAGATCATAAAACACTTATTATCATCCTTATATCATTCCAAATGATTAGGATACTATTGATGAATACCCATTCATCACTCTTTATTCTTTTATTTTAGCTACAAAACCTATGCAAAACACATGTATATTCATGTAAATAACAATAATTGTCAAATAGCATGCATTGTGTAAAAATGAATAATTAGCATGTTTTTGTGCATAAATAAAAGAATAAAGAAATAAAAGAAAAAGAGGGAGATATTTAGAATAAATATTGAGCTACCTAATCCCAAGGGAGGGCTCAGCATGGGCCTGACCGCAAAAGAAACCAGGTAGAGGGAGATAGGGAAACTCATGTGTTTGTACATATACATGTAAATAAATAAAAATTATTTTCCTCTTAATAAAAATAAAAATGGGTGTATAATTATTTGTATATATTTGTAAATATAAAATTAAAATAAAATTGGGAAAAACAAAACAAAATAAAAATGCCCTTCATCATTGTATATATGCCATGTACATAGAACCACTCACTTATTTATTATCACCTTGTAAATAAATAATTCAAATTTAATAAAAATCAAAAATCAAAAATAAAAAATGTATATGTATATACCTGTATATAATAATAATATTTTGTAAATACCTAAATTATATTTCAAAAAAATAAATAAAAATCAAAAATTTTTGAAAATAAATAAACATTTTTCGTGTTTTAAGTTTTTCAAAATAAGTTCATTTATTATTTTTAAATGAATTTCCAAATAAATAATAATTGGGGCTTCTGATTGGTCCACGGGGGATTGTTGACCCCCGGTCAACTCTCCCCCTGGACCACTTTCTTCTCGGATCTGCGCCCGACCCGCTCTTCTTTCATTTTTTCCCGCACGATCCGCCACCCACTTCCTCAAACCCCGGGCTCCATGTATTCCCTGTAGATCTGAGACCCTCGTCCAACGTTTTGCCTAGGGATCCGAGCTCCAATATGCTCGCTCGATCCTCATCTTCTCGGACCCCTAGCCGTATAAGACCCCTGCTCCGCCGCGCATTTCATTCCATCTTTGGCCTTCCCCCTCGTTGCCAGTGAGCTCATCCACCTTGCCTGAGTGCTAGCCGTGCGAGGGGGAGTCGAAGCGAGGCTCGGGCAGCCGGGAACCTCTGATCCGACGGCGATCACCGCCGTGCTCCGCCACCGTGCGAGCTCAGCCTCGGGATGCGACGTTCCCTTGAGGCAATGACCCCCGGAGCTCCAGCACAATCGACTCCACCCGCCAGGTAGCTCCTTTAGCTTGTAGTTTAGTCTAATTTCGGTTTTCCCCCAAATCGCTCCTCCGCCGTCAGATCCGAGCCAGCACTCTTCGAAGAGGCGCAGCGCACCTCCACCATCCGATCAGCCACGTGGCACGTCTCCAGCCCTCGGATAATAAGTGGGGTAATTTTCCCGTAGGCCCCTCTGTTTATTGCTATTATTAGTTAGTCCTGTAAATATAGAATATATTTGTTTTTTATTTTGGAACAATTGCACTTAGGACCTTAACATTTCTTGTATTTGCATTTTCATCCCTGCGTATGTGAGACACGTGCTTCGTCACGTGAATTTTGGTGAATTTGCATTATCTGGGCTAATGTTTTGAGGTGTTATTGAATGAAATATACTTTTTGATATTTGCATCCATACCCCTGTGAACACTTTTATTCGACATGTGTCGAAATATTTGGGTATTTTGCAACTTCTTCCCTGGACTTTTAGCACATGTTGCTAATAAGTCTTTGGAAGTAAGTTTATTACATTTAGGTCCCTCTGTGCCCTGATCACGTGCAGCGCGCGTGGGGACTTGGAAATTTTGCACGAGGGACCCCCAGCTTCTTGGTTTTGTTACTTTTCAGCCCTTAGAGATACTTTTTATTGCGAATGGGTCCCTGTGCACTGTGTGCTTGTTTTTTATTTAAATAAAATATCAAATCAAGTCCAAATTTCGTGAAAATTGGATATGTGGCTCCTGCCATTGTGTAAAATTTTTATTAATTTTTGGGTATATTTTTATGTTTTTTTATTTTTAAAAATTCAAAAACCTTTGTTTTTGTGTCTGTCTAGATTTGAAAACCATA
The DNA here is from genome assembly GCA_037367405.1 of Ottelia alismoides. Classification (NCBI taxonomy): domain Eukaryota; kingdom Viridiplantae; phylum Streptophyta; class Magnoliopsida; order Alismatales; family Hydrocharitaceae; genus Ottelia; species Ottelia alismoides. The sequence continues at coordinate 767,164 of JAZKJV010000214.1, forward strand.
AAAAATATAAAAACTCTTTTAAAAATTCTAAAAAAATAGGATTTGTTAATTTTGTGGTGTTTGATTTTCTATGCAAGTTTCGTTATTTTTGGACACACAAAAACCTTGAAAATTAAAAAACCCTTAAAAACTCATAAAAATTCTAAAAAATAGTAGAAAATTCCAAAAATAATAAACTCTTTTTCTGAATTTTCTTTAGGGTGTCTATTTCTCATAAAAATTACCTTCAGATTTTATAGATCAATTTGATATTTTAAATTGATCTTTTAAGCCTGACTGGATAGTTTACTTGTGTTTTTGCCTTCTTTCATTTTTAGAAAATTCTATAAAAATCATAAAAATCTCAAAAATTCATTAAAAACAGTAAAAAACCTAAAAAACATAAAAATATTTTTGTTGGAATTTTTGGAGCATTTTAGAGTGTTTGAATAATTCCTTGAGTGTGCTTGTTTCTCGCCTTTTATTATTTTCCTCCCTTATTAAAAATCCAAAAAAATATATAAATATTTAAAAACCACCAAAAATACTTGTTTCATCTTCATTTCATTTTTGACTACTTCGTAGGCCGCAAGGTCAGTTCGTGCTCCCTGAGTCCGATCTTGGGTGCTATACCAGGCTAATCTCATAGCCAGGGCCACTATTTTTGTGTTGATTGATTTTATTCTCTGATTGGTGGTCCGATCCTCATTTTTCTTGATTGACCGAGCTATTTCCGAGATCCGGGTCGCAACGACCCTTGATCAATTATATTCACCCGAGTCTCGGTTATATTTTTTGGCTCATCAGAATGACGCCGTTGTCGGGGAGCACAGCTTAGCAGTCAGTTTTGACTTTCCGCGGTTTTCTTTTTTGCGGCTTTCTGTAGATATTTTTGTATATATCATCTGACTTGTTTATACACTTATCTGGTTTGACACTCTTTTTGTTTACTTGCGAGGGCCCGAGGACTGAGGCAGCTCCTCTCGAGGAGCCGACGCAACCGCGGGAATCGAAGGCAGCTCCCTTCTACACGGAGCCGTAGGAGAGCGCAAGGAGATAGCAGGAGTGCGGAAGCCACAGAATAGCCGCGTGGATTAGCCATAGATTAGGTTTAGCTTAGATTTACTTTTCAATCAGATTATTTGAACTGTTGTAATAATACAGGGACCAGGACAGAGACATTTAGACTTTCGGGGTTTGTTTCGTCGAGCACCGATGTGCTCGGGGGACCCCACCGGTTTTTCGCGGTTTTTACACGGTTTTTCGATGGTTTATTTACTACTTGCCTGATTTACGCGGATTTTCAGCCTTAGCTTAGGATTTTGACTGATTGTGACTTAATTATTTAGGATCCCAACACCTAATTGCTTGCATGTTCCTATAACTCGAATAATTGGACCTAAATAATTAATTCACAAGAAAAAGCTGCTTATTAGAGCCCTGGTCCACGTACCTTGAGGAGTCACATACAGCGCGTGCAGGATCCGTTGTGGCGGACACCGAGTGGCTCCCAAGGTAGGACTCCGGACCTAGGCTCGAGTACGCGGCTACCGTTCTTTCGTGTAGAAATTGCTCTGCTAGGGACGGTTCTCCGCGTGCATCATATAGGTCGTTTATATTCTGTCATTTATTTTATGCACGGATCACCCTGCATGTAGACTGCTGGAGTCAGGTACGCATTTCTTACTCTGCATGCATCATTGATTCTCACGCATCAGCTTTTTCATCTTCTCCCCCCTGTTTTAAACTTAAAATAATCAGGAGAATCGAAAATTTCGTTAGGCGTTATTTGTTATTGAAAAATACATAAAAAGAAAAATAATAAAATCGAGACTGCTAATCACACTTGATCTAAAAGACATCTCATTTCAAAATCTGTCTTGGGGAGAGTAACCCCCTCCTTGTTTAGGTTGGATGAGCGAGAGAGTGACCCGCATCCTAGGCTAGAGCCATATCTGATTTCTTGACTGACTACCGGCCTCGTGTTCAGGACAGTCGGTTGAGAATATTGGATTCCTATCAGCTCACGTAATCGCTCTGAAAGACTGAATTTATCACCTAAATAAATTCGACAAGATAACTGACCGATCTCCTACGGTCTTCAGCTTAGTGTGCGTAGGTGAATCAGGGGTTTGCTTTCCCATCTTGTGTGATTCCAGATCCCTTCTGCTTTCTCCCCTTTCTATCTTCTTCATCTATCTTTCTCCACCCACCCTCCCTTCTCTTCTTTACCCATGGATGATGGACTCCTCTCACATCTGACCGACTCTTGCAGCTTCTTCTCCATCTTATGACCATCAGTCCAGTCCACCTTCGAGGGAGGTCGGATCCCCAACCAACCTCCCGCTCCCTCCCTCCCATCCTTATCACTACTCTGGGCATGTTGCGCTAGACGTCCGCGGATATCAGATCGAACAGATGCGAGACCCGGACGATGCCATTGTTGAGTTGAGAGTGCACTACATTCATGATCAGAGAGAGCAGGCGATATTATCATATAGATCCTATTCCAGTATGGTGGATGAGCAGATAGGACAGGGAGCTCAGTCAGCTTCTACACTAGGTCCATTCATTCTGGATCGGGAACTTCTTCAGAGACTGCTGACATTTTCAGGTGAGGCGCACGAGGAACCCTATCTTCACTTGTCAGAGTTCGAGGAGTTTTGCAGGATACAGATCTATTCAGATATCACTGCAGAGGAGATGATGCTGAGGACCTTCCCGTTCACACTTCAGGACAGAGCCATGAGATGGCATAGCCGATTGGGGAGGAGATTCGCTACGTGGGGAGAGCTACGCCGAGAGTTTCTACAGAGATACTTTCCCCAGCGTAGAGCAGAGTTTATGCGGTCTTTGATCACCGAATTTTCAGTTGACCCCCAGGAGCCATTGCATGAGGCATGGCCAAGGTTTCTTGACCTCTTGAGGAGATTTCCGGACCACGGACTTTCATTGACAGACATTATTGAGATCTCCATGCAGAGGATGACCGCAGAGCAGTTAGCACTGGTGATTACCACATGTGGCGGTTCACACCGCAGTTCCGACATTCACTTACTAGATACCATCTCGCGGTTACTTTCACAAAGACCATCTTCACGAGATACCTTAGTCGGGACAACACATGCGGATGTTGCAGTACCAGTGCGGTGTATCACATTACATGAGGATACAACTTCTTCACACCAGCCCGAGGACTTGGATGCCCCAGCATCACAGAGTACAGAGGAGATGACTGCGATAGCAGAGGTTCGGACCCAGAGTCTACTCGAGTTCCCGTCGGGATTCTAGCTAGAGTTCGAGTCAGCCCCAGAGTTCTCAGTTGACGAGTCTTGGATATCAGATCTTCTGATACTCCAGGAGTCGGAGGAGCCCCCGCTTTTACAGCCATTGATTCAGCCACTTCAGTGTCCAGTCCCGGAGGAGTCAGCTTCTTTTCTGCAGAGACACTTCTCGGAGTCTGACAGATACCATGACTCAGCCCAACAGCCACAGCTCGATATGGGACACCACTTTGAGAGACCAGACACAGATAGTCATGTATTCGAGCCTTTTATCCTCCACTTTGACGAGACATATACACTTGTTGAGGACCAGATAGCAGCCAGCATTGCTGCAGAGCGAGGATCAGCCGCAGACACACTTCCAGCCTCCGCGATGTTGACCAGTACCTTCTCCTGCTTCCAGATTGCCAAGAGCCAGATTTCAGATGATGATGCAGCTTGGTGCACTAAGTGGATACTTGACAGTAGCGCAGATGCTCTTCTAGATCCGGATCTTCTATTTCTCACTTCTGATCTTGCATTTCTCCCCGAGAGTTATCTGCGGGAGAATGCCCCGCACGATGAGTACTCGGTTTCACCTTCTGAGAGTGTATCTGATCTGGCGGAACACGAAACCGAGTCTTCTGATCCTTCTGATTCTGAGTTATCTCACCTCGATGACCCTCATGAGGATGAGCATCTTGGAGATATTCGATGATCTGCCCGATTTGCCTCTATCATATGCATCGGATATCAGTCTTCTTAGAGAGTCTCCTGATCTTTACCTTCCACACCTCTTCTAGACACTGATTGACGTTGAGGATTCCATGACTGATCCATCCTTCTCCACGTTTGATTTCTTCGGTCTACACTTCCACTCCAGTCTGATTCTGAGCCGATGATTTCTTTTGTGCTACCGGATCCCGATCACATGCTTCCATATCCTTGGCCGGTAGTAGACACCCGCCTGATTGCATACCTATGTGTCCTTATTTACACTTTTGAGTTCGTCGTTGTTCACATATCGAGACCGCGACAACAGTACGACATTCGCCTTACAGATGTCGTCCTGACCTTGATACAACTTTGTCCTAGCCTTTGCGCCCAGCTAGGGGCGTAAAACCTAGCGCTTGTTGAGAGGTACCTCAACATTGTACCTTTTGTATATACGTGTTTCGTCGTGAGTTGATCTTTCTTTCTTCCGTGTTTGTTTTCACCCCAGGTCTCTCTTAGGATTATCTTTGCTATACTTAGGATATACCTCATCCTAAGTATGGGGGGTGGAAACACCGGGTTGTTCCGTTCGTTCCGTTTCATCACTTCTGTTGTTGCCTATACTTAAGGATTCTTCACCTTAAGTATAGGGGGAGTGATGTCCCTCCACCTTGTATATACTTGTTGATCTTATTCGTGTCTTTCTACCCCTGTTTTGCTGCCTATACTTATGGATATTTCACCCTAAGTATAAGGGGGGTAGAACCTGTACATCCTTCACTCGGATTTCCATTCATGTACAGCTTGCTATACTTAGGATTACTTGATCCTAAGTATAGGGGGAAACACCGAGTTCTCTTCATCCTATTCTTTGATTCGTCTTTGTATATAACCATTCCTTTTCACTTCTCTATACTAAGCACGAGTCATGTCTTCTTCATCGCTCTTGATCACTCTGAGGACATCATTCGAGCTAAGTATAGGGGGGTGTGTGTATATTTCATATATACTTTAGCCATAACTCGTACTTTGTGTGAGTGTGTTAATAAATAAAAATGGCTAAAAACCTAAAAATCCATAAAATTTAAAATTTTTTCCTTGTATATAAAATTCATTTTGCACATACCTATTTATGTATCAAATTATTTTTGTAGAAATGTTTTCAAAAACTTTTTGTGTGAATAATGTGTAAATATGTGTATATCAAAATTATGTATATACTACAAAAATTTTCCAAAATGTTTTGAAAATCAAAAGTTTGCAAAAATCTTGTGTAAATTTGTGTAAATATTTTGCAAAACTTGCATTCATGCATACATCCATGGTTTCAAAACATTTTTCAAAATTTTTTGCATATGTGTAAATATTTGTAAATAGCATCTTTGTATATATCTGTATAGTTTTTCCTGGATTATAGTTGAGATTTAAACTATCCTGGAATTAAATTGAAAATGGAGCTTGGTTAAGATCTTGATCCACCTAATAATAAGAGGAACCTTATTGGGCTTAGGGTTAAGGCTTTTCAGGTCCATTGGGACTTAATTCTTTGAGTCCACTAGGCTATGAGCATATGTCATCTTGATGAGCCTAAGTAGAGCACTTAACAACACACGCATGACTCTCAGAGACAATGGCTTTACTTGCACCAGCACTTTGCACCTAGCTCTCCACGGATGAGGTGGTGAGAAGGCAGTTTCCTTTGTCTTGGGGTAGCATATGAGGGTAGTACTTCTAGGCGGAACCTCTCTTCTTCTTCTAGTGAAGGAAGTGCGTCTCAACTTGGTCTGGTGGTTATGAAGTCTAAAGACAGAAGTCGTGGGTTGCAATAAAGCTTCAAAAGAGGAATAGTCTACAGGATCAAGAGGAAAAACTCCTTGTATATATGTTGCACCATGTAGATATGTTGTACAGATGCACATGAAAAAAATGTGCAAAAAGAAAAGAACTCCAAAAAAGTGATGGGTCGGATTGAAAATTTAATAATCCCACCGGAGTGTACATAGTCAAATAAAGCAAAAGCTTATGGTATACATGTGTCCATCTCATGAAGCTTGCAGCGGGAGACTCAGCTACACTGGTTAGAGCTCCCAAGGATACATGGCTACATTGGCCATGGTCCATTCTCTTCTTCCCCCTCTTCTTGAGCCGGTTGCACTTGAACTTAGAAGGGAATACCCCGCTTCTCAAGGAAAGAGTTGCTAGACCGAGGCATTAGAGTTACCAGGTTGAGGGAGGTTGTTTCTTTGTTACTTCTGAGGTGGGGAGATACATATCACTTACACTGTACAAGAAAAGATTCATGGTCATTAGAGTTTGTGTATGTAGACTTGTTCTGATCTAGTTTACTGAGGAGTCTTGCCCATAGATTGGTGGAACTTAGAGGTTGTTAGGTTTTAAGCTTAAGTCCAAATAAGGTTCCGATACATTAATAATCCAAAGATTTGATCGAGCTCCATATTTCAATTTAATGAAGACAAGTTTAATAATCAGTATTGATCCATGCATTTTCTCCTCTTTTTCTTTTCTTCTTCTTTTTCACTTCTTTTTCAAATAAGTGTTTGCCAAGGGACTAGCAAAGTTAAGTATAGGGGAGTGATGAATACCCATCCATCACTCTTTATTCTTTTATTTTAGCTACAAAACATATGCAAAACACATATATATTCATGTAAATAGCAATAATTGTCAAATAGCATGCATTGTGTAAAAATGAATAATTATCATATTTTTGTGCATAAATAAAAGAATAAAGAAATAAAAGAAAAAGAGGGAGATATTTAGAATAAATATTGAGCTACCTAATCCCAAGGGAGGGTTCAGCATGGGCCTGACCGCAAAAGAAACCAGGTAGAGGGGGATAGGGAAACTCATGTGTTTGTACATATACATGTAAATAAATAAAAATTATTTTCCTCTTAATAAAAATAAGAATGGGTGTATAATTATTTGTATATATTTGTAAATATAAAATTAAATAAAATTGGGAAAAACAAAACAAAAATAAAAATGCCCTTCATCATTGTATATATGCCATGTACATAGAACCACTCACTTATTTATTATCACCTTGTAAATAAATAATTAAAATTTAATAAAAATGTGTATATATTCCACATTTTATGATGTAAATAAATAAAATAAAAAGCACAAAAATAAAAATAAAATAAAAAGAAACAAAATAAAAACCAAAAGCCACCTTGTATATATACCATGTATGCACATAAAAAAAACTATTTATTTCACCCTTGTAAATAATTAATAAAAATAAAATAAAAATTCCCCTTTATTCCAAATTTTATCTTATAAATAAATAAAATATAAAATTGGAATAATTTCTATAAAAATAAATAATTAAAAATCAAAAATAAAAAATACGTATGTATATACCTATATATAATAATAATATTTTGTAAATACCTAAATTATATTTCAAAAAAATAAATAAAAATCACAAAAAAATAATTTGAAAATAATAAACATTTTTCATGTTTTAAGTTTTTCAAAATAAGGTCATTTATTATTTTTAAATGAATTTCCAAATAAATAATAATTGGCGGCTTCTGATTGGTCCACGGGGGATTGTTGACCCCCGGTCAACTCTCCCCCTGGACCACTTTCTTCCTGGATCTGTGCCCGACCCGCTATTCTTCCATTTTTTCCCGCACGATCCACCACCCACTTCCTCAAACCCCGGGCTCCATGTATTCCCTGTAGATCCGAGACCCTCGCCTGACATTTTGCCGAGGGATCCGAGCTCCAATATGCTCGCCCGATCCTCATCTTCTCGGACCCCTAGCCGTATAAGACCCCAGCTCCGCCGCGCATTTCATTCCATATTTGGCCTTCCCCCTCGTTGCCAGTGAGCTCCTCCACCTCGCATGAGTGACAGCCGTGCGGGGGGGGGGGGGGGGGAGTCGAAGCGAGGCTCGGGCAGCCGGGAACCTCTGATCCGGCGGCGATCACCGCCGTGCTCTGCCACCGTGCGAGCTCAGCCTCGGGATGCGACGTTCCCTTGAGGCAATGACCCCCAGAGCTCCCTAAGCTCCAGCACAGTCGACTCCACTCGCGAGGTAGCTCCTTTAGCTTGTAATTTAGTCTAATTTCGATTTTCCCCCAAATCGCTCCTCCGCCGTTGATGAATCCACGATTCATCATCTCAATATCTTGATCTTAGCAAAATCCACGAGTAAATTCCCTAATAAATGTATATAAAATCCATAAATTAACAAAATGACTTTTGTAAATAAAATACATTAATTATTGTATATTAGATTGTATAAAATAAACTAACAATAAAAAGCCGCAAAATCAAGGGAGTTTTTCACATGTAAATAGCCCAAAACTTCATGTATTTTTAATAATTTCATTTCAATTCCTTTTGGCTAATTCTTTCTCCAACACGTTTCTATCAATGTATATAAAAATACAAAAATACAAAATAAATTATATCTCAAATAAATGCTCCTAGATCCCAATGGGAAAAAGCCGTAAAGTCCAACTTCCAAGCCAAATTCCCGCTCCGTATGAACTCCAAATTCACTAAAGTCACTTTTAAAATTCAAGTTAGAAAATTATCTATCCAACGGAAGTGGTTTCATTAAAATCGGAGCTCATTTGCAAAAGTTGGGTTTTGGGACCTAGATGGACATTGTATATTATGTATATGTTCATTCTTTCTTCATTTTTTATTTTTACTTTCTTAATTATTAAAATACAAAAAAATAATAATAGTGGTGTTGTATTTTGATTGTAGTATTTTATCGTATTTTCTTGTTGTACATAACTACTATTAAAAAGATAAAAAAATTATAAAATAGAAAAGCAAACAAAGAAATTGTACATGTTGTATACCTTCTTTTGTAAATTCTCCGCTCTTTTTGTATCTTTATTTTTATTGTATTTTAGTAGCCTACATTATTTATTTATTTATTTCATATTCTCTACAATAACTACTCTTCTACCACCAACCTCCCATTCAACTCCACCATTTTTAATAACCTCCATTCCACTCCATATTCTTCCACCAACCTCCCATTCAACTCCACCAATAATACAACTTCCCATTCAACACCCCCACCATTCTAACCTCCCTTTTTCTTCTCTTTATATTCTTTTGTACATCCTCATTTCTTCCCCATCCACCATTCTTATAGAATAAGGAGAGAGATTGGAGTGTTTTGTTGGTGACAGCGGCGAAGCGTCTTCCTCAAGCGACGACCTCCTTCAGGTGAGATCCGCGGAGCTTCGCCCCGCGTCACGAGTTCCCCATCGAACTCGCTCAGCTTCTCCGATTTTTATTTCGCCAATCGGATCGAGGCGACGACAGGAGTCCAGCGTAGCTGCTCCTCCAATCCGGCGAACAACAGGTAAGTATTTCTCATCATTTCTGTTGTTATTTTATTTTATCTAATATTCTGTTTTCTTGTTGTCTTGATCATTTTTTTACTGCCATCACTTCACCACCTATCATTTATATCCCCATTTCCACCTACTCCCATTTGTTTATATTATATCAAATTTCATCACCATCTTCATCATTTCATCACCATAATGTCCCCCTCATTCTCATTTCTTTTTGCATTCTCTGTTTAAAAAAATCAAAAAAAAATATTTGCATCAAATCAGTAAAAATCATTAAAAAAATCAAAAAATAAAAAATTAAAAAAATCGGAAGGAGCAACAGGCGCAGGTTCCACCCGCCGCCCCTCCCACCTTTCCAGCCGCCGGCCGCCGCCATCCCCATTCCTCCACGAGCGGCGCCGCCACGACCCTCCCCAGTCGCGCCGCCCGCGTCGTGCGCTGCCAGCCCCAAGGCCCGTACCACCGCCCCCTCGCACGGCCGCCACCCGCGGCTCGCCACCAGCCCTCCGCCGCCCCTCTCCAGGTCCGCACGTTGCCACCGCCGCGCGAGCGCCGCGGGCTGCGCCTCCGCCGCCCTCCTCGGCGCCGTCGACCCCACCTCTGATGGGTTCATCTCCAACCGACCAAGGAAGAAGAAGGTGAATTTCTTTAATTTTTTTGTTGTAAGAATTGTGTAAATATTTTGTATAGTTTCCGTAATTACAAAATAGTCCCTGTGCATAAGTTTGAGTTTTCTTTTTAATTTCTGTATTGCACAAAGACCCCTATGTTTGTGTGTTGATTTGGACCTTGTTTTGGCATCCTTTTATTTAAAGAAAAATAACTTTGTGTGGAGCAACTTATTCTCTGTCATCTGAGTATTTATTTGTATTTTTGTGATATTTGGGTAATTAATTAAAATTGTGTAACTGAAATTCTGCATATTTTACCCAAATTGAGCTCTTAAATTTATATCTCACAAACGGTTGCTCTAAAAATTCCACAAAAATTATATATGATGCCGTGATATGTGATTAACTTACTGTCCAAATTTCATCCAAAATGGAGTTGTCTTGTGCCTGAAATAAATTATAGAGTGATTTTAGTATTTGATTTTTAATTAAATCCACGTGCATCATTTTTGCGAAATTTCAAGTCTCCTGGATTCCATATGAAAACACCTATGCGAGATAATTTGCTCTCTGATTAATTTGACAATGTGGAGTTATTAGAAATTATTTACTCACTGTCACTCTGATTTTACTGAAAAATCCATTAAAAATCATATTTTGTCAAAAAATTCCAAAAATATTATTGTTAGCTCCGGGGGTGAGGCTGGCCGGAATGTAGCTTCCTTCCATCATGTTTATGTTCCAGTAAATTTTTCATGATTTTTGCTTACTGTTGGTGTGATAAATTGCGAAAAACCCCATAAAAAGTGTACATTTTTAGTTATTGCAGTTTAACCCCTAAAATTCTAAAAAAATATGTTTTGCATTTATCACTGGATTAAGATTCTAGGAAAAATACGAATTGGCTAAACTGGACTTCTTTTCCATTAAAATTAATTTGGCCTTGTTTGTGTTTTCTAAGTGTCATAATTCACCCGCATTTGCATTTGCATTCTTGTTGCATAAAAATTATAAAAAAAACCGCATTGGAAATCTAAAATCTTCATTTTCAAATTAAACCCAAGTTGTTCCTTTGCCTCCCTGTGTTCGACCCCGGACTTGCCCGGGATATAAATTAAACCGAGACACTCTTCACGGAGATCCTTCTCTCGGTTTTGACCGAATCGCTAAGTACACGTACCACAAGTAACACGAATTAATCATCATATTTAGCGACTCGTCAGCCGTCAGATTCGAGTTAGCGCTCTTCGAAGAGGCGCAGCGCACCTCCACCGTCCGATCAGCCACGTGGCGCGTCTCCAGCTCTCGGATAATACGTGGGGTAAATTTCTTGTAGGCTCCTCTGTTTATTGCTTTTATTAGTTAGTCCTGTAAATATAGAATATACTCGTTTTTTATTTTGGAACAATTGCACTTAGGACCTTAACATTTCTTGTATTTGCATCTTCATCCCTGTGTATGTGATACACGTGCTTCGTCACGTGAATTTTGTGAATTTGCATTATCTAGGCTAATGTTTTGAGGTGTTATTGAATGAAATATACTTTTTGATATTTGCATCCATACCCCTGTGAACACTTTTATTCGACATGTGTTGAAATATTTGGGTATTTTTCAACTTCTTCCCTGGACTTTTAGCACATGTTGCTAATAAGTCTTTGGAAGTAAGTTTATTACATTTAGGTCCCTATGTACCTTGATCACGTGCAGCGCGCGTGGGGACTTGGAAATTTTGCACAAGGGACCTCCAACTTCTTGGTTCTGATACTTTTCAGCCCTTAGAGATACTTTTTTATTGCGAATGGGTCCCTATGCACTGTGTGCTTGTTTTTGATTTAAATAAAATATCAAATCAAGTCCAAATTTTATGAAAATTGGACACGTGGCTCCTGCCACTGTGTAAAATTTTCACTAATTTTGGGTAATTTTTTTGGCTTTTTATTATTTTTAAAAATTCAAAAACCTTTGTTTTTGTGTCTGTCCAGATTTGAAAACCATAAAAAATATAAAAACTCTTTTAAAAATTCTAAAAAAAATCAGGATTTGTTAATCTTGTGGTGTTTGATTTTCTACGCAAGTTTGGTTATTTTTGGACACACAAAAACCTTAAAAATTAAAAAACCCTTAAAAACTCTTAAAAATTCTAAAAAATAGTAGAAAATTTCAAAAATAATAAACTCTTTTTCTGAATTTTATTTGGGGTGTCTATTTTTCATAAAAATTACCTTCAGACTTTTATAGATCAATTTGATATTTTAAATTGATCTTTCAAGCCTGACTGGATAGTTTACTTGTGTTTTTGCCTTCTTTCATTTTTTGAAAATTCTATAAAAATCATAAAAATCTTAAAAATTCACAAAAAACAGTAAAAACCTAAAAACATAAAAATATTTTTGTTGGAATTTTTGGAGCATTTTAGAGTGTTTGAATAATTCCTTGAGTGTGCTTGTTTCTTGCCTTTTATTATTTTCCTCCCTTATTAAAAATCCAAAAAAATATAAAAATAATTAAAAACCACCAAAAATACTTGTTTTATCTTCATTTCATTTTTGACTACTTCGTAGGCCGCAAGGCCAATTCGTGCTCCCTGATTCCGATCTTGGGTACTATACCAGGCTAATCTCATAGCCAGGGCCACTATTTTTGTGTTGATTGATTTTATTCTCTGATTGGTGGTCTGATCCTCATTTTTCTTGATTGACCGAGCTATTTTCGAGATCCGGGTCGCAACAACACTTGATCTATTATATTAACCCGGGTCTTGGTTATATTTTTCGGCTCGTCAACTATCTACATTTAGTACGATGAACACAAATGGCACTCCCACTAAGCTTCATATGGTTCATGAAGATTCTATTTGAAATCATAACATTTATAATTTCATCAAATCTTATGTTCCAACAACAAGAAGCTTATATGAGTCCATAGATGGAGTCTTCAGCTTGCACACCTTGCTTTTCTCAACCATGAAGCCCTGGGGCTACTTCATGTGAATATCCTCAGAGAGGTATTCTCAGAGGAATGCAATCTTGACTTACATCTTGAAGATGCAATAGTCAAGTGGTGTAGCTAAGGTTAGCAATATTCTGATGATTTTAAGCATGGTCACCGAAGAGCAAGTCTCATTGCAAGCACTGTATTCTCTTCCGGTGTGTAGCTAATGGTTACGAACCGTGCTTTGAAGGTATCTACCTTCTCATCAGGTTCCCTCTTCTCTTGAAGATCCATTTACACCTTAACGGGTCTTACCCTTATAGGTGGATCCTCGAGGGTCCATATACAATATTTGTATACGAAGTCTACTTTAGACTTTATTGCTAATATCCATCTTTCCATGTCACGATCCTCAAGAGATTCATCACATGAAGTCCGATCATTGTCAGACTTAATTGACACATGGAATACATCCTCAAAACTCATTTGAAGAGGTATTAGTGCTTCATCTTTAATTGTTCCTTTTAGTTTCCAATTTCAGGTGTGTCATTATCTTCTAAAGATTAAATGAGTTCCTACACTTCATCTTCATCTTGATCTCAAGAGAGTCATCCTCTAAGAATCACATTCTCAAAGATGAGTTCTTTTAAGAATCTCAGGGTTATAAAGTAGGTATCCAATACCATCCATTATTTTTCTAATGAAGTAGCACTCTCAAATGTTAGATTCCAGCTTACATGCATGGAACCTTATTAAGGATATATATTGTAGTCTCTACTACACATGTATACCTGGAAACTAAGAGGAAATTATGCTAAAATTCATCATTGACCAAATCATGTCACACATGATCCAATTGTATCTCCCTACAACTCCATTGAGTTTAGGTGTGTTAGGAGGATTGAGATAGAAATGATATTCATATCTCCATAAAGGTATTCTTTGAATTTTATCTAATGTGTACTTGCTGCCTTGGTTAGATCAAATTCATTTAATCTTCCTTCAAACTTTGGTTCTAAACCAAAATTGTGAAATCTTTGAACATTTCAAAGGTTTCTCAGGTGAAGAGAAGAAATCTCATATTATACATAATCATCAATAGATATCACATATCCATAATGTTCACTATGATATAGATGATCCACATACATCAATATGTATGAGATCCCGAATACCTTGACATCTTACACCTTTCCCAGAGAAGGGTATATTGAACATTTTACTGTGAATACAATATTCATAAGTGTGTAAGATTTGAAATTTTAGACATTCTAAAGTTTCATCTCTTACTAGTCTATTGATCATATCAATAGATATATGTCCAAGACTCGATGTAGATAATTGTCAAATGATCTTCATCCTCCTATTGATCTATCAAGGTTTAATTTTCAGAATTAGAAATCTTAATGAACTACTCATTAATTTTCTAATTTTGTGGAGTCCATTATATGTTAGATTACTATCTGAAATATATCCATCATAACTCTTTATGATAGTTCTATCTCTGAATTCATGTTTATTTCCAACATTTAGAAACAAACAATGAGTGTATTCTAATATCTAGGCCATAGAGACATTCTCCAAGACTAAGGGCTCTCCCACTGAGAATATGAAGTCTATCTATCCAACAGAGATTGCTGCAACAATTACAGCAATGTCCATGTAGATGACTACTAAACCTTAAGATCAAATTTCTAATCTTCTAATACATATATGCAAACAATTGCAAATGTCATTAGAAGATTGGGATACAATTATCAGACTTTATCTTATCAAATAAGCAAGTGAATTTCAATGATCAAATGTAGATTATTTCGATGCACTATCTGAGTCCTTCTCTAAGGATCCTAGATAGTCCAGATATTCATACTATCAATACATCGGCTTATTGCAGTATTGGCATTCATCCAACTATCTAGATGCCATATGGAAGTCACAGAAGTAGGTCAACTCTTTGACTTTCCTTCTTACTTGGGTCCGACCCATGCTTCCACGGCATTCTCTTCATCTATAAACAACCATTGTTCAAGACAAAGAATCTCTTATGTTGAATACAAAAGATTTCAATACAAGAGCATTTTCAACATTTATACATGCTTCATTAAATTCATTCGAAATGATTATTATGAAGCTTTATGAATGACTTGAGTATATATAGTAGAATGATAACACTCATCATATCTACATACATCTTAACTCTTAGAGACTTAGGTTCAGGTAGGTATTCAAACATTTGAATACATCATCTCTTTCGAGCAACCATTCTGCATAATGCAGAGAACCATGTCATTCATGAATAAATGTTTAGAGCACATATGTATGCCATAACATCTTCTTAGATTTTATAAGGATTATTTTGACAATTGCGATCATTATCGACATGTCACTTCCAAAGTACACTCGATGAAAGATCAAAGACTATAGATACATACAAACCCTAAGGTGATGTCTTATTGTCTTATTTAATTGTCATTCCTCATTATGTTGAGGAAACTTACACATTGCAACCACATACATTATGTGTCCAATTTCAAGTACAATATCTGGATCATGAGTCCAATCCAAGATATTTTACTGGTTGTTATTGAGTATAACATTGAGTGGGTTTAATGAATGATTATCTGAAATAAGACATTTGCATAAGGATATATATATTATATATACATGTTTTACTTTGATTTAGGAATTTTTATATCAAAGTAGTCTTGCCTTATCAACAATGAAAGTTCATTCCTTTAATCACTTTCAATGTAAGAGATATTCTTACCATTATATCTCTAGCAAGATTTGGGATCTCCTTTCCTATCTTTGTCACATCCCAACAATATGAGAACCTGCGACTCCGATAAAAAAGAAGCGGGAACACATTCCGCCTTGCAAGTCCAACTTGCATTTCCCAATTCGATCTTTAACACCCGGGCCCACCACCCCTAAGATGATGTTGATCCGTCATTAATTGACCAACCGTCAACAGGCTTAATACTCGCTATACGCAATCCAATATCACCCCAATAATATGAGAACTTGATATTGGGGTCACTACGTATACGACCTTATTCTTTCGAGAAGCAAAGAACCCGATCCAAATAAATCATATACAGGATTTGTCACTTCGGACATGCGTCTCCCATATACAACATCTGGCGACGGAATCCTTTGCCTTGACGGGAGACCATGGATGTCACTTATGTGATCATCCACCTCATATTCAAGTTGTAATAATTAATTATCGTGAATCATATTCACATAATTAATTCTTCCAAGGGAAATACACAACTATTCTTAATAGAGAGTTAATTGGATATAATTAATTTAATCACATTAAATTAATCACCAATCCAATCATCAATCAACAAACTTGATTATTACTTGAATAGTAGGTATAATCTCAAAGTACGTATTATTTGTATTTTAATAATTAGAAAAATACAATTTGACTTCTCCGGCATTATCGAGTCCCTACCCGTTGTCATGGCCAGTACCGACGAGAGTGGGACGGACCACATAGGTTGCAACCCACGACCCCAATGCTCTCCGACTTGGCACCATATCCATCTCAGGAAAGGATAATGCCAGATAGGTCATCATGTACTTTGAGATGCTCATGGGTTTTTCAACCGAAATTATACCATATAAAATACATCAAAACAATTTTGATTATATTATAAGGAGATTTGCTAAATAAATCCCCAATCTTATTCAAGCAAGAGAGTTTTTATTGTAAAAGTTGTCCTACAACTATTGTAGGATAAACTAAGGTTCTTCATGAAAAATGTTTGTTGATGATTTTATATCAACCAATGATCAAGATCAACAATCTTATCATTATGGTTTAGGCAAATGTCATTCAATGAAATAATTATCTCTTTAAATATTTCACAAATATTTATCACTAATTACTTCAGAAAATTAATCATTAATTTTCATCATCATATTAGAATGACTTATCACAAGGTTCATGATCAAAAGATGTCAATTTCCAACAGTGACCCCCAATCACCAAAATTAACTTATCTCGATCAATTTAAATCCAAAAATTACAAAATCAGTTTCCTAAGATTGCCAATTTGATTTATTAAAGAATACAAGGTGATAATTCACGCATTTCGAGGGGGATCAAAACAGTAATTAACTCATTAATCACGATTAGATCCGCAGTTCCCGCAACAATGAATACATGCATATTCAAAAGGCCATATCTTGAGCAAATGAAGTCCAAATTTCGTAAACTCAGATCCTATGATTTCCTTATTTAATGGGAAACAAAATCCAATTGAAATTTCGTGTTTAAATAATTTAAACAGTGCCGAAAAATTCAATTATACAGAGGTGCGAAAATTTAAATGCAGCAATAATTTCGCAACCCTTTAAAACCCAAGTCGTCCTAGGTCTATGGATCATATCCAAAACCTTATTCGACCTATGGATCTGATACCACTTGAAGGATATTGAGAATCCTTAAGCGCATCACGGAAGCATGTTGATCGCATCGTATGCGATCGGGTCGACTAGTCGCACTAGTCGCTAGATGTAGCGGAATTTAAAAAATTTAAATCAATGATGAAACCACATGATCACGAGAACAATTCTCGCAATCTTTTCATCAAACCACAAAGTATAAGGAATACCTCTTGGAGCATGGTTGTGATCGTGAGATTCCAAACAAGAGATCCTCCTGTCTTAAGTCCGATCCACGAAGAACGTACTTGCGGGCGCGATGATGAGACACGTTCCTACCACAATCCTCGATGAAGATCCAAGCGATGAATCCCCTGATTTTGTCAAACAAAATCCGTCGTCTTCCTCTAGAGCAAGTCGACCCAAAGAAGAAGGAGATCTCTGAGTCGTCGAAGGCGAAGGCGAGTCTCTCCTTCTCAACACAAAGTGGACGACCACTTGATGGAGAAGAGAAAGAGAGAGGGCGAGAATGAGAGAGAGAGAGAGAGAGTAGTAGGCTTCTACAACTCTAAATTATGTACCAAGAAAGGCTAGGCTAGCCTTCCATTTATATTAGTTTAGGGTCCAATGGATCTCAATCCATGGAACACATAGATCCGACGACCATGGTGATCTATGTATTAATCAATGGCCAAGATTGTTGTTGGCTAAAAACCAACACATTAATTTATATTTAAATTAAATATATGTTGCAACATTATCAACACAATTTAATTTAGCATAAATTAATTATCAAGATATAATAATATAATAAAGGGGAGATAACCAATTTCCTCCTAAAATTGAGGGGGCATCACCTTTGACTATGTCATTGGTGATGCCACCTCATTTGGAGGTTATTTATCTCCATTTTATTTTATATTATTATTTCTCAATGTATTATTAAAAATATCCACCAAATTAATTCCAAATTAATTTGTGAATATTTCAATCATGCCATTGACAAATATGTGAATCATATTCACAACGCAAACTAATTTGTAAATTGCATTTCCAATTAATTAATTAATGTGAATCCAATCCACATTAATAATTAACAAATTCTATTTATAAAATCTTCTCTCTTCAATATATGTATATTATAAATCATATTTATAATACACAAATATTATGGATAGTATTATCCACGTTCTCTAATCCTTGATAATTAAATTCCATTTAATTATCTTGGATAATTATTCTCATAATATGAATCTCATTCATATCGTGCTTGATAATTAAATCTCATTTAATCATCAAATCCTTCTTGCTTGGATATGTAGTTCATCAAATGAATTATTCTTGAACCCCTTCAAGAATAATGTGCTTTCTCCGCAGACACTTGGAGATATGGAAATGACGATTGTATTGTTCCACGTATAGCGACTTGGATGTTGAGATCTTATCTCAAATCCAAATCTTACGGACCTCCCATAGATGCTTGATTAAATCAAGACCGCAAATCTAATCTTTTCATTCACCTGAATCTCATTCAGACTAATGTCCAACATTTGGACCAAGATCAGATTGCTTCTCTACTGAGAGGAGTCACTAAAATCCAGACCTGCTTCATCACTCCCTCGGAATGGAATCGTCATGGTTATACAATCGTTTATGATCACGTCAACCTCAGGTATTCCCAATACCTGTACATCCTGCATACTGGAAGACCCATGATCAATCTGAAGATTAAGATCAATTTTACACTATCTTCTTCAGAGTTTAATCACTAAGTTTCTCAATCTTGGTTATTGGGAATTGGTATTGATCATATGCTTTCCCAAAAGCATGTATCATACCTTCAAATTCATGTCATGCTTCCAAAGCACGATGATCATGCATGGAATTTGATCGGTCCCAATACCTCATGAGTGAGCTCATCTCTTCCGATTCATAAGTGAACTTGGATGATCCCTTTGAGAGATCGTATTGCTCATATGCCCTTATATGCTCACCAGCTTACCAGTGTATAGACCTTGGTTATGCCATCAACCTATCGGTCTGCCAAATGAACATACTCAGACATATAGCAATACATATGTCTCCGGTCAGAGGATGCATGCCTATGATGTAACATCATTCAACATAGGACTTGGGTTATCTCGATCTTGTTAAGTCAACCCATTGACCTAACTAATCTGACACCTCCGAATCACTATTCCCATGCAGATGACCTGCATCAAGAGGTCGGTCAGATATCAGCCTATGTGAGAAAGGATTGCCATCTCCTACTCAGGCTGGAGATCATCTCTTCATAATCATTTGATGGTTCTTGATGAGTCCTCTATCTAACTCCTTAGATATTCATCCAAACACCAACCTCTATGACTCATTTAATGAATCAACAGCTGTATGATCATCAAGATGGCCTTGGTACATAACCCTAATTGTACAGAGGGACCTATTATGCAAATTAATTATTCTTCATTTCAGATCAGGGAATGATATGTGCAATAACATTTATTGCATAATGGCTCGTCGTGGGCTCGCATGTCCAACAAGTGGGCCACTAGGTTGGTTCGACATGACGGTGGAGCGGGCAATCAACGGAGGGTTGTTGGATGCAAGGGGTACAAGGAGCGACATGGTTAGGGGGTTGGGGACATGTAAGTTGTGTTATGTTCACATAGAGGTCGGGCTAGGGTTGGAGTTGTGTTATATTTAAACCCCACCCTTGCTTCTTGCAACGACTCCCCTTAGAGAGGGAGCCACAACATGGGTCAATGGTTGCCATGCATATTTCATAAGGAAGCTGTTGCTTCAAGCTACGACTCCTCTCTAAGGCTTCGTTTGGTAGGTGGGGTGACTCCGGTAAGGACGGATCACCCACATGCAACCTTGCATATGGAAAGTGCACTATACTGGACGGCGCGGGGCTTTTGCTGAATTGCGCCCATTAGCCCTGTCTGCTCAGACTCTACCGCATGCATCACATCCTCTCCTCGATTTTGACCCATTTTTTTGAATCTTGCGCCTCGCATTCCCTTCCTCAGCCCGAAAAAGGGGGACATGAAGCTGCTCCATTTCGTCTCCTCATGTCCCCTTTCCTCCTCTTGTCTAGCCCCACCCACACCTACTGCTTGATAATACGATGAGGAATATCATCCTTAGTTGGATGCAGCACACATGCCTTCTCATTCCTAGCACTGGCTTACTCACATACATCCCATCATCCTCAACTTTGCAGCTCGATGATAGAGCAATATGCCTCTTCTCATGAGTCTACAACGCCATCCGTGACCCATCTACCATTGAGAGGTGACGCGCCCGAAAATGCCGCTTTAAGAAGTGGTTTTAATCTTAGCTTCGAGTGTGAAAATAATGAAATGTCGTTCGTTGTAGGCGGCGATCGGAAACAATCAAGAAATAACCACAAATTTTTAATCAATTTTAATCAAGTGGTTTTATGTTTATTTTACTTGGGCAAGTCCCAAGGTCGATCTCAAGGAGGCAAAGAAACAACTTAGAGTTATGTCTATCCAATTTCATGTTCAATTTTCAAGGCGGTCTTTTTTGGAATTTTCAATGCAAATAAGGGATGCAAGATGCGGTTTTGGCCTATTTTAGGGACTAAAATCTAAATTTCAATCAAACGATGTCCGAAAAATACGAAACTTGGCCACTATACTATGTAAATGATGATGAAATGAATGCATTGTAGTTTTTTTAGAATTTTTAGATGCAATATGAATTTTTTATGAATTTTTAAATGCAAACAGAATGATTTTCTAAGATCTATCACTAGATGATTGATCTCAGAAAAATCCTAAACCTTGAAAATGTGGGGTTTAAAACCTATTAAAAATTAAACACTGAAATATACAAAATATTTTTACAGAGCAAATGATGCATGTAAATGAAAATCTTTTTGGGCACAATGTCAAGCAAAATTATCTCTACAATTTATGATTTTTCAGGGATTTTTAGAGCAACGGTTGATCCATGGCAATTTTAAGAGCACAAAGTGGGCAAAATATGCACTTTTCCACAAAATAATTAATAATTAATTAACCAACAATCACACAAATATCCACAATATGTCCGAATGTAGAGAATGAAGTGTAGAACAAAATGCCAATTTTTGATAAATAAAATAATGCAATGTAGAGGTCTAAATGAATGATAAAGATAGGGGTACAGATGCAAACAAAATAAATAACAAAAGTGCTGTGGGGGACCTAAAAGTTATTACCAGAAGTGGAGGGGTGTGATTGCAAATATCACAGAACAGCACGTGCATAGCACGTGCCCTCTGGTCTTGGACTTAAACGCAGATAGGAGGAATAGGGGGTGATCCTTGTAATTTACCCACAGATCACGTGCTGCGCACGTGACCCTGGGCTGACGTCAGCGTTGACGTTTCCCCGAAGCACGTGCCGTGCACGTGCTTGGGGCCTCGGGTTTCACACCCGGCCCGACGATGTGGAGCAGAGGCGGGAGGGTCGACGCTCGGTGGAGGAGCACCGCCTCTTGCGGCGAAGTCTGGCGGAGGTTGTGACTGGGCCGAGCTCGGGTGGTTGCGTAGTCGTGGCGGTTGGTGAAGCTCGAAGACGGAGTTGGAGAAGAAGGTGGCACGGCGGAGGCGGGTCGGCCACGCTGTGGCCGACACACGGCCGAGGCGGAGGAGATGGCGTTGCTTTAATTAGACGAGGGATCGGCGGTGGTTGGCGAGGAGCGAGATGAGCAGGGCGGAGCGGGGATAGCGGAGGTAGCGGGGGCGGCGCACGAGATTGGAGGTGCGGCGGTTGCGAAGTTAGCGGAGGCGGTGGCGGAGGTTTTGGAGGAGGGCGTTGGGAGGAAGACGAGGCACCGCGGCCGTTCGATCGGCCAAGATTGAACGGCCGTCGAGATGCCACGTGGTAAAGGAGGAGAAAGGCTGAGGGGCGCGGGGCACGTGCGAAGCGCGTGCTTGGGATAGCACGTGCGACGCACGTGCGTGGTTTTATTTTTTTATTTTTATTTTTATTTTTTTATTTTTTTTATAAAAAACGGAAATATAAAAGGCCCAAAAACCGCTGACACGTGGCGGCCTCTGAGGCTGCCACGTGTCAGCACCAGAAAAATCAAAAATAAAATCTTTTGTAAAATCGATAAAAAATAGCAAATGACATCGGATCGGAAAAGTTTCTTCATGAAAAATGCTCGTCTCGACGAGATCTACAACTTTCATGAAGATATCAAAGCGGTCAAATGTTAAAACTGAATTTTTGGGGTATCCCATGTACATAGAATACCTTGATTTTTGGATTTTATATTTTTTTGTCATTTTTAAACACGATAAAAATCTGGAAAAATATGGAAAACCCAAATATAAATAAAAGACACTTAATTCTATTTTTTTTGGATTTTTATTGATAAAGAAAATTTATGCATAAAATACAAGGTCAAAAAGCCGCGAAAATATACAATGTACAAAAGAGGCCCAAAACCCAACTTTCACATACAAGCTCCGATTCACTTGAACTTGGTCTTGTTTTGAAGGTAATTGAATGTGCATTACTTCAAAAGTGAGTAGGATCAGATCGGACACTGGATGGGGAAGATATGTAGCTTTTAGTCCGAAAATCCTGAGACTAGGTTTGGGTTTTTGGTCCACTCATCAGGGTTAGTGATTTTTTTGTATTTTTTATTTATTCTTGTTAGTGATGTGCACACAGTGGAGGTGGTTTTGTGTCATGCGGTGTTAACATGGAGGAGTTAAAAATAGGGGAAGTTAGACTATTTACAGGTCATTTTTTTGCTTGGATTTTTGGCTTCTTATTTTATGCAGAAATTAATGCTAAAATGCAATTCTTATGAAAACATGCCTGAATGTTAATTATGCAGAATAGATGCAGATATGCTGTTGATTTTTAGGGAATTGAGCTTAATAAATGATATTTAGAGTGATGAATCTGAGATTCATCATCCCCCTATACTTAAACCATGCTCGTCCCTGAGCATCAAAAGTGAAATGAGATTGGGTTCCACACCAAGACCATGAGCTGAAGGTGAAAATGAAACTAAACTCGACCTTTGGATTATTAGTTTGTCGGAACTTCTGTGAGACTTAGAATTTTAAAATCAACAACCCTCAAGTTCTACACATCATTGTCACAGTTTCGGCTCAGAAGTCATCTTATATCAATCCTCTTCCCAAAGTATACCCTATGAATATTGAATAACCGACTCATGTGTGTGAAGGGTTTTAGCTCTTCCCATTCAAAATGCTGGTCTACCATGCTCCTCTCCTCTCCAGTAACTCGTCCTCGGGGAGTCAGGTATTTCCTTCTAAGGTCTGTCGTGCTGTGTTCACAATCGAATGAGGGAGAAGATAGAAGAAAGAGAAAAGAACTGGAGGGTGGCCAGTGTAGTCACCTCTCCTTGTGAAGATGGCCAGTGTAGCCGAATCTCCACCAAGATCTGCAGGTTTCTTGAAGCTTGGACCTTTATGGTCGGATTTTATTTGGTAGTTGCTTCTTTGTATTTGGAATTTTTGGTGGTTCTGCTTGGATCTTGTTGTGCCCCTACGGATATAGAATCTTTTTGTTCCGTACATTTTTTGGGGTCTTAGAAAAAATTATGTCCAGTCGTCCATCCCTTTTCCGAAGCTTTATTTCAACCCGTACTCCGGTCTTTAGATTTCCACGCTACCAGAAAAGATACTCACACAGTCTTCCAATATCCCGTATGAGTTGAGCTAAGTGCATAGTGTGAGAGTACAAATTAATTCCCTAGTCCAGAGTTGTACCCAGAATGAAGAGACCATGTTAGACACTAAGAGTCAAACGCTGCACATTGTCATGTAGAACTTAAAGAATTAAGTCAAAAGACCTGAAGCTCTTAAAATCCTATTTCTCGGTGAAGTTCCTCTGAAAATTAGGTGGATTAAGGTCAAGTCCAGACCACTCTCGGTTTCGGCTCATAACTCGGTTCGGAACCCAATGACTTTTCACAAATGCAAATGCATGTGATGTTGGATGAAGTGCAAGTGTGTGAAATGCAGACACAAATTTTTTTATGCAAAATAAGAAGCCATTTTTTTTCAAAAATTTTGGGCAAGTCAGTGTTAGTAGAAAACTCTCCTTTTTTTTCTTTTATTTTGTTTTGTTTTTTTGTGTTTTTTTCAAGTTAGTACCCACCCCGTAAATACATATAGACTTACGTGAAAGTACAAGATATGGATAAAATATATACAAAGTATATATACAAATCCCCCTATACTTAGCGAGTGTTGTATCCTCAGAGCACAAAAAGCGTAATGAAGACATAACTCGTGCTAAGCGTTAGAGAGTTTTAAAAAAATTATATACAACGGGTTAAGAAGAAGAGAGGAAAAGAGGTGGTCATGATATGTGAACGAGGAGAGTATATACAGGTGGATGTCGGTTCCCTCTATACTTAGGCTCTGGACAACCTAAGTATGGAAGAAGAGTGGAAATGGAGCGGTCGGGAGAAGGAGTGTGATGAGAGAAATGGTATATACAAATGGCATCGGTCCCCCTATACTTAGGCCTTGGCCTAAGTAGAGGAAGAAGCTGTACAAGGAGACCGATGTGGTCGGGAGGGAGGGTGGGTAGCCGATGATTAAGGCGGTTTTTGGCTGATCTTCTTGTGAGCTTGCGTTGGGAGATCATAATGATGAGATGGAGATGAGGCATATGATTCCCAACTATGATCAGAGTTATCCTCAGAAAAATCATGATGGATAATAGATGAAGTGTTTTGAGTCAGATGAAAGATATCCATCATCAGAGTTATCCTCAGAGGAGTAGTATTTGAAAGTGGACATACTCCAAGTCTGCACGTCTCTTTGTTTCTTTAATTGTTTCCTCAGAATTCGTTCCTTCTTTGGGTCAATCGATTTGTCCTCAGATGATAGCTCAGAAGCACCGGTCTCAGTCAGCTCATACGAAAGAATTCCGGTGTACTTGAAGAGGGCAGGAGCATCAGCTTTGGATGAGTAGTAGTTAGGAACGGGAGTTGTCCAACGAGGATTGAATTTTGGATCCTTACGAAGATATGGCTTTAGGGTTGTCGAACATACTTCACTCATGTAGACCATCTTTTCCGGACCTGATGAGGGATCATCAACTGATTCCTCTTCCGAAAGGTCAAAGGTGACTCTCTTTTTATTTCATCGTGAAGGTGTCGGTTCACTTGAGTATCCAGATGAATAGCCATTGAAATTCTCCTTGATTGGTGCTTGGTCTGTGTGCTTGTTCTTAGTCTCCCGAATGTTTGAGCACTCTCGATTTGGGATGATTTGATCCAGATATTCAGAAAATGTTGCTCCAGGGTGTAACCATGCATATGTCTCAGGATCGTAGTAGAAAGATTTGTCTATTTTGAGATCCGCGGGAATTGAAATACTGGGGAGAGTCTCTGCATGTTCTTTCTCCATTGATTCGATGTTGGCGCATTCCTGTGTCGAGCTGATGTAATCCATGTAGTCAGAGTAGGTTGACCCAAGGTGTGCCCATGCATAAGTCTCCGGATCATATGATTCATATACATGATTTTCCATGGTGAGAGCGGCTGGGAATGGAGCAGGGGGGAGATTCTCTAAACCAATAGTCTCATCAACAACCGCTATCTCAGGTGTGGCTGTGGGGTAGGGCTCTTCTACCGCTTCATGGTTACGACTGTCGGGGACTTCGTGGGTTTCCTCAGAAGATCGTGGTTCCTCAAAGACAGGGTCAGATCTAAGTGATTCCAATGCTGTGAAATTGATTTCCCGAGTCTCACAATCAATACTCGCCTTGGCCAATGCCAAGAATGGCTTTCTGAGAATGATTGGAGATTGGGTGAATTCTCCTTGATGCTCAATATCAATGATCGTGAATTCTACTTTGAGCGGAGCACCTTGGAATTTTATGATGACAGAAATGGTTTCTCTCGGCCGTTTTATCGCTCGATCCGCCAATTGAATAATCTCTCGTATCTTCCGAATCGGTCCGAGTTTGAGTTCGTGAAATACAGAGGTCGGGAGGATATTGATCGGTGCATCATCATCAATCCGAGCATGGGTGAAGACTGTGTCTTTAATTTCACAGTCAAATCTGGATAACCGCTTCACTATGTGGCTCTTGGTTTTTCTCCTCAACACCAAG
The DNA here is from genome assembly GCA_037367405.1 of Ottelia alismoides. Classification (NCBI taxonomy): domain Eukaryota; kingdom Viridiplantae; phylum Streptophyta; class Magnoliopsida; order Alismatales; family Hydrocharitaceae; genus Ottelia; species Ottelia alismoides. The sequence continues at coordinate 793,555 of JAZKJV010000214.1, forward strand.
GAGGAGGCCATTGACAAGATATATCTCTCGATCTTGGTTCTAATCCTGTCTGACTTTTTCATGGTCAATTTATCAATTACAAATCTTTTAAGATCGGGGAAGTGTTCAATGGCCTGTAGAAAGGGAAGTTCAAAAATTAATTTCTTTCCTAGTGCTTCCCGTACATCAGGATCCAAATTCTGTAGATCTTCTTCAGTTTCAATTTTTATGTATTTTTCGAGGTTTTCAATTTTTTGTGATTTTCGAATATTCCGATTTTTTTGGTATTTTCTGGGTGGTGTGGTGTGTTCTTCAGATGAAAAGGGGCTTTTGGTGTTCAGGGTGATAGTCCGCTGCATAGTCATTTCTAAGGGAGTAAGATGTAGAAGTGAAATTCTCAGAATAATCCCTAGGTCCCTGAATATCCTCAAAATTTTCAATCTTAGATCCAATCATTTCCTCATTCATTTTTATATCCGAGCTACCAGAGATTAATCGATCGGCAAGTTCTTGAAATTTATCCTCCATTAAATCAAATTTCTTATTCATCCTCAAAATATTCTCCAAAATCTCTTCGTGGCCAAGTATGGGAGCAGTTGGGGTATGTTTTTGTAATTGAATGTCCTCTTCTATTTTTCTATATGTACTAGAGGAGGGGTCTCTTGAAATATCCGATATACGATCATCATTTTCTGAAACTATCTCCTCAATAATCATGGAAGGCGGTTGCTCATATGGTCTAGGTAAGTGGAGTTGGTCCAAGGGGAGTTGTGATCTTATGTGGTCGGCCCAATCCTCTGTATGAGTGAAGAGGGGGTTGTTATGTTCAATCCAAGATAATGATTTTTCTTTGGTGTTCAAGATTGATGGAAGAGGTGAAGAAGTGTTCAATTCGATCATGTGGTTATCTTCTCCCGTGAATGATGGATTGACATTTACCGAATATGAGGGATGAATTGTATGATCAACGTAAAGAGGATTAAATGAAGAAGTAGAGCCCTCAATCATTTGTTGGTTTGTCTGCTCTGAATACAAAGGGTTATCATTCATGAAACAGGTCGGATTAGCAGAAGGAGATGGATTTATTGGTGGTTGAGGGGGAGGTGTTTTGGGTCTAACCGATACGAATTCATTTTCATAGTATAGCTCTGATGGATTCTCGGATAAACGTTCGGCTATTTTTGAAAGAGCTGAAAGGAATGAGGGGTTGGGTCTGCAAGAGTTATTGGACAAGAATTCTATGGTGAAAATTAAATCAAGAAAGGAGAGAGATGATTGCATGGGATAGTCAAGAGAAATCAAATGTGCGGCTATTGATCTTGAAATCAGTTCACGCACACCAATGCAAACACAATTCAAATCCCGGGTTCACCAACACACGCAATGAAGCCGCAAGAGCTCGGCTATTATCTTTTCGATTTTAGTTGGTGATAAATCAATCTTGGTAAAAATTTAGCGAGCTGAGATTTCGGATTTGGGCTCTAGCCTTAAGTGTCGTCTCTTGCTCACTCAGAAAAATAAAATCATTTAAGGTCGGGGTTACTCTCCCGCAAAAATTCTTTATTTTATGATTATTTTGAAATCGGCTATTATTTAGCAGTCCCAATTTTAATTAGGTGATCACTGAAGAATTTAGATGAGCACAAATACACGCCTACCGTCCAGTCCCAATTTCCTTTAGAATTATGTGATAAAACAAGAGGGAGAAATTTGGAAAAGCCGATGCACGTGGAAAACTATGATGGATGCTCAGTTAGAAGACTTACAGTGAATCCTCGCAATCTTCATGTGGGATGCTATACAGAATTGAAAAATTTATTCTAAATGCGTGCAAGCCGATGAAAAACCGCACCTAAGCAGAAAGTTCTATTAGCGGGAAGAATTGAGTTAAATTTTTGGCTAAGTTGAACGATCTAATGTGCGTCTCAATTAAGTGCAGTGTGGCTTAAGTCCTACGAGCACAAGCAAAAATATAAATGCTCTAGGAGTCGTATGTGCAGGTCTATCCTATTCGCCACTCAAGTCGGGCTCCACCCTCACCAGAGAGTGAAACAGGCCACGACACACCACAAAAAAGTTCAAGGTCTTTTTTTACATGCACGAGAGTCCAAACGAACACCGCTGTAAATGAGCAAGAAAATAAAATTGCAGAAATTGAAAACCTAGACTCTACTCTCTCTCTCACGACTCGACTTGATCTTAAATTAATTGCAGCTTTCTCGGATGTCAAAGAAGATGCGTCTGTTTCTTGAAAACCTCTCCACGTACGCCGGGTACCTCGCAAGGAAAATAAGAGAGATATGTGTAAGAGAGTGACTCAGAAAATAGAACAAGCGAATAAATGCAGAAAAATAAATGCTGGAAATAAAATGGTATTCACAATGAAAAATTCGGGGGTCAGACTACCCGAATGCGAAAAACCGAGTGAAGAATTTTCAAAACACAAAACTAAGTCGTTTGCCTCCCCGGCAACGGCGCCATCTGACGAGCCCGAAAATGCCGCTTTAAGAAGTGGTTTTAATCTTAGCTTCGAGTGTGAAAATAATGAAATGTCGTTCGTTGTAGGCGGCGATCGGAAACAATCAAGAAATAAACACAAATTTTTAATCAATTTTAATCAAGTGGTTTTATGTTTATTTTACTTGGGCAAGTCCCAAGGTCGATCTCAAGGAGGCAAAGGAACAACCTAGAGTTGTGTCTATCCAATTTCGTGTTCGGTTTTCAAGGCGGTCTTTTTTTGGAATTTTCAATGCAAATAAGGGATGCAAGATGCGGTTTTGGCCTATTTTAGGGACTAAAATGTAAATTTCAATCAAACGATGTCCGAAAAATACGAAACTTGGCTACTATGTAAATGATAATGAAATGAATGCACTGTAATTTTTTTAGAATTTTTGGATGCAATATGAATTTTTTTTATGAATTTTCAAATGCAAACAGAATGATTTTCAATATTTAATTATAATAAATATTATACCTACTTATTTTCAAGAAATAAAATTATTTAAGATCTATCACTAGGTGATTGATCTCAGAAAAATCCTAAACCTTGAAAATGTGGGGTTTAAGACCTATTAAAAATTAAACACTGAAACATGCAAAATGATTTTTACAGGGCAAATGATGCATGTAAATGAAAATCTTTTTGGGCACAATGTCAAGCAAAATTATCTCTACAATGTTTGATTTTTCAGGGATTTTTAGAGCAACGGTTGATCCATGGCAATTTTAAGAGCACAAAGTGGGCAAAATATGCACTTTTCCACAAAATAATTAATAACTAATTAACCGACAATCACACAAATATCCACAATATGTCCGAATGTAGAGAATGAAGTGTAGAACAAAATTCCAATTTTTAATAAATAAAATAATGCAATGTAGAGGTCTAAAATGAATGACAAAGACAGGGGTACAGATGCAAACAAAATAAATAACAAAAGTGCTGTGGGGGACCTAAAGTTATTACCAGAAGTGGAGGGGGTGTGATTGCAAATATCACAGAACGGCACGTGCATAGCTCGTGCCCTTTGGTCTTGGACTTAAACGCAAATAGGGGGAATCGGGGGTGATCCTTGCAATTTACCCACAGGTCACGTGCTGGGCACGTGACCCTGGGCTGAAGTCAGCGCTGACGTTCCCCCGAAGCACGTGTCGTGCACGTGCTTGGGGGCCTCGGGTTTCACACCCGGCCCGGCGATGTGGAGCGGAGGCAGGAGGGTCGACGCTCAGTGGAGGAGCACCGCCTCTTGCGGCGAAGTCTGGCGGAGGCGGTGACTGGGCCGAGCTCGGGTGGCTGCGTAGTCGTGGCGGTTGGTGAAGCTCGAAGACGGAGTTGAAGAAGAAGGTGGCGCGACGGAGGCAGGTTGGCCACGCTGTGGTCGACACACGGCCGAGGCGGAGGAGATGGCGTTGCTTTAAATAGACGAGGGATCGGCGGTGGTTGGCGAGGAGCGAGATGAGCGGGGGCGGCGTGCGAGATTGGAGGTGGGACGGTTGCGAAGTTAGCAGAGGCGGCGGTGGAGATTTTGGAGGAGGGCGTTGGGAGGAAGACGAGGCACCGCGGCCGTTCGATCGGCCGAGATCGAACGACCGTCGAGATGCCACGTGGCAAAGGAGGAGAAAGGCTGAGGGGCGCGGGGCACGGGCGGAGCGCGGGGCACGGGCGGAGCGCGTGCCTGGGATGGCACGTGCGACGCACGTGCGTGGTTTTATTTGTTTTATTTGTTTTATTTTATTTTATTTTATTTTTTTTATAAAAACGGAAATATAAAAGGACCAAAAACCGCTGACACGTGGCTGCCTCTGAGGCGGCCACGTGTCAGCACCAAAAAAATCAAAAATAAAATCTTTTGTAAAATCGATAAAAAATAGCAAATGACCTCGGATCGAAAAAGTTTCTTCACGAAAAATGCTCGTCTCGACGAGATCTACAACTTTCATGCAAATATCAAAGCCAAAATCAGTCAAATGTAAAAAGTGAATTTTTGGGGTATCCCATGTACATAGAATACCTTGATTTTTGGATTTTATATTTTTTTGTCATTTTTAAACAAGATAAAAATCCAGAAAAATATGGAAAACCCAAAGATAAATAAAAGACACTTAATTCTATTTTTTGGATTTTTATTGATAAAGAAAATATATGCATAAAATACAAGGTCAAAAAGCCGCGTAAATATACAATGTACAAAAGAGGCCCAAAACCCAACTTTCACATACGAGCTCCGATTCACTTGAACTTGGTCTTGTTTTAAAGGTAATTGAATGTACATTAGTTCAAAAGTGAGTAGGATCAGACCAGACACTGGATGGGGAAGATATGTGGCTTTTAGTCCGAAAATCCTGAGACTAGGGTTTGGGTTTTTGGTCCACTCATCAGGGTTAGTGATTTTTTTCTATTTTTATTATTCTTGTTAGTGATGTGCACACAGTGGAGATGGTTTTGTGTCATGCGGTGTTAGCATGGAGGAGTTAAAAATAGGGGAAATTAGGCTATTTACAGGTCTTTTTTTTGCTTGGATTGTTGGCTTCTTATTTTATGCAGAAATTAATTCTAAAATGCAATTCTTATGAAAACATGCCTGAATGTTAATTATGCAGAATAGATGCAGATATGCTGTTGATTTTTAGGGAATTGAGCTTAATAAATGAGATTTAGAGTGATGAATCCGAGATTCATCAAGAGGCAGAAGGAGGTTGTGCCAGATCCATGAGGACATTTCACCCTATAAATTATGTGCCACAGTCCTGTGAGCATTCTATGCTCTGGTAATCATAGGTATTCCTGTTGGAGAGGAGGAACAATTGCAGATTGTGAGGAGCCTGAGTCACATACTGGGAAGATACGTCTTCTCATCTCTCATTTGCTTCTCTGGTCGGGGTTTTGTTGGGCGAATGTAGCGAGATGTTTCTGCTTGTTGCAAACCCTAGTTGGGTTTAGATTTGTATCCCCACCACTTCTATTTGTGGCCAGATTTATTTCAACCCCTAGATAGATTTGTATCCCCAACATTGTTTGGTATCTTCGTATGTTTATGGATTTGCAAAGCTGCCCAATTTCAATGTTTGCCAAAGATGACCATTGTTTGATGCCATTTCTCTCCGATTGATCCATCGATGAGGTCAAAACAATCTATCTCAAATGTTTATTACAATCATTAGGGTTTTCTTTCAAGTGATTATTATCTGCATACTTGAGTTGAGCAAGTCAATGCGCTATCTTGTGTCTGCCATTTGTTATGGAATTAATTTTGCTAACCTTGTAGAGATCATAAAAGTGACTTTAGCCGAAGCAGACCTACTATGTCTTGACTGGCCTCTATTGGCAGTGTGCACACAATGGATGAACAAGGAATTCTTGATTTACTGAGGCATGGAGCGGGGCATAGGCCTGCTCTGTTGTCGAAGTTTTTTGAAATCTTCTATAATCTCATCTAATATATCTGCGTGAGATTGGTTTTAGTTGTGATGTCTTTATCCACTGATTTGGATTTGATGATGGGAGGAACTTCAAACTGCAAGTACTAAACGTATATCAGAAGCTTTTTCATGCACTTAACTCAACAATTGTGTTTCTATTTTTGCTCTTAAGATCACCTTTTTTCTTCATAAATCTCTGTATGATAATGTTGATGTATTTTAATACCTCTCATTCAATCAAAGATGCCACTTTGGACAAATAATTGATGTGAATATAATAGATGCAAATAATTGTTGCATACACCAAGCTAATGGAAGGATATTGTAGACAAGTTCTTGCACACAAGTTATGGTAGAACAATATGCGAACTATGGGGTAGTAGTAGATGCTTGATAATTTCTCCACGTTAGGTTGTTTAGGGTTGGTTATTGTAATGTCTTAGTTGTCAAATTCATGATAGACTCCATTTGTTACTTATGTTTCATATTAGTTATATCTTGCATAGATGCACAACAATTTGTTTGATGCCAGTCATTGTTACATATTACATTCTCTGAATATCTTGTCTGCAAACTTAAGCGCGATGTCAACAAGATGACCTACTGGTGAAAGAGTTGTCGCCTAAGCATCTGAGTGATCAGACAAAGGTGTGGCTGAAAATGCACACTGGAATCCAGGGTTGGACATGATTTTGTTGATGCCATGTTAGAGCATAAGTCATCATGGGTTGGAAGCACATTCATAGTCCCCGGATGGAAGATGATTGTGATTAGGTTCAACCACATCAGTTGTCTTCACTATAGCAAGGCACAACTGTTGTATAGGTGGAAAAACTTGAAGAAGGCTTATGCGGCTTACCTTTTACAATCGCAACAAGTCTGGCTGGGGTTGGGATGTCATCTACAACAGGTTGATTCCTCCACCAGACTCTGCTTGGTTTGAGGTATCATCTCTATCATGAAGCTTGCTTGTTCTTTGTCAACTTCATTCCTCTTATGATTCTATCAGTATTAGCTTGCGTATAAATATCATAAATATCGCAACAAGCCCTTCCTGCACTTCGATGACATTCAAAGGTTTCTCAATAAGGACATTACCACAGGAGTGCATGCCACCTCCTCTCGACCATGTAGGGACAACCAAGTAATGGGAGCATCTACCTCACGCCCCTTCAATCCAGAGAGAGCTAAATTTTAACGAGAACCTTGACGAATGTATGCCAGAACTCGAGGACAAGGTGCATGACAACGATGTGATGACCCCAACTCTCTCCTCTCGGAAGAGAAGTACATGTGGTGAACAACCCAATAGTAAGAAATCAAAGAGTGGAGGGTCGAGGTCTCAAGCCATCTAGGAGATACTAGAAAATTTTTTAACTTCCTTGTCCAAAAAAATAACTGAGAGCACACATGGTCCTGATGAGGTAGCCCATGCAACATGCAAGGAAATAAGAACCATGCGTCCATACCTTGACATAGAACAATTTGAGAAGATTGCAGATAAGTGGCTACAACAAATGATATGAATGTTTACATGCTTTCTCCATGGTGATCCATTAAAGTTGAATGCATGGATAGAAAGGACCATTTCGCATTGAGGACTCCCAAGCCATTTCCTTTCCATCTAGAAAATCGTTTTTATTAACGAACATGAACTATTGTCTGAACTCCTAGAACTATTCCGTGGTTGCTATTTGAGCTTTTTAATGCAAGATGTGGGTATGATGTTGTATAACCTTAACATCTTTACTTGCAGGGCTTGGATAGACAGAATTGCGCATTTATGTAAACAATCTTTCGTGCAGGGTGTGCATCGATAGGCTTAAGATGCAATGTGCTTATTTATATTGATGTGTCATGCATGATTCTGGTTAACACTCTTGTGCTTCAATTTCATTGATGCATTATGCAAGTTGTGCTGGTATTGAATTCCTTTTATTAGATGTCAGGTCTTGATTTAGCTTAAGCCCTTTGCTAGGGATGTCACTACGGAATTACAATCTTTTTGCGGATGTTGGGGATGCAATCCTAGCAACATGCACTAGAGTAGTAGGAACTGTAGCGATAGAGGAGTGGAAAGCGAAAGGCAGACAAATCCCTCGTCCATCGCATACAAGGCCTCTAATCGAACAACAATGGGTAAAAGAGATGCTAATTGGACACGGTGATTGCACTTTTTCAAACTTTCTGAATGAAACCAAGCATGATGAGAAGGTCTGTTCGTGTCCTAGCACCGCCCGTGACTCCGGAGATAATCACATCGGACCCTCGATACTACCCTTACTTCAAAGTAATTTATCTGACATACAGTACTATCCTATTTAGGGACCTTCTTCTTATCTCAAATTCCATCAATACCTCATGGAGTTATAGGATCTATTGATGGGACATACATTCTAGCTCAAGTGGATCCTGAGGAACAAGGAGCATATCGGTGCAGAAAGTTATTCATGGCCCAGAATGATGGCCTTTGTTGACTTCAACGTATGTTTTACCTACATGGTTATCGGTTAGGAGGGTTCTTGTGTAGATATGACCGTACTTCGTGATGCAGTGGAGAGTGGTTCCTTTGTCATCGCAGAGGGTTGCAACTATTCTGTGTACTGTACACCAATACAAACACATTCCGAGCTCCATATAGAGGTTCCCTTTATCATCTTCCTTCCTGGAGGGCTCGTCGAAGTTTCTAAGAAAATCATAAGGACCTATTTAATCATCTCCATGCGTGTTTGCATAATGTAGTGGAGCGTGCATTCAGGGTATGGAATAAAAAGATTCCACTGCCTACGTGATATGCTAGTGTATCCGTTCAACATAGAAAAGGATGTCGTTAGGGCCACGCGCATAATTCACAACTTCATACGGCTCAATGGTGGAGATTCAGTATCCAATGATGACGAGGAAGAGATCTCACCAGAGGAGACGAACGAAGAGCAATATCGGGTTGTGGGCATCCTACGTGATGATATTAGAAGTTGACATGTGTTGCGAGATAGAATTGCTAATTCTATTCGGAATAATAGACGAAGGAGGCAATCATAGTCCATTGTTTTGGCTTGGGTTCTTTGTTGTACCTGAATGCCATACTAGTGTATTTGAGTTCTAGTGCAGTCTTTTGAAACTCTACCTTTCAATAATTGGATATACGCATGCTTCTTATCACATGTAAATGTATAATTTTGTAATTATTTTATTTTCCAAAAACAGGAGGAACAGAATGGACTCAACAACAGAGAGGTGCAGTTGTGGATATCCATTGATTTTCAGTTATGAAGAGGGTTCAGAACATCCTGTTAGACGCCTCTTCTACGTATGCTCCATTAGTCGATGCGACAGTCGGATGCCATATACGCGTGCATCTAGAACATTGGAAATTTTGACAGATGAATTTTTCTTCATTGTGTAGCGTTTGTGGGAACATGAAACAGGGAACTACGTCGGAAGCTTGAATGTAGCTTGAAAGAAGTACAGTAGAAGGACATCGAACTGGGTTTCCTTTACTCTGAGATAGAGGATGAAGTTGGGCATAGATTTTCGCTGAAGGAAATGATCGGGTCACTTCGATTACAACTGTGAGATGCATGAATTGCGATAGTGGATGACCACATGGTTGAAAACACGTGTTTTGAGTGACGTTTTTGTGTTTGGGTCATTGTAATATGTGGAAGCATTTCAACCTCCTTTGTACACATATCCTATGAATTCTAAACACCTTTTTAAGGTCTCCACTTCATTTTTGAGGGCAGTACATGCGCAAAGAAGTGTTGTTGTCACCTCTTGAAACAACAGACAACATGCTATCTCAAAGATACAATGATATACTGTGTACATTATTACAGTATTCCTATTGCAATAAATATGCATAATACTTCAATTTTAGATATTCTAGGATATCCTTTTGAACAAAAAAAGACATCCATTTAAAAATTATTTCCAAACTATTATAACTCAATCATAACCACACTCACTCCATCCATCTTTACATCAGATCGTGTCAAATCCAACTCCAACCCAATCCTCTTCCTATCCAAACACCCAGGGCATGTTGGTTACTGAGTTGGACTGGGTTGGGGTATCATCCGTGAATAGGAGCTATTTGACGAGTGAGAGGGCTGGAATGATAATTGTGATGTGATGTGGCATTGATTATGTGTTATATTAACTTTTTAAGTGATTATAATATGCATTTTATGTTAATAAGTTTATTTGAACATGGTTAAAAAATATTATACCAAAGAAAATTGTAGAATCAATACAAACAATTCCCAATCCAAGAAAGCAGGGTTGAAGATAAGGGTATGCCAAGATACACAGGTATACCCTGACAACCAAACCAACCCCTACTAGTACAATATGATTATCCATTCTACCAACCTAGTAGATGAGAATTAACTCCAATCCGATCTACACCACCTACCAAACGAGCCCTAAAGAAAGCACTGCAACACTATTTTACTGCAATAAACGACAAAAAGTTTACACCGAGAATAATTTCCCCAAATACTACTCGGACAAATTTTCCTCAAAATCGTATCTACATAGTCGATCGTTTAACTTCTCGTCTTCTCCCTTTATCAATTCCATACTCACAGCACATTGCACACACAAAACACGCACTCAAGTACCATAACCCCTCAACAAAAACCCCCACTTCTGCCTCTCCTTCCTTATCTCCTTCGCCCTCCACAAACACACAGATAGAGAGAAAGAGAGATGGCGTCTGCTCCGGCCGTGAAGGGGGCGGCGCCGAGGCTCCGCACACACACCGCCTCCTGTCTCACCTCTCCCACGCCCCTTCGCCTCAAAGTCGCCATCTTGTCGCTGCCCACGTGCTCGTCTCTTCCCACCGTCGCCGTCTCCCTCAGAAGCTTGTACCTTTGGTCCCCTCGTGGCGCGCACCTCCGACTGGGCGCAGCAGGAGGAGGAGAGCGAGACTGACGTCGGTGGTCGGAGGGGGCACTCACGGATTGGGAGGTGGATGAAAGCCGCGATCTTGAGGCCGAAGGTGGGAAACGGGGAGGTGGAGGTGGAAGGGGGAGGAGACGATGAGTATCCTGAGCCGCCGGAGGATGCTAAGATTTTCGTGGGGAATCTGCCGTATGATATGGACAGCGAGAGGCCTCGCCAGGCTGTTCGAACAGGCTGGAATGTGGAGGTTGCGGGAGGTGTTGTGTTTTTCCTTTTTCTGCAATATCGAATTGAAATCTTTACGTTTTTTGTTTGTGTGGCATTTCTTGGACTGTGGTCGTTGGCACTTGGCGAATCCTTCTGTGGTTTTATGGTCTTATGTGATAGTATCGAGAGGGAGAGTATGCCGGTATTATAGTCTCAGATACCCCGATTTCGTTTTGATGGAGGTATTGGGAGGAAATCTAATGGATGGACGCGAATTAATTCTGAGACTGTTGTTTGGAGGCAACGAAAATGCGATGTTTTAATGTAGTCAAAGGAAGGAGAGGCATAAATGCTATCAGATACGGATGCGATGAGAGATGAAAGGTTCCCGAGTTAGGAAGGACCTTTAGAGAACGTTTTTTTACCAAGTTACACCAATGAGGGTACAACTAGGGGAGATCAAATCTCCAGTTCACTATGCATTGGGAAGTATTTGGAACCCATACATGCTCAGGGAGCAATCATGATTTGTGCTACCAGAGATTAGGATTGTCTTAGAGGGGGTTCTGCCACACACAAATATGGGCACGCACAAGCCACACGACTATACTTGTGGTGTATCTGTTCACATACACACACATACACACACATACATATGCATGGATGTCTGTGTGTTTGGGGTGTATATGCATATACATATATGTTTTTTTATATACATTAGATGGTATATGCGTATTTATATAAAGCTTTGTTCATGGTGAAGAAAATAACTAAGTTTAATGTGTCATAGACCTCCATCTTTATATTTATCATTGAGGTTCAATTGTGTACATTAATTATGAACTTTGAATCATGCATCATGTAAGGAGTGATGGGATTCTCCTGTTGGTTAATGTTTTCCATATGAAGGGTACCTATGAGTGGGACACGTGAGAGTCACAGATAGTCACGGATTCAATGTCAGTGGAGATATGGGTATCAGTGGTGCATGGTCGCATGGTGTGAGGATGACATTGTAGATGCACAAGCTTCGGATGCATCAAGTTTGTTGACAGTGTTGACGACCACTAAAAATTGTTCATGCAACCTTTGATTTTCTTTTCTTTTGCCATTATAAACCCACTTAAAGGATCATGATTGTCGAGTTACTTGCAACTCTATTAAAATAAATGGCAAAGCCTTCTCCCACTTTAAGTAGGTCCGACTACACAGATTCTTGCTCAAATCCACATTGAAAGATCCGATTATTTTTTACGCTGGTTGTCAGCTACCTAACGCAACCTCCATGAGGGGGATTTGAACCTTGGTCTATTGGGTGGTAGGCACACTGTAACTACTTGCAACTCTATTACAATAAAAAATTTCAAGCTCACACTAAACAAATGTAGACGTACTTTTATGTATTTTTCCACGTAACATTCACTTGTAATCCGTTGGATTTTTAATTCTTGAGAACAATTTGAAAGCCATGCGTGATACCACTTGATGCAAATTGGATGTAGGGAACAAGAGAAAGGAGAAAACATGTTTGTAACACGACATATTGGTGGAGAAGTACTGAGATGTGTAGATGAGAGGAAGAAGAAAGGAGAGGCATGGAGAAAACTCCAATTTTATACTTAAAAGAAAACCCTCCATTTTATGTATAACACATATCTATACCATTCAATCGACACATGATGCTCTTTATATAACTAAATACTAACAAACTATAATGACTCAAAAAACATTCAACTTTATTAACTAATATAATTTTTGAGATCTCTAATGATTCATTTTTTTAAAATATATTTTTAAATGAAATATCAAATCAAAATTCCTGATTTTGTGCAGCTTCTATGGTGTAGTGTCAGGCCTTGCGTTCATGATTTCAAGCATGCCAGCAATTATTGTATATCACCAACATAATTAGCCACTTAAGAGTTAGAGGGATAAATATGTGAATCCATTGAATAGATAGCTTGGATAATGTATTTTCATGGTATGACTATGGATGAGATTAGAGTCCCAGTTAACATATCACATTTTATGTGCAGTGGAAAGTTTATGTGGATAAATCTTGTTCATGTTTGAAGATCCCATATTAAAAGAATTATCTCAAGATATTCCGATAGTTTTTTTTTGAAAGGATGCCTACCTGGGGTGGCTAATCATGCAAGATTAATTTGGTTAAAAAGATACAATCATGGAGGATATTACCCATCAACACCTGCCATGCATACAAGGTTTTTGCACTATGATTTTTTCCCGTATATCTTCCATGTTTGAATTGCACTTTATTCCTTTGCTTCCAAATTTCCCATGAATGTGCATTGTGGCTGACCTCTGTTGTATGCATGCTTCCCTCTAATCCTTTGTGGTTGAAACTCCTCCAGAATCTACCACCACCTCTCGTATCCTCCCACACAATCCATCAACTCACCATTGGACACAGGAAGAACATGTGGACCCCTTACCCCTCAACTATCATATAATTTGTTACTTCAGAAATCACATATGATGTCTTGTCTTTCTTTGAATGCCTAGATGGTTCACGTGATGTTTCAGGGACTACCTTGTCCTTGAAAGTATAGTGCTTAACGGATAATTGTGTGCAAGTATTTGTTCAATCTTTCTTCCTCTTTTGTTTGGGGAAAGTATAACTCCCTAACTAGGACTCATCCAAGGATGTCTAAAGAAGGGAATACCCTTCAATACAAAAAGAAGGGAATACCAAATAGATAATAAGTAGCCAAATTCAAAATTGTGCCTGGTTTGGTTTAGTTCTTTTGGATTTGACTAAATTGATGGGATCTCTCTGTGGGTATTTTAACTTATTCTTGTAGCTAATAAATAATGAATTTGATGTTTGTCTTGATAAGATGGGAGAAAACTTTTTAAGATGGTTTGACCACTTGCAAAGGAGGTCGTCTAATGCGTCAATTAGAAAATGCGAGATTTGGGATGTTGAGCCGGCTAATAGAGGGTGATGAATGCCCAAGAAGTGTTGGAATGAGACTATTCGTTGGGATCTTAGTTATTTGGACCTAAGCTTGACTAGAATGACCCAGGATAGATCTGAATGGAGGCAAAGAATCCATGTAGCCGATCCTTCTTACAACAACAACAACAAAGCCTTTTCCCACAATTAAGTAGGGTCGACTACATGGATTCTTCGCCTCCATTCTGGGCTTATATCCACAAAACTAAGATCCCTTCGTATAGTCTCTTTCTAACACTTCGTGGGCTGTCCTCACCCTCTTAGCCGGCTCAACATCCCTACATTCGCATCTCCTAATTGGTGCATCAGCTGATCTTCTTTGCAAATGACCAAACCATCTTAAGCGGTTTTCTTGCATCTTATCCTCGATCGGAGCTACACCAACTTTCTTTCTGATTGCATCATTTCGAATCCGATCTTTACGTGTGTGCCACACATCCACCTTAGCATTTTCATTTCTGCTACATCCATTCTCTACACATGTCTATGGTTTACAGGCCAACATTCAAATCCATAGAGCATAGCAGGTCTCACAGCTGCTTTGTAAAACGTTCCTTTAATTTTTAAAGGAATTTTCTTATCATTAATGTGGAAAAAAACTTTGTTGTTGTCTTGAGTATTCATATCTAATAACATCATGTCATTATCAGCTAAACATGATGAATGGGCTACACAAGAATATCCACCCTTTGGATTTTGGATCACATGGTTAAGTGTATAAAAAACCAGGTGTTTATGATTTTGGTAGAGGAAGAAGGTTTCATTCTCATGTCACATAATATATTTCATTTCTAGGCTATGCAACTATATTATGTATAACCAGGAATATTATTTAATTGCGTGAAACATAAGTTTGTTTCATTTATGTGGATGAATCTAGGTAATCTACAACAGGGAATCAGATCAAAGTCGTGGTTTTGGATTTGTAACAATGAGCACTGTTGAGGAAGCTGAGAAAGCTGTTGCAACATTCCACCGATATGTGAGTTTCTTTTATTACTGACATTATTTGATCTAGAAGCTTTTATGGATGTCATACTCACTGACAATATAACGAACTGAACTCTTCTCTTGTATATGCTGAATTGCTGCAAAAGGAATTTAACGAGGCATCAACCTTTCGTTTCACAACAACAACAAAACCTTTTCCCACATTAAGTAGGGTCGGCTATTAACCTTCCGTTTATTCAGGAAAAACCAACATTGCATGGTAGTGTCTCATGCATGACCATAAGTTCTTATGGAGAAAGAAACGATCTCTAATGACTTGTTGGGTTCGATACCAATGGACACTAATGTCACCCATATAAATGATTAAGCCGATGTTGTCAAAAAGTAGCCGCCATTTGTTATAACTATCTCATCCGTGAGTTTTCCATTTATATTATGCTTGGAGTGTTGCAACACATTTACTTAACTTAACCTTACGACTGATACAACTTTTACTCATAATAATGGCAAGTAGTTTTCAAATGCATTTCCAAAAGTAACAGCGGCAGCTTCATACACTTGGGCATGCATTTTTTAACCCTCTGTAAGACTGGTTCCATTTTTTTATTAGACGTTTCTACTACCAGAGGAATTCCGGCATTTTATTTGTAGTACATCTGAGCCTCTATCGAGAAAAGTCCATCTTGACGAGTTGTTTGTCATAATTACTATCAATAAAATCGGTCAAAATGCTAAAGTACAAGTTATTGAGTACCTTTCCCTAATAAATTCTACATGTAATTTGTTAAAATGTCAATTTTAACACAAAGAATTGCCATTGTACACACGTAATATTGCCATTGCGCACACGTAGAATTATCGGCTCATATGTAGTTTATTATTCCTCACAGCATATGTGCAAGTACAAGTCATTTCACATGGAAGCATTTCGGCTGTCTTGACATTCATGTTGTATTCTATATATATGTACTGGACTTTTTGGGCATTTGCATTTTTTTTTGGGATTTTTACTTGGTCTGAAACATGAAGGAATTAGTAGAATTAAATTTACATTTTTTTAGAAATTAAATCATAGGTAAATTACTTAGATCATTGATCAATCGGAAATTAAAACACAATACAAATTCAAGTGCAAGGGTATAAAGTAATTAATCTAATTTTAGGGCTTAAACTTTGAAAAATCGATACTTGAGTATTGGTTGGAGAGTACGGTGAGCAGTGGTGGAGGTATTAGTGGGCATGGATCAGCAGGTACTTTGTCTTGTCAAGGTTTTGGAAGAGCTAGAGACAATGGAGGGCCGGTGGCTGTATTAGTGGGCATGGATGGATGTGAGCTTCTGTGTCAATAAGGCATGGGGGGTGGGGAATGGCAATGTTTCAAGGGATGGTACTTTGGCCAGAGATTGTCCGCCGATTTGGAGAGCCAAAGTTCCTCTCAGGATGATTTGTGTGGTTACGGTGGAGGGGAAGAGTGATTATGGGGGGATACAATGCATGGATTTTCTTGGGAGCGGACGAAAGCTGCCTTCTTTTTGCAGAGGATATCGATCATTTGTTCCTTCCATGCGAGTTAACGTAGGAGGTTTGAAGAAGCATCGTTATTGGTGGGCTGGATACATCATGTATAAAGTAGTTATGGACCTACTTGGGGGGACACTGTACCGTTCCAGGGCTAAAAAGGGTTAAGTTGTATGCCTTGTAGGCTATGTGGCTTAGCACCAACGTTCTTGTTTTCCAAGGATTGTGCTTCTATGTTGAAAAGTTTAGAAAAAAGTTTTATGTTGAAGTTGTTTGCGCACATGTAAATTTCTCATATAAATCATGGACCTCGTAGTTGTAACGCTGCAGTTATTAATGAATTTTATGGGTAAGCATTAATATCGGGTGATCATTCTTCACTTTTAAAAAAGAGAGGGAGATAATGCAAATTAACAAGAACTAATTGAATGAAATAAATACCCCAATTAAATAATACCTAAGCTCGAAAATGCAATATGTGATATTTTTTGACCATGGGGTTTAATGTGATTAATCAAGTAAGCAGAGTATGCATGGGCATGCACAGATTATGGGAGGTTTATACTTTGTAGTAATTTTATCTAAAAGTAAAATAATAAGTTTGATGTTAGAGATAACATTCCAATCATGATTTATTCACTATGGGTTGGAAGGCCATGACACCCTAAACACGATTTATTCCATGTGGAATTTGAGATTGATTGATAATATTAATACAACCTAAACATGATTTATTCCATGTGGAATTTGAGATTGATTGATAATATTAGTACAACCTAAACATGATTTATTCCATGTGGAATTTGAGATTGATTGATAATGCTAATACTTCGAAGCTGCTCCTTCTGGGTCAAGGACTTGGGAGTCTGCTAAAAGAGACAAGTAAATGTTGTTACGGCAGTTCAAGGACTTGCTGAGATTTTCAAGTACCTTTTTTAGATTTTGAAGATGGTGTATATGTAGAAAAATAGAATGCGGAAGCGGAATCGGAAATAAAGATAGAACAATAAGAACAAAGATTTTAACGTGGAACCCTACTCCAGAAGGAGCGGGTGAAACCACGGGAGAAGCCCCTAAATTGGGCGTTTCTTCTATTGAAGTTCTCAATGAGTACAGGGGGTGTGGGGCTCCTTATATAGCCCCACGAACAGACCCAATAGTGACCCCTCCCCCATGTGGTACTAAACACATGGGTGGGCTCTTTTCTTTTCCAACACTCCCCCTCAAGCATGGAAGGACATATCAATATCGATATCGTTTCGATATTGTGTCGATATCGATATATCGGCGATATATCGCTGATATATCGCCGATATATCGCTATATCTAGGAATCTTTCTGAAGAAAATGACTGAAATCGGATATATCGATATATCGATTTCGATATCGGTCCCATGTCGATATGGATATATCGGCGATATATCGCCGATATATCGGGATACTGCCTTCCATGCCCTCAAGTTGGTAGCTGGGACAGCTGCAACTTGCAATAATAAAGAAAAATATACATCATTACATCTTCACTTGAAATCACCACAATAAACGTATATTTCCGCAACTGGTAGACAAACCCGCTTGCTGATGGGTATATCAGGTCACCGGAACGTATCTCTGTCGTGCCTGGAAGGTCACCGGACTGTCTCTGTCGTGCCTGCATGGTCACCGGATCTCTATCTCAGTCGTGCCTGCGGGTCACCGGACTTTGTCTCCGTCGTGCCTTGAAGAAAATAAATCCAGTGCGGAGTTGATGTCGAGGATAGAGACACCACGGCGAAGATTGATGCACAGTGAAGATGGCTTGATATTCTGTGAAATCCGGAGTGTTTGGTCTGTCAGTCAATAATGTAGGATGCATATGGCTTTTACTCCCCCTTTCTCCCAAACTTGTGAGAATAATGAAAATAATAGACAAGACGACAAGTTGGGAGAAGCAAACATGAATCACATTTTTTTATGCGTACGACTCAAGGTTCAGGAAAGCGGTATGCGTATGCGTTCGGACTGGTCACCGAATACTGATTAAGCGGTATGCGGGGGCATATGCGGGGTATATGTGGTTCTAAGCGGTTTTCTAATTTTTAATTTAAAAATAAAAAAATATCTATGAATTACATTACCACTGAAGTTATGTATCTAAGTGGAGTTAAAGAAGATCTAAGAAAAACAGTTCATGTTAGATGGGTGCGCATATATACTTTTAATTGCCTCATATTTAATCACAAAAAAACACTTACCGTAAAAACTTCACATTATATGATTTGTAATAACAAAACTTCAATACACATACATGCACGCACTACATGAGCAAAACTTCAATCGGTATATATAAAAAATATTCGACGATACAATGCATATACTTGTGAAAATAATACATGAGAAAAACATAAAACATTGCATATACATAATGGTATAATGCATTGTAATTGTATAGAAATGCATATCATATTCTAACAATAGAATGAAGAGGCAAAGTTATAGAATTAAGGACCTGAATGAGAAGATTGAAAAGTTGGAGTTGCTGGAGCTGTATGCGGGGCATATGCGGGATATGCGGGGCATATGCGGGCCGCATATACGGGGAGGGCGCATAATGCACTGATTCAAGTAATCGGTGCGGTATGCACGCCGCATGGGCATATGCGGCCGCATATGCGGCCCATGCGGCCGATTTAGTGAACACTGGTACGACTTTTCCTTATACGCGACTTTTTTTTCGATTTTTATGCGTACGGCTTTTTCTTGTACGCGCCTCTTTTTCTCTCTCTTTTTTTTCGGCTTTTACTTCGCATAATCCTTTTTTCTCTCTTTTTTTCTTTTTTTTTCTCTCAATTTTTTTTTGAAAAACTGCATACGGCCCTTTTTTTTTCTACACCACACACTCTCTCTCCTTTTTTTGTTGAAACCACACACGGGCCAAAAAGCTCAAAAAAAGACATTTTTTTTAAATAAAGCAATGCCATTGGGCCCTCCCATTTTGAGAGCCCTAAAAAAACGCACTCCTCCCTTTTTTTCTGCGCCGCCAAAGGGGAGGGAGCACAACCTGCTCGTTGCCTTGCAGGATGATGCCGCCCTCGATGGGGCGCCTGTAGATCTTACGGGCGCAATATGGCTCGCCGCCACCCTGGAGAATGGAAGCGACGCCGATTACGCCTGGGGCTCGCCTCGCGTAGTGGGGGCTGCGTGAGTTGCAGCACGCGGGTGGGGCTGTCCCGCCTTCTAGGGCCTGGTGGGTTCGCCTGTGCTGGAACGCGTGCTCATCTGGGTTGCGTTGTGCACCTTGAAGGAGCGGCAGTTGAACAATGGCCTGGACGTTGTTCTTGCGCTGCGGTCGTTCTTGCTCTTTGTGCCGCGCATCTGCCTGGAGCGCAATCAGAATGGGTGCCGCCCTTGTTCGTGAGAGATGGAGTAAGGTGCTTCTGGATCCGGAGCGTTGATCTGGAACTTGAGCATCGATCTGGAGGTTTCTGCCCAGAGATCTGTGGCATCACAAGGATGGGTTGCGGCAGGGGCGCGCAGCCGCTAGAAGGGCTCATTGGCTAGCATAATGTCAAGACCATCTGGAACTTGAAAGAGCAATGGGAGATCTGTGCGCGGCCATCTTTGTTATGGGAAACAAAATCCCTCAGAACAAAATATGAATATGAACATGAACTCGAATCATACGGAACTGAATCTTCGAAACATCAATCTTCAAGAACTCCAAAATCGAATCTCGGAAACAAAGAACATAACAATAATCCGCGAGAATCGAACCCTCTCTGATACCATGTAGAAAAATAGAATGCGGAAGCGGAATCGGAAATAAAGATAGAACAATAAGAACAAAGATTTTAACGTGGAACCCTACTCCAGAAGGAGCGGGATGAAACCACAGGAGAAGCCCCTAAATTGGGCGTTTCTTCTATTGAAGTTCTCAATGAGTACAGGGGGTGTGGGGCTCCTTATATAGCCCCACGGACAGACCCAATAGTGACCGCTCCCCCATGTGGTACTAAACACATGGGTGGGCTCTTTTCTTTTCCAACAGTATATGATCCAGTTTGAACCAGCTTGGGTAGTTGAGATATGTGGATTATACAAGGAAGATTGTTGTTGTGATTTCAGTGTTATTCGATGGTGATTCATTTTTGGAACTGCTTCATGAGGATTATATAATTTTTAATCTGATTGGTGCATTGATTGCCATTCCGTAAACGGATTTATTTTGAGTATAGAAAATTGACTTACTAAGATAATTAGAATATAATTTTGTATATGTAGACGTTTATGTTATAGTTTGATGTACCGTTGAGTATTTCTTATTTATCTTATGTACAACTATGTAATTTACCCAAGGGTTTTCTCTCTATATAAGAGACCCTAGGGCTCCATGGAATAATATAACAAAGTATTCTCGGCTCTCACATGGTATCAGAGCCAAAACCCTAGTCTAGCGTTTTCTCCACCCGCCGCCCCCCATCCCCCGCCGCTGCCGGCACCTCTCGTCGGGCCTCTCCAGCCGCCAGGCCCCTCCAGCTGTCAAGCCCCTCCCTCCCGTAGCCTCTCTTCCGCCAGAGGCTTCCCTAGCCTCCTCCTGTCGCCGCCGACCACATCAACCGCTCTTTGCGGCACCTCTTTCTCGGTCGGCCTCGATTCGACAATGGGTTATGCACTTGAATCCGCAAAGGTCTTTGTAGACGCCAGTTCTTTGGTCTATCATCCCTAGTTTTCTTCTCCGGCATTATGTCAGAACAAAAAGTGGACATGCCCGCCATAGGTGCCTTTAAAGGTTCGGCACCGATCGTCAAAATGGACGGGACGAACTACGAACTGTGGGCTATGCAGTTCCTCAGTCTTATGAAGTCATGTGGTAAGAAGAATATTCTTACCGAAGATGAACCACCGGAGAAGACGGGGATTTATGCCTCATGGGAGGTCGATGACGCCTATGTGAAGGTATGGCTTTCAGGGACGCTCACAATGGAGATCGCCAACAACGTCCTTCATCAACCCACCGCCAAGGCGATGTGGGATATTGGCCACAACTTACTCTCAAGTCCGGAATGAGACGAAGATGCTGCAGTTGCAGCATGATATTTTTACCACGAAGCAAAATGGCAGGCCCCTTCATTCTCTCTACACGTCCCTACGTGGGATGTTCGAGAAGTTATACTGCTCCATTCCGCTCACAGCTACCCCCGAACAACAGAAGACGTTTCGCAATGCCACTATGGTAGGAGTTCTACTTCCTGCCCTTGATCCAGAATACGAAGCCGCTCGGTCCCAGATCCTCGCCAATGCAACTATTCCTCCTATGGAGGAAGTCTACAGAAGGCTCAGTCGGATCTCTGTTCCCTCTAGTGCCGCAACTCCATCTCCATCGGCAATGGCAGTCTCTAGAGGATGAGGTAGTTTGACCTCCTTTCGTGGCCGAGGAGGTGGCAGACGTGGTCGAGGAGGTCGTCTGCGTCCAACATGCTCGTTTTGTCGTCGAACTGGTCACTCGGAGGATACATGCTACTCCAAGCATGGATTTCCTCCCTATGCACGTGTAGCTGATCATGTTCAGGCTCCATCCACGCCTATTTCAGATCACAGGTTCGAAGAACTAGTGGAACGGCTTCGAGACATTATGCCACAGACATCATCCGAGGGTGCTGATACCCCTGACGTTGCGGCTTCTGCGTCCGCTAGTACATCTGCTGCTGCCAGTACCTCAGGTAGTCCTTCTGCCTCTTGTCATAATCATGATCTCTCAGGTTGGATTGTTGACTCTGGAGACACCCATCATCTCTGCCATGATAGAGATCACCTACAGTCATACAAATCTATTCAGTCTGGCCGCTCCGTACTCATAGCTGATGGCACTCATTCCCCTATTGTCAGTCAGGGGGAGACTGTTTTATTGCCCTCCATGCACTTACAGAACGTTCTACATGCACCAGAATTCTCTATGAATTTATTATCAATCAGTCAGATTACAAAAGATTTGCACTGTCGTGCTATATTTGACCCATCTTCTGTCATTTTTTAGGACATACTAATGGGCAGGGTGATTGGCTGTGGTTCTGAGCAAAATGGCCTCTATCGTCTGGTACGGAACTCCTATGCTGGCGTCTTATTACATTCTCAGGGATCCGTTTCTCCATATACATGGCACCTTCGCTTTGGTCACCTACAGTTGCAGAAATTGCGGCACCTCCTGCCTCAGATATCTCCTTCTTCGTCATTTCGTTGTGAAGCATGTCAGTTAGGGAAGCATCATCGTTCGAGCTTTCCTAGGCGTCAGGGTCGGAGCAGTCGCTCCCCGTTTGAGTTATTTCATATATATATTTGGGGTTCGAGTCGTGTCCCAGATCATCAGGGGCACATGTTTTATCTTGTTGTAGTTGATGATTTCTCTCGTGTTTCTTGGACTTTTCTTCTTAAAAATAAATCTGAAGCAGGAGGTGTTATCCAAAATCTTATAAATGAAGTGCAGAATATTTTTTTCTCTACTGTCAAGTATGTGCGCACGGATAATGCCTTGGAGTTTTGCACTCGTTCTCTTGCTCGGTTTCTTTCTTCTAAGGGGATTATCCACCAAACAACATGTGCGTACACATCTCAACAAAATGGTGTTGCAGAACGAAAACATCGACACTTTCTTGACATTGCTCGCACATTACTTATTCAAAGTTGTGCACCATTAGCGTTTTGGGGGGATGCTATACTTACAGCATGCTATCTGGTCAATCGCATGCCTTCTACCATTCTTGGGGAAAAGGCCCCTATCTCTGTTCTTTTCCCTGACAAGGATTTGTTTTCACTTACTCCTCGTGTCTTTGGGACTGTCGCTTTTGTTCATCGCTTGTCTCCAGGACTTGACAAGCTCTCTCCTAGAGCTGTTAAGGGTGTTTTTGTGGGTTACTCCAGGACGCAGAAAGGCTATCGCTGCTATGATCCCATTTGTGGCAAGTACTATGTCAGTGCTGATGTTACATTTTTTGAACCTGTTATGTACTTCTCCCATGCAGGTGACAGATTAGTGTCCTCCACATTCACGGATACTAATGTCTATGTTCCTCTACCTCCAAGTCTGGGTCAATCTGAGTCCACTACACCACCACCACCACCACCACCACTACCCATTCCACCATTTCCTAAGTTCTACACAAGGCGGTCAGGGCCTGCTCAAGCTACACGCCAACCATCCAACACGCCTCAGGTATCTTCTGATGTTATCACTAATGATGGGTTAGATAATGCACCTGTGCAGGAACATTTGCTATATGAGGAGGATCCGCCAGCAAGTACTATGACAGATGACCTTGATCGTCCTATTGCTCATAGGAAGCAGAAGAGACAATGTGCCTCCTATCCACTTGCGTCTCAAGTGTCCTTTCATCGTCTCACTGGTGATTTTGAGAGGTTTGCAGCAGCTGTCTCGTCGGTTGACATCCCTCGGACTTATCAAGAAGCCATGAAGATTGACTGATGGCGTCTAGCTATGGAGGAGGAGATGCGTGCCTTACAGTTCAGAGGGACCTGGTCTTTAGTCCCTATTCCTCCGGGTACATCTGTGGTAAGCCGCAAATGGATTTTTACAGTTAAATTTCACGCAGACGGGCGTCTCGACAGATACAAGGCCAGACTTGTCGCACGGGGATTCACCCAAACCTATGGGGTGGATTATTTGGACACTTTTCACCGGTGGCTCGACACTCGACTCTACGCATTCTACTATCTGTCGCTGTGGTACGTGACTGGACTATTTTCCAACTTGATGTGAAGAATGCTTTCATGTATGGTAATCTACAGGAGGAAGTCTACATGCAGCAGCCACTGGGGTTTGCTGCTGAGGGGGAGACTCAGATGGTGTGTAGACTTCATAAGGCTATCTATGGCCTGAAACAAAGTCCACGGGCATGGTTTCAGAAACTTTCCCAGCTGATTGAACGACAGGGGTTCAAGAGGTCAAATGCGGATCATTCATTGTTTATCCAGAAGACCCCTAGAGGTACGGTTGTTGTCATGGTATATGTCGATGATATTCTGGTTACAGGAGATGATGCTCAGGGGATTGAGATGATCAAAGCTCTTTTGGGAAGCCAGTTTATTACGAAGGATCTAGGCACGATACGATATTTTCTGGGGATAGAGTTTGCAAGAAATGCACAAGGAATGGTGATGACCCAAAGAAAATATGTCACAGACTTGCTTGTGGAAACATGAATGGCTGGATGCTAGGGCTGCTAATCGAACCGAACTGTAACAAACAGACCTATGTTCGAGTTCGGTTCGATAAGGAAGTTCGAAAGTTCGAGTTCGAGTTCGGTTCGATAAATGTTCGATATGATATGTTCGAGTTCGAGTTCGTTTAGAAAATGAATGTTCGAGTTTGGTTCGATAATAGTTTGTTAACAATTTAACTTAACTAAAACTTGTTTATATGAACAAGTTCGAAACTGGAGTTCGATAACAAGGTTCGATAAGCAGTAAAAATAAGAAATAATTCAAATTAAAGTGGTACAAAGCCCAATAAACACCACAATTTCTTTGACTTTGAAATTTACTATGTGTACAAATACTAAGTTACATATACAAATACATACACATGTACATATATCGAACTCGAACATTTATCGAACGATCATATGTTATGTTCATGTTCAATTCATTAAGCTATCGAACTAAAATTTGAAGTTCATGTTCAGTTCATTTAGAAACTGTTGGGAAAAATGAATGAGTTGTTTATTCCATGAACCCTAGGCTCTCTTATATAGGAGAGTAGCCTATGGGTAAATTACATAAAGCATACTATGAATAAAAACAACATAAGGAACAGTACAGTTACTACTATTATTGTATACGTTAACACTCCCCTCAAGATGGAGCATAGATATCAATCATGCTCAGCTTGGAAGCACACTTCTGAAATGGACCTCGTAGCAATGCCTTGGTGAATATGTCTGCAGTCTGATTCTCTGAAGTAACATGAGATGTAGCAATGAATCCTTTCTGAATCATATCACGTATGAAGTGACAGTCCACCTCAATATGCTTGGTCTGCTCATGGAATGCAGGATTGTTTGCAATAAACAAAGCAGCCTGATTATCACATTCCAAGTTCATAGGAAGTGGTACATCTAAACATAGATCTGTCAGCACGGCTTTCACCCACATCATCTCTGTAGTAGCCTGGGCCATAGCCCTATATTCGGATTCAACACTAGATCTAGCTACCACAGTTTGTTTCTTGCTCCTCCATGAGACTAGTGCATCTCCGACATAGACAACATACCCAGAGGTGGACTTCCTATCCTTGGGACATCCTGCATAGTCTGCATCTGCACATGCTGAGATAGAAATCCCCTTTCCTTTCTTGAATAGCAGACCTGCACCTGGAGAAGATTTGAGATATCTAAGTATCATATGTATTGCATCAATATGCACCTGGCATGGTTGCTCCATGAACTGGCTCACACGGCTTACTGCAAATAATATATCTGGCCTAGTGGTCGTGACATACAACAGTTTACCTACCAGTTCTCTGTATCTTCTCCTGTCCACCTCCTCTGTGTTATCTTCATAGAGCTTCATGCTGGGGTCCATTGGTGTCGTAGCAGGTTGACATTCGAGCATACCTGTTTCACTCAACAGATCTGTAACATATTTCCTTTGATACATGACTAGCCCATAGGAATTTCTGGCAAACTCAAGCCCCAGAAAGTATCTAAGGACCACAAGATCCTTAGTGACAAACTCACTACCCAACATTTCTTTCGCCTGCCTTATGCCCTGCTCATCATCTCCTGTAATCAAGATGTCATCAACATAAACCATAATGACAATGATACCTCTCATTGTTTTCTGTACAAACAAGGAATGATCAGCATTGGAGCGTTTGTATCCTTGTTTGTTGAAGAGATCCGAGAGCTTCTGAAACCATGCTCTGGGACTCTGCTTAAGGCCATAGATAGCCTTATGCAACCTGCATACCTTGGAGCACTCCCCCTCAACAGCAAAACCAGGTGGCTGTTGCATATACACCTCTTCCTGCAAATCTCCATATAGAAATGCATTCTTCACGTCCAACTGATGGAGCGGCCAGTCTCGAGCAACTGCAACTGACAACAAGATCCTGAGGGTGGAATGACGTGCCACTGGCGAGAATGTGTCAAGATAATCCACCCCATATGTTTGTGTGAAGCCACGTGCCACCAGACGTGCCTTGTACCTGTCAATGGAGCCATCTGCATTTTGCTTCACTGTGAACACCCACTTGCAGCTCACTGGGTTCACATCTGGAGGTATAGGAACCAAAGTCCAAGTTCCTCTGGACTGAAGTACGGCCATTTCTTCTTCCATTGCAAGTCGCCATCTACTATCCTGCAGAGCCTCATGATGATTCCGTGGAATATCTATGGCTGAAAGTGCCATAGCAAACGACCTGAAATCTCCAGATAGCCGCTCAAAAGATACAAAGGCGGATAATGGATATTTGGCACAACTCCTCGTCGACTTTCGTAAAGCAATGGGAACATCCAAATCAGTTGTAGGCTCATCTGGCTCCTGCAACACATCCTGCTCAGAAATGTCGTCAGATCCATCAACATTAATATTCTCATTACATACCATAGGCGAGCTCGCAGACAAGTCATGACCATGAGCTGGTGGAGGAGGCCTGCGGGTATAATGGAACGGGAATGGTGAGATAGGCTGTTGTGGTAGTGGTGATGGTGGTGGTGGTGGTGGTGGAGTTGTTGATGAACAATGGCATCTGAGGTGGTAGTGGTGTCATGTATATGGCATCAGGTGGTGTAGGTGGAAGCTGATTGTCTCCAGATGCTGAAAAATACATACTAGATTCAAAAAATGTAACATCTGCACTAATCATATACCGCCGACGCAAAGGATCAAAGCACTTGTACCCCTTTTGAGTTCTGGAGTACCCAACAAAGACACACTTGACAGCCCTAGGAGAGAGCTTGTCAGTACCCGGTGACAACTGATGGATAAACGCAACCGACCCAAACACACGAGGAGTGAGAGTGAACAGATCCTTGTCAAGATAAATAAGAGAGAACGGAATCTGTTCATTCAAGACAGACGAAGGCATCCGATTAATTAGGTAACATGCAGTAAGAACTGCATCACCCCAGTAGGAATATGGAACATGACTCTATATAAGTAGAGATCTAGTGACATCAAGAAGGTGACGGTGTTTTCTTTCAGCAATTCCATTCTGTTGAGATGTATGGGCACAAGATGTTTGGTGAATAATTCCTTTTGATGAGTAGTAATTAGCAAGAAAATTAGTGCACAACTCTAAAGCATTGTCACTTCTTACACTTTTCACAGATGTAGAAAAAACATTTTGGATTTCATTCAGGAAGTGAATAATTATATTTCCGGCTTCAGATTTATTTTTCATCAGAAACACCCACGACACTCTAGAAAAACCATCCACAAATACAATATAATATCTGTGTCCCTGATGATCAGGTACACGACTCGGACCCCAGACATCAACATGAAATAACTCAAATTTGGAGGTACTACTCCGACCAGGATGACTGGGAAAGGACGACCTATGATGCTTTCCCAACTGACATGCCTCACACTGAACAAATGTGTGAGGAAAACTATACGGCAATACTCGACGCAACTTCTGAAGCGGTAAATGACCTAAACGCAGATGCCACAGTAAAGGGGATACTTGGCCAGAAGAAGAGGATGTGGTTCCAGCAAATGGGGTCTGATTCAGGCGGTAAAGGCCTCCTTGCTCATAGCCACGACCAATCACGTTGCCCGTATGGATGTCCTGAAAAATCAAAGAAGATGAATCAAAAACTGCCCGACAATGGAGATCCTTCGTAATCTGACTAATTGACAATAGATTCATTGAAAAATCAGGTGCATGTAGCACATTCTTGAGCTGCATAGACGGTGTCAATCTAATCTCCCCCTGACCAATGATGGGGGAATGTGTGCCATTTGCAATGACAACTGTCCGTCCTGGAGGGATCTGGGTATAACCTGTAAGTAGAGTCTGGTCGCCACATAGGTGATGTGTAGCGCCTGAGTCCTTAATCCATGGCAATGTATTAGGACTACTACTGTGAAGTGCAAGTATACTACCTGAAGCACTGGTAGACGTGGAGGCAGAAGCAGCCGCATCAGAATGGCTCTCTGTAGTCGGTGCTGGACCCGATGGTGGAATAATGCCCCTCAGACGGGCAACTAGATCATCAAATCGCTGATCCAAGGTAGCAGCAGATGGGGGCTCTATCTGCTCAGCAGCTCGTGCGGATGCAGGAAATCCATGCTTTGAATAGCATGTATCTTCATTATGTCCAACTCGGTGGCAGTAGGTGCATGTTGGCCTAGTGCGGCCACTCCTCCCACGGGGTCCACGTCCACGGCCCTGGTAATGAGAGCCACGACCTCTGGTTGCTGACATGGCTGAAGGATTCTGACTTGCAGCAGTTGAGGGAACTGTAATTCGACTCAGTCTATGGAAGGCTTCCTCCATTGGCGGAATTGTAGAATCCGCCAAAATCTGTGATCGTGCTGCCTCGTACTCTGGATCAAGTGCAGCTAGGAACACGCCCACCATAGTAGCGTTCCTGTATGTCTTCTGCTGCTCTGGCGTGGTTGTCAAGGGCATGAAGCTATATAGCTCCTCAAACATCCCTCTCAGTGATGTATAGAGAGAATGTAGAGGGCGACCATTTTGCTTGATGGTGAAGATATCATGTTGGAGTTGCAGAATCTTTGTCTCGTTCTTCGCCTGGGAATATGTGGCCGCCAGAATGTCCCACATATCCTTCGCTGTGGGTTGATGGAGAATATCATTGGCAATCTCAATTGCCAACGTGCCAGATAGCCAGACTTTGGCGTATGCGTCATCAGCCTCCCAGGAGGCATAGGTTCCAGTCTTCTCAGCAGGCTCTGATTCGGTAAGAATGTGCTTCTTACCCGTAGACTTCATCATGCTCATGAACTGCATTGCCCACAGTTCATAGTTGGTACCGTCCATCTTGACAATAGGCGCTGGACCACGGAATGCGCCAATAGATGGGATATCTGCCTTGCTCTCCGATATATTGAAAAATGAAGACTGGAACGATTGACAAACAATGTGTTTTGTCTACAATACCATAGATGGGATTAGTTGCATGTGTAGACCTCAAGCAACTATCCCCATGAATACGCGCGTGCTACGGTCTGCACACGCACAGGAAAGACGAAGATACACGCGGAGATGCACGCGTGCAGTAGGCTGGCGCACTGTTACGCGCAGTTGAGTGTGCACAGGATCGCTATGCGCACAGCGGTATGTGCCGCAAGGTATGCGCACAGCGGTATGCAGCGGTATGCGCACAGCAGTCTGCGCACTGTATGATGCCCTTCACGCGCGCTGGTGGCCTTCACGCGCTGGTGCCCTTGGCGCTGGCGCTATGTGCTGGTGCCCTTCACGCGCAGTTGCGCAATCGTGCGCAGGTGCGCAATCGTGCGCAGGCGCGCGCTGGAGATGGCGTAGGCGCAGGTGCGCGAAGTCGTGCGCAAGAAGATGCGCAGGAGGATCGCGTGGCGCATTGGAGAAGGCGCGCGAGCAGCGGCACGTGAAGGAGGAGAGGCGGCGGTGTTGGAGGTGCGCCGATCGAGGGAGAGAAGGAGAGAGATAGGGCTGGCGGGTGGGGTGAGTTAGGGCTAGGGTTTCGAGAACTCCGGTCTAGGACCGTCGCTCTGATACCATGTTGGGAAAAATGAATGAGTTGTTTATTCCATGAACCGTAGGCTCTCTTATATAGGAGAGTAGCCTATGGGTAAATTACATAAAGCATACTATGAATAAAAATAACATAAGGAACAATACAGTTACTACTATTATTGTATACATTAACAGAAACGAACGAACATTTTTCGAACTATTATCGAACGAACTCTAATCGAATACGAAGATGTTCAGTTCGATTAACAGCCCTACTGGATGCAGACCGTCGAGCACGCCTATGGACCCAAGTATGAGGCTTTATGACAATGATACCGAAGAGGTGGACAAAAGAAGATACAGAGAAATGGTGGGTAAGCTTCTATACATCACCATAACTCGCCCGGATGTTGCCTATGCAGTAAACCGGGTTATGGAGCAGCCCAGGCAAGTTCATATGGAAGCCTTGTATATGATATTGAGATATCTGAAGTCTTCTCCAGGCACAGGTTTGTTATTTAGAAAAGACACGGATCTGTCTATTTCAGCTTGTGCAGACGCAGACTATGCGGGATGTCCAAAGGATCGTAAATCTACTTCAGGATTTGCTATCTTCATTGGAAGTTCTTTGGTTTCTTGGAAGAGCAAGAAATAGACAGTTGTGGCAAGGTCCAGTGCTGAATCAGAATATAGAGCCATGGCACAAGCGAGCGCAGAAATGATGTGGGTTAGAGCGGTCTTGGAAGATTTGAATGTAAATGTCTCTTTACCTATACAACTTCAGTGTGACAACCAGGCATCACTGTTCATTGCAAATAATCCAGCTTTCCATGAAAGAACAAAACACATCGAGGTAGATTGCCACTACACTAGAGACATGATCCAGAAGGGCTTGATTTCCACCTCACTTGTCAGTTCAGAAAACCAGACTGCTGATATATTTATCAAGCCATTGCTCAGAGGACCTTTCCAGAGATGTTCTTCCAAGCTGAGCATGATTGATATCTATGCTCTATCTTGAGGGGGAGTGTAGACGTTTATGTTATAGTGTGATGTACCGTTGAGTATTTCTTATTTATCTTATGTACATCTCTGTAATTTACCCAAGGATTTTCTCTCTATATAAGAGACCCTAGGGCTCCATGGAATAATATAACAAAGTATTCTCGGCTCTCACAGTATACATCTAATTACATATTTTTCTTTTAATATGCTTTTAAAACCTTATGGCCATTTGATAATTTTGAAGGTTATTAATAAAGGCGATTGGATCCCTACACTACCATGTTTGAGAAAACAACCCTGAAAAAATCTAGCCAGTTGATTGCTCTCCTATTCAAAAGCATATGCGGCAGCAAATACCATATCTTTACTTTTAAATGACACACATGGACGTAACTTTAAAGAAAATAACTTGCTAGAACAAGCAACACCAACAACAAAGCCTTGTCCCACATTAAGTAGGGTCGACTATATGGATGCCTTCATTCAGATCTATCTTGAGTAATTGTCAGACTTAGATCCAAATAACTATGATCCTTTCGGATAGTTTCCTTCCAATACTTATTGGGCCTTTCTCACCTCCCTTAGTTGGTTCAACATCCTAAATCTCGCATCTTATAAGTGGTGCATCAACAAACCTTTGCGAATGGCCAAAGCACCTTAAGTAATTCTTTCTCATCTTATCCTCTATTGGAGCTACACCAACTTCCTTCTGATCACATCATTCTGAATCTGATTTTTTCGTGTAGGAACACACATCCACCGTAGCTTTTTCATTTCTGACACCGTCATTTTCTACACTTGCCTATGGTTCACATGACAACATTTAGATTTATAGACCATAGCATGTCTCACGACCATGGCCTCATTTCAGCGAAATTCGGTCGAATTTCTGTCGAATATCGATATCCTTCCGAAATCGAAATTCGGCCAAAATGGCCGAAATATGAGGGTCATAGTACAAAAATGATCAAAATGATCGAAATTTCGGTCGAATTTTGACCGAAATTCCATCAAAATTCTGTTTCGGTCGGTCACTGAAATGGTGACCGAAACCGATTATAGGGCCTTGCTCACGACTGCTTTGTAATATTTTACTTTGATTTTTAAAGGGATTTTCTTATAACATAGAACAATAAAGGCTCATCTCCACTTTAGCCAACATGCATTTATTCTATAATAACATCTCCTTCAATTTCCCCATCATGTTGCAAAATAAATTATCTATAAGAATCTTTCTTTTGAATGTTATCTCTCCAGTCTTCACATTGATTCCTTGACCTCTCCTTCTATCAAATGTGCACTCCATATATTCAGTCTCAACCACACTTATTCAAAATCCTTTAGTCTGTAAGACATGTCTCCAAACCTCAAGTTTTTCATTTACTTCGTCTCCATTCTAATCAACCAACACAATATCATCGGCTAACATCATACACAAGATATCTCATTCTTAATATGAATAGTCAACTCATCCATAATCAATGTAAAAAGGAATGAACTCAAAGGTGAACCTTGATGCGGAACGATGTTGATGTCAAATTAGTCGATTTTCCCAGACCGAATCCTTATACAAGATGTAGTCCCATGATACACATCCTTTATAAGATTAATGTACATGATAATGTACATGATAAGTACTTGTCCCTTCTCTAAAACTCTCCAAAGGATCTCTTGTGGAAATAAATCATAAGCCTTCTCCAAATCAATGAAAAATATATGAAGATTCTTCCTTTTAGCTCTATAAATCTTCATTGTTCTCATGAACAAGTGGATAACTTCAATAGTTGAGCGACCTGACATGATTGTTGTAATAAAGAACATACAAAAATTAAAAATATCTTGCGGATATTGATAATCACAAATCATATACTTAAATATGGTTACCGATATGGAAATGGATAATAACGATTTGGATATGAACATGGTTCAAAAAACACACCTTGAGGCGCACAAAGCGTACGCCTCGAGGCCATGGAAGGCCGTATCCCGATATATCGGCGATATATCGGTATCGACATGTCACCGATATATCGCCGATATGTCCGATATCGGATATCGACATGCAAAAAAGGCGAGATTCGGTCCGATGTCGGCGATATGGCGTCGATATATCGCCGATATATCGGCGATATATCGGTATCGACATGGTACCGATATCGATATGTCCTTCCATGCTCGAGGCGAGGCAGGTCGAAATCACCCCAGAACAGGTGCCTCAACAAGTTCTGAGAGGCGACTGCATCAGTTGGTTGAGGCAGTCAAGGTGGTCGATGCAGAGGCGAGGTGGTCCTTGAGGCATTTTTTATTTTTAAATTATTTTTATAGAAGTCATTAATCCTATTAGCAATTTCATATGTTTATAAAGATCTACTTGTTTAGGATATAATTATACAAGATGAATGCTTAAATTTGACTGCCTTCATGTTCATATTTACCATTAAACATGTCTAATTATGTCAAAAACTCTTAATTTATACCCTTAAACATACGGATCCACAAATATCATATAAAACATTACCCGTAAACTTATTTTTAAGGAGTTGTCACATAATGAGCTATGTAATATACCGATAAGGACAAACAAGATATAATTCAAGGGGAGTTTATGTACTACTCCAATGCAAACAAATCCATATATACAAATAAAAATAAATCCTCAATAAAAAATTTCACCCGGGACGCCGCCTCCATACCCCCGTAGGGGGAGAATGCACATGCTCTCCCTTAGACACCCCATGCTCGTTGATCGAACAACGAGACCCTCGTCTTGTTGGGGTATGGTATGACAGGAGGGGTTCATACTACGGTTCTTCAACTCGGGCTAGATGGTCAGAATTCAGGGGAATATCAACAAATTCATTCTCTGGTTGGATGGAAAATTAGTAAAAAGGCATATATAGTTGTATATCTTTTCTTTCGGTGTTTCTATCTTTATAATTTCATCATATATTATAGTGATTTATATCATATGTTAGTCAGAATATATATAATTTCATTAGTATATATTTTATTGTTATAGGTTTTCCCCTTGTAAACTGAGACTTACACCTCGACCGTCTCGAGGTTACGCCTCGCTTCGATTTCAGGGAAACAACCTCGTTCTGTTTTAATTTTTTCAAACCTTAGATATGAATACTTTATTGACACGTATGAAATATCCAATGAATCATAGATACATTCTGGCTTATAATAAAAAAGAATGTTTTTTCAAAGTTGAAATTAACGATGTACCAAATTATGGTGGAGTAAAACTATAAATAATCGGGGTATAAGGAAAAAAAAGTGCTAAATAAAATAACTTATATAACATATAATTAAATAGCATAAGATACACAATTTTCTTTCTACATTTGAAAATGACTCGACTACTTGCCAATACACAGATTTATACGTATCCATATTTGAAAAATGTCACGGTACCCATAACGCTTTAAAAAAATGAAAATGGTATCCATAGGACCACACCCATTTCCGTTTGCACAAAAATCTAAACTTATATCCTTATCTATATTCGTATTTGTCGAATATAAAAATACGCACATGCTTAAAAACAGATATGATAGTGGATATATATTTGTATCCGATTGCATTCCTATTGTCATAATAAACATCCCTTTATTGGATATGAGCTGATCTATATAAATATATCCATTAACTAGGGATGAGCATGTATCTCCATACCTTATGTTCTTGTTTCAGAGTTTGGATGACAGAGCACTGAGTGAGGAATCCCTGTACTTGACCTGTTTAACTTTAATATAAAAAGCCTGATATTATTTTTAATGATTAATAC
The DNA here is from genome assembly GCA_037367405.1 of Ottelia alismoides. Taxonomy (NCBI): domain Eukaryota; kingdom Viridiplantae; phylum Streptophyta; class Magnoliopsida; order Alismatales; family Hydrocharitaceae; genus Ottelia; species Ottelia alismoides. Next base: position 828,496 of record JAZKJV010000214.1, read on the forward strand.
ATAACCTAAGTATTCAAAGTGTTTGTTGCTTGGGCGACATGTAGGGTAAGTCAAGGCCTTCGTGCCATTTATTTGTAGATATCAGGTAGTCATAATTCTTCGGGTAATTTTGTTTAAAATGTAGGAAGTGAACCATTGCATCCCATGTAGTCTACTTGAACATTTTTTTAGTTCTGTTAAATCTCTTGAATCCTTCTCTCCTCTGAAACACTTAAATGGTGATAGTTTTTTTGTATCCTCCAGCTTCTTCTGGTTCCCAGGGGTCCATATGCTGACATTCAAGGTAATGTGAAAGTTTGAGCTTGAACCAACGCTTGAGCTGCAGGTCAGGTCCCCCAGGTTTTGATTGGTAGACATGTTTTTGATACCACATCCTTTGAGGGAGGTCTGAGTCTGTGGATTATATAATAATACAGCTGCTCCTCGTTCGTTTTAGGGAATGGAAAAATCCCTTACGGCTCTAGATTGCTTTTAAAGGAGTGAAGACCCTACTACCTTATGATCTTGCCAACCTTCTCTCCCTGACACTGAGAATGATGGTTGCTTCGTGTTGTTTAATTACCAAAGCTTCTCTTCATTTACTGGGGAGGAAGGCAAACCAGACTGAGCTAAATGCTTTGAACTTCTTTTTCTCTCCTTAAGATAACCCCATGTTTGTGTTTGCCTAGCTGTGCTTTGATAGTGTAGTGCCACAAAGAGCAGATCGTGTGCAGTACTGCTGATTCTACTGTAAAATCAGGGGACCGCTCGAGCCGCTTGATCTTGATTGAATGATTTGCACGAATTTCCACGGTATGATACCACAAAAAGTATGGATTCGTGCAAACTGCTCGATCAAGATCGAGCAGCTCCGATGATCCACGATTTTACTGCAGAGTCTGTAGCGTTGCAGACAATATGCTCGCAGTGCCACAAGCTTCATCTTGTGGTCCCCCATGTCACTTCCTAAGAAGTGCCATTTTTATTAAATTGTATTTCAACGTCTATAATATTTGTAAAACCTTCATGAGGCACCCTTTCATAGTGTTGCCAAAAAGGTTTCTTGTAGCCGTTGAATTTTCATCATTGAACGAGACTTCAATTTAGTAAATATCAATATATATATCATGTAATTTAAATTATGCAATCCGGATATTTAACATCAACCATTTTTTTTAATTCTGTAATTGACATCTCTTCGCTTTTCAACAGGACTGCAACGGAAGACTTTTAACAGTAAACAAGGCAGCTCCTAGAGGATCCAGACCAGAAAGGCTCCCAAGAGAGTTTGAACCTACCTATAGGATTTATGTTGGAAATCTACCATGGCAGGTGGATGATTCACGATTGGAACAGGTTTTCAGTGAGCATGGTAAGGTGGTCGATGCAAGAGTTGTATATGACAGAGAAAGTGGGCGCTCCCGTGGTTTTGGATTTGTAACTATGTCCTCACAGACAGAACAGGATGATGCAATTGCCGCCCTTGATGGACAGGTGAGTGATTTCGTTTAGGGTTCTATTTTATAGTAGCATGCTTCAGTTACCTGCCAAGGAACCCATTTATTTAAGGGGGATCCAAATAGGTTCCCCATAATTTTTCTGAAAATATGCGCATACCTCATTTTTTTATTTACACACATGCAACTTAAAATTTTTGTTGCATAAAATGTCCCTCCATGAACTTTCATTCAAAGGTGTTAGAGCTAACAAATTTCAAATTAAAATATGGGGCAGGTTACTGGGGTATTGGGAGGTGGGTGAGTGTGACATGATGAAGAAAGAGGTGTGTGGGAGGGATTGGGGAAGGGGAGGGATGGGGAGAGTTAGGAAGGAGAAGATACAGGGTGATAAAGTTGAGTAAATATACCAAAATATTTCATTTTTCTTGAAAAATCCTTTATATTAAACTTCATTAGTGATAGGGAAGTTAAAAGAGGGGCATGTGCGTGAGGTTCATGCACATAATTCCAAGCATTCTGAGATATACATATAATAACAAATAAAATAATATGGGGTATCATCTATTAGTTATTTTGTCGCTTTATATGTTCTATGAGCCTTTGAGGACACATGAGGCTGATTTCATTAAGGTTGCAGAGGTTGGTATTAGGTACCTAATTGAGTCAATGAATAAAGAATAAATAATGTTAATTGACTTAAAAAACTAATATTAATATTTCTTAAAGGAACTATTATTTTTTGTATTATTTTAATATAAAAAACCTGGGTTCAAATCATTTACATATAGTACCCACTTCAATGGTTCGGTGATAGTGCAGACAGGGTTCGAATCCCTCCTTGTGGGAGTTGCATTTGGTAGCCGACAACTAGCGTAAAAATAGTTGGATCTTTCAACATGGATTTGACCAAGAATCCATGTAGTCGACCCCACTTAAAGTGGGAGAAGGTTTCACCATTTTTTATATTAATATCGAAAGTAGACGTACATTATTATATAATCATATAGATTCTATCATTTACATATCGACATGAAAAACAATTAAAAAACAAAAAATATACAAAATTATCGTTCTTCATTTTTAGCCGACTGGTGACCAAACATATTTTATTTGATCAACCCCACTAATCGCACAGTCGGTCCAACTTCTCTGCTTGCTCCTGCAAGCTTTCTATTACAGAATTCTTATCAAGAAGTAGATTCACAATCCGTTAATCTGTGGCTTGCCAGTCTAGTATTAGGTTGAGAGGCAATTCTGCTTTACCTTGAGTGCAAGCGTCACTTTTGGACATATGCCTTCGAGTTCTGAGGTCGAGCTTCTCAGCGGGGAAAAATATTCATGTTCATAAAAAAAAGCTCAAAGTGATATTCTCTACCTCAACATTTAACCATGTATTTATTGGGTTCGCATTCTCCATATGGAGAGTTAATTGATTTATATCTTTATCATACATGCTGTTCTAAGAGAAGTAAAGTTTATATATAGATGCTTAACTTTATAAGAATGCCATCTCAGGAGCATGTAGTTATATTACTGCCAGACTTTTAAATTGTATTAACCCAGGAAGTCCATCGAACTGGAGTTATCTTAACATGTATTTTGCTTTGGTCCCATACATCTCCATACCTTCTGTTCTTGTTTCAGAGCTTGGATGGCAGAGCACTTAGAGTGAATGTTGCTGAACAGAGGTCGCGGCGTCCCTCATTTTGAAGTTGATATGAACACCTAATAGGACTTGGGTCATCAGAACCGTTTGTAGAAGTAGACAGCTTTTTACGATGCGTAAAAGATTGTTATGTTCAGTGCCCATTATAGGTTTCTTGTTTTTTTTGCTTGTTGATCTTTCCCCCCTCTATTTGTTATGCAATAGAAGCTTGTATATTGAAATTATGTATGGCACATTTCACATCCTGTCAACACTATTTGATGCATTCGGAGATTCTCTCTTTTCCCTTTGTAGTCTTTCAGGGAGTGCTGACATTGCAGGTGAAGTATATAAAAAAAGAACAAACGTATGAACATGTTGTTCAGAGGAGCATTGCTGGAGTGGTCGACTGGGATCAGGCATGCGATTATGTTGCAAGGGAGATGGCTAAGTTGTCCGCAAAGATGTTGAGCAGATCATGCCAGATTCATTGGTGATTATTTTGTCTCAGGATTGAAGTTGGAGAAGGAGTTAGTTTGATTTTCAACTCCTAATCCTAATCGTGGTTGGAAATCACGTTTAATCTTGGCTACTGATTAACATTAGGAGTGTGTCATAACCATTCAAAATAGTATGAAGGAGATGGCAACCTAGCCTTCTCATATATAAGAATTTCCCAGGGTTGAAAATTATCAAAGTTTCTCTCGCTCTCTCTCCACACATACATTTTCATCCTCTACTCTCTATCTCCTTGTGTGGAGTCTATAACCCTGGGCAGCGAATGGAAATATGATATTTGCCATGATTAGAAATTGAACATAATATTAGAGAAATATTTGATTACCAACAACTTTTGATTGAAACTACAATAGTTACAACTAGATAATTTAGATGTAAAGTAAATTGTTGCTTGATATAATGGAAATTTGTGGAAATTAGATTGTTTTAGTTCCAAAATTTTGAGTGATTATTATATGGTATAATATACGATTGAAAGATTGATAAAATCACTAGCACAATTTGATCCAATTACATTGTCTCGAATTGGAACGGTGAATGTGTCTAGGTTGGGTATGTTGACTTGGTTAACTAAAAAATTAGCGCCTTGCCATGCAAGGAAATGCTTCCTCTCAGCATATTTGAATGTCTGGCCGGATCTATTTCAATGAAGGATTGCATGAGTAAGACAATGCGTACTCTAACAACTAAAATTGAAATAATACATGCTTGTAAGATCATACACTATATAATATAATATATCAAGCATGAATTGGTTGTTAGTTGAATTAGATTAATATTAACTTTATATGATTAAGTTAATATGATCTAATTACTCAGGATATAATTATAGATGACTGAAATTTTCTTGGAAGGATTGATCATAAGAATCCGATTTAAAATGATCGATTAACAATTTTAACGAGATACAAAGGATTATATGATGACATCCATGGTCTCCCATCAATGCAGAGGCTATTATCGCTATGTATTGTATAACGGAGATACTTATGCGAAGTCATCAGTCTAATGTAAAAACACACATGGATCACGCTCTCTGCTTTTTTAAAGAAACATGTCGTATGCATAATGACCCCAACGTTGTTCCCCATATAATTAAGGCTATTGAATTCTGTATAGCAAGTTCTATTCCTATTGACATTTGATTCAATTAACAATGTGTCAGCATCACCTTAGGAGTGGTGAGTACGAGTGTCTAAGACCAAATTGGGTCTGGACTTGCAAGGCAGAAAGACTTCACACGTCTTTCACCGTGGTTGTATTTTCTCATATTATTGGGTCTAACAAAAGTGGAAGGGTGTTCTGAAATCTCGCTAGAGGTATTTTGGATGGCATACCTCATACTTTGAAAGACGGAAATGGAATAGGATTTTAAACAATAACAAAAGGAGAGACAACTTTGAGTTAAAACAATAATAACCTTAATTAAAGTAAGTACTTGTGCAAATTATCTTGTTTCGGATAATTTTTATTTAAACCAACTATATATACATTCAATAATAACCAGTAAAGAATATAATCCATGATTAAGATGCAATACTATGGTAGGACACATAATATATGCAGTTGTAATGTGCAAGTTTTCTCATAATGATGAGGGTCAACAATTAAATAGGAAGTAGGATGACAACCAAGGGTTTATGTGTCACAATCACGATCCCTCACTGAATGTGCTTTGAAAGTAACATGTTGATATTGATCTTAATTGTCGAGATCCTTCTAGAATTGAAGGATATGTTTTGGCAAAGATATGCACTCTTAACATTTGTTACTGAAGGACATGGTTCGCTACATTTTGCAGAATGGTGGTTCTGTGGGAGATGATGTACTCAATACATTCCTCAATTAATGTCCGCACCGAGCAAATGTGGATATGACGAGTGTCATCATTCTACTATCTCTACTCAAGTCCTTCACGAAGTATCATAAATTGCTCACCTACTTGTGAATAGTGTATTCAGAGTAGAATGCCCAATGCACCCTTCTCTGGGTAAGGTGTAAGATGTGGAGGTATTCAAGATCTCATACACATTGATGTATATGGACCCTCCATACTGTGATGAACATTTATGATATGTGATATCCATGTGATGATCATTTGTGGTATGGAATTCCTTTTTTACATATTATAACCCTTTAAATTGTTCACAGATTTCACAATTTTGATTAAGAATCAAAGTTGGAATGAAGATGAATATGACTTGATCTCACCAAGGTAGCTAGTACCTATCAGATGAATTCAAAGAATACTTTAAAAAGAAAGGAATATTTTTCCTATCAATCCTTTAGGAACTCCTTATCTCAACGGAGTCACAGAGAGATATAATTAAATCATGTTTGACATGCTCGATGATGATTAATAACAAATTACCTCTTAGTTTCTAGGGATAAGCAATAGAGACCACAATGTATATCCCTAAATCTAGATTCCACAAAAAACTATGCTAGAATCTAGCACTATAGAGTGCCACTTCATTGGGTATTAAAAGGATGGTATTGGATGCCTACTTTATTAGACGGAGATTCTTAAAGATTTCATCTCTAAGGATATGATTCTTAGATGATGATTTGCTTAGAGTCAAGATAAGAATGAAGTAAATGAATCAAAGAATCGTTAGATGATAACGAGATTCCTAAATCAGAAACTAAAAGGATAATCGAGGATGAAATAATCATACTTCTCCGAATCAATTTGAGGCGGTGAGACCACTTAGATGGTATGGTTTCATGTATCGAAAGAGTCTTACAATGATCCGGTTTCATATGATGAAGCATCTAGGGATCTTGACATGGAGAGATGGATGTTAGCAATAAAGTGTAAAGTAGACTCAATACACAATTGTTGGGTATAAACCATCTATGATCATAGATCTGTAGGAGAAAGAGGGAAATCTAATGGGAAGATAGACCTTCCAATCATGGCTTGTAGCCATGGGCTACATACGGAGAGAATGCATTGCTTGCGATGAGACGTACATTCACATGACCATGCTTATAAGCATCAGGAAATTGTTAATTATAGCTACACAACTTGACTATGATATCTAGAAGATGGATGTCAAGATTACATTCCTCAAGATGGAGTAGCTCTAGGGGCTGTTCGGATGGGGGTTTACCCCCCCTTGGGGTGGGTTTACCCCCAAAAACCCTCATATTCTTTTTCTTGTGGGGCCCACTATCTATTCTTTATTTAAATATTAAATAAATTAATTTTATTCCATCTATTCCACCAAAAAATAATATATTATACCATCATATCATCTAAAAAATATAAACTACTCCACTTCTACTCACTTTTTCAAACTTCAATACAATCACATCACAATAACTACTCATTTTTTCAAACTTCAATACAATCATATCACAATAAACCCACTTCTGACCCACCCCCAGTTTAACCCTCTATCCAAACACCAAAACCCAAAAATGGGTTACCTGCTACCGGTTTAACCCACCTAAACCTACTATCCAAACACACCCCTAGGGATTCATTATTGAGGAAGGAAAATGTGCAAGATGAGATCTTCCATCTATGGTCTTAACCAAGCTTCTTATAGTTGGGACATCAGATTTGATGAAACTATGAATGTTATGATACCATATAGAATCTTGATGAACCATGTAATGGGTGTTCTTAGTGCTATATGTAGATGGAGATCAAAATCATTTGGAATGATATAAGGATGGTGATAAGTATTTTAAAATATGATCATCACATACCTTTTAGATAAAAGATCTCAACGATGCCTCTTAATAAGCTGAACAAGCTATTTATCTACATAACTTATGATTAGCACATGAGTGCCAGTTTAAAGATTAGCCCATTAGTGACGCTTTGGGTTAGTGAGAGATTGTTGGACAAGTGAGCCCATGGCGAACCATTATGCAATAAAAGTTATTACGAAAATCACTCCTTAATCTGAAATAATGAATAACAAATTTACATAATAGGTCTCTTTGTACAATGATGGTTATGTACCATGACCATCTTGATATCATACAACTATTGATCGAAAGATTGTATCATAGAGGCTGATGTAGGGTTGAATATACAATGTGTTAGATCGAGGAATCAATTGCACTGGTAAGTGATTACCATGATATGATCAGCAACCTGAGAAGGAGACGAGAATCCCTACTCCAAAGGTTGATGTTTGACCAACCTCTTGATGCATGTATTCTACATAAAAATAAAGATTCGGAGATGTCAGATAAGTTAAGTCAAAGATTTAACTTAGCGAGATTGAGATAGCTAAGATCTATGTCGTATACAGTCACGATATATGCATACATCCTTCGATTGGAGATAAATGCATTACTACATGTATGAATATGTAAATTTGACATACCATTAGGTTGATAACCTAATCAAAGTCTATACACCAGAGGCTCTAGTGCATATAAGCATATATGAATAATATGATCTCTCAGAGGAAACATAAAAGTTCGCTACTGAATCGGATGACATGAGCCCAATCATGAGATATTGTGACAAACTAAATTCCACTGATGATCATCTTATTTTATAAACATGATAAGATTTTAAGGTATGATATATGCTTTTCGAAAGCATATAATTGATATTACATCCCAATGATCAAATGAAAAACTTCATGATAAAACCCTGAAGGAGACAATACAAATGCGATCTCAACTTCAGATTTAGTTACGATCTTCTAGTATGTAGGATGTACATGTATTATGAATACTCAAGCGCAATGTGATATAATCAAATGTATACTATGACACTTCCATTCTAAGGGAGTGATGAAACAAGGTTAGATTTTAGTGACTCCGCTTAGTAGATTAGTTATCAAATATTAGTCCAAAGGTTGGACATTGATCTGAATTGGATTTAGATACAATGAGAATATATGAGTTTAGATCTCATTGTCCAAGTGACTATGCATGGCTTATACAATCACCCCGACCTTATCTCCAAGTATCTGCGGAGAAGGTACAATGTCCTTGAAAGAGTTTGAGGATTGTTCCATTAGACACAAGATTTGAGCATTGGAAATAAAGAGAAAGTGAGATAATCAAATTAGATTTAATTATCCTAAATAATGAGGATATAGTCACATTATTTGGATATGTGTAAAGAGACAAATGATATAATTAATTTGGATTTGATTATCTTGAATAAGATTAATATGGATAGTGCTATCCACAATAATCATGGATATTGTGGATTATATCCACAATATCCTATTGAGATTTAGTTGTGAATATAATTCATATTTTTAATATTAATGAGAATTGGATTCACAGTATACAATGAATGTAAAATGTAAATGTAATTTACATTTAGTTTTGGATGTATGAATATAATTCATAATTGTCAATGATTTATTTGCAATTTTCACAAATAATTCAGAATTATTTGATGATAATTAATTTACAAAATAATTAATTGAGTAAAGATTTGGTTTAATGAAGATTACAACCAAGTGATATTAGGAAAGAAGAAGATACCCTCTTATATAGAGTGGACAACCATGGTGGAAGCCAATCATAGTGGCCATCCACCCATATTGAGAGAGTCTCTCTCTCTTTTCTTTTATGATCCATTTTTTGTCTCAAGATTAAAATTGAAAAAAGAGTTATAATTTTATTCAACTCCTATCCTAGTTGTGGTTGGAAATCACATATAATCTTGACCATTGATTAATATTAATAGTGCATCTTAACCATCCAGAATGTATAAAAGAGAAGACAACCCTAGCCTTCTCATATAGAAGAATTTCCATGGGTTGGAAATGATCAAAGTCTCTCTCTCTCTCCACATACACATCCACCCTCTCTCTGTCCACCTCCATGTGGCCATTATCTGCCTCAGGGTTGTAGTCTCCACACTAATCATTCACCCTACTGGCCAATACGATCGATCTCTCGTGGAGGTTCCTCTTCTTTGGTGCCTCGTGCTCTTGAAGAAGAGGGGTTTTCGTGAGATGAAATCATGGGCTATACTACTCAGATCATCTCTTTGGATTGTGAGTCACGTGGTTCATCCCCGCATCCGCAAGTGTTGTCTCCGTTTGATCGGACTTGAGGCAGGGGTCTCTTCGTTTGGAGACTCGTAGATCACGGTGATGCTTCACGAGACATGTTCTAAACTTATGTGATATCGATGAAATAGATTGTGAATGGTTTCCAATCCATGTGGTCCCATCGATTTTTTTAATTTCTGTTGCTATCATCACACGTATGACGACTCTATCTAGATTGCGATCCGATCTTCACGTTTTCATGATGGACGAGGTCTGATCACCTCCATTCAGATAGAATGTTTACTTGATAATCCTTTTATACACATTGATCATTGGTTATCACTTGTACAGCCAGATGACTCATATTCTACTTTTGGCATATTTAGACTCAAGAAATGGCATGGATATACCTATATACATTCATTTCATGTTTCACATAGATCTGTTGATACGAGGGAGCTTGTGAAAAAGTAATAGAAAAGGAGGAGTAACCTCCAGTGTAGTTCATTCTTTTAATTCTTATAAAATTATTGCAATTTGTTTCTTCCATAGTACACGTAGTAAATTCTTATAAGGTGGTATGTTAACGGTTGTAACAATGTTTACGTCATACTTGTACTTTGCTTTTGCTATATTTGATGAGAAATATGGAACATTACATTCTTGGATAGCTATAGGATCCTTTCCTCTAACTAGAGTTACATAAGAGATGTTGTAATGTCTTTTTTTTTGCAAATTCGATCTCAAAATCCAATCTTATATATTGAATCCGAGATTAATACTCTACATATCTTCCAAATTTCGCTCCAATCCAATCTTATTTGCTATTTAATCTTAATTATTTTAGATCGGATCTTTTTTAAATAGAATTTAAGTTGCTCATTTCTTGACTAAGTGTTTGACCACTAAGATAAAATAAAAAATAAGCTCGGATTGGAGTGGAATTTGGTGGATATGTAGAGCATTGATATGAGATTCAATCTATAAGATTAGATTTTGATACCGAATTTGCAAAAAAAAAAGAATTACATCACCTCTGCTGTAACTCTAGTTACAGTAGCGGATCTCTTTCTCTTGGATAATGGTTGTATGACTAACTATATATGCGTCATTAATTCATCTTTGATAGATGACTATACAAGTGAAAACTAGTGTCTCTCGAGCCAAGTCGCCACTTCAGGTCGCAGTAAGGTTCTGATGATCTCAATCACTACCACCAAGATCACCTCACTTACTTGAGGACTAGAGCACCCGAGCAGAACCCATCGATTCACCAAGTATGAAGTAGTTGATCACATCAAGAATCTGTCCAAGAAGGACAAGTGGATAGAATCCACATGGGAGAAGCACACCATATTGATATCAATGCAATGAAAACGGAGGCAAGGGTGGGGATGTGGTGTTTATATGTCCCCTTTTGTCTCCTACAGTTACATGCTGCTTTGAGGAAGGGAAGGAAGAAAGAGTGGGGGAGGAGAGGGGAGAGGAGGATCCATTTGTGTCTGGGGGTAGATTAATTTGGGTGATGATGGTGGAGAACATGCAAATGACATCCGTCTCCAAAATTACCACGATCAACCACGTGCTTATCCTCCCTCGATTCTCCCTCCTTGTCGTCATATGTCGATCACGGAGTGCTCTAGGGAATGGTGGGCGACACCCCTTAAGGACCAAGGTTGCCAAGGATAAATTTTTTCACGTGACTTGTCACATTCTTCCCCTTCATGATAGCAGACGATTAAAGAGTCATACTACTCTTGAGAGTATCATCATTAGATAAAAAACTATCATGCACATCTAACTCTGTAGGATTGGATGGAACATCACAAACTATCTGCTCTCGCTTTTTGAAATTGTTGGGGTTGGCCTCCACCTATGATGGAATGGGGGCCTTAGCAACGGTGATGTCATCTATCTTATGTCTCATCTCTACAAGGCTTTTTAGTACTTGAGCTAATCAATCCAAAGCCGGGTTCACAGACGTAACCTCAGATGGTTCAGAGTGCTAACCACGCCGAGACTAGGAATGATATAGAGGTTGCTGGTTAGAATACTGAGAACTAATGGAGAAGGGTGGTACTAGTTATCCTGAGGAGGGTGTAGCAGGTAAGGGACAATTGAGTACTGCTAATATTGCTAGTTTGGATACTACTGCAGTAGTTGGAATTGATTCTGTCTCCATCCTTGCTAATATAACTGGAACTGTGGTGACGAGGCTAATTTCTCTGGACAAATCTCCCTCCTTGTTGTTGAGATAATGGATGAGAATTGGCAGGCTGGCCCTGCTGATGTCCGCCTAGACGGGCCAGCTACGCATCATTGGACCAAACACCATTCACTTCATGAATGAGAGATGGTGGAGGAGAGCATGGATATGAGATAATATGGGGCTTCGGTTGGTACACAACCAACTGTTGCTGTGGCCCATGAGATGACGATGATGGTTCGGGGGCCTGCACGTAGTATATGTGCTGGATCGCTGGCCGAGATGGACTCTGCTGAGGAGGATGAAGTGATGGTGGCTCCTTCGTCTCAGCAGGAGTCGAAGATAATGCAGACACAGACTGGCATACACGGATTGTTCTTACCACTATCTCCGGTTGCTTCATAATCTGATCCAACTTGTCCAAATTTTGTGTCCACTGTTCGATCACAGCGATCTTTTCAAGATCTTGTGGTCGCTTCTCAATGATATCTTTTTTGGATAGGTGGCTCCCTGCAATGCTCAGATTGGATCTCTCATCCCTGTCCGGTTCATGGGATGGCGCCATATGTATTGGATCCTGATGAATTTGTGGCTGGTACTGATAACACGAGATGACGAGAGGACAACTTCTCCTTTGGTCATTTCTTCCAAAATCTACCACACAACATCCTCGTCCTTGTTGAAATGTGAACCACCACAAGCAGCATCGACAATCCTCTGTCTTACAAGAGTGAGTTCCCTAAAGAAATGTAGGACCAAGCTGGTCCATGAGATGTCATGATGGGGACACTTTTCTTGAAAATCAATAAACCCTCTCCCAAGCATCATGAATATACTCGTGGGTGTCTTGGGTGAAGTTGGTAATGCGAACGTGCACTTGATTCAACCACCCAAGAGAGTAGGACTTGTACAAGAAGGCAAACTTCAGCTCCTCCCAGATGGTGACGACCTTCCCAAATGATTGATCTAGTGAAGTGCCTTATCCCGAAGGCTGAATGAGAATATCGTCATTCTGACTACACTTAATGGGGTGTTAGGTTAGTGAGTAGTTCCACAGATGTTCCTAAACTATTGGAGATCGATGTATGGTTCTTCGTTGGTGTTCCCATGGATGGTGGGAAGAAATGCCAAGAGTTGAAGCTTCAACTCAAAATGGGCATGTATAGCAGGGATCTAAATATATTTGGTCATTTATCCAGCTCTGGGATTGTATGTCTCCTTGAGAATCAGCTTGGACCTCTATCCTCTCGGTTCATCTACACCATCTCCACGGGGTCCATCTTCTCCGTCTTTATCATGTTCTTGGTTATCTCTCATTGTCCTCAAATAATTCAGCATATCTTGGAAGGAGACCTGGGCTAATGCCTGGATGGTGAGCTACTGTTGTATTGACTAGATAGATGCAAGAAGCTGGACATTCATCGCATTCTGATTTAGTTGTTTGGCTGATTGCGGCTGAGATGGGTGTTGAGGTCCCTTCCCTTTCCAGTATAAGCCATCTTTGCGTCTGAATCTGAGTCTCAAAGAATTTCTAGATCCAGATCAAGCTCTTGAGCTGCACATGGAATGATGAACCGATCAGTCAAATTGAAATACTAGATGAAAAGAATCGATCTATGTTAAGGTCAACAAGGAATTTCATTAAGAATGGAGATATATATGGAGTGAAATAAATTTCCATCCAAAATGGACAAATTTCGGGACAAGAGTGATCTCAATTTATTGAAGAAGGCGGGGAGTCTGGAGAGCGGTTCGCAAGGTCCAAACCGTGATCTCGGGAACCACCCCAAATTAGTAAAGAGGTTGACCGCATGGAATCGACGTGGGCATCGACGGAATCCCGACTAAGCCATCCATGATTCACCATCTCGGGGGTAAAAAAGAAGGCCGAGAATGGATAAAGAATATGGAGATGAACAAGAAATAAAAGGAGTGAAAAAATAGAATGACTTAAAGTGAGCGGGGGTCAAATGAGAATAAAATAAGAGACAATGAAAGGCAAAATGCGTACAAGCGTGCGATACTTCATCTTTGATTTTAATCTAAATCGAATAAAAACCAAACAAGTTGTGGATTCACCAACTCAATCCAAGTAAGGCTATAAGAGTTAGACTATTTTTATCTTTTTCAGTTTTATGGTTGTTTTGCAAGCAAATCTTATAACAAGTCCTTATGAGGGTTATCCCTATAGGATTGTGTGTATTGTTGGGAAAGCATCCCATACTTCTACACTGTAACTTGTGATCTGTGTATTTTACGGTCATTGATCTCGTGCATGGGTGATGAACGTGAAATTCGCCTCTTTAATAATCTAAAATAATGACGTAGTATAGGAGGTGAATTTGGTTCAGCAAAAACCACGAAATTTGAATGTCGTGGAATATTTTAACTTGACAAGTCTACCAAGGTCGAACACAGGGACACGGATACTTAATTTTTTTTATCAAATTTTGATTCATGAAGCACAATGTGAGTTAATTTCAATTTCAGGTCCACATGTGAATTATGCAATTTACAATGCAATACTAAGATGCATGCATTTTTTAATTGATTTTTATGCAAGTTAAAGTGATGCATGAGCAAATATGCATGAGAATATGTATGCTAAATAAAAGGCTACAATTATACCATAAAAATGTGAGCAACAAAATATAAAATGAAATCAGAGTCAATTTTGAACACACATTAACAATGGTCATCAGATCAAAGCAAGACAAGGAGAGCAGGGTCCCATTTTTTACATAAAAAATCACTTCAATTAAAACAGTGGCAAATGAGACAATTAAGCACGCTAAGATGTAGAAGACAAAATAAGGATCAAAACGACACTAAAATCATGCAATTTGGACCTATGATGCTCAAGTTATGCTAAAAACAGTGCAAGGGAATAATTGTAATAAAAATGCAACAAAATAAAGGGATAAATATTGCATTTAGGTCCCTGGAGGGACCTAAATGCAATTACCAAAAACCGCCTGGGCCCTTATGCAATTTCACCATTTGCGCGCAGGGGCATTTATGCAATTTTGAAAACCTTTGAGGGCTTCCCTGTAAATTACCCAGGCACGCACGTGAGACACGTGCCTGGGGACCAAAATGTAAATAGCATTTCTTCCCGGGTCTTTCATGCAAAATATCCAGCACCTCACGTGCACAGCTCGTGAGGGGCCAGGCTCGAGACATCCCTGCAGGTTCGGGCTACGTGGACGTTTCTGGAGGTTCGGTGCGAGGTTCGGTCCACCCGAGCCTATAGGTTCAGAGTGGAGGCTCGGATGACGTCTGGAGTCACCACGTGGCATCATCCTAGCCGCCTGATCCTGGTGATCGGACATCACCTGTACGTTCATCTTCCTCCACGGGCCACCGGAGGAGGCGGGACTTCGGTGACCATGCCATAGCTCCGCCGCACTCCAAACGCTTTCCTGAAGGTCTGACAATGGAGCTGAGGGGTCCGCGAAGAAGCTAATAATATGGCAATGCTCCAAAGGTATCTTGAACGGCTGTTCGATGGAGCTGCACCGGCGGCGAAGGTTGGAGTTGGAGCTCAGGTGCAATGTCCGGCCATTGAAGATATGTGTACCTGCAGGTGTTAGATGCGAATAGCCGAAGCATGCGGTGAACGATGGGTGAGGCGAGGTCTCGTGCGTGCGGAGGGAGATGGAAGACCTGGTCTTCATCTCCGGCGAACCGGAGGGAAGTTGGAGCGAGGTGGTAGGGGGTATGGAGAAAGGAGGAGGGTGAGCGGAGTAATGGGCGGAGGTGCTGGTGGTGGTCTGATGAGGGTGACGGTGAGCGGTGGAGTCGGGAAAAATCGAAGAAATAGAAACAAAATTCACCTCGCCGAAGCGAGGTGTTGGCGGAGGGGAAAGACCTGGGCTGGGCTTCAGATGAAGCCCTGGGTCGTCGCACGACAGGGCCGACCACTCCCTGGTGCTCGACGGTGCCCGGAGGTCACCGATACACGACGGAGGCACCGCGGGTCAACACCGAACTAAAGCCGTCTTCGCTTCGACGCCCGGCCCTCTCCGCTGTCACCGGAGGGGCGGGGGAGACTGGGCTAGAGCCCAAAATGGTGGACAAGGTGACCGAAGGAGGTGGGCGAGGCTATATAGGCGAAGGAAGAACGGAGGTTATGTGCTGGGAAGGCGTTTTTGCATGAAGGTTTTAATGGCGAGGGGGTAATGGCAGTGAGTGAGGGAGGTAGCGCGAGGATGGCGGGGGAATGGGCTGCGAGAGGAAGGCGTTACAAGAGGAGGTGGGTAGCTGGAGCGATGGCCAGAAATGGAAGGGGTGTTGTGTTAGAGAGATGAAACGGCTGGGGGAGGGGGGTTACGCGAGGTGGAAGACGACTTCCTGGCCGTTGGATCTAGTGATCCAACGGCTAGGATGCAAGCGCGAGAGGTCGGCGAGGATCAGATCCAAAGATCTGATCCGACGGTGGGGATTAGGTGACGATGAGCGGTTTAGATGGATAGGAGGGGAAGACTGTATGGTGGAGATTGAAGGGGTGACGTGGAGCGTTGTCAACCGTAGGATGAAAGTGGAATCGGACGACTGTGGAGGAGGGAAGACGTGACACGTTGAGGGACGTTGGGTAGGATACGATCGAGTGGCTGAGATGGAGAGGCGACGTGGAGGACTGAGGGGCGTTAGATGGAAAGAAGATCTAATGGCTGGAATTTGGGCGCCAGTGGACGATTGGGATTTGATCTGGGAGTCAGATCAAGGGCTGAGAGCGAAGCCGAGGTGTGCGGTGAAGATGAGATGGATGACTCGATCGTATGGTGGAAAAGTATGGGATGACGTGGAGTGCGATCGACCGTGTGATAGGGAGTGGATCGGGTGGCTGTGGATGGGGTGCGAGGTAATGGTGGAGATCTAATCAGAGATCAGATCCAAGGGCTAGAAGTGGGCGAAGGCTGAACGGTTCAGATGAAGGCGGAATGGAGGAGATCGGAGGGTCAGGAAGAGCGCCGGATGGCGAGAGGGGAGACGGGCCACGTGGGCGCTCCAGAGAGCGCCACATGGCCAAATCAGAAAAATTCAAAAGAAAAATACAAAGATAAATACAAAAGAAATAGTTAGAGGCCGAATTAGGAAAAAGTCAACACATGAAAGTTGCTCGTCTCGACGAGATCTACAACTTTTATGTTGATCAAAAAGCCAAAAGAGGTCAGCTGTACAAAAAGTATTTTTGGGGGTATTTTTAGGGGGATAAAAATACCGATTTTGTGGTTTTGAGATGTTTTTGTATTTTTTAGTGCTTTTAAAGGTCAGTGATTTATAGACAACTATTCTCTCTAATTTTTAGGGGTTTTTGAAGATAAAATAATTACAAGAAAAATAAAGGAATTTAAATACAGTAAATTAATGGTAATTTATACACAATATACTACAGGATAAAAACAAGGAATTAGAGGGTATTTTTATTGGTTTGATTAAGCAGGGGTTTTAATGTGCGGCTTTTTGCATGATGAATACGAGATTCATCATACCCCTATACTTAAACCATGCTCGTCCTCGAGCATCTAAAGAATGAAGGAGTCGGATTAATTCCTGACAATGCGTGTGAAATTTTCAAGGCTTGATCTTTCAAAGACCCTTGACCTAAGTGATCCTAAAATTTTTGGTTTATCCAAGCCTTAGTCAGAAGGAATCCAACTTCTCTGATTATCAGACTCTCTTTTTGTACATACAATATAAGGATATGACATTTAGTGTACTGCATTTCATGAGAGCCGAGTCGATGCATCACTCAAAGTTCCAGTCCCAAAGACTCTCCTCTAGGCCTAATCCTCAATACTAGGGAATAAGTCTACTCTTGCTTCAGTCAACCGTCTCATTAGTTTGTCAGACTTGAAATGTTTGATGGACGGCTAGAAGATGGAGGTAATGGGATTGTGTCTATTTTTCTCTCCCTCACATTGGAACAAGGGGCCTCTCGAGTGCCTTTTTACTCAACATATATAAATTTTTAAATTGTTGACCAATGTATCCGTCAAGAGAGTTGGAGTCCTCTGCACTTGTTTTTCTTGGAGTACATCGGGGTGTGTCTCTTTTGAGTATCTAAGATACCTTCGACATCCAGACTTGTAGCATTTACGATGCAGAGCCCTTTCTTGGTGCCAGCCCGACTCCTGGTCCTAATTAGCGCTTGGTCCAAGTGGACACTTTGAAAATGTTTGGGAGTGCTCTCCATTGGTGGAAGCTCATTTATAATTTGACTTGGATGATAGAGCTTTTTCTTTGATATTTCATTGCTTTTGTTGGCAGCTCCACTGCTTTTACCAAAAGTTGGCGCACACTGATCAACAATATTCATTTAAGTTTCATCGCACACTATCACTTTCAGGTAAATATCGAAGAGATAGCATATGAATCTTGTTCACATACTGGCTAGGGTTTTTGCTGACACTCAGGTCTTCTGAAGCCTTCATTAACTTTATCCCATCGTCGAATATCATTAGATCGGGTCTAAACTCAAATCTCTGGTCCTAGTTCCTCAAGTGATACCTCAACTCAACTCATCAATCATGCAGTTGTGGAAGTGACTGTGCTGATCATATTTTCTTGAAGGTAGAGATGAAGAGTGCAATATAGCACTCAAATCTTTCAAACCAGGGAAGTGTGGATATTTAAGTCTTAAAAACCCCAATGACTATGGTATGCTAACTCAGACTCTCAAGATCACAGAAATCCAGTGTCCTAAAAAATCCTCAAGCCTTGAGTGAATGTGAATGTGTCAGGAATACACCAACTCCATAGGTTAGTGAATTTTGTGTGATTTTTGGCTTTTGTAGATTTTTATGGGTTTTATTTTTTTAATTTAATTTTTTTAATTCCTCGGAGAGACAATGACCGACTCAGGCTAAAATGAATAAAAGTATCTACTCTCAGCCAGTATGGGCGTAAGTACGAGCCGATAAACGGACCCGTGATCCTTAAGGACGGTGCCTTTCGCAGTGTCCTCTAAACCACCCACTCTGCTAAGGGAGACCGAAGTTCCCTCACTGAAAGTTTCTACTAAGCCTAGTAGACAGAGTCTATTCAAAGAAAGATTTTTGGTTTTTTTAAAAGGGTTATTTACACAGTTTAAACCCTCAATTTTAAGAAAACATTTTTACAAGGTTTTACAAAACTCAGTTCACATGTTTTACAAAAACCAAGCTCGAAAACAAATTTTCAAAAAATTTTAAAAATACGAGCTATGGCTAAAGCAAATATACAATACTATACGGTATACCCCCTATACTTAAAATTTGCTATGTCCTCAAAGCACAAGTGCCATGAAGCCAGGGCTCGATTCAAATATCGGGTGATATAGCGGAACTGAGGAGGAGGGTCCCCCTATACTTAGGCCAAAATTGACCTAAGTACAAGAAGACAGAACGAGGGAGGGATGAGCAGGAAGATCCCCCCTATACGTAGGCTACAAATAGCCTAAGTAAGGTCTGAATTAGGGGGGGGGGAGAGTGTCCTATGATACAAGGGTGAGGGGAGGGGGTTCGTGAAATATATACACAGAGGGAGAGATAGAGATAGAGAGAGAAAGAGAGAGAGAGTGAAATATACAAGGGGATGGTGTGAGGTGAGTGTTATGTGCAAGTGTAGGTGTGTGTGGGGAGGGGGGGAGGGGTAGATCATCAAGTGATCTACTCTCTCTCTCTCTCTTTTACAACATGCAAAACTGAAAGTAAATATGCAGATGCAATTTTTTTTAATTACAGATATGCCATGCAATCTGACTGATTAAAAGACTCCAGCCTTTCTTCACAGATTCCTTTGCGACCTCTTCAGCGGAAGCTCCTGACTTCACGTCTCCATGAAGATCAAGCGTCCCCGATCATCATGGGACCTGCCACAAAATAGAAAAGTTAGAATACATGGAGAAATTAAATCAACAGATATGATGCAAAAATGATGCGAGAAATGAGGACCTAAAAATATTGAAATTATTCAATAAAATCAAAATCCAATAATTAAGTTAAGCCGTGTCCCTGGCAACGACGCCATTTGATGAACATGAATTCGCCTCTTTTTAAATAATCTAAAATAATGTCGTAGTATAGGAGGCGAATTTGGTTCAGCAAAAACCACGAACTTTGAATGTCGTGGAATATTTTAACTTGGCAAGTCTACCAAGGTCGAACACAGGGACACAACTACTTAATTTGTTTATCAAATTTTGATTCATGAAGCACAATGTAAGTTAATTTCAATTTCAGGTCCACATGCGAATTATGCAATTTAAAATGCAATACTAAGATGCATGCATTTTTTAATTAGTTTTTATGCAAGTTAAAGTGATGCATGAGCAAATATGCATGAGAATATGTATGCTAAATAAAAGGCTACAATTATAACCTAATAATGTGAGCAACAAAATATAAAATGAAATCAGAGTCAATTTTGAACACATATGAACAACGGTCATCAGATCAAAGCAAGACAATGAGAGAAGGGTCCCATTTTTTACATAAATCACTTCAATTAAAATAGTGGCAAATACAATTAAGCATGCTAAGATGTAGAAGACAAAATAAGGATCAATACGACACTAAAATCATGCAATTTGGACCTACGATGTTCACGTTATGCTAAAAACAGCGCAAGGGCATAATTGTAATAAAAATGCAATAAAATAAAGGGATAAATATTGCATTTAGGTCTCTGGAGGGACCTAAATGTAATTACCAAAAACTGCCTGGGCCCTTGTGCAATTTCACCATTTGCGCGCAGGGGTATTTATGCAATTTTGAAAACCTTTGAGGGTTTCCTTGTAAATTACCCAGGCACGCACGTAAAACACGTGCCTGGGGACCTAATGTAAATAGCATTTCTTCCCGGGTCTTTAATGCAAAATAACCAACACCTCACGTGCGCTGCTCGTGAGGGGCCAGGCTCGGGACATCCCTGCAGGTTTGGGCCACGTGGACGCTTCTGGAGGTTTGACGCGAGGTTCGGTCCACCCGAGCTTATAGGTTCAGAGTGGAGGCTTGGGTGACGTCTGGAGTCGCCACGTGGCATCATCCTAGCCGCCCGATCCTGGTGATCGGACGACACCTGTACGATCATCTTCCTCCGCGGGACACCGGAGGAGGAGGGACTCCGGTGACCATGCCATTGCTCCGTCGTGCTCTAACCGCTTGCCTGAAGGTCTGACAATGGAGCTGAGGGGTCCGCGAAGAAGCTGGTGAGCTGGCGATGCTCCAAGGGTATCTTGAACGGCTGTTCGGTGGAGCTGCACCGGCGGCGGAGGTTGGAGTTGGAGCTCAGGTGCAATGTTCGGCCAGTGAAGATGTGTGTACCTGCAGGTGTTAGATGCGAATAGCCGAAGCATGCGGTGAACGATGGGTGAGGCGAGGTCTCGTGCGTGCGGAGGGAGATGGAAGACCTGGTCTTCATCTCCGGTGAACCGGAGGGAAGTTGGAGCGAGGTGGTAGGGGGTATGGAGAAAGGAGGAGGGTGAGCGGAGTAGGGGGCGGAGGTGCTGGTGGTAGAGCGGAGGCAATATGGTGGTCTGATGAGGGTGACAGTGAGCGGTGGAGTCGGGAAAAATCGAAGAAATAGAAACAAAATTCACCTCGCTGGAGCGAGGGGTTGGCAGAGGGGAAAGGCCTGGGCTAGGCTTCAGATGAAGCCCTGGGTCGTTGCACGACAAGGCTGACCACTCCCTGGTGCTCGGCGGTGCCCGGAGGTCACCGATACGCGGCAGAGGCGCCGCGGGTCAACACCGAACTAAAGCCGTCTTCGCCTCGACGCCCCGCCCTCTCCGCTGTCACCGAAGGGGCGGGGGAGACTGGGCTAGAGCCCAAAATGGTGGATGATTTAGTCAAGATTCGGTGGTCGTAAGTTCCACACAAAGCGGAAACTCAGTCGGTGTGTTGACCACACAAAATCTCAACTGAAGTCAATAATTAACCCACACTATAGATCAATCAATTAGAAATAAATGTGGAGTTAAAATTTATTTTTAACTCTGCACAAAAGATGTATAGCAAGCAAGCATGCAAAGAGTTCGAACACAGGGAGCAAACAAGGTAGAACAATCAAATGTGTGTGAGTGAATGTGAGTGATGTCTACACTAATGCAAGGCAAATATTTTTGTGGGTTTTAAATTTTTTTATATTTTTTATCTAATTTTTATTTTGTATTTTGGTTTTCAATTTTCTGTTTTTTATATTTTATCTTTTATTATTTTCTATTTTCTTTTTCAATATTGGAAAATGTATACAATGTAAAAAAAGGGGTGATACAATATTTATAAAGATATGCAAAAATACTCAAAACTTCAGAAATAAAATCTTTTTGGTGTTTTTATGATTTTTTACTGTTTTTGTGGTTTTTGGGTGTTTTTCAAAATATTTTTGGTATTTTAAATAGGCAAAACAAGGGAAAACAATGAATAAGCTTGCTGGCCGAAATTAAAATGAGGTTGAAAAATACTAAACAGTACTTAAAATTCCTCAAATTAATTTTAAAAAATAGACAATAAAATCAGGAAGACACAACAATTGAGTTTGTATTTTTGTGATTTTTCTATGATTTTCTAGATTTTTATAAAGATTTTTAGGGTTTTCTAATTTTTAAGATTTTTCTTTTGCAATTTTTAGTGGTTTTTGACTGACACTGGTAGATGATGAAATAAACAAAATATGATTTTTTTGGAATTTTTCAAAAAGTTTTTATATTTTTTATGTATTTTCTAATGCAAACAGGGAAATAGATGCATGTTTTTTATTTTTAATAAATAAGAAATGCAATAAAAATGCAATGCAAAAATATGACGTGCAAATGCAAGTTAACAGTAGCTTAACTTAATTTTTGTGGATTTTTTCTAAGTGAAATGATGGTTTAACTAATTAAAACAAACATACAAAAATTAAACAAGCCTGGTAGGGGTATAAATGCAATTAGACAAACATCCAGGGGCTATGCTACAAAATTTCCGCAAAGTTTGAAACTAAAGCTTGCATTTAATGGACTAGAAATAAAATACAAAACCTGGAAGGGTATTAGTACAAAATGTCCAAACCCAATACGTGCTACACACGCGCCTGGCAGGGACCTAAACACAATATTAAAAAATCTCCAGGGCTCATATGCAAAATATCCCAAAGTTTAACACTGGACTACAAAAATTTGGGACTAAAATGAAATAACTAAACCCCAGGGGGGTCCTTGCAAAATGCCCACCCCCTCACGCGTACATGCACGTGAGGTGACGTAGCACAGGACCTAAGTGCAAATAAAATAAACATGAGGGGTTTACATGCAAAAAATACAAAATATTTACGCTACAGATGAAAGTTTTAGGACCAAAAATTAAATACAAAATACGCGGGGTGAAGAGTGCAGAATACCCCTTTACGCGCGATCCAACAGCGGGGGGGTCTTCACTTGACACGTGGCGGCTCCTCTGCTCGCTATGACGGTTCGGGCTGGACGTCTGAGATCAGATCTTAGATGAGATCTGGCGGTGGCGGGCTCTGACGATCGGACGGTCCACGTTAAATCTGGGGCTCCTTCTTGATCGGATGGCAGCGAGGGCTGGAGGAAGAACGCGGAAGAAGGCCGACGACGGCAAACTTCCGCGACCTCCCCCGTCCTCCTTCGTCAGCGTTCATGCCTCAAAATGGCCCCGATCGCTTCCTGCAGGCTATCTCAGTGTCTGGGGAGCTTTAAAATGGCCGGGAAGGAGCTGGTCTTCGCCTGCGACGGCGGCGGAGCTCAGGAGCTCCAGGTTCCTCCGACGAACCTCAAAAACGCTTCCAGGTGCCGTTCTTTCGCGCGAACCTGCAGAAGAAGGTGATAGAGTCCAGGGCAAAGTTCCTGGACTCCGTGGAGGGTGGAAAAGAGGCGCGAGATGAATGCGATGATGCTCGACCGGAGGTGCGCTCCGGCGAGATGAATGGATCGATCGATTGGGATGATGGAAGCGAGATTTTTTTTAGGGTTTTTGATCCTAACACTAACAGGAACTCAATGCAAAAGAGAAATAAACGTGAAGTGGCCCTCAATGGCCGGAACCAGAGGGAGAAGGGGACCTCGGCCGCCGGAGTTGCAGGAGGTGGTGGAGACGCCTCCGACCTCTATCGCCTTGGCTGAAGGGCTTGCGGTGGAGCTGTCACCTCCAGGAAGTTCGGGAGCACGAAAGGGGGGACGAGGGGTGGACCGAAGGGACTCGAAATTCAAATAGAAGGTGGCCGGCCGCATACATGCGGTTTGACTTCGAGCTGCAGGGGCTCAAAGAACGAAAAAAAAATCTGGAGCGCCTCAGTGATCCTCGGCCCAAGGTAATCGCATGGCGGGGTAGACCAAGGATCGAGGCTCGGATTTGCAGAAGGATTCATCACGAAAGAATGCAAGGTTCAGCCACGAAAAAGCAAAGAAGTTGGCTCAAAAACCAACTTCTGACACGGCGCAGGGGGGGAAGGCGACCAGTTGACCGGGGTCAACTGGTGGCGCCTCCTGGTTGGTCCACGTGGACCAACCAGGAAAAACCCAGCAAAAATTATTGTAAAATCATTTAAAAAATCAAAGATGAATTTATTAATTTTAGGTTATAAAATGAAAAATGTTTCTTATTTTCTAAATTATTTTATGGTGATTTTTAATTATTTTTATGAAGTAATTTTTACAAGTTACTTTTTATACCCCTTTATAGGTATAATATCTATATATTTTAGTATTTTATTTTTATTTTGTGATTTTGATTTCTTTATTTTTGGGTTATTATTTTATAAAATTATAACATGCTTTTATACACATAAATATATTTTTACTTTATTTTTCTGATTTCCTTTATATAATTAATAAAATAAAAGTATGAAGTATGCAGGTATGCATACAGGTATTATACCTATGTATAATATATACAAGTATTTTATTTTATGTTTTCTTTGAGTTTTTATTCTGATTTTAATGCACAAATATATTATAAGTAATATTTACAAAATTACAAAAATATAAAATTATAAAAATAATGAATAAATAATGAAACAAATATTTTAATCTGTACAAGTATACTACAAGGGTCCAAAACTCAACTTTCAGACCGTAACTCCGAAAAATACGAAACCAACTCCATTAAATAGATTATTTTATGCTATATACAATTAAAGGTGAGTTTAGTACATTTCAAGTTTTTATTTGCAAGATACAGGTCTGGGAAGTTGGAGTTCTGGAATCTTATTCAGGCTGTAACTTTTTATCTGTACATTATTTTTCAGTGAAATCAATTTTGTATTTTTCTTTATTAAATTATCTACAACTTTCATGGAAAAAGTTTATTTATTTGATGTATAAAAAGTGGAACCAAAAATAGGTCCCAAAATGAATAAAGAATGAATTAAAAAGCTATTGTATTTGGCCCTTATCTCCCCCTACTTTATTCCTTGTCGATCTAGTCATCGAGATGCCTAGGTCTCGGGGTTTCGGGTCATAAAATATTTACAATATTTTATTCTTTTTCTTTTCTTTTATTTATTCTATAATTTTGGCTTTAATTACAGTATTTTATACACTATTTAGATGCACATGCATGAATGCTAAATTGATCTATTTAATGCTATTTACAGGCATTTGTTAGGGTTTTTGATGCCAAAATGATAGAATAAAGATGATGAAATGTGGATTCATCATCCCTCTGTACTTTACCTTTGCTAGTCCCTAGCAAACACTTATGCAATAAGTGCAAAAAGAAAAAGAAATAAAAGAAAAAGAAGAACTTGGATTTAGTTTAATTATCAAACTTGTCTTCACAAAATCAAAGTTTGGAGCTTAAGTCGGACCTTTGGAATTTTAGTGCGGGCGGAACCTTAATGAGAACCGAATTTGAAATCCAACAGTCCTTGAGAATCCCAAAACTCTGTTAAAGTCTCCTCAGTAGCGTGGTCAGAAATACTTCAACTCATACGCAAACTCTTACGACTATGAGTCTGACTCGTACAGTGTAAGTGATGGTGACTCTCCCCAACTAGAATGAAAAAGAAACTGACTTCTCCAGTACGACAACCCAATGATTCCCCAATCCAACAACTCCATCCTCGAGGAGTGGGGTATTCCCTTCTAAGTTCAAGTGGCAACCAGCTCAAGAGGAGAGGGGGGGGGGGTGAAGAGAAGAATGGACGGTAGCCAGTGTAGCTACCTATCCTGGGATGCAAGACTAGTGTAGTCAAGTCATCCTGCTGCAGGCTCACATGATATGACTTTGGAACTCAAGCTTGCTTTCTGTCTTTACAACATTTGTACATACTTTGCAGGCTTTTTATTTTTGTACATGCCTGAAGACATTTTTTTTCGAAATACTATTCACAGCAGCATTTACATAAGGAGTTTTTCCTCTTGAGCCAGTAGACTATCCCTCTTTTGAAGCTTTATTACAACCCACAACCTCTTGTCTTTAGACTTCCTAATCACTGGACGGGTTGGGGTGCACTTCCCTCCCTAGAGGAGGACAAATGTTTCCCTTGTGTGCGTCTCATACCGGCAAATCCAATCCCCTCACCACTCCAACTGAGTTGAGCCATGTGAAAGGTGCAGGCGTCCAAGTTAGGTCATTATCAACAAGAGTCGTGCGTGTGCTCCGAAATACTCTACTTAGGCGGTCAAGAATCCATTGAACCAAGTCCCGTGATCCTCAAAGAATTAAGTCAACTAGGCCTAAAGTATCTCAAACCCAGTTCCTATAAGGTTCCCTGTTATTAAGTAGATTTTAAGGTCCAATCAAGCTCCAATCTCTGGATTTTACTTAGACTTGTTCAACTATCACACTTAATCCGAAAAATGCTCATGCTATGCAATGCGTTGCAGAAAATATTTTTGTGATGCAATTTTCAAAAATTTTGCACTTTTTATGGGTTTTTGAAAAGATGATGATGATGCATATGCATTTTTAGATTTTTCAAAAAGATTTTTTTTCAAATGTTTTTGGATTTTAATTTTACAAATGTTTTTGGGATTTTTGAAAACAAAAAGTTTTTGGCTAAAAACTAGGTACAAATAGTTACACGGGAGTGCATCTTATATATACAAGAAGTGGATTTTAAGAATTTACAAGGGTAAGTGGTCAATTTTATAAGTATATATAGTGGATTTTGGTGTGATGTATATATTCCTCAAACTTATTTGACACAAGTTTTTCAAACAATTTTGAAAACTATAGTCCAAAATAATTTTTACAAACATTTTACAATCATGTACACACATTTGAAAATCATTTTGCAAAGGCTTTCAAAATAGTATAGATAGATTTTTCAAAGTAATTTTGCAACCATTTTTCAAACCATTTGCAAATCATTTTTCAAACATTTTATTTCACAGAAAGAAAATAAATTTTGCAAACCACATATTTTACAAAGGTTGAAAACATGTAACAAAATGTTTTCAAAATAGTTTTCAATAGATTTTCACAAAGATTTTCAAACTATTTTTCAAACATTTTGCAAAAAACATTTTCTCCTGATTTATTAATCAGTAAATACAAAAAGAATTTGAGGGACAAAACACCTTGTTATTAGGGGTTTTAATGAATTTTAAAGAATTATTAGCCATATTATTAAGGAAATACGAAAGTACGAGTTATGGCTAAAGTATATACACAGTATATACGACCCCCTATACTTAGCTTGAGCTATGTCCTCATAGATCGGAGAGAAAAGAGAAGACATAACTCGTACTAAGTATAGACAAGTCTAAAGAATAAATGAATGAACCAATAAGAAGTCGACCGTCCCCCCTATACTTAGGATCAAGTAATCCTATGTATAGCAGACTGTACACAACGCAGGGAGGCTCAAGGGTGGGAATGAACAGATCGTACTCAGATTGTCTCCCCCTATACTTAGGGTAAGATATCCCTAAGTATAGACAAGAAGAGGAGACAATGTAGAGGATCGAAAAATAGAGAAACTCGGGTGCACACCCCTTATACTTAGGACAAAGTACGTCCTAAGTATGGAAAACTGTCTACAAGGGCGGCACCTTTTTGATAGATAAAGAAAATGGAAAAGGAAAAGAAGAAAAGAAGAAAATAGACAAACAAATGAACGCATGATATAGACAGATGGTCTGCATAGCGGAAAATGGAATTGATCACCATGTATGAGATGCAGATGATGTGATTCAAAGAGCACATCCCATACCAGAAGAATGGGGGCAACGTCAATGGTCGGCGGATCATGATCTAGATATAGTTTCAGGTGTTGACCATTGACACGGAAGGTAGAAGAGGATGACGGTTCGGATATGTCGATGCTGCCATTGTCATGTACCTTCCTAACCACATACGGACCTTTCCACTTGCTTTGCAATTTCCCTGGAAATAATTTTAGCCTGGAATCAAACAACCATACTCTCCGATCTGGCTCAAACTGTTTATGGCTGATGTGGGAATCATGCCATGTCTTTACTTTCTCTTTGTACTGTAGGCTGTTTGAAAAAGCTGTGTCTCTCAGTTCCTCCAGGGCTGCCAACTCTGCTCCTCTGTTCTCCTATGCTCTCGGGATCTAACAGTAACTCGGTGACTGCCCAAAAGGATTTGTTGATTTCCACTGGCAAATGGCACGGCTTGCCATAGACGAGTCGAAAGGAAGATGTTCCCAATGGATTCTTGAAAGAAGTCCGATAGGCCCACAAGACCGAGTCCAAAAGCTGTGACCAATCCTTTCGGTCTGGGCGGACAACTTCTGCAAGATAGTTTTTATCTCCCGATTCGATACTTCGGCAAGACCATTAGTCTGAGGGTGATACGGTGTGGCAACCCGATGGTCAATGCGAACTCCTCTGCAAGGGCCCTAACCTTGTCATTGATGAAGTGAGACTCCCTGTATGAAATCAAGACTCTTGGTACCCCGAACCGTGAAATGATATTTTTCCTCAAAAATTTGCATACGGTTTTAGCATCTGCGGCTCGGGCGGGGATGGCCTCAACCCATCGGCTGACATAATCAACAACGAGCAGAATATGCTCGAATCCCTGACTCTTAGGAAATGGGCCCATGAAATCAATCCCCCATGCATCAAAAACCTCACAAAAGTGAATAGGTTGCATGAGCATCATGTCTCTCTGTCCGCAGGTTCCCATCTTCTGACAGTCAGTACATCTCTTCACGAACTCATCAGAATCCTTGAAGAGAGTACGCCACCATAGGCCGGATTGAAGCACCTTCTGTGCTGTCCTTTTTCCAGAATGATGTCCTCCTGCCTCAAGCTTGTGGCAGTATGTGAGGACGCTCTGCTGCTCTTCTTGAGGAATGCACCTCCTCCAGATGCTATCCCCTCCTTCATGATAAAGGACGGGATCCTCCCAATGGTAACACTTGGCCTTAGCTAGGAAGGTCTCAAGTTTCTACCTGGGCCAACCCTGAGGGACTGTCTTGGCAACAAGATAGTTTACAAAGTCGGCATACCATGGGAGTGAGGTGACCGCCAAGATCGCCTTATCTAGGAATGTCTCTGTGATAGGTGCACTGGGCTCAGATTCCTCAAGATTCTCCAATCTGGAGAGATGATCCGCCACCACATTCTTGACTCCAGGCTTGTCCTTAATCTCAATATCAAATTCCTGGAGCAGAAGGATCCATCTGGTCAGACATGCTTTGGCATCCTTCTTAGCCATTAAGTACCGGATGACGATGTGATCAGTGTAAATCGTCACTCTAGATCCGAGAATATAAGATCTATACTTATCCAAAGCAAAGACTATAGCCAACATCTCTTTCTCAGTCACAGTGTAGTTCCGTTGAGCGGCATCCAAAGTCCGACTGGCGTAGTGAATGGCAAACGGTAAACCATCCCTCCTCTGTCCAAGCACAGCCCCAACGGCAAAATCTGAAGCATCCATCATGATCTCAAATGGGAGAGACCAATCGGGTGGCTGAAGGACAGGAGCTGAAACAACCATATCTTTGAGAGTCTCGAAAGATGCAAGACACTTATCATTGACAATAAACTCAGTGTCTTTTGTTAGCAAGTCGGTAAGCGGTCAGGCAATTCGACTGAAATCCTGAATGAACCGTCGGTAGAAATCGACATGCCCCAGAAAAGACCGCAACTGACGCAAGTTGGATGGTGGATTGAGTTTTCTGATGATATCCACCTTGGCCGGATCGACCTCCATGCCCCTGTTGGAGACGATATGACCGAGGACCGTCCCTTGAGTTACCATAAAGTGGCTCTTCTCCCAAGATAGAACAAGATTGACCTCTATGCAGCGTTGAAGCACACGGTCTAGGCAGTCAAGACAAGCATCGAACCCGTCGCCATAGACCGAGAAGTCATCCATGAAGACATCTAAACAGTCACCCACCATGTCCGAGAATATGGACAACATGCACCTTTGGAATGTTGTTGGAGCGTTACATAGACCTAAGGGCATCCGTCTAAAAGCATACGTCCCAAACGGACATGTGAATGTCGTTTTCTCCTGGTTTTCGGGCGCAATGGCCACTTGATTATATCCAGAGTACCCGTCAAGAAAGCAGTAATGACTCTTACCAGCTAGCCGCTCGGTAATCTGATCATTGAATGGCAGTGGGAAGTGATCCTTCTTGGTGGTCTCATTCAATCGTCTGTAGTCCACACAGACCCTCCAAGAAGTGGGTACTCGGGTAGCGATCTCCTCTCCAGACTCATTGACAACTGTAGTGATACCCGACTTCTTGGGTACCACATGCAACGGACTAACCCATTTGGAGTCGGAGATGGGGTAGATAAAATCAGCGCTCCACCACTTCGAAATTTCTTTCATGACTACGTCTCGAAGATTCGGGTTCAGCCGTCGTTGGAACTCACGCGACGGCCTAGTGTTATCCTCAAGATAGATGTGGTGGGAGCACAGAGCCGGACTAATCCCCTGGAGATCAGCTATACTCCATCCGATTGCCTTGCAGTTTCTTTCAAGAACCTCCATCAGACGAGATTCTTGTTCTCCAGTCAAATCTGCTGAGATAATGAGTGGGTACATATCTGGCTCACCCGCAAGGAATTTATACTTTAGCGACTGCGGCAGAGGCTTCCGTTCTGGACAACTGGGAGGTGGCAGATCTGGCTTCTAATATGTCTGTGTGAAGGCGACCAGGTCTGCATGGGAGAACTCTCGCTCTGCATGAATCTCTGACGAAGAGCGGCCTGCTGAATCATCAATGAACTGTACGGGCTCGCACTCTGTCATGGCTGTTGGCTCAGAAGGAATTAGACAAGACAATTAGTCATCAAAATCATCCCAATCAATGTCTGAATCCGAGGGATCAGAAGAAGATGAGCACGAATGAAAATCATTAGCACCACTTGTCCCAACACTGTCAGCCTCAGGTGTATCCTCATCCAGGGGTGTGCTCTCCCGACTCTCGACTGCCATGAGTTTTAAATATAGTGAATCTGTAGGCAAGGTGAGGGTCGGTGCTACAGGATCTGTCCAGTTAGATTCATCATCTGTCATCGCAAAATCGCACTCCTGGTGGATGTCTAGCTCGTCTTCTGTCATCTGCGTGGCTTCGCTGGATTGCTCTGAGCATGCTAATTCTCTCGCTCTGGTCTCATCGATCGTCTCTATTTGTATGGTTTCACCCTCTATGCGAAAGCATACCTTCCCGCTATCATGATCGATCACCGCCTTGGCTGTGGCCAAGAATGGGCGTCCAAGTATGATGGGGGTATCGGTTACCGACTCAGGGGTCTCCATGTCCAACACAACGAAGTCCACGGGGAATTTCAGGCCCTGAATGGTAACGACCACGTCTTTCAATAACCCCTTCGGCCTCTTAATCGACCTATCAGCAAACTGAAGGACCGTCCTGCTTCGAAGAAGAGGACCAAACTCGAATTGGCCGAGTAAGGCTGCCGGAAGAAGGTTAATAGAAGAGCTGCTGTCTAATAGAGTACGATCGAACTGCTGCTCCTGAATCTCGCATCTGACATAGGAAGCTCCTGTATCGGGTCTCTTGGCTGGCAATGTGTTCTGAATGGCGTAGCAAGTGTGATGGGTTAGCACATGGATCTGATCTATGTACCTCCTCTTCCTGCGGACTGTAGTTTCCTCTTTCAAGTTCTTTTTGAGGAAGGGGATGTGCTCAAGTGCTTCTCGTAGAGTCAGCTGAATGTGGAATCTATCAATCATCTGGTTGCTGATCTCTACCTGTTGGGTCTTTTTAGGATTTTCTTTTTTATTCCCCTTCGCCCAGCGGAGTGCCTCAGGGAAGGGGATGGTAGGGGCCTCCTCAAATGGAGGGCTAGGAATAGGTCTCTGTGCCTGTGAAGGAGGAGAATCCATACAATCATCATCATGCAACACATATGGATCCGCAATGTGAACAGAAACCTTTCCTTTATTTATATTTTTGTTTTTCTTTTTGTTACCACAGTCCATAGACACAAAAGGTGGTAACATCACAGAGGAAGGCTCAACAAAAGTAGATGTGGTGGCCTCAGTACCACCACCGGCACCTGTGTTCGCGGCATCAACACCGCGCTCTGGCTCGGCATCCAAAATGGTGGCATCAGCACCACCGTCTGCATCTGGTATCACGACGGCCTCAGTACCGTCGTCTGGGATTCCATCATTGGTGGTATCAGCACCACCGTCTTCATCATCATCATTAGCGACATCAGCACCGCTACTCTGCTCCTCTGGCGCTCCTGATTCAGCTGGTGGTTGTCGCTCAGAAGAGGCGCCACCGGCAGGCATCCTACCGCTCCTAGTAGTCACAAAATCAGCATCATACAAAGAAAGAGATATGTCACTCAAATAGTCACTAGGAGAGGTATCCTCTGTAAACTCTACCTGCTCAGACTTTCTTTTCAGATTGTTCGGGTTGGGTTCAATCTGAGCGGGTATGGCGGTTTTGCCTTTTATGATTTCCCTCATCTCTTGTCGGAATTCATCCATTTCTTGCCTGAAGGATGCTTGCTGTTCTGAGAGCAAGTGAGCAAGATCATCGAGAGCTGGGTTCTCAAAAGCTGGGGCTTGAGAGCCGGATGGATTTCCCTGCTGGAAATGAGGTTGTTGTTGCTGCTGGTACTGGGGAGGCTAGGGATATGACTGATGAGGCTGCTGACGCTGCCTCCACTGCTGTCCCTGATAGGCGGGACGAGGACCACTCTGGTATTATTGCTGCTGGGCATATTGGGGCTGCTGGTGTTGTTGTTGCTGCTGGCTGCTCTGTTGTCCTTGAGCGGGATTCTGCTGCTGAGATGAGGATCCACCGTTGCCCCAACGGAATCCTGGATGATCACGACGGATCCCAGGCTGAGGGTACCGGTCGTACCAAATCCCATTGACTTCCATCAATGGGTACTGCTCAAAGGAAGGCGGGGGAAGAACTGCCAGTGGTTGAATTTGATGGAAATATAACACAGGAGGTGGTTATATTTGATATATACACAGGAGGTGGTTATATTTGATGGAAATATAACACAGGAGGCGGGGGAAGAACTTCTGATATATACACAGGAGGTGGTTATATTTGATGGAAATATAACATGATTTGAATCGTGGACAGGCTTGAGCAGATGCAGGAAGAGCTGCAGATTGAGGTGGTTGAATTATCTGAAGCCTGATATCAAGCGAGGGGAGTTCGAGGAAGACGAAATCGATCTCATCTTCCGCATGCACAGGCTGCTTGGCAACAGGTAGGATTTCAAATTATGTGTGCGTCATTTTTTGCATTTTCTGCTGAGCTCTGCTGTTAATTGGATTCTCTTTGCTGTTAGGATTTCGTACACTACAATCAGTATCTATTTAGTGGAATTACTTTGATCGATATCACAATATAAATAGCAGGATTTTAATGTTTGTGATTTTTCGGACTTTGTCAGTAACACTTGTTCTTCTACTTATTTCATAACTACACGATGACTCCGTTGAAACATCTCTATTAACACTTGTGTCCTTATGTTTGACCTTTGCGGATCAAACAACTAAAAACAACGATCGAGGATCTAAGATGAAAAAATTGGTCCTTAAACTAAAATAAAGTTCACTTTCATCCTTCGCTTCTTCTTCTATCTTCTTTTCTCATCCTCCCTCTCTCCATCTCTCTCTTTTGGAAGCTGTGGGCAAAGAATGCATCAAGAAAAGTTGCTCTTTGGAGAGCACAGTACGATGGAATTATTGTCTATCGTAAGCCTCTATGATAGGATCGGTCAGGAGGCTTAAGAGTGCCCATAACATTATGCCTTTCATGCGTGTTAGAACTTATTCGACAATGAATTTCACTACCTTAGGACCGTTGGAGAGAAAGAGGAGTTATGATAGGCCCACGGTGGACAGGGTTGGTTTGACAAGGAGGGTGGTTGTGACAAGTCAATGATGGTTAGGCATGGGTAGTGTAATGATGTGTCGAGAAGGCTATTGAAGGATAAAGAAGATGAAAATTATTCAAAACATTTATAACATAGTCTATATACTATTTAACACACACATAATGCCATTCAAGTTTCATGCAAAACAAAGACTCCTAAAGCCTCCTTCCCAACAATCATTTTTTAACCATTAGAATTGTTGAAATCAGTCATATTTGGATGGAGGACATAGGAATCTCTATTTCGCACGAAACTTGAAGACATGATATATGGATATAGTTATGAAAATATACAGAAGTATTTCTATAAAAAAAATAAAAAATGAGAAAAATGAGACGAAGGGAGCCAAGTTAGCTTCCCCAAGGGGGCAACCCCATTTTACTCACATATATATGGTGAAAATGGGGATGCCCCCTAGTTGGAGCTGACTTGGCTCCCCCTTCCTTTTCCCTTTTTTTGAAAATAAAATTCATGAAATTTTATCACTATATCTCTATATTATGTCATTCAAGTTTCGTGTGAAACAAAGACTCCTATGACTTCCATCTAGACCGTCATTTTTTAATGATCATAGAATAGTTGAAATCGACCTTGTCTAGCTAGAGGCCGTATGGGTCTCTGTTTCACATGAAATTTGAATGACATAATATAGAGATATAGTTATGAAAATCCACTAAGCATTTTTCGAAAAAAAATAAAAAATGAGAAAATGTGGACACATGGGGATTGATGGGGCTATCCCTAAGCCATTTTTTTGTAAAAACTTTTTATTTTTTTTTGAAAATATCACCATGTATATTCATCTATATATCCCTCCAATATGTCACTCGAATTTCGTCAGAAACAGTGATTCATATGCCCTCCATTTAGAACAGGTCGACTACAACAATGTTTAGACCATTAAAATTACATGTTCTAGATGAAAGGTATATGTAGGGGAAGAACATGAATTTCATCAAGGAGGGGCAAAGTATACAACTATTATGAATGCTCAAAAATGGAAAAATCTATATATTTTCAAATGATATTTTTAAATAGAATTAATATTTTTAAAATGGATCTCTTTCAGTCTTGATTAACGTAGAATTTAAATCTATTATTAATGTTAGAATTTCAAATAGATTGGTATTTTCAGTGGTTATTTTTAAAATTGCATAAATATAATAATTTTAACCTCTCCAAATCCATTCTAAAAAGGTTAAATTATCAAGTGAAATTTTGAAACAAAAAACTTCATGGTTGAAAGAAAATAATAAAATTTATTTCATTTACAATGAGTAATAAAAACAATGAGAGAGATAAATAAACTCGAATACAATTTTATATCCAATTATTTTGATACTTTGGAAGTGATTGGATAAACTATATAAAGAAAATAAAATTGATGGAGATAAGATTCAAACCTTGGTCTCCAAAATAATAGCCAAGCTACTCTACTACTTGACCATTTAATAATTCTACAATTTTTTTCTAACAACATTAATTATAATACAACTGAGGAGGGACCATATTAAAAACTTAATACATTGTACAAATGACGTAAAATGATCACGGAGGGGCCATGACCACCCCATAATATATACTAATTCCGCCCCTGGGTATATGAGTCTTTGTGTCTGACGAAATTCGAATGACAAATTGAAGGAATATATAAATGAAAAAATAAAAAAATTACGGAAAAATAACGAAGGAGCAGCCTGTTAGCCACCTCCTTGGGGCAGCCCTATTATGTATGTGTGTGTAGAACTTTTTACCACCATCTCTTGTGGTTTGAGCTGCATATATTATTGAAAACATTTAGAAAGATAGACATGCAAAAATACCTTATTATTAAATAAGGATCATATTTAAGTTTCACACCCACATACAAAACGAACTTGAAAACATTCCTGTACATCAAATATTCGTTTTATAATGACATGGGAATCGCATGAGGTAATTTTGTGTTAGAAGGAATGCCATGAGGTGAGTCAATGATTCATCACACGAAGTCGTTCGCTGCCTTTAAATAGCAATAAATCAATCATAGGCTTTAAGCCTATAAATAGTAAAAAAATCAATTGATAGGCTTTAATGCAGCGGCCCCATGTAATTACATGCAAGTACCTTCTAAAATTTACCATAATACAGTAATACTCCATATACGAGAATAATTTATTTTATTCTATGCATTTTTTCTTCTTCTTTCTCTTGCAGATGGGCACTGATTGCCAAAGAACTACTGGAATTCACACCGTTCCAAGAAGCTTGCGCAGAACGTATCACACACCAATATCAGTAGGGATGCCGGGAACCTGGGAACGAACAAGCCAGTCATTCTGAAGAAGAGTATCAAAAAGAGCATCAAGGAGAACAAGAAGACCTCAAGCAACGGGAGGATCGATCCTCCCTTTGCTTCTTCGGAAGAAAGCAGCGGCAGTATCATCTTCAAGCCACGACCTCTGAACTTAAGTGCCAACTTCTTTTATGAAGATCGACCCAATTTCTCCAATGATGTTAGCAAATCAAGGTCTAGTTCAGAAACTGGAACGGATGAGGGTGTTGCGCACCCAATCCCAAGCAATGCTGAGCTGTGGTGGAAGACGTTGCTCTCCGATGGCGACGAAGGCAAAGGAAACCGATGCGAAGCGCCGGGTTCGCCTTCACGTACGCATGATGACGGAGAGGTCATCGGAGGAGCGGTGGAGATGGAATATGGAGCTTGGTGTTTAGATACTGATACTTTGTGGAGCTTGATATTGGATTAGGGCAGAAGAGGAGATGCTCTTCTTAACAGATATTTAGCAAGTACTAATTTCTGTTAGATTTCATCTAAACATGTTTTATTACTTTGCTTTGCTTAGTTTTTGGATTTTTCTAAGATAAGTTTGTCTTCGGGAAATAAGAGCTCGTCATTGATATTCCATGTGAAGAAAAAGATGGCGATGGCCTCTCTGTACGGCAGGTTTTATTATCTCCGATAAGGACACACCTTTAGACTGATCGAATGGTCGAAATGGTTCCTAATCAATAATGCTAACATTATAAGAAGAATCACGTGACATGGACCATACTAATAGTGGTGGTGGAATTTCCTTCGATGTATTTAAAAGTTATATATATATATATAT
This sequence comes from Ottelia alismoides, assembly GCA_037367405.1. NCBI lineage: Eukaryota > Viridiplantae > Streptophyta > Magnoliopsida > Alismatales > Hydrocharitaceae > Ottelia > Ottelia alismoides. The sequence continues at coordinate 865,708 of JAZKJV010000214.1, forward strand.
ATATATATATATATATATATATATATATATAGGGCATATCCAGAGGGCACTGTGCCGATTTGGGTCGTGGTGAGCACCAAACGTGGGCTCGCCATGTGTATGTGTCGGTTCTATTTGGAAGGGGACGGTTTTGGCAATAACAATGTGCATGCATTATTAACATAATAAGAATTCGAATTAAATCATTTCCTTAAAAATAGGTGGTCGGTTTTAGTAAGCTAAAAAATACGCATTTAAATTATTATCGGCATATATTCTATTTATGGAATGATCTCCACGTTTGGATTAGAAAAGATAAATTACTGATTATAATTATTGATTACGTCAATTACTAATGTCCATACAATAATTACCTATTACAAATATACATATTACTGAACGCATTATGATTGTTACTGAATTTATAGTTATTTTACATCTGTAACATTACATTGTACAGAGATCAGTAATTCATTCATGTTACTCAAGTAATACATATTCAGTTCTCAAGTAACTATTGTTGTGGGATCAGTAATTAAGTATGTGAATTACTAATGTCCATACAACAAGTACTGATTACAAATGTCCATTTTACTGAAGTCATTTTGATTGTTACTAATGTTATAGTTACTTAATACTTTGAGTCTTACTGAAGCACCTCTTATTTACTTATATAACATTTTTAATTACTTATAATGTATCGAGTGTTACTGATAGCAATACATAAGTTACTGGTTACGTGATTTTTTATACTTATTCCAACTTACTTATTCCATTACCTTGTTTTACCTACAATTTATTATATGTTACTGATGCTTCTATATATCATACTGAATGTTACTGAACTCTTTGTAATTGTTACTGAACTCCCAATGCATATGAATGTTACTTGGCTAATTACAAATGTCCATACTGAATGTTACTGAACGCATTATGAATGTTACTGAACTCATTGTAATTGTTACTGAAGTTATAGTTACTAATATCCATACATCAATTACTGGTTATGTAATTACTAGTGTCCATATAATATTTACTGATTACAATGTCCATATTACTGAACACATTCTGATTGTTACTGAAGATATTATTTTATTATTACTGATCTCATAATAGCCATTACTTGAGAATTGTATATACATTACTGAACACACAACAAAAATTACTTGAGACTGTATATATATTACTTGAGTACTGTCTCTAAATTACTAAATTGTATTCAAATTAATAACACATATGGAAATTACTGACCATTTGTTATGGTTTTACTGACTTCACAACAAGCACTTACTTGACCATTGTATTCATATTACTAAAATATGTACCATATAAACATGTGCTATAAGATATAGATATATACATTACTGAACAAACAACAAAAGTTACTTGAGATTGTATATATATTACTTGAGTACTATCTCTAAATTACCAAATTCTATTCAAATTAATAACACATATGGAAATTACTGACCATTTGTTATGGTTTTACTGACTTCACAAGAAGCACTTACTTGACCAGTGTATTCATATTACTGAAATATGTACCATATAATCAAATGAATGTAAATTACTAACCATTGTTTGGATATTACCAATCTCGCAACAACTATTTACTTGTCTATTGTATATATGTTACCGATTCCATTTGAATATGTTACGCACAATATATAAGATGTTACTTATCATTCTTACAAATAGGACGATAATCTATAAGTTACTTACGTAATTTAACAAGTTACTTGTTATACACATCATGTTAATGATATTAATACAAAATTTACTTATATTAAAACAAAGACTATTTATATCTAATGATATCAATTTCAAAAGATGGAACAACAGAATCTCGTGTTCTGTGGATGTAAACTTCTAAACAATCATATTGCTTTCATGATGTAAATATAGTTGATAGTCATCCATCATCGTTCCTTCTCATATGATGTTCTCACGATCAAAATCCAACCAAGAATCATCATTTGTCATTGCTTCTGAGACTTCATAATCCAAATCCAATGACAAATCGAGCATCGCGTTTGAATCTGAAATCAAAAATATAAAAACAAACGATTAAACTGAGATCATAATATGAACCAACAATGACAACTCACGAGCAAAAATAAGAGGAAACATAAATTTTGCAACGACGATTGATTAAAAAAAGTTCTACAAAAATACCTTCGAAGAACGAAGCTCCTGCAATTTCAGAAGCTTGGTCGTCGCGCGAGATCAACAAGAATATGTTCGAAATGACCATATCAAACACAAAATATCAGCGGACGCTAATTTTAGAAAGTCTGAAAATACCATTTTTAAATAGACACCAAATATTGTGACTTGTGACGTGATCCTATAATTTAGGGATTGATATTGGTAATCCAATGGCTGTGACGATGGGCTCATTCCATTCAAATGGGCACAGTGCTCTCTGGATAAATTCCCTATATATATATATATATATATATATATATAGGAGAAACTTCAAATGAGGCGGGGTCTCACCGATATTGTGGTGAGCCCCTCCATCTCATCCATTTAATTTAAATCCCACGACTGTGATTAATTTCACATTAATTACATTATTTTAATGGTAAAAACCCATTTTGGTCATTTGTCAAATTTTAAATATAGAATGTGACAACTAAATTTCCTAATATATATCTCTCTCTCTTGATTAATCCCAGCCCAGCCGCCTCCTCTGCCCCCCGTCCTCCCCCCGCCGCACGTCCTCCATCTCTCCAGCAACTTCTGTCGGCGACCTTCCTCGGCGCAACGTCCGCCTTCCTCCGCGCACACCACCTCGCCACCAGCCACGGGCCTGCGCCGCTACCAACGCCGCCTGTGTCCCACCGTTCAGTGCATCCGCACGCCCCCAGGCGGCCGTCCCTTTGCGCGACCCACGCGCAAGGCTCCGCGTGCCCCCAGGCGATCTAGCCGTCGGCCTTTGCGGCCGCACGTGGTCGCCGCCCGCTCCTCCCCGCGCCTGCGCCTCCTCCTCCAAGGCACCGCCGCGCGGCCCTCCGCCCCGACCTCCTGCGCTGCGAACAGCCGCGCCGCCCGCTCCGACCTCATCCGTCGCCGGTGCCATTGGAGAAGAAGGGATAAGGCGGCGGCCCCCTGCTTGCCTCCTCTTTGCCCTTTGAAGAAGATACGAAAGGAAAAAACCCTAGATGTGGGGTTTTGAAATAAAGAAAAATCTTTTGGCGATATTATAAAGAAGTATTCAACTTATTCGAATTTTCAACTTATTCGAAATACGCGGAGGAGGGGTCCATTAGCTTTTTTTACAAATCGTAGTTTTATTTACAAAAATGGGAATGTTTTGTGCAAATATTGAATATTTTTTACAATATCATGTCAATTTTTTACATTTCCAATATCTAACAGTGTACCTATTTGTCTCAGAACTCTAGAGAAATATTACAAATTGATCAGTTCATTTTACAAATAGCACCTAAAATCTACAAAGTGATCAGACACTCTTACAAAGGAGCGAGATTTTGTTACATTATCGGATAATATTTTTAATTAACTGATATTCAGATTTAATTTACATTTTTACAAATCTCAATTTTTTTCTCTGTTTTGCAGGACTCGAAACATGTATGGCAATTGAACTTTAACGCAATGGAAAACATGCGTGAATTTTACAAAGAAGGGAGATTCAGTTACAAAGATTCACGGATTTTTTACAAAACAATCATACACAATTACAAAAAAGTTGCAGCTTACAAAGAGGAAAAATACTCTTACAAAAAACTCACTGAAATTACAAAATGAATGTACACATTTACAAAAATTATACAACCATTTACAAAATGAAATTACAGTGATAAAATGAAATCATTAATGAAATTTTACAAAGACTATAATATTTTTTACAAACACTCGCTGTAATTTACAAAACTATTGTTGATTTCAGATCGCTTGGAACAAAATCGGAAATTAATCAATAAAGGCATTTGTGAAAATACCAAATCGAAAAAAGCTTATAATGGCAATTTGAAACTAATAAATGAAACTCGAAATTAATGAAATCAATTTGACGAAAATACCCTTTTGGATGAGGTTTTTGATTCAACCGTCAGATTGAGATCTGACGAATCTCGTCGATGGCTCATCACAATTTCGGTGAGACCCCACCTCATTTGAAAGGGTCCCTATATATATAGGGAAAAATGGGGCTGCCCCCTAGGGGTAGCCAACATGGCTGCCCCCACCCATTTTTTCGTAAAATTTTTTATTTTTTGGAAAATATCACCATGTATATTCATCCCTATATCCCTTCTATATGTCATTCGAATTTCGTCAGAAACAGAGACTCCTACGGCCTCCATCTAGACGTCATTTTTTTAACGGTCGCATGATTTTTTAAATCGACTCTGTCTGGATGGAGGCCGTAGGAGTCTTTGTTTCTGACGAAATTCGAATGGCATATAGGAGAGATATAGGGATGAATATACATGATGATATTTTTCAAAAAAAATAAAAAAATTTACCCCAAAATGGGGCGGGGCAGCCCCATCAACCCCATATATACACACACATATATATAGGGTCATATGTGGCTGCCCCCTAGGGGCAGCCAACATGGCTGCCCCCGCCTTATTTGGGAATTTTTTTTATTTTTTTTTGAAAAATAACACCATTTACATTCATCCCTATATCCCTCCTATATACCATTCGAATTTCGTCAGAAACAGAGACTCCTACGGCCTCCATCCGGACAGTAATTTTTTAACGGTAACAGGATTTTTTTAAATCGATACCATCGAGATGGAGGCCGTAGGAGTCTCTGTTTCTGATGAAATTCGAATGGCATGTAGGATGGATATATGGATGAATATACATGGTTTTATTTTTCAAAAAAAAATAAAAAAAGCCGAAAAATGGGGCTGGGGCAGCCATGTTGGCTGCCCCCAGGGGGCAGCCCCATTTTTCCATACACACACACACACACACACACACACACACACACACACACACACACACACACACACACATACACACACACACATATAGAGAGAGAGAGAGAGAGAGAGAGAGAGAGAGAGAGAGAGAGAGAGAGAGAGAATGGGGCTGCCCCCTAGGGGTTGCCAATATGGTTGCCCCAACTTATTTTTCACAATTTTTTTTATTTTTTGGAAAAATATCATGTATATTCATCCCTATATCCCTCCTATATGTCATTCGAATTTTGTCAGAAACAGAGACTTCTACGGCCTCCATCCAGACGTCATTTTTTAACAGTCGCAGGATTTTTTAAATCGATCCTGTCTGGATGGAGGCCGTAAGAGTCTCTGTTTCTGACGAAATTCGAATGGCATATAGGAGGGATATAAGGATGAATATACATGATGATATTTAAAAAAATTTGCCCAAATATGAGATGGGGCAGCCATGTTGGCTGCCCCCTGGGGGCAGCCCCATCAACCCCATATATATATATATATGTATATATATGTATATATATGTATGTATATATATGTATATATGTATATATATATGTATGTATATATGTATATATATGTATATATATGTATATATATATATATGGGTAAAATGGGGCTGCCCCTAGGGAGTAGCCAACTTGGCTACTCCCACCCATATTTTTCCCTCATTTTTTTATTTTTTTGGAAAATAAAATTTTGTATATTCATCATTATATCCTCTCACATTCTATTAAAATTTTGTCAGAAACAGAGACTCCTAAGCACTCCATCCATACGTCATTTTTTAACGGTCGCAGGATTTTTTAAATCGACCATGTTTGGATGGAGGTCGTAGGAGTCTCTGTTTCTGACGAAATTTTAATATAATGTGAGAGGGATATAATGATGGATATACAAATTTTTATTTTTCAAAAAAATAAAAAAATGAGGGAAAAATAGGGGTCGGAGTAGCCAAGTTGGCTACTCCCAGGGGGCAGGGCTGCCCCCTGGGAGTAGCCAACTTGGCTACTCCCACCCATATTTTTCCCTCATTTTTTTATTTCTTTGGAAAATAAAAATTTGTATATTCATCACTATATCCCTCTAATATTCTATTAAAATTTCGTCAGAAATAGAGACTCCTAGGCCCTCCATCCAAACGCCATTTTTTAACGGTCGCAGGATTTTTTAAATCGACCATGTTTGGATGGAGGCCGTAGGAATCTCTGTTTCTGACGAAATTTTAATAGAATGCTAGAGGGATATAATGATGAATTTACAAATTTTTATTTTCCAAAGAAATAAAAAAATGAGGGCGAAATAGGGGTGGGAGTAGCCAAGTTGGCTACTCCCAGGGGGCAGCCCCATTTAACCCTATATATATAGGAAAAAATGGGGCTGCCCCCATTTAACCCTATATATATAGGAAAAAATGGGGCTGCCCCCATTTTTCGGCCTCTTTTTTATTTTTTTTTGAAAAATAAAATCATTTATATTCATCCATATATCCCTCCTATATGCCATTCGAATTTCGTCAGAAACAGAGACTCCTACGGCCTCCATCTCGATGATATCAATTTAAAAAAATCCTGTTACCGTTAAAAAATTACTATCCGGATGGAGGCCGCAGGAGTCTCTGTTTCTGACGAAATTCGAATGGTATATAGGAGGGATATAGGGATGAATGTACATGGTGTTATTTTTCAAAAAAAAATAAAAAAATTTGCCCAAATAAGACGGGGGCAGCCACATATGACCCATATATATATATATATATATATATAGGTTTATCCAATGAACCCTGTGCCCATTAACGTTTCAATGAGCACCTATTCTGGGCCATACACGTGTATTAGTAGCAATTATATTTCTAATTATAGGCTACCACGTATTTAAAAAAATCCTATATTTCCTATTATACAACGCCCTTAAAAATTGAAAGACGGTTTTGGAAAGAAACGATTCAAATAAATGATTCCACGCGGATAATTAAGGATCCAAACGCTATGATAGTAATAAATATAATTCGGTCAAGTAAATGCTTATTGTGATATCAGTAATATCAAGACAATGATCAGTAATTTACATCCAAATAGTTACATTGTACAGAATTTAGTAATATGTACAAAGTGGTCAAGTAAATGTGTGTTGTGAGATCAGTAATAACAAAACAAATGGTTAGTAATACCATTGTCGGTGTAATGTGCATTGCATTAACAAATAGTTACTTTCTTACTTGAGCAATGCCCATGACTTACTGACCCTTACTTTGTTATTACTGATCTCATAGTAACTATTACTTGAGAATCGTACATATATTATTAAACATGTGATATAAGACATGGATATATACATTACTGAACACAAACAACAATTTACTTGATAACTGTATATATATTACATGAGTATCATCTCTAAATTACTGAATTCTTTTCAAATTAACAAAACGTATGAAAATTACTGACCATTTGTTATGGTTTTATTGACTTCACAACAAGCACTTACTTGTCCATTGTGTATATATTACTGAAATCTGCAGCATGTAATAAAATGAATGTATTACTGACCGTTGTTTGGATATTACTGACATCACAACAAGCACTTACTTGTCCATTGTGTATATATTACTGAATTCTGCACCATGTAATACAATGAATGTAAATTACTGACCATTGTTTTGGATATTACAGATCTCGCAACAACCATTTACTTGACTATTATATATATATATATATATATATATATTACTGAAATGAGCATTTGGATCTCGATTTTCTGCAAGAAATAATCGATTCTAATGTTTTCTTTCCAAAACGATCTTCCTATTTTTGAGGACGCGATATAATTGCAATAGCACCTATTGTTTAATCGCTTTGCATATTAATCTCCTTCCAAAAACAACATCCTTCGAAATAGGTAACCACTCAATTGGTAATACACGTGTGTGGCCAATAAATGGTGCGCACCGAAACGCTAAAGAGCCCTGTGCGTATTGGATAAAAATCCTATATATATAGGGTTAAATGAGGCTACACCCTGGGTGTAACCAATTGACTACTCCCACCCTCATTTTCGCCCATTTTTTATTTTTTTTGAAAAATAAAAAATATGTATATTCATCACTATATCCCCCTAACATGTCATTCAAATTTCGTCATAAACAGAGACTCCTATGCCCTCCATCTTAAGGGGGTCATTTTCAGCAATTCTGAGTCCGTTAAATGTTGACAGTCTTGATGGAGGGGATAGAAGTATCGAATTAAGTCGAACTTTGAATGACATCATGGTGACATATTGTGATCTAAATTCCAATAGATTTCATTTCAGAAAAATAAAAAAATAAAGGGGAAAAGAGGTGGGAGCATGTAAGTTAGCTACACCCAGGGAGCATACTCCTTTTTCCCATATATATATATATATATGTTGGGGTTGTCCTTAAGGGGGAGCTAACTGAGCTCCTACGTCCTATTTTTTCTATTTTTTATCTTTTTTTCAAAATTTCTTCTGGAAATATGCATCACTATGTCCCTATATTATGTCATTCAAATTTCGTGCGAAACAGAGACTCCTACGACATCCATCTAAACATTCATTTTGTTAACGATCATAGGATTTTTTAAATCGCTTCTGTTTGGATGGAGACCGTAGGAATCTCTATTTCTCATGAAATTTGAATGACATAATATATGGATATAATAATGAGTTTACACTATTTTATTTTTCAAAAAAATAAAAAAATATGGGAAAAATGGGGCGAGGGGAGCTAAGTTGGCTACCCCTTGGGGGCAGCCCCTTTTTCCTCATATATATATATATATGTATGAAGGATATGGTTAGATCCTCAAGCGCATCACGGAAGCGTGATCGTCGTATCGAATACGACGAAGAACGACTAGTCGCACTAGTTGTTCTATGCAGCGGAAATTAAAAAATTTTCATGTGACGAAACCACATGATCCAAGAACACTTCTCGGATCGTTTCGTCTAAACCACAGCCAAGTATTAGGTTTACCTCTTGAAGCGTGGTTGCGATCAAGTCTCTAAACGAAGAGACCTCCTGTCTTAAGTCCGATCCGTCGGAGGAGACGCTTGCGAGCGCGGGGATGAACCGCGTGCTTCTCGCAATCCATGTTGACGATCCAAGCGGTGGATCTCCTGATCTCGACACACGAGACCCGACGTCTTCTTCACGAGCAAGGCATGCCGAAGTAGATGGAGTTCCACGAGCAAAACATCGGGCAACATAACGACGGTGCCGCGGCGATGGAGAGCCTCTCTAGGGCATCCATGGTGGACGGCCATGAGAGGGAGAGAAAGAGAAAGAAAGAGAGAGAGAGAGAGAGAGAGACTTGTTGTCTCACTTATGTGCAAAGAAGAGCAATGGGGTGCCTCTCCTTTTATAGGGTTTTGGGATCCATGGATCTCAATCCATGTGTCAACACAAATCCAATGGTCCACATTAATTTGTGTTTCTTTCAATGGCCATGATTTCTTGCTAAAAACACAACAACAATTAATTTAATAAAAATCAAATATATATTAAATATAATTTGATTTATATCAAATCAATCTCCATTGGAGAGATAGGAAAGGAGGCAAGCCTCCTTCCATAAGGAGGGTGGACGGTCACCACATTCCTTATGGAATTGTGGTCGTCCCCTCTCCTTATTAGGAAGGGAGCTTCCTTTTTCCTATTACATGGGATTACATTATCTCATGATTCTCTCCAATATTTGCAACAACATTTGTTGCAAATTATTTCACAAAAATAAATCCAATTTATTTTGTGAACATTGCAATCATGCCATTGGAAATTTGTGAATCATATTCACAACCCAAAACAAAATGTAAATTACATTTTCAATTCAATGTCCAATGTGAATCCAATTCACATTAACATTTAATTAACAAATGTAAATCACAAATAGCTCTCTCTCTCTCTCTCTTATATATTATAAATCACATTTATAATATATATGACTAATATGTATATTGCTATCCACATTATTCATATCCATGATAATTAAATCACATTTAATCATCTTGGATCTTTATTCTCTTGTTCTCAAATAATATGAATCACATTCACATTATTCACATCTTTGATAATCAAATCACATTCAATTATCTCAGATAACTCTCTTTATAATATGAAACAAATTCATATTACTCATGATAATTAAATCACATTTAATTATCCATTTTCTCAATGCTCGGATACATAAATCAACAATAGAATTATCCATGAACTCCTTCAAGGATAATGCGCTTTCTCCGCAGATACTTGGAGATAAGGACATGGCGATTGTATTGTTCCACGTATAGTGACATGAATATTGAGATCATATCTCAAATCCAGATCGCGAGCCTCCCATAGATGCTTGATTAAATCAAGACTGTAAATCTAATCTTCTCATTGTATCTGAATCACATTCAGATCAATGTCCAACACTTGGACCAAGATCAGATCACTTCTCTACTGAGAGGAGTCACTAAAATCCAGACCCGTTTCATCACTCCCTAGGAATGGAAGCGTCATGGTTATACAATCGTTTATGATCACATCACCCTCAGGTATTCCCAATACCTGTACATCCTGCATACTGGAAGACTCAGACTAAACCCGAAGTATTGGATCAACTTTATACTGTTTACTTCATGGTTTTATCAGTAAGTTTCTCATTTGATCATTGGGAGTTGGTATCAATCATACACTTTCCAAAAGCGTATATCATACCTAGGTCTTGATCATATACTTTCCAAAAGTATATATCAAACCTACAAATTCAGTCAAGCTTCCAAAGCGAGACGACCGTGCGCACGGAATTTGATTTTTCCCAATATCTCATGAGTGAGCTCATGTCTTCCGGTTCAGTAACTGAACCTGTATGATCCCTTTGAGAGATCGTATTACTCATATGCCCTTATATGCACACCAGCGCGCCGGTGTATAGACCTTGATTAGGTCATCAACCTATTGGTCTGCCAAATGTATATACTCAGACATATAGTAACACATCTGTCTCCGGTCAGAGGATGTGTGCCTATATCATGACAGCATACGATATAGGACTTTGGTTATCTCGATCTCGTTAAGTCAACTCTTTGACCTAACTAATCTGACACCTCCGAATCTCTATTCCTATGCAGAGGACCTGCATCAAGAGGTCGGTCAGATATCAGCCTTCAGAGATAAGGATTGCCATCTCCTACTCAGGCTGGAGATCATCTCTTAACAATCATCTGATGGTGCTTGATGAGTCCTCAATCTAACTCTTTAGATATTCATCCAAGCACCCGCCTCTATGATTCAATAGTTGAATCAACAGCTGTATGATCATCAAGATGACCATGGTACATAACCCTAATTGTACTAAGGAACCTATTATGCAAATTACGTATTCTTTATTTCAGATTAAGGAGTGAATTGCAATAACATTTATTGCATAATGGCTCGCCGTGGGCTCGCATTTCCAACAATCTCCCACTAGCCCAAAGAGCCATTAATGGGCTAATCATTTAAACCCACACTCATGTGACAATCATAGACTATTAAGAAAATAGCTAGGTAAGCTGATCAGTCACTCTGTTCCCGCGAGACTACGCCAAGTCCTTTTACGGCACTTGCATATCCCCAGTAACAGTGCTCGCATCTAATGCGAATGTTGCATCTCATGCAACCAATACTCAATCTAGTTGGTTACAGTGTCCCTGACATCATAACCAGTATCCCCATAATCCTTATTAGAATACCTTCATTCCCGGAGATCTCTATCTCCTAAGGTATCTAAAGTTTAGACCCTTATAGATCACTATCTATATGGTCTTAAACTTTTGAATATAAGACTTTGAGATCACTATCTCTAAGTTTTATCATCTTTGAAGATATTATTATTACTGCAATTAAGTGTTTTATTTCCATAGTAGGATTAGTAACATTTTACTACTCCCACTGCATGGCAGATATCTAGCTTTTGTACACATCTAGCATACACTCAGCTTCTCGTAACTAATGCACAAGTGCAAGTAGTTCTAGCATTTACTTCCTCAACTCTTTGAGGTGCTATCCCTTCAGACAGGTCAGAACCATATCTTAAGGGATGGAAGCCTTTCTTGGGATTTTCCATAAAATAGAATATGTCCAAGGTGTACTACTAATGTGACAGTCCCAATACCCTCTTCTCTTTGCTCCCGAACACCTTCAGAACTAAGATCCAAGAGGTATCCTTGAGATCATATCTCAAGTTATGGAACAATCAGATTATAAAACACTTATTATTATCCTTATATCATTTTAAATGATCAGGTTATCATCTACATTCAGCAAGATGAACACAAAGGCACTCCCACTAAGCTTCACATGGCTCATCAAGATTCTATCTAAAATCATAACAATTATAATTCCATCAAATCTTATGGTCCAACTTCAAGAAGCTTATTTGAGTCCATAGATGTATTCCTTAGTTTGCACACCTTGCTTTCCTCAACCATGAAGCCTTGGGGCTACTTCATGTGAATATCCTCAAAGAGGTATTCGTAGAGGAATGCAATATTGACTTACATCTTGAAGATGCAATAGTCAAGTTGTGTAGCTAAGGTTAGCAACATTCTGATGATTTCAAGCATGGTCACCGAAGAGCAAGTCTCATTGCAAGCAATGTCTTCTCTTCCGGTGTGTGGCTCATGGCTACGAACCGTGCTTTGAAGGTCTCTACCTTCTCATCAGGTTCCCTTTCTCTTGAAGATCCATTTACACCTTTAAAGGTTTTACCCATATAGGTGGATCCACGAGGGTCCATATACAACACTTGCATATGAAGTCTACATTAGACTTTTATTGCTAACATCCATCTATCCATGCTATGATCTTCAGAAGCTTCATCACATGAAGTTCAATCATTGTCAGATTTCTCTGACACATGGAATCCATCTTCAAACTCATTTGAAGAAGTATTAGTGTTTCATTTTTAATTGTCCTCTTAGTTTCCAATTTCAGGAGCCTCATTATCTTCTCAAGATTAATTGAGTTCCTACACTTCATTTTTATCTTGATTCTCAAGAGTCTCAACATCTAAGAATCACATTCTTATAGATGAGATATTTTAAGAATCTCAAGGTCATAAAGTAGGTATCCAATACCATCCTTTATTTTTCTAATGAAGTAGCACTCTCAAGTGCTAGATTCCAACATACATGGAACCTTATTAAGGATATACATTGTAGTCTCTACTACACATACATACCTGGAAACTAAGGGATAATTATGCTAAAATTCATCATTGATAAGATCATGTCACACATGATCCAATTGTATCTACCTATAACTCTATTGAGTTAAGGTGTGTTAGGAGGATTGAGATAGAAATGATATTCATATCTCTATAAGGTATTCTTTGAATTTATCTAACAGGTACTTGCTACCTAGATTAGATCAAATTCATTTTATCTTCCTTCAAACTTTGGTTCTAAACCAAAAATAATGAAATCTTTGAACATTTCAAAGGTTTCTTAGGTGAAGAGAAGAAATCTCATATCATACATAATCATCAACCGATATCACATATCCATAATGTTTACTATGATATAGATGATCCATATACATCAATATGCATGAGATCCTGAATACATTGGCATCTTACACCTTTCTTTAAGAAGGGTGTATTGGACATTTTACTTTGAATACAATATTCATAAGTATGTAAGTTTTGAAATTTTAGACATTCTAAAGTTTCATCTCTTACTAGTCTATTGATCAAATCAATAAACAAATGTCCAAAGCTTGATGCTAGATCATTGTCAAATGATCTTCATCCTCATATTGCTCTTAAGTTTTAATTTCAGCATTTAGAAATGTTAATGAGCCATTCATCAATTTTCTAATTTAGTGGAGTCCACTAGATTTTTGATTATTATCTGAAATATCTCCATCATAACTCTTTATGATAGTTCCACCTCAGAATTCATGTTTATTTCCAACATTTAGAAACAAACAATGAGTGTATTCTTATATCTAGGTCATAGAGACATTCTCTAAGACTAAGGGCTCTCCCACTGAAATTAACAAGTCTATCAATCCAACAGAGATTGTTGCAACAATTGCATCAATATCCATGTGGATAACTATAAACCTTTAAGATCAAATTTTCCAGTCTTCTAAAACATATGCAACCTATTGCAAATGTCATCAGAAGATTGAGATACAATTATTTGACTTTATCTTATCAATGATTTATGTAGATTAATCTGATGCTCCATCCGAGTCCTTCTCTAAGGATTCTAGATAGACTTGATAGTCATACTATCAACACATCAACTTATTGCAGTATTGGCATTCATCCAGCTCTTTGGATGACATATGGAAGTCATAGATGTATAGTCAACTCTTTGACTATACTTCTTACTCGGGTCCAACCCATGCTTCCACTGCGCTCCCTTTATCTATAAGCAACCATTGCTTAAGACTAAGGATCTCTTATGTAAGAGCATTTCAACATTTATACATGCTTCATTAAATTCATACAATATGATTATTATGAAGCTTCATGAATGACCAGAGTATAGATAGTAGAATGATGACACTCATCATCTACATCCATCTAAACTCTTAAAACATAGGTTCAGGTAGGTACTCAAACAATTTGAATACATCATCTCTTATAGAGCCACCATTCTGCATGATGCAGTGAACCATCTCATTCATGTTAAATGTCAAGAGCACATATGTATGCCAGAATATCTTCATTAATTTTATAAGGATTATTTGACAATTACGATCATCATCGACATGTCACTTCCAAAGTACATCCGATGAGAGATCAAGACTATAGAGACACACAAACCCTAGGGTTGTAGTCCTATTATCTATTTAATTGTCATTCCTCAATATTATGAGGAAACTTGCACATTGCAACCACATACATTATGTGTCCAATTGCAAGTACAATATCTGGATCATGAGTCCAATCCATGATATTTTACTGGTTATTATTGAGTATATCATTGAGTGGGTTTTAATGAAGGATTATCTGAAATAAGAAATTTGCATAAATATATAAATATAAATATATATATATATTTTACTTTGATTTAGGATTTTTATATCAAAGTTGTCTTGTCTTGTCAACACTGAAAGTTCATTCCCTTAATCACTTTCAATGTAAGAGATATACTTACCATTATATCTCAACAAGATCTGGGATCTCCTTCCTTATCTTTGTTGCATCCCAATAATACGAGAATCTGCAACTCGGATAAAAAGAAGCGGGAACACATTCCGCCTTGCAAGTCCAACTTGCATCTCCCAATTCGGTCTTTAACACCCAGGCCCACCACCCCTAAGGCGATGTTGACCCGTCGTTAATTGAACCAACCGTCAACAGGAATACTACTCGCTATACGCAATCCAATATCGCCCCAATAATATGAGGATCCGATATTGGGGTCACTACGTATACGGCCTTACTCTTTCGAGAAGCAAAGAGCCCGATCCAGATGCGCTTGCATACATGAGCTGTCACTTCGGACATGCGTCTCCTATATACAATCCCTGACGACGGAATCCTTCGCCTTGACGGGAGACCATGGATGTCACTTATGTGATCCTCCATATCATATTCAAATTCTAATTAATCATTATGAATCATATTCATTATGATTAATTCTTCCAAGGGAAATAACATCTTTATTCATAGAGTGTTTTACTTTTAATTGGATTCCAATTAATCTAATCATATTAAATTAATGATCCAATTAATATCCAACAAACATTTATGGTATTATCTCAAATACGTATTATTTCGAATTTTAATAATTAGAAATACATCATGATTTCTTAAGCATTATACTAACCCTACCCGCTGTCATGGCCAGTACCGACGAGAGTGGGACGGACCACATACGTTGCAACCCGCAACCCCAATGCTCTCCGACTAGACACCATATCCACCTCGGGAAAGGATAATGCAAAATAGATCATTTTGTACTTGAGATGATCATCGGTTCTTCAACCGAAATTATACCATATAATAATAATCAAAACAATTTTGATTAACATTATAATGAGATTTGCTAAACAAATCCCAAGTCCTATTCAAGCAACATGTTTGTTGGAATGTTGATCATGTAGATCATGTAATCAATCTTGATCTAGATCACATCTAATCATTTGTTGGTTAGGGTAAAGTCATTTAAGGGTATAATTATCATTAAATATTTCACAAATATTTATGCATAATTATTCCAGGAAATTAAATAATTTAATTTCACTAATTAATTAAATGACAATCACTAGGTTCTTGATTAGGAAAGTATTTTCAGCAGTGACCCTCACTTACTAAAAATACCATATCTCAATCAATTTAAATCCAAATTAAGCAAAGTAAATTTCTAAAGTTTGCTAACTTGATTTACAACAGAATCCAAGTGATTTGCATGCATTTCAAGGCGTTTCAAATCCGCAATTAACATTTTAATTACGTCATGATCTGCAGTCCCCGAAACAGTGGATACATGTTCACTAAAATGAGCATATCTAGAGAAAACGGAATCGAAATCACGCAAACTCAGATCCTACGGTTTCCTTATTTAATGGGGAATAAAATACAAATATTATTTTCGTGTTTAAACAATTTAAACAGTGCCGAAAATAATATCAAAACAGAGATGCGAAAATGAAATGCAAGAAAACTTTCGCAAACCCTAATGAGCCCAAGTCGTCCTCGGTTTATGGATCGTATCCAAAACCACCAACCTGGCTCTGATATCACTTGAAGGATATGGTTAGATCCTCAAGCGCATCACGGAAGTGTGATCATCGTATCGAATACGACGAAGAACGACTAGTCGCACTAGTTGTTCTATGCAGCGGAAATTAAAAAAATTTCATTTGACGAAACCACATGATCCAAGAACACTTCTCGGATCGTTTCGTCTAAACCACAACCAAGTATTAGGTTTCTCTTGAAGCGTGGTTGCGATCAAGTCTCTAAACGAAGAGACCTCCTGTCTCAAGTCCGATCCGTCGGAGGAGACGCTTGCGAGCGCGGGGATGAACCGCGTGCTTCTCGCAATCCATGTTGATGATCCAAGCGGTGGATCTCCTGATCTCGACACACGAGACCCGACGTCTTCTTCACGAGCAAGGCATGCTGAAGTAGACGGAGTTCCACGAGCAAAACATCGGGCAACATAACGACGGTGCCGCGTCGATGGAGAGCCTCTCTAGGGCATCCATGGTGGACGGCCATGAGAGGGAGAGAAAGAGAAAGAAAGAGAGAGAGAGAGAGAGACTTGTTGTCTCACTTATGTGCAAAGAAGAGCAATGGGGTGCCTCTCCTTTTATAGGGTTTTGGGATCCATGGATCTCAATCCATGTGTCAACACAAATCCAATGGTCCACATTAATTTGTGTTTCTTTCAATGGCCATGATTTGTTGCTAAAACACAACAACAATTAATTTAATAAAAATCAAATATATATTAAATATAATTTGATTTATATCAAATCAATCTCCATTGGAGAGATAGGAAAGGAGGCAAGCCTCCTTCCATAAGGAGGGTGGACGGCCACCACATTCCTTATGGAATTGTGGCCGTCCCCTCTCCTCATTAGGAAGGGAGCTTCCTTTTTCCTATTACATGAGATTACATTATCTCATGATTCTTTCCAATATTTGCAACAACATTTGTTGCAAATTATTTCACAAAAATAAATCCAATTTATTTTGTGAACATTGCAATCATGCCATTGGAAATTTGTGAATCATATTCACAACCCAAAACAAAATGTAAATTACATTTTCAATTCAATGTCCAATGTGAATCCAATTCACATTAACATTTAATTAACAAATGTAAATCATAAATAGCTCTCTCTTATATATTATAAATCACATTTATAATATATACGACTAATATGGATATTGCTATCCACATTATTCATATCCATGATAATTAAATCACATTTAATCATCTTGGATCTTTATTCTCTTGTTCTCAAATAATATGAATCACATTCACATTATTCACATCTTTGATAATCAAATCACATTCAATATCTCAGATAACTCTCTTTATAATATGAAACAAATTCATATTACTCATGATAATTAAATCACATTTAATTATCCATTTTCTCAATGCTCGGATACATAAATCAACAATAGAATTATCCATGAACTCCTTCAAGGATAATGCGCTTTCTCCACAGATACTTGGAGATAAGGACAGGGCGATTGTATTGTTCCACGTATAGTGACATGGATATTGAGATCATATCTCAAATCTAGATCGCAGGCCTCCCATAGATGCTTGATTAAATCAAGAGCGTAAATCTAATCTTCTCATTGTATCTGAATCACATTCAGATCAATGTCCAACACTTGGACCAAGATCAGATCACTTCTCTACTGAGAGGAAACACTAAAATCCAGACCCGTTTCATCACTCCCTAGGAATGGAAGCGTCATGGTTATACAATCGTTTATAATCACATCACCCTCAGGTATTCCCAATACCTGTACATCCTGCATACTGGAAGACTCAAACTAAACCCGAAGTATTGGATCAACTTTATACTGTCTACTTCATGGTTTTATCAGTAAGTTTCTCATTTGATCATTGGGAGTTGGTATCAATCATACACTTTCCAAAAGCATATATCATACTTAGGTCTTGATCATATACTTTCCAAAAGTATATATCAAACCTACAAATTCAGTCAAGCTTCCAAAGCGAGACGACCGTGCGCACGGAATTTGATTCTTCCCAATATCTCATGAGTGAGCTCATGTCTTCCGGTTCAGTAACTGAAGCTGTATGATCCCTTTGAGAGATCGTATTACTCATATGCCCTTATATGCACACCAGCGCGCCGGTGTATAGACCTTGATTAGGTCATCAACCTATTGGTCTGCCAAATGTACATACTCAGACATATAGTAACACATCTGTCTCCGGTCAGAGGATGTGTGCCTATATCATGATAGCATACGATATAGGACTTTGGTTATCTCGATCTCGTTAAGTCAACTCGTTGACCTAACTAATCTGACACCTCCGAATCTCTATTCCTATGCAGAGGACCTGCATCAAGAGGTCGGTCAGATATCAGCCTTCAGAGATAAGGATTGCCATCTCCTACTCAGGCTGGAGATCATCTCTTAACAATCATCTGACGGTGCTTGATGAGTCCTCAATCTAACTCTTTAGATATTCATCCAAGCACCAGCCTCTATGATTCAATAGTTGAATCAACAGCTGTATGATCATCAAGATGGCCATGGTACATAACCCTAATTGTACTAAGGGACCTATTATGCAAATTATGTATTCTTTATTTCAGATTAAGGAGTGAATTGCAATAACATTTATTGCATAATGGCTCGCCGTGGGCTCGCATTTCCAACAATATATGGTGGTGGAATTTCCTTCGCAATATTTAAAAGGACATATATATGAAAAAAATGGGCTGCCCCCCATTATTATCGTAAATTTTTTAATTTTTTTTGCAAAATATCACCATGTATATTCATCTATATATCCCTCCTATATGTCATTCGAATTTCATCATATAGAATAGGTCGATTACAACAATGTTTAGATGTTAAAATTATATGTTCTAGATAGAGGCATAGGAGTCTCTATTTCTGATGAAATTCGAATGATATATAAGAGGGATATATAGATGAATATACATGGTGCTTTTTTTGCAAAAATGTAAAAAAATGCGTGAAAATAGGGAAGGGGCAGCCCCATTTTTTCAGAAAACAAAAAATTCCTTTATAATATCAATATCATTGGAAGATGTCGAACATGCCATAGACGATGTTGACGAAGACGATGGAGAGGGAGGAGAATATGAAGAAAGAAAGAAATTTGAAAGAGCCTAAAGTCAAGACGATGAACACAAGTCTGGAGGAAGCTCAATGTGATTTGAGTAATCATTGGAGATTCGATGCAATTTGAATGATTAACTAAAAATTAATTAGTAGGATAAGTAGCTTAAGTGAAATAAGGAATTCAAACGAATGAGAGAGAGAGAGTATATACTAAAAATAACATAATTGATTAGTAGTTTTGGAGTGGAATAATGATTTTAATTAGGGTTGTGGGTGAAAATCGGACGGGTCCTATTGGGTGTCGCACAATAGTGTAGGAGATGCCACTTTATTTCAAGTTTTCCCTATATATAGGAGAAACTTCAAATGAGGCAGGGTCTCACCACTTTTTTGGTGATCTGTCCACCTCATCCATTCGATTTAAATCATACGATTATGAATAATGACCCATTAATTATATTATTTAAATGGTAAGAAACATATTTTGATCATTTGTTAAACTCTAAATATAGAATGAGGCAACTCAAAAACCTAATCTATATCGTCTCTCTCTCTCTCTCATTCTCTCATGACGACAACAATGGGATTGGCAAAATCACGTCGTAATGGCACATGGTTGAGGCGGAGGATGGATGCAACCTATAAATCACGGCTGCACACAACGGAGGCGGGTTGCGACTTGGAAATCGAGGCGACGCGTGGTTGCGATGGTAATGAGCATCAGACGTAGAAGGTTGCAACGGGGATGAGCGACAACCTAGGGGTTTGCTAAGATGGAGGAGGTATCTCAGAGGAGGAGGAAGATGAAGAGAGAGGAGATGGTAGTGCGGTGACGCACATGAGGAAGATGACGACGCAAGGTGGTGTAGGTTCGCACATGGCGTACGACGACTGCGACGGATTTGCATTGTGGTATATTGTTCTTACATAATTGATATATGATTTTACATATTGATTGCCTTTTTTTTACAAATCTCATTATCGATTTCTTATTTTTTAGAGCTCCCCATGAATTTTACAAGTTGATCATAAGTTTTTACAGAATATTACAAAGGAGCGAGATACCGTTACAAAGATTCATGCGGAATTTACAAAATAAAGATACACATTACGAAAAATGCTCAAGTTTACAAAGAAGAAAATTTCTCCTACAAAAACTCGATGGTGTTTACAAAACTCATATACCAATTTACAAAACGGAAGTACCCATTTACAAAAAATAATGACAAAATGAAATTATTAATGAAATTACAAAATAGAAAATAAGCTTTACAAAATTCACTGAAATTTACTGAGATACGATTGAATTCAAATCGTTCAAAATAAATTTGGAAATCGATCAATAATGGCATCACGGAAAATATCAAATCCAGAAAATCTTATACATGGTATTTCGAAACTATTTAATGGATCTCGAATTTAATAAAATTGAGATGACAAAATTTCCCTTTTGGACATGATTTTTAATGCTACCGTCAGATTGATATCTGTCGAATCTGATTGATGGCTCACCATAATATTGGTGAGACCCCACTTCATTTGAAATGATCCCTGCACAATATATAGACACGCACATACGCGTACGCACACACACGCAACCCTTGTACATCTTTGAAATCTATTTTGAAATTTGACAAACATCACCGTGCCATTTACTTAATGTATATCAACGATGCCTTTTAAATATCGAGAAGGTATTAAAATTTTGAATAGATACAGTGAGTAAGAATGATTTTCTTTTAATAAAGTAATGGGATAGAATATGTGGTATAACGGATTTCCTTTTGTATGCTATAATATATATCCTATTTTTCACGAATGCAAAAAGAAAATAAGACGTAGTTGATGAATCATGGATAACCTAAAGAGGATACGTCCAATTTATATACATGTTATAAACTTGGGATACGCGTGCATGTGATTTTTTGGTCAAAGATAAAACACTAATTTAGTTACATCGTAGTTGGATGTTTTTCTCACTAAGAACGAAGCAGAAATGTAATTAAAAAAAGTATATGTATAATTGACCATGAATGGAAGTTGCTTGTAACAGCTTGGATCCTCGGTAATCAGTGAAAATATATTAAATTACATGTCGGATCCAAGTATTACTCCTAAATATCAATGATATCACAAATAACAGAAGGAACCATTTTAACCTTCCTTTATCCATAATATACATCTCTAATACAAAACCATGATCCTTTGTTTCAGTGGGCACAATGATATTCTTCCTTCAGATATCGCAACAAGTCTCAAACTGCCACTATATTTGTCCTTACATTGAGATGCAATAAAAACACAAGAATATATGGTATGAGCTTAACGCTTAGTATGTGTCGAGATAAGGTCAAACTAGCTAGCGAAAAATCAAGTCCCCTTATGCTATATCAAAGAACTCCATGCATAAGATAATTAGTCTAGATAAGTATTTCACAAAATGGATACTTATAAATTTTCTAGATTCTCCGACTTGGAATAATGTTCACAACATACGTTATCCATGATACGTTCCTTGAATATGATCTCAATCATAACATATTGTGCATGGATTTCATTATTTCCTCTTGTAAAAATTTACAATATCAATAATTACATAAAGATGATTACATATATGAAATTATGTGTTACACCCATACACCTATTGCTATGAGTTTTCACGTATATGCCTTTATTTTATCCTAACAATGACATTTGCGTTGTTCTCATTTTATATAATTTTTCATAGAAAATATCACACACAAAAGTAGTGTTATGGCATATTCATTTCCAAAATACCCTTGTGATAGTGAATCTAATATTTGACTGTTGTTATACAATAGCATCATATGGATCACTCATGAACATAATTATGCATACAAATGGTATTCTTTTTATATTCATGCAATGAATACCATACTTTATGTATATACCCTTAAGGTTAACCATATTTACACATATACCCATAACAATAATATAATTATATATATTCACTTAGCATTTTACATAATTGCACATATACACTTAATATTTCACATAATCGCACATACACTTAGCATTTCACATAATTGCGCATATACACTTAGCATTTCACATAATTGCGCATATACACTCGCGTAAAAACTGAAAAGGGACTGGGATCCTAGACCTGCGCACTTGGCGGCCGCTGCCTGATGTGCGCAAAATGACCAGACGAGTATAAGGTGCTAAACGGTCGTTGCGACCCAAGCGATCAAGTGCGAACAATCAAGAAAAATATAGACCACCAGATAGATGAAAATCAATCAAACACAAAATAGCGGTCCTGCTATTAATTTAACCTGGTATAGCGACCAGGGTCGAACACAAGGAGCACGGATTGGCCTTGCGGCCTACGAAGTAGTCAGAAAGGAAATAAAATAAAAGAGGAAAATATTTTTGGTGGTTTTTAAAGGTTTTTATATTTTTTGTTTGGATTTTTAATGTGTCAAGAAAATGATGAAAGCTAAGGAGCTACACACTTCAACAAATTATTAAAAGCACTAAAAATCAACCAAAACTTCTAACAAAATATTTTTATGTGTTTTATAATTGTTGGTGTTTTTGGTGAATTTTTGGGAATTTTCTGATATTTATTCAATTTTCTAAAAATGAAACAGTGACTGAAATGAAAGGTACTGTCCAGCCGAGCTAAAAGGACCTAGATAAAATATCTAGAAGCCCCAAATTAGCCTGGAGGTATTTTTCCTGTATAGAGAATAAAACAAGGAAAAATTAGGCACCTAGATTATTATTTTTGGGTTTTTGGTTTATTTATTAGAATTTGTATAAGATTTTAAGTGTTTTTCAGTTTTTAGTGGTTTTCAGTAATAAAAAATAACCAAAATTGGCTAGAAAATCAAACACAACAAAACAAGCAGTAGACAATTTTTTTGTAATTTTTAGATACTATTTAATATTTTTTTGTGATTTTTAAAGTTAGACAGTAGCAAAATTAGATGTTTTTGAAATTTTAAAAATATCAAATCAACTCAAAAATGTCTCCAAAAATCCTTGAAAATTTTACACTATGGCACCATGTATCCAATTTTCGTTGGATTTGGAGGTAATTTGCTATTTTATTCAAAAATAAAGAGGGGACATTGTGCACAAGGACCTATGTGCAAATACCCGAAAGTCTGGGGGGTCTGGTGCAATTAACCCAGCAAAACACGTGCGTCGCGCGTGTCTGGGGTACTCAGGGACCCAAATGTAATGAAAATAAGTCCCGAGGGCTATTTGGTAACAGGTACCAAAAGCCCAGGGGCTTACCTGCAAAATATCCAAAAATAAACGCACATGCTCAAATGTTTCACGCACAGGGGTATAAATGCAAATAAACAAAAACTTTCATTCAACTGATAACATCCAGAACTACAGGGCCTATATTGCAAATAAACCAGAAAATCACGTGTCGATGCACGTGTCATACAACGCACAGGGGCTAAGGGACTACCTGGGTGGACGAGGAGACCAGGGATGAGCTTGCGCAGCTCTGGATCGTCGCCTCGAGGAGCGTCTCCCTCCGAGGCTCGAGCTCCTGCTGGTGGCGGAGCAAGGCGGTGAAGCTTCGCCGGATCAGTGGTCTCGCTCCCTCTCCTCGCTTCAACAGCACAGGACGCGAGCTGTCACTCTCACGCACACGCTGGAGCTCACAGGGGGTGGAATCGAATGGCCAAAGATGAGATTTGAGGTGGCGGAGCTCGGCTTTATACGCTGGAAGGGTCCGGGAAGACAGGCGCGGGTAGGGCGTGGAAGGCGCGGATCCCGATGCAGGAGCTCCGGCGAGGGTCTCGGATATGTCGTGGACGGATCTGACACGGGGTTTAGGTGGGAATCAATCGGGTTTAGGCGCTAAAAAAATGGGGAAATCGGGTCGGGCGCCTAAGCCCGTGAGAAGTGGTCCTGGGGGGGGGGGTAGTTGACCGGGCGGTCAACATCCCCAGGGCCAATAGGGATCGGGCACGTGGATATTATTTGGAAGTGAAATAACAGGTAGCAAACGGCTGAATTTGTAAAAAGTTAAAACATGAAATATTTTTATTTTATTTTTTTCTATTTTTAGTGATTTTTAGTTAATTTTTCAAAATAAAAATAAGGTATATACATAGTAGGTTATATATAGGTGCATATACACTATATGGGATTTTAATTTTTGATTTTTGATTGTTATTTTTATACAATTTTATTCCCATTTTATATTTTATTTATTTATATTATAAAATAAGGAATACAAAGGCATTTTTATTTTATTTTTATTAGTTATCTATATAGGTGAAATAAATACATATGTACATCTATATACATGGTATATTTTTGTGTTTTTAATTTTGCTATTTTTATTTTGTTTTTGTTTTAATTGTTTTTATTTTATTTATTTACATTATATAATATAGAATATTTACAAAGATTTTGGAAATTAATTTTATTTATTTATGAAGCTAAATAAATATAAAGGTGGGTGGTCTATGTACATGATGAGTGATGTTTTTCTCTTCTTTTTGATTTTTATCTTTTTCTTTTGTTTTTATACTTATGAGTATATACAAATATTTACAAGCATATTTTAAGCTATTTTTGTGAGGAAAATACTTTTATTTATTTACATAAATATTTACACACATGAGCCCCTATCTCCCTCTACTTTGGCTTTTATGCGGTCAGGCCCATGCTGAGCCCTCCCTTGGGTTAGATTGCTCAATATTTATTCTAAATATTTCCCTCTTTTTCTTTTTAATCTTTATTCTTTTATTTTTGCATAAAAACATGCTAATTATAGGTTTTTACACAATGCATGATATACATGCATTTGCAAAGGTTTTTGTAGCTAAAATATAAGAATAAAGAGTGATGAATGGGTATTCATCACCCCCCTATACTTAACTTTTGCTAGTCCCTTAGCAAACACTTATTTGAAAAAGAAAGAAAGAAAAAGAAAAAGAGGGGAATGTACATGGATCAAGGTTGAATATTAAACTTTCCTTCGTTAAATTGAAATATGGAGCTCGATCAGATCTTTGGATTATTAATGTGTCGGAACCTTATTTAGACTTAAGCTTAAAACTCAACAGCCTCTAAGTTCCACCAATCTATGGACAAGACTCCTCAATAAACCAGATCAGAACAAGTCTACATACACAAACTCTAATGACCATGAATCTTTCCATGCAGTGTAAGTGATTTGTAGCTCCCCACCTCAGAAGTAACAAAGAAACAACCTCCCTCAACCTGATAACTCTAATGCCTTGGTCTAGCAACTCTTTCCTCGAGAAGCGGGGTATTCCCTTCTAAGTTCAAGTGCAATCGGCTCAAGAAGAGGGGGAAGAAGTATAGACTTTTGGAAGCTCAGCCAGTGTAGCTAAGTCTCCCGCTGCAAGCTTCATGAGATGTAACATGGATACCATAAGCTTTTGCTTTATTTGACTATATACACTCCGGTGGGGTTATTAAATTTTCAATCCGACCCACCACTTTTTTGGAGTTCTTTTTGCATTTTGCAAAATTTTTTTTTCAAGTGCCTCTGTACAACATATCTACATGGTGCAGCATATATACAAGAAATTTTGCTCTTGAGCCAGTAGACTATCCCTCTTTTGAAGCTTTATTGCAACCCACGGCCTCTGTCTTTAGCCTTCATCACCACTAGACCAAGTTGAGGCGCACTTCCTTCACTAGAAGAAGAAGAGGGGTTCCGCCTAGAAGTACTACCCTCATATGCTACCCCAAGCCAAAGGAAACTGCCTCCTCACCACCTCATCCGTGGAGAGCCATGTGTAAAGTGCTGGTGCAAGTCAAGCCATTGTCTCTAAGACTCATGCGTGTGTTGTTAAGTGTTCTACTTAAGCTCATCAAGATGACATATGCTCATAGCCTAGTGGACTCAAAGAATTAAGTCACCATGGACCTGAAAAGCCTTAAACCTAAGCCCTATAAGGTTCCTCTTAGAATTAGGTGGATTAAGATCTTAATCAAGCTCCATTTCTCAATTTAATTCCAGGCTTAGTTTAAATGTCAACTCTCATCCAGGAAAAACTATATACATATATATACAAAGATGCTATTTACAAATATTTACAATCGTGCAAAATTTTTGAAAAATGTTTTGAAATCATGAATGGATGGATGCATGAAGTGCAAGTTTTGCAAAAGTATTTACAAATATTTACACAAGATTTTTGCAAACTTTTGATTTTCAAAACATTTTGGAAAAATTTTGTACTATATACATAATTTTGATAAGAGAAATATTTACACAAGCTTTACATAAAAGATTTTTGAAAACCTTTTTACAAAAATAATTTGTACACTAGCTATTTATGTGCAAATAAAAGAAGTTTATGTACATGAAAAATTTTTAATTTTTGTGATTTTTAGGGTTTTTAGCCATTTTATTTATTAACACACTCACACAAAGTACGAGTTATGGCTAAAGTATATATGAAATATATACACACCCCCCCTATACTTAGCTCGAACGATGTCCTCAGAGTCAAGAGCGATGAAGAAGACATAACTCGTGCTAGGTATAGGGAAGTGAAAAGGAAGGTTATATACAAAGATGAATGAATAAAATAGAAAGTCAAGAGGGTCTCGGGTCTTCCCCCTATACTTAGGATCCAATGATCCTAAGTATAGCAGGCTGTATACTAAGGGAAACCGAGTGGAGAATGTACAGGGTCTACCCCCCCTATACATAGGGTGAAATGTCCCTAAGTATGGGTAGCAAAACAGGGGTAGAAAGAAACAAAAGAAATACCCGAAGGTCTCACATCCCCCCTATACTTAGGGTAAAGTGCACCCTAAGTATAGCATAATCAAAGATGAAGAAAGGGATGTGGGACTAAAGAATGTGATGATATAGACATCTGGATCTATACAAAGCGGGCGATCAGTGAAACTCAGGCGTGAGATGCATTGGATGTGAGTCAAAGACCACATCTCACGCAAAAAGAATAGGGGCAAGATCAGCGACCCGCGGCTCATGATCTAGAAATGGCTTGAGTCGCTGGCCGTTCACTCGAAAGGTACTCTCAGAAGACAACTCGGATATATCAATACTACCGTTGTCATGTATCTTTCTGACTAAGTAGGGTCCCTTCCACTTGCTCTGTAGCTTCCCTGGAAACAAACGAAGCCTCACATCAAACAACCATACTCTCTGTCCAATCTCAAAATGCTTGTGGCTGATGTGAGAATCACGCCACTCCTTCACTTTCTCCTTATAATGTAGGCTGTTTGAGAAAGCTGTATCTCTCAACTCCTCCAGGGCTGCTAACTCTGCCCTCCTCTGGTCTCCAACACCATCTGGATCCATAAGAATATCTGTAACTGCCCATAGTGACCTGTGCCTCAACTCAACAGGCAAATGGCACGGCTTGCCATAAACGAGGCGAAAGGGAGATGTGCCCAATGGTGTCTTGAAAGACGTCCTATATGCCTACAAGACCGAGTCCAAAAGTTGTGACCAATCCTTTCGGTCAGGGCGGACGACTTTCTGCAGTATAGTCTTGATCTCCCTATTCGACACCTCGGCTAGACCATTCGTCTGTGGATGGTAAGGTGTAGCAACACGATGGTCTATACCGAACTCGCTAGCAAGGGCATTCACCTGGTCGTTGATGAAATGAGACCCCCCATCAGAAATCAGAACTCGTGGAACCCTGAACCGCGTGATGATGTGCTTCCTCAAAAATCTGCATACTGTCCTCGCATCAGCGGCTCGGGCGGGGATAGCCTCAACCCAACGACTAACATAATCCACGACCAACAGAATGTACTCAAATCCCTGACTCTTAGGGAATGGACCCATGAAATCGATGCCCCATGCGTCAAAAACCTCACAGAAGTGAATGGGCTGCATCGGCATCATATCACGCTGTCCACAAGTGCCCATCCTCTGACAGTCAGTACACCTCTTCACGAACTCATCAGAGTCCTTGAAGAGGGTAGGCCACCACAAGCCGGATTGGAGCACTTTCTGTGCCGTTCTCCTCCCAGAATGATGTCCTCCTGCCTCAAGCTTGTGCAGTAAGTGAGGACGCTATGGTGTTCCTCCTGAGGAATGCACCGACGCCAGACTCTATCCCCTCCTTCGTGGTAAAGGATGGGATCCTCCCAGTGGTAGGACTTGGCCTTCGCAAGGAAGGTCTCAAGCCTCTGCCTGGGCCAATCTTGTGGGACTTTCCCAACAACGAGAAAGTTCACAATATCAACATACCACGGGAGTGAGGCAATAGCAAGGATCGCCTCATCTGGGAAGGTCTCACAAATGGGATCTATCTGCTCAGACTCCTCAGGCTGCTCTATACGGGAGAGGTGATCCGCCACCACATTCTTGACTCCAGGCTTATCTTTGATCTCAATGTCGAACTCCTGGAGTAGAAGGATCCATCTAGTAAGTCTGGCCTTGGCATCCTTCTTTGCCATGAGGTACCTGATGGCGGTGTGATCTGTGTACAGGGTCACTCTAGATCCAATGATATAAGATCGAAACTTATCTAGGGCGAACACTACGGCTAGCATCTCCTTCTCTGTGACCGTGTAATTCCGCTGGGCGGAATCCAATGTGCGGCTAGCGTAGTGGATAGCAAATGGAACTCCATCCCTCCTCTGTCCCAGCACTGCCCCTACGGCAAAATCGGAGGCATCCGTCATGATCTCGAATGGGAGAGACCAATCGGGCGGCTGGAGGACAGGAGCCTCAATCACACACTGCTGGAGAGTCGCAAAGGACGAAAGACACTTGTCATCGACAAGGAACTCGGTGTCTTTCGTCAAGAGGTCAGTCAACGGCCGGGCAATCCTGCTGAAATCATGAATAAATCTCCGATAAAAACCAACGTGCCCCAGGAATGACCGTAGCTGCCTCAAATTGGACGGCGGTGCGAGTTTTCTAATGACATCAACCTTGGCCGGATCAAACTCCATGCCCCTGTTGGAGATGATATAGCCAAGCACCGTCCCTTGAGTCACCATGAAGTGACTCTTCTCCCAAGATAGAACCAAATGGTACTCAATACATCGCTGGAGTACTCGGTCTAGGCAGTCAAGACAGGAGTCGAATCCGTCGCCGTAGACCGAGAAATCGTCCATGAAGACCTCCAAACACTCCCCTACCATGTCCGAAAAGATCGACAACATGCACCTCTGAAAAGTCGCAGGGGCATTGCATAGCCCAAATGGCATGCGTCGAAAGGCATATGTACCAAAGGGACAGGTAAAGGTGGTCTTCTCCTGATCCTCAGGAGCGATGGCCACCTGGTTGTAGCCCGAGTACCCATCCAGGAAGCAATAATGGCTCTTCCCTGCCAGTCTCTCAATGATCTGGTCAATAAAAGGCAGGGGGAAATGGTCCTTCTTGGTGGCCTGGTTGAGTCTCCTGTAGTCAACACAAACCCTCCAAGAGGTGGGTACTCGTGTAGCAATCTCCTCTCCCGACTCACTGATCACAGTCGTGATGCCCGCCTTCTTGGGCACCACATGCAAGGGGCTGACCCACTTGGAGTCGGAAATGGGATAAATAAAATCTGCACTCCACCATTTTGATATTTCCTTCATCACGACCTCTCTCAGGTTGGGGTTCAGCCGCCGTTGGAACTCACGCGATGGCTTCGCCCACTCCTCGAGATAAATATGGTGGGAGCATACTGATGGACTAATCTCATGGAGATCTGCTACGCTCCATCCGATTGCTTTGCGGTTCTTTTCAAGAACCCCCATCAGACGGGATTCCTGCTCTCTAGTCAAATCGACTGAGATAATGACTGGGTACATCTCATACTCACCCGCAAGGAATCTATACTTCAGCGACGAAGGAAGCGGCTTCAGCTCTGGACAACTGGGTGCTGGCAAATCTGACCTCGGAAGAAGGTGCGTGAATGCTGCTAAATCTGCCAAATCTGCCTGGGAGAAAGAATACGAGCTCTCGCAAACTGGATCTGGAGAAGGCTGCTCAACTGTGCTGTCTCTGATCTGCTCTGCCTCTACCTCCTCCTCATCTGTAGGCTCTGGTGGACTCAGGTCTGGCATCTGATCATCACAATCTGCCCAATCAGACTCTGAATCTGAGGGATCTGCATCAAACAAGGTGACATCAGTACCACCATCACACAAGGTGGCCTCAGTACCACCATCACTAAGAACCGTGTCGCGGTTGAGAACCGGCTCTGTTGCCTCTGTAGTATCCTGGACCAGGGCTGTGCTCTCCAAGCTCTCCTCTGCTGTCATCTCTACATCAGTGGTGTCTGGAAATGAGAGGATGGCCTGTGCGGAAGGGCCTGCCCATGCTGCCTCATCATCTGTGATCACAAAATCACAGTCCTGGTGGATGTCTAGTCCGACGTCGGTCAGCTGCTCTATATCTGTGCTGGTCTCTGAGCATGCTCTCTCTCTGGCTCTGTAGTCCTCGACCGTCTCTATTTGTACACTCTCGCCCTCTACGCGAAAGTATACCTTCCCGCTATCATGATCAGTCACCGCCTTGGTTGTGGCCAAGAACGGACGATCGAGGATGATGGGGGTATCGGCCACTGAATCAGGGATCTCCATGTCCAACACTACGAAGTCCACGGGGAATTGTAGGCCCTGAATCGTGACGATAACGTCTCGCAACAACCCCTTCGGCCTCTTGACAGATTGATCAGCAAACTGAAGGACTGTCCTGCTCTGTCGAAGAGTGCCCAACTCGAAGCGGTCGAGAAGGGCTGCCGGAAGGAGGTTGATAGACGATCCGCTATCCAATAGAGTTCGGTCGAACCTCTGCTCACTAATCTGACATCTGACATACGGGGCTCCTGAATCTGGCCTCTTGGCCGGCAGACGGTTCTGGATCGCGAAGCACGTGGTTTCGTCAACACATGTATCTCTGAATGATGGTTCCTCCTCCTCCTCCTGACTGTGGTCCTATCTCTCAAAGATCGCTGAAGAAGAGGGATGTGCTGCAAAGCCTCCTGAAGGGTCAGCTATATGTGAAATCGATCAATGATGCTCTGGCTGAACTCCTCCTGCTCTCTCTTTTTTGGGTCTTTGTCTCTTTTCTTCCCCTTCCCCATCAGAAGGGCTCTAGGGAAGGGGATCACAGGGTCCTTCTCAGATGAAGGACTAGGAAGAGGTCTAGACGGCTCGACGACCGGATCCGCACATACATCAATCACCACAGTGGGACCAGAAGAAACTAAACCTTTTCCTTTATTCAAAACAGTGTTCTGAGATACATCAACAGAAGGAAAAACAACATCTCTCTCAAAATGAACACCGGTGGCCTCAGTACCACCACGGGCTGGCTCTGCTAGACGTCTCGCGGCCTCAGTACCGCGTGCTGGCTCGGCTGCTCCGGTGGCGTCAGTACCACCTCCTCAAACTGGTAAAGCGGCAGCCTCAGCACCGCCGGTGGGATCATCATCCTTGGTGGCATCAGTACCACCATCATCGTTATGAGCGGCCTCAGTACCGCTCTCCTCCTCCTCGTCTGGCGCCCCGGATGTGTCCTCATGGTGTAGCTCAGACGAGGCGCCGCCGCCTGCTGGTGTCCTACCGCTCCTAAGCGTAACAAAATCAGCATCAAACAGATCCAAAGATGTATCAACAAATGGATCACTAGGAGTGGCGTGCTCAGTGTAAGCTACCTGCTCAGACTTCCGCTTCAGGCTGTTGGGATTCTGCTCAATCTGGGCAGGAATGGCGACCTTCCCTCTCACGATGTCCCGCATCTCCTGGCGGAACTCATCCATCTCCCGTCTGAAGGTAGCCTGCTGGTCCGTGAGGAGGCGGGCTATGTCATCCAAAACAGGGCTCTCGTGGGAGCCCGACGGGTAGCCTCTCTGGTGATGAGGCTGTTGGAACTGGTGCTGCTGCTGGTGAGAGGGGTAAGAAGGAGGGTGCTGCTGGTGTGGCTGGTGAGCCTGCTGCTCACGTCTCCAAGACTGTCCCTGCTGCTGATAGGGACGAGGAACGAAGGATGACTGCGGCTGTGACTGGTAAACTGGGGGCTGCTGCTGCTGGTGATCTCTCTGCTGGCTATACTAGCCTCCCTGGCCAGATGGCTGCTGCTGGGGCTGGATACCTCCATTCCCCCACCTGAATCCGGGATGGTCTCGTCGGATCCCAGGCTGAGGACGGTCATACCAAATCCCGTTGACATCCATCAACGGCTCGACGTCGTACTGGGCTGGCGGGAGTACTGCCAGAGGCTGATCCGGCTGGTATACCACCATCTGCAGGTCTGGAGATGGTGGTGACTGGTAAGAGGGCTGCTGCGGCTGGTATGGCTCCGCCTGTACAAGGTGAACCTGTCTAGGCTGCTGAAAGGAGCTGGAGCGCTGGGACGAGCTGCAGCTGCCGCTGGTATCGCCTCGCGATTGAAGACGGGGCTGTGAAGCCGTCTGTGCCTCCTGGAGACACATGAGTTGGGTCTTCATGTCGCTCAGAGTCTGTGCCATCTGCTCCATCTGAGTGATGCCCTGGCACTGCTTCTTCTCGATCAGCTCCATGCAGTCCAACTTCTCGCTGATAATACCCATATCCGCAGCGGATGACTCTGCCTGTGCTGCTGCTAATGCGGATGAACTGGATGGACCGGCATCGACCCGTGCTATCCTCTGGTACTGCACGGGTCCTGGCTGCTACTGGGGTCTGCCCTGAGTATACAACCGGGTCTGGGACATCACCATATAGTTCTCGGCCATCTCCTCGTAGATGGCCCAGACCTGGTCGTGATCCTTGGCGAAATAGGACCCGCCACAAGAAGCATTCACTAAGCCCTGGAGCTCTGGTGTCAGCCCGCTGAAGAAGCTCTGCACAAGGTTCGGCTTCGAGATATCGTGGTGCGGGCATCGGTCAGTAAGCTCACGAAACCTCTCTTATGCCTCATGGAATTGCTCGTTGGGGAGCATGGAGAAGTTGCTGATCAGGACCCTCGCTGCATTGGTCCGCCGGAGTGGATAGTACTTGTTCAAGTACTCGGTGCGGAGCTGCTCCCAGGTGTAAACAAACTTCTCCAAATGCTTCAGCCAGGTGGCTGCTCTGTCTGCTAGGGAGAAGGGGAAGGCGATCATCCTGATCGTATCCTGGTCCACCTGATGGTCATGGACAGTGCTGCAAATCATCAGAAACTCCTGGAGGTGGAGATGGGGCTCCTCAGTCGCAAGCCCGTGGAAGCGGGGGAGTAGCTGCAAGGTGTTCGGAGGGAACTTTAAGTCCCCCACGATGGCTGGAAGTACGACCCAGTGGTGCGTCAGCGTCGATCCGGGGTTGTGCAACTCCCGCATCGGTCTCGGTGGTCCTCCGGCCGCGGCTGCGGCTGCTACTGCGGCTGCTGCATCTGCATCCTCTGGAATCCTCGGTCCCTCTCTGCGCTCCTCGCGCTCTGCTCGCATCTGCTCCATCTCTCTCCTCATGTCGAGTATGAAAGCTCCCTGATCTCTCAACTGCTGCTGGACGGTCTCTAAAGAGGCGATCAGGGTGGAGTTGATCGCTCCTTGATCCAATATGAAGTGCTCAGGCTGACGGGAGCGATCCTCAGAACTGCCGGCCATGGCGTCTGCAAAATCAAACAAGCCAAACTCAGGTGTTGTCAAATCTGTGAGTCTCTCATCTGGCTCATATCTCTCAGAACCGAAAGAAAGGGGGTCGAGGGGGAACATGGCGGAATCATACTCGGACTCGGAGAACTGGTCTCAGCTCTCGCGGGCCAACCTAGATGACTGGGTAGACGTGCCCGAAAGCGGTGCAGCCAGAGGTTGCCTAAGAGAGCGTCTACCCATCATCGTGATCTGGTCGAGTAGTGCGGATGGGATCTGGAGAAACTATGATCAAAATGCAAACCCCTCTGTTCACCAATGCAACACGAGCTGAAGACCGTGAAGGCTCGGTCAAATTATCTTGTCAGTTTTTATTAGGTGAACAAACAGTCTATCAGAGCGCTTACGTGACCTGTTGGGATACCCGATGCTACTCCAACTGACTGGCCCGTACGGAAGAGTCGGTAGTCAGCTAGAAATAGCACCGGAGGGCTCTACCTAGGGTGCGGGTCACTCTCTCGCGCAAGCAAACCAAACAATGAGGGGGTTGCTCTCCCCAAGACAAAATTTTCATTTAAGTGTCTTTTAGGGTCAATAGCTTAAACAATCCCAATTTTATGGTTTTTCTTTTTAATATTTTTCAATAAAAACAAAGGCCTAACGAATTTTTCGGTTCTCCTGGTTATTTAGTCCAAAACAGGGGGGAGAAGACGAAAAAGCCGATGCGCGAGAAATCAATGATGCATGCAGAGATAGAAATGCGTACCTGACTTCAGCAGTCTACATGCAAAATGATCCGCGCAGAATTGAAAGATAGGAAATAAACTACCTAAATGGTACAGGCGGAAAGCCGAGTCCTAAACATGCAATTTCTACTCGATAGAACTGTCTAGCCTAGTCACTCGCCCTCGATCCAAAGAGTCCGGTCTAGACCCACCCCTCCTCTTCTCGACAGGTCGAGTTTAGGAGTAGCGCTTGACGGGGCAGGCTCGCGGCGTGTAGGCTCTCAGGAAAGCGACTAAACTATTTTTATTATTGATTTATTAGTAGGTCCAATTATTGCTCTATAGGAACAGGCAATCAATTAAGTGTGGGGATCCTACTAATTACGGCACAGTCAAGCAGAAAATCCTAAATCTAGGGGCTCAAGAAAAACCGCGAAAAACCGTAAAAGGAAGCTAAAAAGCTAAAACCGTGAAAAACCGCGAAAAATCTAAATGGGTCCCCCGAGCACACCGGTGCTCGGCGAAACAGACCCGAGAGTTCCAGTGTCTGTCCGAATGTACTTGTATTATTACAACAGTTCAAATATACGAGAAATAAATCCTAATCTAAACTATGCTAATCCGCGGCTATTCCACGGCTCCCGCACTCCTGCTCGCTCTCCTGCGCTCTCCTGCGGCTCTGTAAAGAAAAAGCAGCCGCCTCCGACTCTCGTGGTTGCGTCGGCTTCTGAAGAAGCCGCCTCGATCCTCAGGCCCTCGCAAGAAAACAAGCAAGAATGTCAGACCAAATGAATATATAAACAGATCAAATGTATATACAAGAATATGTACAGAAAACCGCGTAAAAGAAAACCGCAGAAAAACAACTACTAAGCCGTGCTCCCCGGCAACGGCGCCATTCTGATGTGCGTAAAATGACCAAACGGGTATAAGGTGCTAAACGGTCGTTGCGACCCAAGCGATCAAGTGCGAACAATCAAGAAAAATATAGACCACCAGATAGATGAAAATCAATCAAATACAAAATAGCGGTCCTGCTATTAATTTAACCTGGTAAAGCGACCAGGGTCGAACACAAGGAGTACGGATTGGCCTTGCGGCCTACGAAGTAGTCAGAAAGGAAATAAAATAAAAGAGGAAAATATTTTTGGTGGTTTTTAAAGGTTTTTATATTTTTTTTTGGATTTTTAATGTGCCAAGAAAATGATGAAAGCTAAGGAGCTACACACTTCAACAAATTATTAAAAGCACTAAAAATCAACCAAAACTTCTAACAAAAATATTTTTATGTGTTTTATAATTGTTGGTGTTTTTGGTGAATTTTTGGGAATTTTCTGATATTTATTCAATTTTCTAAAAATGAAACAGTGACTGAAATGAAAGGTACTGTCCAGCCGAGCTAAAAGGACCTAGATAAAATATCTAGAAGCCCCAAATTAGCCTGGAGGTATTTTTCCTGTATAGAGAATAAAACAAGGAAAAATTAGGCACCTAGAATATTATTTTTGGGTTTTTGGTTTATTTATTAGAATTTGTATAAGATTTTAAGTGTTTTTCAGTTTTTAGTGGTTTTCAGTAATGAAAAATAACCAAATTGGCTAGAAAATCAAACACAACAAAACAAGCAGTAGACAATTTTTTGTAATTTTTAAATACTATTTAATATTTTTTTGTGATTTTTAAAGTTAGACAGTAGCAAAATTGGATGTTTTTGAATTTTTAAAATATCAAATCAACTCAGAAATGTCTCCAAAAATCCTTGAAAATTTTACACTATGGCAGGAGCCATGTATCTAATTTTCGTTGGATTTGGATGTAATTTGCTATTTTATTCAAAAATAAAGAGGGGGCACTGTGCACAAGGACCTATGTGCAAATACTCGGAAGTCTGGGGGGTCTGGTGCAATTAACCCAGCAAAACACGTGCGTCGCGCGTGTCTGGGGCACTCAGGAACCCAAATGTAATGAAAATAAGTCCCGAGGGCTATTTGGTAACAGGTACCAAAAGCCAGGGGCTTACCTGCAAAATACCCAAAAATAAACGTACATGCTCAAATGTTTCACGCACAGGGGTATAAATGCAAATAAACAAAAATTTTCATTCAACTGATAACATCCAGAACTACAGGGCCTATATTGCAAATAAACCAGAAAATCACGTGTCGATGCACGTGTCATACAACGCACAGGGACATAAGTGCAAGGAAAATAAAGTGCGAGGTCCTTAATGAGAAAGTACCAAAAACTCAACAACTACACTAGGTATTTACAGGACTAAATGCGAAATGAAATAAACAGGAGGGCCTAACGGTAGTTTACCCTTTATTAATGCGGGCCGCAGGATGGACGACACGTGGAGTGATCAACGGTGGAGATCGGCGGATGCTCCAAGGCTGGGGTCCTCGCTGTGATCCGACGGCTGGGGCTAAGCCACGTGGTGCATCGGACGGTCGTGGCTCTCTGTGGCTAACCCTCGAGCATTGGGCGGTCCAGATCTATCCTCCTCAGATCGAACGGTGGCTGCTGCTCCTGAACGGACGACCCAGATGCAAACTGGAGCTGGAGGTCTGATCGGACGGTGAACGAGGGTCGAGGAAGAACAGTTCGCCGGCCCAAGATGCGCGCTCCTGACCTCCCCGGCTGCGCCTGAAGATCGGAGAAGCTCCGGCGTGGTGCTCCGCAGCTGCTGGTGGCCTCCGATGGCCCAGCCGAGCTCTGAGGAGCTCCGACGAGGTCAGCGGAGGCGAGGCTCCTGGCCCGAATGACCAAAACCCTCAGAGGGGCTAGGTAGTACCTGCAAAGACGACCAGAAGACTCGCGGGTCGAGGGCAAACTGCCTCGACCCGGTTAGGCGGGGTGACGGTGAATGGAGGGTCGAAGTGGGCGAGCTCCGGCGAAGGGGGGACGGTGGAGCTCGAATCCCAGCTCCTGTGCGAGCTGGGTTGGATGGAGCTATGGAGAAGGTGCGCGAGAAGGAGGCGGCGGCTATGGTGAAGCCTGATTGTCGGTAGGTGGTCGGACTCGATCGGAATCGGCGGGGGACGACGGAGCAACGATTTGGGGGAAATGGAAAATCAAAGAAAAAGAGATGGCTAAGGGACTACCTGGGTGGAAGAGGAGACAAGGGATGAGCTTGCGCAACTCTGGGTCGTCGCCTCGAGGAGCGTCTCCCTCCGAGGCTCGAGCTCCTGCTGGTGGCGGAGCAAGGCGGCGAAGCTTCGCCGGATCAGTGGTCTCGCTCCCTCTCCTCGCTTCAACAGCACAGGACGCGAGCTGGCACTCTCACGCACACGCTGGAGCTCACAGGGGGTGGAATCGAATGGCTAAAGATGAGATTTGAGGTGGCGGAGCTCGGCTTTATACGTTGGAAGGGTCCGGGAAGACAGGCGCGGGTAGGGCGTGGAAGCGTGCGGATCCCGATGTAGGAGCTCCGGCGAGGGTCTCGGATATGTCGTGGACGGATCTGACCCGGGGTTTAGGTGGGAATCAATCGGGTTTAGGCGCTAAATAATGGGGAAATCGGGTCGGGCGCCTAAGCCCGTGAGAAGTGGTCCTGGGGGGGGGGGGGGGTAGTTGACCGGACGGTCAACATCCCCAGGGCCAATAGGGATCGGCCACGTGGATAATATTTGGAAGTGAAATAACAGGTGGCAAACGGCCGAATTTGTAAAAAGTTAAAACATGAAATATTTTTATTTTATTTTTTTCTATTTTTTTAGTGATTTTTAGTTAATTTTTCAAAATAAAAATTAGGTATATACATAGTAGGTTATATATAGGTATATATACACTATATGGGATTTTAATTTTTGATTTTTGATTGTTATTTTTATACAATTTTATTCCTATTTTATATTTTATTTATTTATATTATAAAATAAGGAATACAAAGACATTTTTATTTTATTTTTATTAGTTATCTATATAGGTGAAATAAATACATATGTACATCTATATACATGGTATATTTTTGTGTTTTTAATTTTTCTATTTTTATTTTGTTTTTGTTTTAATTGTTTTTATTTTATTTATTTACATTATATAATATAGAATATTTACAAAGATTTTGGAAATTAATTTTATTTATTTATGAAGCTAAATAAATATAAAGGTGGGTGGTCTATGTACATGATGAGTGATGTTTTTCTCTTCTTTTTGATTTTTATCTTTTTCTTTTGTTTTTATACTTATGAGTATATACAAATATTTACAAGCATATTTTAAGCTATTTTTGTGAGGAAAATACTTTTATTTATTTACATAAATATTTACACACATGAGCCCCTATCTCCTTCTACTTTGGCTTTTATGCGGTCAGGCCCATGCTGAGCCCTCCCTTGGGTTAGGTTGCTCAATATTTATTCTAAATATTTCCCTCTTTTTCTTTTTAATCTTTATTCTTTTATTTTTGCACAAAAACATGCTAATTATAGGTTTTTACACAATGCATGCTTTTGGTAATTATTTCCATTTACAACTATATACATGCATTTGCAAAGGTTTTTGTAGCTAAAATATAAGAATAAAGAGTGATGAATGGGTATTCATCACTGCCCAAACTGGCTTCCTATCTCCCGCCCAGTTGAGGGTCACCGCGCCCTCGCACGGTCAGATGTAGAAGTCACCATGACCGGCAGTCTAATTTATAATTCATCACAGAATCGTCATCGGTTTTCCTTTATGTCTCTAGATATTCCTTTGAAAATTGTACAAAATGAAGTTGCTCAATTCAACATCGGAAAATCATCTTAGAAGCTTTGAATTGATAATTAAATCTCTCAACTATTTATTAGCTCAACAAGATCCATAAGTTATCCAAACTGAAACTGTGTATTTTCTGAGAAATCCACTTGACGCAAGATCTTTATAAATCAATTTACCATGAGTCAACCCCTCACCACTCAACATTTTATGATCGTGAGTTCCTATGTTGTATTGATACTATTAGTATGTTTTTATAGGAATAGGAAGACCCGAGGATCTTCAATTAGAGTAGGACGGTTATGTGCCTTCACGAGTTACATTATATCCTAATTTGATTACTGTTATTATTACGACTTACCTTATTATGGTTGTACAATAATGCTATATCCTTTTATAAAATATGGTGTACAATATATACCATCAACTTAGACAAAACTTTCCAGAGAAATGTTTTGATTTCTGTAAGATCAAATTATTTGATCTGCTTTCAATTCAACTATATCGTATACAACTATTATTATTATTATTATTATTATTATTATATTATATATGTGTACAACATATTTGTAAAACAAAGTTAGAACTTTTGAGTGACAATATTCCTGTTATTGTCATTCCAACAGGACCGGATGCGCATAGCAGTGGTTATGGTAAAAATGAAATTTTAAAAATCAGATGATGTCAACTCATATGGCAGATACACATACTCCGTTAGCAAGAACTCGTATACATTTATTCAACCACACAGAGTATAGACGCATAATCAAAATTTTATTATATAAGTCATGTCACAAAATCTCTCTTAGCAGAAGATCCTGTAACATGGGGCATATAGCATCATCTCATTCATATGTTATAAGTGCATTTAGAATTTATACATATGTTTTATAAAATGAACCACAAAATTTATTTAAACCTTTGTTCTGTAATTAACTCCATTTAACAGTATTTCTCTTAGTTTCTTTCAAATTTCGGCCAGTTTTAAAAAATAATGGAGTTTGATGAAAAGTACCCCACAGATAGTGCCAAAAGATATAATTCATAAACTATTTAAACATGCAGTATGATATATATAGAATAGAGTTAACTAATCCCAATTGAATTTATTTATTTATTTATTTATTTTTTCTGCATCCACAGAGAGTTGATGTTCTCAATTGAATAAAAACTCTTAACAGTATCTGGATTTCAATCCAGAACTGTTCAATCTCTCTTTTTTCTCTTTTTTTAGATCTCATGCATGACAACAATAGAAACTTAGATTGTTCAAATATATAGATATTAGCAAGATGGATGCTCGATTAGTCATGTATGGAAGCAAGAGAAAGGGGTAGGGATTTTACAAAAATCAAGTGTAATAAGCATACATGACAGCAATGAGGAAAAGGGTGGGGATTGTACATCTTTTGGGTTTCTAACTTTGAGCTCTAAAACTGATCTTACTTCAGATCTAAAAACATAGTCATTTTTCTTTTTACACTGCATGCCAAGGTCTAAATTTGAACTTTTTAAATCAGACATTAGGAGCTTCAGAACAGAGATAATCTAAGAGTAATAAATCATGGACAGGGCAACCCAATTTTTTTATAGCAGCAATTTAATTAGTTGCTTAAAGAAAAGTCCCCCAGATTCTTTGATCAGAACAATTACATGGGAATTAGTTTCATAGATGGCATCATTAAGTGTGTAATTATGCATGCATGGCAGCAAGGTATAGGGAGGTACCTATTTGGATCTCCTATATGGAGATCAGATTTGTTTTTGCATGCAGCAGCTCCAAGGGGAAGACTGGAGCTTTTCCAGCAATAGCAATTGCAAGGAAAAGGGTTGGAGCTTGTCCAAGAGCAGCAACTGCCAAAGGAGGGATTGGAGCCTCTCCTGTTTTTTTTTCAGGGCTTGCTGGACTGCAGCAGCGAAAGAAGGCAGTAGCTTCCTCGGTGGACTTTAAAGAGAGAAAATGGGAGAAAACTTTGAGGAAGAAGGGGGCTCTCGATCTATATATATAGAAGAGAAAGGTGACATGTGGAATAATATATATGTCAAGTGGACAGAAATGAGGGAGACAACTGGAGGGTCATAAGACAAAGTGGAAAGAAGGAGAACAAGAGACAACCATACGACTGATCTGGGATCTGCCACTGTAGCAGAGTGATAAAAATGTTATTTTTATTTTGGCCAATTTCTCCTAATTATATAAGATGCAAAAATCGTCCCCATTCGTGCCTCGCTTGTCGGATTTCGATGCAAAATGTCTCGTTTTGATCGTCACTAAACGAAGATCAATATGAATATAATATTGATATACTTCCGATCGGGTTTTAAATACCCAAAATTTTCGGATACGTTTTTTTGTTTAAGATTAATTTTGTGATTTGAAAATATCAAACGACCTCCGATTGACGAACGGTCAACTCCGTTGGTCTTGTTTCGTCGAATCAGATCTAATGACGGTCTCGATTCATTTTGCGGTTTCCGATTTTGCGTCGCGGCTTTTCCGCGGCACACATTACGAAGCGATCAATTTTTGGTTGATTTCGCCCGAACGACTTTTGGTTCACACTCAATTAGTCGATATAAGTCATACAATACCGACCGACAACTTTATTGGGTTAAACGGACCCTAATCGGGTCGAGTTCGGGTTTGGCGGATTCCGGATGTTACATATAGTATACTTATTTTTTTAATGTATTTTAAATTGTTTTATTTTATTTTAATTATGTACATGTATTTTTAATATTATTTATAAACTTATAAAAATATAAAAGAGTGAATACATATAATAAATATTATATACATGTATATTACATAAAATAAATATAATAAATATTATATACATGTATATTACATAAAATAAATATAATAAATATTATATACATGTATATTACATAATCAGAGCCCAAAACCTAACTTTTACATCTTAACCATAAATTAAACGAACTGCATCCATTAAATAGATAATTTAATTTTATTAACAATAAAGGTGATTTTGGTGGATTTTGAGTTCATATGGAGAAGATACATGTCTGAAAAGTTTTATTTGCATCTTTTTATTTAGAGTGTTTAGGGCACATTGTGCAATAATTTTTAGTGAAATAAATTTCAAATTTTTCTCTATATTTTTATCTACAAGTTTTATGTTAAAAATTTATTGAATCAAGGTATAAATAATAAAGAATAAAATGGATCTCAAAACCTGTTTATTAAGGAATTAAAGATTAGGGGTTTGAGTATTGGTCCTTATCTCCCCCTACTTTATTCCTTGTCGATCAAGTCAATTCCTTACTTAGTCTCGAGATTTAAGGTCATTCAATACCTTTGGTATTTCATTTTTTTCTTTTCTTATTTCTTTTATTTTGACACTAAATACAGTGTTTTATACAATATTTACATTATAAATAATAGATGTTATTTTGTACAAGTTAATACTATGTACATGCATTTAACTAGGGAAATAAGATCAAAATTAAAGAATAAATATGATGAAATGGAGATTCATCAACCAGTTACAACCTTTTCAGGTTTATATCAAGTGAAACAACGTAAAGGCTTAGACCTTGCACCGAATCACTAAAATCTTCCTAAATCCACCATTGTTCTTAATGTTGCACGTTAATATGATATAACTCAAACTTTTCACAAGAATTTTGCAAAGCAAATTAAGATTCAAATGCATGTAGTCGTTTTATGATGAATATACAATTTCGGAATGTAACATGAATATATAAATTACCACCATATTTAGAAGTCAACAAGCTTACTCCTCGCAAGAGATGTGTGCCAGTGGAGGGTTCTGCGACCTTTGGGGATGTGCGGTGGAGGGGGTGAATGGAAAGGCAGGTGCACATCGAAGGGGGACGCGCACCGGGGTGGGTTGCACATTGAGGGTAGCGAAGGTGGAAACGTGGTCATAGGGGAGGGATTTGCGACCTTAAGGCATGCACACGACTGGGGATGATGGATTCTAGACCTACAGGGTTGGGCAGGGTTGGGTTGGCCCAACTCAGGGTACCCCTCCTTCCAACCCTCCCAATCCTCCTCACAGATTACTATTCACAGGGGTACCCCAACCCAACCCAATCCTGCCCAACCCTGTAGCCAAACGAACCCGAGAGCATGAGCATCGAGATGGGTTCGCAGCGAGGGTAGTCGAGAGGTGATAGATACACGACGAGGGGATGCACAATGAGGGGGTGCACACCGAGAAGGTCGGCTTGTTGGGGCGATGAGAGTTTCGGTGTGGGGGACATCGTCGGAGGAGGGAGGGTTTCGAGTTTGGCAGGTGGGGGGATGGTTCGAATTTGAGGTGGCTCAGCCATTGGATGGGATCTTTCCACGTGGCGTGATGTGTTATTAGAACAATTTTTGTTGTAATTCACGTACAACAGACGATCCGATTCCATACTTAATATTTAATAGGAAGAGGATCCTTTGCTGCAATGGGAATTACAACAGAGTTGTTGTGTTGTTGTGTTGCCATTTTTTTGCGATTCTAATTTCTAAAATCCAACCTTATGGATTACATCTTCGACTAATGTTCCATATAAACTTTCAAATTTCGCTCAAATTCGTGAGCATTTGTTATTTTTATCTTAATGATCAAAAGTTTGTTTCATTTTAAAATGGGAGTTAATTGCTTAAATGATGACCGAACTTTTGATCATTGAGATAAAATAGCAAATAACCTAGAAGTGAAAGAAATTTGTAGGGTATGTGGAACACTAGTCGAAGATATAGTCCGAGATAAAATAACAAATGACCTTGGATTTAAGCAAAATTTAGAAGATATATATGTGAAACACTAGTCGTCGATGATATAATCCATAAAGTTTTTTGGAAATCGAAATCACAAAAAAAAAGCGGCTACATCACCTTTGCTGTAATTCCCATTACAAGAGGATTCTCTTCTCAAGGTTTTAAAAATCGAACTGGACATTGAACCGGTTTGTCTTCGGTTTGGTCCAAATATCGGGTCGGACCAGTGATGATCTCAGCATGACGTCATCATTCCTATCGACTCAGAAAAATCGGACCGGGCTTAATTTAATGATCAGACCAATCAAACCAGTTTTTTAAATCGATAAAAC
Source organism: Ottelia alismoides (assembly GCA_037367405.1). Lineage (NCBI taxonomy): Eukaryota > Viridiplantae > Streptophyta > Magnoliopsida > Alismatales > Hydrocharitaceae > Ottelia > Ottelia alismoides. The sequence goes on from JAZKJV010000214.1 coordinate 910,479, forward strand.
CGAATATATATAAGCATGTATTTATATATCAATGAAATAATCGTTTAAAATGTCCAATCTTTCAATAGAATAACATGATTTTCTATTGGTAAAACTCTACAAAATTAGTCACATTTTCTAGAATTATATATAAATATAATATTGTAATTATTTATTTATAGTTGCTTCTAGAAAATTATTCTAAAAAGGTATTGGCAAAACATATACTCCAAAAAAGAGAGGGACATAACTTATATCGTAGAAGTTAAGGGCACGAGTGATAAAAATCACATTATTTTATTATTTAACCTTTATTTTTGAAAAATTTACCAAACCATCGAAATTGGGTCAATCCGGGTCAACCTGGTCCGACCATCCGTGTCAACCCGATCCGGCCATCCGGGTCAACCCGATTTTTTATTTTTTTGAAATTAATTACATAAAACCGGCCGAACCGACCGGGTTGAAGCCGATTCCCGATCCAACCGGTCCGACCAGCCGGTCGGGTCTGGTTTTTTAAACCCTGCCTCTTTCTACTTAATAAATACGGAAAGGTGCTTTTACTGAATAAGGAATATATCATATGGGATCTGTACCTCCATATATTTTTAACAACTGTGCAGCTTCAATAATCAGTGCTTCCTGCGTGAAAGAGCATAAACATTATACCCAAAAAATCATGCACCGTTTGTTGAGAATCATCTTGGAGGAGGTGCCGGCAACAAAATAGATGTACGGAAATTGTAGAGTACATCCAACACGATGGCAAGCGTGTGGTGGATAATTAGGTCTGATATCCCCAATCATAGCTCCATAAAAGGAAAGAAACGATAGGGGAACAGTGCGTGCTTCTGAGAGTGTCTAACCACCATTCTACGTATGGATCTGAGGAAGGGAGCGTGGTCTCCAGAAGAAGACACGTTGCTGAGAAGATGCATAGAGAGCTATGGCGAGGGGAATTGGCATCTGGTTCCTACAAGGGCAGGTACGTACGTATATCCAGTAATATACTATTGCAGTGTCTTCTGTACACAAACACTATACTATTCACATCGATCACTATTATCACATCCATCACATTATTCATTCGTGCAGTTCTTATTCCTTAGCTTCCATCCATATATACACAGGAGGTGGTTATATTTGATGGAAATATAACATGATTTGAATCGTGGCACTACAACACAAAGCACCTAAGACGACGATTAAATACCGACAATTAACAATAATCGTTGGTAAACTTTTATACGATGACGATTATCAGTAACCGTCGTTATTTTTTTTAAGATAACGACGATTATTGTAAATTGTCGCGAACTTTATATTAAACGTCACTAAAATAAACAAGATAGCAACGCATATCGTCGCATCCTTTCGTTGCTATTATGCCACCACTCAAACTAACTCCCCTATTTCTATGTTGCCCTCCCCGCTCTCCAAGTTGCCTAAAGCCCTAACCCACTTTCCATGTTGCCCCTCCCCTCTTCAATCTCCCCAACAATTCTCGATGGCGGCTTCTATCCCCTCTGCTCCATCTCCACCAGCGATCCATCTCCACCAGGGATCCTCTGCAGTGGTTTCCCTCCCTCCTCTCATCTCCATCGTCACATCGGTGAGGTATATAAAACTCCCTTTCTCGCACATTCGTCATTTCAAACATTCCCCATCACTTCTACTCTGCCACTTTGCATTGCCAATGGCGATTTAGGGTTTGAAAGGTCATTGGGCGGAGAACGGGATATCTCCTTTTCGGCTTCATTTCTAGAATCGATCATTTTCCAACTTCTACTCTCCACAGCTGCGAGTTTCGTTCTCGTTTGCGATCCAAAGTTCTCATGGTTCTCATGTTTGTCATGGTGTTTCAGGATCTAAAGTTCTTATTTTCCAATCAAATTTATGTTTCTCATGTTGTTTGTGTATAGAAAATCCCTTTGTGTATAGGAAATCCCCAAACGTGTTGTTTTTTGCAATAGTTAGAAAATACATAATAGCAAAAAAATCTCTTTTTAGGAGTGTAAACAACAATGCTGATAGAAATGTTAATATAAATACTCTAATTAAGTTTCTATTTTCATATAAAATCTATAATAGTGGCAAAAAGGATAATATTTTATTCGTCAATTTCCTAGTAAATATGTCGTTGCTTGTGAATTGTATGTGTAACAACAATGTTTTAATTTTAGAAGACTCCCTACATTATTGTCCTTTTTTTCAAGGATCCATGACCTAAATTGAAGAATCTTCACGGTGGTCGAAGTACAACATTTTTTCAGCAAATATATACATTATTCAGAAGGATGGCGGTGGTGTTTATTCTGGCAAGCATCTAACATCTAGCCTGCAAGCTTTTTGATACTTTCATCGTCCTTTCCATGTTCCAAATCTAATTTGCGAGATCTCAGTGCAATGAATCAACACCATGTATATTTATGTCAAAACCTTGTGATATGTATCAAGGAGCATCTTTATGAGATCCAAGCTGAGAATCGAAGAACCTACATATCTAGTTTAACTCAAATTACATACGCGTCTTACCATTACTACATGCTCCAGCTAAAATTATTGCTACCGGCAACACTACTGCATTTTTTCCATTGGTTTTCCTAATGGAACTCCTTGTGCCGTGTAAGCTTCCTTTCCCTCAATATTCTATATTATTATGAAAACTATAGGATGACAAATAAAGCATCATTTGCATATAAGCTCCCCCACACAAATCAAATTTCATTGTAATTGGTATTAGCTAATTGTAGACTACAAATGTAAGAAATGGGTTGTTATCAATACGGGACTTCTGTTGTGACTTCGGAAGATAGGTTGCTATTAAATTGATTGTGTACATTCATTAAACCTAGGAGAAACCCAACAATCAAAAATATCAAAATACATAGTATTGTTAGGCAAAAGTTGAATGCATATGGTGAGATTTGACTTTTTCCTCTGGTTTTGGACATTGGGTGTTCTGAATATCTCTTATATCAATCATTAATATGGAAGTTTGGCTGAAGTGAAGCTTGTTGTTAAGCTTACTACTGTGACACTAAAGCAAAGTAGTGTAACAAAAGAAACTCGTATTCTTATTTAGTGTGACAAAAAAGGTTATTGCTGCAGTGAAACTTCCATGTGATCTGATTATCATATCAGCTACAATTTTCATTATGGAAATTGAAATGACCAGCAGTTTCATATTTGATGCAAATCCTAACACTAAATAAAGTATGATGATCCAATAGAAATCAAACAATGGGGTCAACTTTCTTTTTGGATGGAAAAGCATGAAAAAATGGAATCTGTCCAAGTAACTAGTGTAATAACCACCATAATATCACACTTGCTAGGGAGAATCTCATCATTCTCTTGTTTGCATGTAACGTTGACATTCTCTATAGAGAGTGCACGCTTCATATTGTTGTGTGCAGGATATCCATTTTCACTTATGGTTTATTTCTTTAAAAAAATTATGGAGGTTTTGGTTGGTTGTGCAAACACTAATTGGAAATATGAAGTTTGTGCTAATTTATAGCTGTGACTCATATATAAAGTGATTCTTTGGAATGTTTTGTATGTGTGCACACAACTGTTTGATGTATGATGTGTGCACAGAAGTAGTCGCGAATCCTTGCAAGGGTTTTTACTTTTGGACTTCTATTATTGTTTCTTATTGTTGGAGGTATACCATTTGGGAATGAGTCTGGAGCTGATTGCTGATGGGCCTGCTACGAAACTTGAGTTGGCTTAATGTTGATACTTCGAAGCTTCTCCATTTAAATAGGCTTATATCATTTGCTAAACTATGGATCCACTGAAGCTACAGTTTAGAAAGCATTTCAATTATAGTTTGCTAGATATCAAAGATACAGATGCACATGATGTATATATTTCAGAGTGGACTCATTGGAAACATTTGGAGGTATGAACATTCATCAATTTATTATAATTTGTTTAAATGATTATATTAAAATATTATTTAAAGATTGGAATTCTGTTTTTGTTTTTTTTGCTAACTTATAGGAATACAAAGATCTAATTGTGATATGTGATTGCATTTAGTTTCGTGCCGTTTAAACTTGTTGTATCTCTATTTATATGTGTATGTCGTGCTTGTTTTAATTAGAAGAACTAACATTATATGATTTGACCCTGTTTGAATCCTTCTCATTTATGGTGACCCCATGCTTTATGTAATCACGCTATTACATCATGGTTCGTTTGATGTTCTTGACAGTAATATTATATTACATATATTATTTACATGGTGTTAATTAGTTTTATTATATTGTGTAAATTTGCTAAGCATACAAGGTAAACCTTTCAATCCACAGTCATGGATTTTTCTATTTCTTCTCTCCCTCCTAACCCTAGTTTCTCGTCGACATCGTCGTCTCTATCCTTTTTGTCGAACAATGCCGTCTCCATCCTCCTTGTCGGCACCTCGACTCCATCTAGAAGGTATATATACGACTCAACTCTATCCTTGCATCATTTATTTTCTTCTCTCTCCTTCGCAACAACCCTGCTCTCTACATCAGCTGATTCTGCATCCTCCTCCTCAGATCTTAGGTATGCCCTTTTATGTGATCGCTATTGTAGATTGGGATTGGGTATAAATCCGATCTCAGTTGACGGGGGTAATCTGATCAGGGTAAGGTAAAAGTGAGATTGATCGATGGTTTACTGTGTTTCATTTTTTTTACACATATCTATAATTTGTTCCAAACATAGATCAACCATCCATGTAAATTAGGGAAAGGATCATAATACAGATGTTTAACAAGCTGATTGGATGTTTTTAGATTTTTTATTGAAGCTAATTTGAGTTATAATCAATGATCAAGGTTTTTTTTTGTGCTAACAGAAATTACCCATGCAAGAAATATCGTTTACATGTATTATCACAAGTATGCACTTGTATATTGTAATTTCATACCAATCCATTAAATATGTTTGTATCATTTTTACAGATACCACCAGTGTCATTTTGTCATATGAATCAATAGTATTCGGTGCTATTAGTTGGGATAAAAATTGACTAGATTCGGTAATTTGAATATATAGGGTTGATTACAAAAATATCAGAATTGAGATGTGCGCATCAGAGTATCTAGACATTATGTTTGTCTTTGTTAGTATTGTATGGTTTGGCATTACTTGTGCTAACTTTACTTGGAATTATATGTGTTCGTTGCCCTTTACATATAATGATTATCTCAGTGGACATAAACATGTGATATTCTAATCAGAACCATATAACAAGTGGTAAATACAATAGATTTACCTTGCAATCACTAAGACAGAAAAAGTCTAAGCATCTAAATGCAATGAATACAAAATGTATGTTCATTATTTCCAATTCCATTCCTTACTGTCATATGCACCACAAGAAAAGAGAATTCGATATGTTTATCCTTCGATTATTTGACTATAACTTAATTTAGTATCTCACATTCATTGCTACTGATCTTCTGGAGAATATCTTCGATGAAGTTCTGATTTTTAAGGCACTGGATTTTTGGTTTTGTTAAGCAGTGTGAGTACATCATACCATACTGTTTACCATAACACAGATGGGTCTTTGAAGCATCAGAGTTTTGGATTTTTGAAGTTCAGTTCCGCATCATCCAATTATTTAATCCATTTGGTTATTTATCTTCAAAGATTTATCTCCTGATACTTTATTTACCTCACCAATTATCTAATCCATTTACAATTCCGGATGTTTGTGTCAATCACGACGATTCATCTCTAGCATTCTTAAGTAATTTATACACCTCTCCAATGGAAAATAGCGCACTTTTGAAAAATAAGATAACATCATATCTTCTTTTATATCTAATTCTGTTTTCTTGCTTATCGTCTTAATGTTCTGGTAGCTAAACCAAATGTTTCACAATTGTAAAATTATTATTGAAATTGTTTATTTGCTAGTACAACTTATTTGATAGCTTGAGATATTTTAAAAATTTGGTGGTTTAATGAGATAAATTTGCAATTATCTACATATGTGCATTGATGGCTTAAGCAAGTTTACATGTATATAAGGAAGTTGGTGCAAATTTACATGTACGTAAGGAAGTTAAATATGGATATCATTTTATAGCTCTCAGTTGTTGCATATTGAGAAAGAATGTAGATACTTGACAATGACCGAGACAAAAGCCTTCAGAGGGTGCAAGATGTATGAAACTCAAGATGAAGATTCTAGTGAATGTATTCCAAATGTTCAAGAGACAGAGCAATACCTAATCTCAGGGATAATATGCACAAAGATATGAAAGCTGATAATAATACCTGATCTTGATTCTAGTATCCTTTTGTGTGTGATTGTTCCTCCTTTAGCAATGGAGTATATGTGAAACTAGCCTAGTTGAATTAGATCTTTGTTGTGTTAAAGCAACAACAGAGGTATGTAGTGTAATTTAATTAGAGTAATTGTGATTGGTATAATAATCCAAACTAAATAGTTGAAATTTTCATGTCATTGCTATGCAGGGATGTCTTGGGGTGAACTTAAGCATGCTAGACAAACTGTAGGATTCTTGGTATGCACCTTTGCTCGTGCTAATGTACATTATCTCATTGCATAATACAGTCTTTCTTCATCATACTAACATCTTGCAAAGTGGTGGGACATGGTCTGAATCTCATGTCAAGTGGTAATTGGCATAAAAAACACAACAATGCCAAGACAGAAAAATGCTTCTTTAATGTGTAAATTTTTAGGAAGTTATATTTTTTTTAGAAGGCTACTATATAGAAATTTAGCATAGAAGATGTTTACATGAGAATGCATGTGGCATCAAATCATATGGATAATCATATAAGTAGACCCCTTGAAACAAGTGAATATTGCAAAAAGTGAAAATGTTGATGCTAGGTAATTGCACCACCACGCATAGAAAAGCCTTGTTCAAGCATATGAACGTACAATTCATTGCTCTAGCTTGAGTATTATGTCTTTCAATCTTCATGTACTATCTCCCATCATCCATTGCTAACTTGATATTTGCTTAAATTTTGGCGTATCATTTACCATATCTAAACAACGGTAAAAGAAGAAAACTAAAGGCTTTCCTTCAAATTGTGTTTGCTCACTTTTTTCGAGTGTGTACATATGCCATCTATTTTTATGTTTTATATATTGTAGAAAGTCCAGGGGTAAGCGAGATGAAGATGGTTGTTAACATATAAATATGGAAAAGAGTGTCATTTCATTACAACCTAATTAGTAATTTTTGGTACATAGGTAGGTGATAGTTCAGAACTTATGGATTTCTTATGATGAGAAAACTAATGATCTATGACTGTGTCCCGATTTAAATCAGTCTCTCGTATGTTAAACTTTAACTCTTACATAATGCTAATTCAACTACAATGGTTTTTGTAGGTTTTCATTGTGCAACAGCTTTACATAATATGCACACAGTACTGGGATGACAAATATAATATCATGAATGTTTCTACATCAGTAAGAACTCGGCAAACTTGTGTTGATTTGTTTATTATTATTCTTTACTTAGTTCAGAATTTTGTATCTTTTAGATGCTTTGAGGTACTTTGCCTCATTTCACATAATCGTTCATAGCATCAATATTTTTAACGAGTCAAAAGTTAATGTAACTCACTGTATCCATTAATTCACAGGTTCTTTCCAGAATAAGAAAGCTAATGGCAGAGGACAACAACACAACCATTAGTGATGCATTTGGTGATTATATTTTGAGATATTTTCATTGAATATGATTTTTGGATTGTTATATTTATGTTAGAAAATTGGATTTTCAAACTTTCTATGATCAAATAGAAATTACACTCATCAAGTTGGTTTTCAAGTAAGTATATTTTATTACTTTTTTTCACAATGTCATCTTGAATTCTTGTCACATCTTGGAAGTTAGGTCATTATACACTTCTCTTTATTGGCATGTGATTTTTTTATCTTATGTGTTGATTGAATTAGATCAATGCTTTAGAAAGTAGAAAAGAAGCTACAAGATTGGAAGGCCAAGCTACTATGTAGGTAGTTTGTTTTATGCTCCTAATTTTGGTCCCCTCTTCTGTTTGATGCTGCTAAATCTGCTCCTATCTTCTATACCATTATTACTTTCATAATTCTTGGGATTATGGTGTTTGAAGGTTGTTAATGAAGTGCTTATGGTTAGACAAGTATTGAAGATTATGAGAAGGGGTTATTACTTGCATACTAAAGGCTTGTTATGACATGTTTTTGCAGGTTGGTAATGATGGGAAAGAACTCCTTATCTCTATAACCATGCCTTCAATTGAGTTAATGCTTCTATTGTCATTATTTTTTATAGATGTTAGAGAACTCTGTGAAAGATGGTCTGCATACCTGGTTTGCAATTATCAGTGTATTTGAATAACCCACAGTGTCTACATCAATTATCTATAGTTACAGTTGAGGTAAAATGGTTGATGACAATGTATAGATGTAAAAGAACTATCTGTCACAATCATAATTGGTTTGTGATTTTGAATGTTGAGATACAAACATGCTAATTAAGACCTATGGATTCAAGAAGGGATGCTAATTATGATGATTGCAACGTTTACTTTATAATTCACTAATCATGATTTCTCATTGGACGAAATATGGATATCCCAGTTTTATAATCTATTACTTTCAGGTGGGGACGGTTGGTGGAGGTATTCAGTATTGATCACAATATGCCCTTCTGAATCTACTTGGCATCAACAATGCCAACCAGGACCGCCCATGTGAATGCGAGGCAGCTTGCATCTGTGGTTGTCGGTGCAGTTCTCGCTGGTGAGTTGCTCCTCCTGTTCGCCATTGCAGCAGAGATACCTCGTCAAGAGCCATGGAAGAGAAAAGGAAAATATGCACATGTGCTAAATTTCTTTTTAAATCTATTTTGCAAGATGGTCGGATCGACTATAGTTTGTTTCTATGAAATGTAGGACATGGAAGAAAAACCTATGATATTTCTAACAGTGTTGATGAGTGTAATTTTTCCATGACCATGTTTATTTAACATTTGATTAGCTCTTATCTTTAGATTATTACTTAATTAGTGGTATTTATTTGGAGATTTGTGAATAATATTAGAATGAAACAAATCATTGATACATGTATATTAGTAAATATAAGTAATTACAATCAACAAATAAATGGTAATATTATTTTATATAATGATATTCATTTGTATTGCTGCAAATAGTGACGGAAAAAAGTGTTGTTATATGTAAAAAGAGTCAACTAATAAACTCTATATAGTGACACAAAAATTCGTTGACATATCAATATGGCAACGGTTTTTATTCGTTGTTAAACATAATTTCATGACAATTCTTATTCGTTGTGGTTTACTCAACGGTTAGTAATCGTTGTTAAAAATTTAACAACGGCTTATATAGCAACGATTCTTACAACGAATCATGAATTCGTCACGAGATGGTTTAGTGACATTTTATTCGTTGAGATCTTAACAAAAAAATGTCACTATAGATCTTAATTGTTGTAGTGTGGACAGGCTTGAGCAGATGCAGGAAGAGCTGCAGATTGAGGTGGTTGAATTATCTGAAGCCTGATATCAAGCGAGGGGAGTTCGAGGAAGACGAAATCGATCTCATCTTCCGCATGCACAGGCTGCTTGGCAACAGGTAGGATTTCAAATTATGTGTGCGTGATTTTTTGCATTTTCTGCTGAGCTCTGCTGTTAATTGGATTCTCTTTGCTGTTAGGATTTCGTACACTACAATCAGTATCTATTTAGTGGAATTACTTTGGTCGATATCACAATATAAATAGCAGGATTTTAATGTTTGTGATTTTTCGGACTTTGTCAGTAACACTTGTTCTTCTACTTATTTCATAACTACACGATGACTCCGTTGAAACATCTCTATTAATACTTGTGTCCTTATGTTTGACCTTTGCGGATCAAACAACTAAAAACAACGATCGAGGATTGATCACCGCCCAAATGACAGAGGTAAAAGGTCTAAAGAAATAAATCACAATGTCGTTGCGACCTCAATCAAATGGACTAAGTAAATCAAGAAAAATAATCAACCACTCGAATAAGATAAAATCAAGCAAGCACAAGAAAGAGCGGTCTAGCTATTAGGTTTAACCTGGTATAGCTCCCAGGGTCGAACACAAGGAGCACAGATTGGCCTTACGGCCTACGATGTAGTCAAGTATCCAAGGAAGTCTTTTTTAGGGTTTTTATTTGTTTTTGAATTTTTTTTTTTTTAGATTTTTTTTAAAAGATGAGAAAATGACAGGAAGCACACAAACACTGGACTTCAACAATTTATACACCACACAAAAATGATGCAAAAATTCCAGAAAATTGGTTTTTAGGTTTTTTATGTTTTTTACTGTTTTTGGTGAATTTTTGGGATTTTTCTAATGGATAAAATAATTATTAAAAATCAAACAATGCAAAGAATGTAGGGTACTGTCCAGCAAGGCTTAAGATCCAAAAATAAAATAATTTTGGATCTCAAACAGCCCTGAAGGTAATTTTCCTAAAAACTATGAAGAATAAGGAAAATTTAGGCACCCTAATTATTATTTTTGGAGTTTTAATTTTTTTATTACAATTTTTATGAGTTTTTAGGGGTTTTTCAATTTTTAGGGTTTTTAAATGATGAAACTTAGCCAAAATTGGCTAGAAAATCAACCAACAAGCAAATAACAGTACCTAATTTTTTTAGAATTTTTGGTGAAGTTTTTATATTTTTTTGGTATTTTTAAAGTCAAACAGTAGCAAAAATATGGGTTTTTGAATTTTTAAAAATAATAAATGAAATCCAAAATGTCCCCAAAAATCATAGAAATTCCTACACCATGGCAGGAGCCATGTGTCAAAATTTCATTGGATTTGGAGTTCGTTTGATATTTTATTCAAAAATAAAAATGGGGCACTGTGCACAGGGACCTAAGTGCAAATACCCAAAAGTTCTGGGGTCCTGGTGCAAAATACCCAAGAAGTCACGTGTCAAGCACGTGTCTGGGGCACACAGGGACCTAAATGTAAGAAAAATAAGTTCCAAGGACCTATTGATAACTCGTATCAAAAGTCCAGGGGCTTATATGCAATTTACCCAAAAATAATTCGCACATGTTCAAAATCAATGCTCACAGGGGTATAAATGCAATTTCACAAAACATTTTATTCATTGAATAACATCCAGAACTACAAGGAGTTCTATGCAAATAACCCAACAAAACACGTGCCAAGGCACGTGGGTCTCTACTGGCAGGGGTATAATCGCAAATAAAATTAAGTCCGAGGTCCTTAATGCAAATAACCCACAAAATAAACAACGTGAATTAAAAATTACAGGACTAAAATGAAATACGACAAACAGAGGGGGCCCTATGATATTTACCCCTTTATTAATAGCCGACGGTCGGATAGGCGCCACGTGGTTGATCGAACGGTCTGGATGGCGGCGCCTCTTCTCTCTTCTCCTCTTCGGCTCTGATCAACGGTGGGGAGAGGTCCACGTGTATGATCGGACGTATGAAACGCTGGCACCTCTCTCCTCTGCTATCGATGGTCCAGATGCGATCCTCGAATGGATCAATAACGGTCGCTGCTCCTCCACAGATGAACGGTCACGATCAGATCTGGAACAGAGGGTGCATCGGACGGCTCTGGAGGGTCCTCGAAGAACTGGTGGCCGGCGAACTTCGCCGGCCTCGTGAAGGTGTATCCGCCCTCCTCAGCTGCGCCTGAAGGTCGGAGAAGCTCCGCTGAACGATCCCGCAGCTGCTGGTGGTGGCCAAGAGCCCAACCGAGCCCTGAGGGGCTCCGGCGAGACCTGGCGGCTCGAAGCTCCTGGCTGAATGGCGAAGGGCCTCAGACGCCCTCGTTTCGACCTGCAAAGTAGGCAAGAAGCTTCGCGGGTCGAGGGCAAAATGCCTCGACCCAAGAAGGCGGGGTGAAGGTGGGAGGTGCGGCGTGGCGGAAGAGCTCCGGCGAAGCGACGGCGGTGGAGCTCGACTCCCCAGATCCTGTGCGATCTGGGTTGTGCGAATTGGTGAAGAAGGTGCGTGGGGACACGGTGAAGGTGATGGAATAGTCGGAAGGTCGAGATGATAAGCGGAGTGATCGGAATCGAAGAAGTGCGTCGGAGATGGGATTTGGGCGTAATCGAAAATTGCTCTAAACTAAAGGAAAACTACGGCTACCTGATGGATGCTGGAGACTGTGGTGGAGATGGGCTATCTCCTGGTCGTAGCTTCGAAGGGCGTCAAGGCCTGAAGCTCGGTGCTCAACGCCGGCGGCGGAGCAAGTACGGCGAGGTTACGCCGGATCGATGGTTTCGCTCCCTCGCCTCACTGCAACACGGGCTAACGCTCGCTGTCACTCAGGCGGAGCCAATGGAGGTCACGGGGAAGGAAGAGAAGGGCCAAAGATGGCGCGCGAAGGCGGCGGAGGTGAAGGATATATAGTGTGACCGGGCGATTAGGGTTGCGTGAGGACAACAAAGGAAGGTGTAGATTTGATGGCTGAAGATCCGGCGAGGGAGAGGGATGTGCGGCGAAGAATTTGGGCGCGGGGGTTGAGTGGAAGACAGCCTGGATGCGCGTGCATAAATCGGCGAAGGAGGCGCGGCGCGCATGGTCCAGAATAGGAAAGGGGTCGCGGGGGAGTTGACCGGGGTCAACATTCCCCCGTGGACCAACCAGACTCTGCCACGTGTTGTTAATTTTTGTTTTATTTATTTATTTTTTTAGGGTAGAAATAGCTGAATTAGAGAAAACTTAAAACATGAAATATTTTTCTTTTATTTTTTTCTATTTTTTGGTGATTTTTAATTAATTTTTGGGAATAAAAATAGGGTTAGCTCTATATATAGGTATATGTACACTGCATGGATTTTTATTTTTGATTTTTTTTTATTTGTTATTTTTTGTGTTTTTTATGCTCATTTTGTATTTTATTTATTTACAAGATAAAATATGGAATAAAAGAATATTTTTATTTTATTTTTATCACATATATAGACAAGGTGAAATAAATAAATGAATACATTTATATACATGGTATTTATACAATGAATTTTTGTATTTTTCATTTTGTGATTTTATTTGATTTTTGTTTTGTTTCTTGTTATTTATTTTATTTACAACATGTAACAAAGAATATTTACAAAAATTTTGGAAAATAATTGAATTTATTTATAGGGTTAAATAAATACAATGATGTGGTTTATACACAAGGTGAAGGAAGGGTATTTTTGGAATTTTTGATTTTATCTTTTTATTTTGTTTTTAATAAAATATACACAATATGTTCAAGCATATTTTTGGTTGAGGAAAATATATAGTTTTATGTATTTACAAATATATACAAATGAGCTCCTATCTCCCTCTACTTTGGCTTTTATGCGGTCAGGCCCATGCTGAGCCTCCCTTGGGTTAGGTTGCTCAATATTTATTCTAAATATTTCCCTCTTTTTCTTTTTGCTCTTTATTCTTTTATTTTGTGCACAAAAACATGCTAATTATAGGTTTTTACACAATGCATGCTTTTGGTATTTATTTGTATTTACACATATCTACATGTATTTGCAAAGGTTTTTGTAGCTAAAATAGAAGAATAAAGAGTGATGAATGGGTATTCATCACCCCCCTATGCTTAACTTTGCTAGTCCCTTAGCAAACACTTATTTGAAAAAGAAGTGAAAAAGAAAGAAAAAAGAAAAAGAAAAGAGATGTACATGGATCAAGGTTGACTTATTAAATTTGCCTTCATTAAATTGAAATATGGAGCTCGATCAGATCTTTGGATTATTAATGTGTCGGAACCTTGTTTGGACTTAAGCTTAAACTCAACAGCCTCCAAGTTCCACCAATCTATAGGCAAGACTCCTCAATAAACCAGATTCAGAACAAGTCTACATACACAAACTCTAATGACCATGAATCTTTTCCTTGCGGTGTAAGTGATATGTGGCTCCCCACCTCAGAAGTGACAAAGAAACAACCTCCCTCAACCTGGTAACTCTAATGCCTCGGTCTAGCAACTCTTTCCTCGAGAAGCGGGTATTCCCTTCTAAGTTCAAGTGCAACCGGCTCAAGAAGAGGGGGTAGAAGTATAGAGTTTTGGAAGCTTAGCCAGTGTAGCTAAGTCTCCCGCTGCAAGCTTCATGAGATGTAACATGGATACCATAAGCTTTTGCTTCATACTCCGGTGGGGTTATTAAATTTTCAATCCGACCCACCACTTTTTTGGAGTTCTTTTTGCATTTTTGCATTTTTTTTTCAACAACTTCTGTACAACATATCTACATGGTGCAGCATATATAAGAAATTTCCCTTGAGCCAGTAGACTATCCCTCTTTTGAAGCTTTATTGCAACCCACAGCTTCTGTCTTTAGCTTTCAACACCACTAGACCAAGTTGAGGTGCACTTCCTTCACTATAAGAAGAAGAGAGGTTCCGCCTAGAAGTACTACCCTCATATGCTACCCCAAGCCAAAGGAAACTGCCTCCTCACCACCTCGTCCATGGAGAGCCATGTGTAAAGTGCAGGTGCAAGTTAAGCCATTGTCTCTGAGAGTCATGCGTGTGTTGTTAAGTGCTCTACTTAGGCTCATCAAGATGACATATGCTCATAGCCTAGTGGACTCAAAGAATTAAGTCCTTATGGACCTGAAAAGCCTTAACCCTAAGTCCTACAAGGTTCCTCTTGAAGTTAAGTGAATTAAGATCTTATTCAAGCTCCATTTCTCAATTTAATTCCAGGCTCCAGTTTAAATGTCAACTCTTATCCAGGAAAAACTATATACATATATGTACACAAGATGCTATTTACAAATATTTTACAATCATGCAAAAAATTTTTGAAAAATGTTTTGAAATCATGAATGAATGATGCATGAAGTGCAAGTTTTGCAAAAGATATTTACACACATTTACACAAGATTTTTGCAAACTTTTGATTTTCAAAAACATTTTGGAAAAATTTTGTACTATATACATAATTTTGATACAAAATATTTTACACAAGCTTTACACAAAAGATTTTTGAAATCATTTTTACAAAAATACTTTGTACACTAGCTATGTATGTGCAAGAATAAAAGAGGTTTATGTACATGAAAAATTTTAATTTTTGTGATTTTTGTGATTTGTAGCCATTTTATTTATTAACACACTCACACAAAGTACGAGTTATGGCTAAAGTATATATGAAATATATACACACCCCCCCTATACTTAGCTCGAACGATGTCCTCAGAGTGATCAAGAGCGATGAAGAAGACATAACTCGTGCTTAGTAAAAGGGAAGTGAAAAGGAATGACTAAGTACAGGAACGAATAATGAATAGAATGAGAGGAACTCGGTGGTTTCCCCCTATACTTAGGATTAACTAATCCTAAGTATAGAAAGTTGTACATGAAGGGAAATCCGAGTGAAGAATATACAGAATCTGCCCCCCCTATACTTAGGGTAAAATATCCTAAGTATAGGCAGCAAAAACAAGAGCCAGAAAGAATGAAAAGAATACTCACAGGTCCGACATCCCCCCTATACTTAGGGTAAAGTACACCCTAAGTATAGCATAATCATAAGATGAGAAATGGGATGTGGGACTAAAGAATAGAATGATATGGACAACTGGATCTATACAGGCGGAGGAACAGTGAAAATCAGGCGTGAGATGTAAAAGATGTGAGTCAAAGGACCACATCTCACGCAAAATGAATAGCAGCAATAATAACGTCCCGCGGCTCATGATCTAGAAATGGTTTGAGCCGCTGGCCGTTCACTCGGAAGGTACTCTCAGAAGATAACTCAGATATATCAATGCTACCGTTATCGTGTACCTTTCTGACCAAATAGGGTCCTTTCCATTTGCTCTGTAGCTTCCCTGGAAATAATCTAAGCCTTGCATCAAACAGCCATACTTTCTGTCCAATCTCAAAATGCTTGTGGCTGATATGAGAATCATGCCACTCCTTGATTTTCTCCTTATAATGTAGGCTGTTTGAGAAAGCTGCATCTCTAAGCTCTTCCAAGGCGGCTAACTCTGCCCTCCTCTGGTCTCCTATACCATTTGGATCCATCAATATGTCTGTGACTGCCCAGAGTGACTTGTGCCTCAGCTCAACTGGCAGGTGACAGGGCTTGCCATACACGAGGCGAAAGGGAGATGTTCCCAATGGAGTCTTGAAAGACGTCCGATATGCCCACAAGACCGAGTCCAACAGTTGTGACCAATTCTTTCGGTCAGGGCGGACGACTTTCTGCAAAATATTCTTGATCTCCCTATTCGACACTTCGGCTAGACCATTCGTCTGTGGATGATACGGTGTAGCAACACGATGGTCTATGCCGAACTCTGTAGCAAGTGCCTTCACCTGGTCGTTGATGAAATGAGATCCCCCATCAGAAATCAGAACTCGTGGAACCCCGAACCGCATAATGATGTTTTTCTTCAAAAATCTGCAAACTGTCTTCGCATCTGCGGCTCGGGCGGGGATAGCCTCAACCCAACGACTCACATAATCTACGGCCAACAGAATGTACTCGAATCCCTGACTCTTAGGGAATGGACCCATGAAATCGATGCCCCATGCGTCAAAAACCTCACAGAAGTGAATGGGCTGCATCGGCATCATATCACGCTGTCCACAAGTGCCCATCCTCTGACAGTCAGTACACCTCTTCACGAACTCATCTGAGTCCTTGAAGAGGGTAGGCCACCACAAGCCGGATTGAAGCACTTTCTGTGCCGTTCTCCTCCCAGAATGATGTCCTCCTGCCTCAAGCTTGTGGCAGTACGTGAGGACACTATGATTCTCCTCCTGAGGAATACACCGACGCCAGATGCTATCCCCTCCTTCGTGGTAAAGGATGGGATCCTCCCAATGGTAATACTTGGCCTTCGCAAGGAAGGTCTCAATCTTCTGCTTGGGCCAATCTTGTGGGACTTTCCCAGCAACGAGAAAGTTCACAATATCGGCGTACCATGGGAGTGAGGTGATAGCAAGGATCGCCTCGTCTGGGAAGGTATCACAAATGGGGTCAATCTGCTCAGAATCCTCAGGCTGCTCTAATCGGGATAAATGGTCTGCCACCACATTCTTGACTCCCGGTTTATCCTTGATCTCAATGTCGAACTCCTGGAGTAGAAGGATCCATCTAGTAAGTCTGGCTTTGGCATCCTTCTTTGACATGAGGTACCTGATGGCGGTGTGGTCTGTGTACAAGGTCACTCGAGATCCAATGATATATGATCTGAATTTATCTAGGGCAAACACTACTGCTAGCATCTCCTTCTCTGTGACTGTATAATTCCGCTGGGCGGAATCCAATGTGCGGCTAGCATAGTGTATCGCAAACGGTACTCCATCCCTCCTCTGTCCTAGCACTGCTCCTACGGCAAAATCGGAGGCGTCCGTCATGATCTCGAATGGGAGAGACCAATCGGGTGGCTGAAGGACAGGAGCCTCAATTACGCACTGCTGGAGAGTCTCAAAGGACGAAAGACACTTGTCATCGACAAGGAACTCGGTGTCTTTCGTCAAGAGGTCAGTCAACGGTCGGGCAATCTTGCTAAAATCATGAATGAATCTTCTATAAAAACCAACGTGCCCCAGAAATGACCGTAACTGCTTCAGATTGGACGGTGGTGTGAGTTTCCGAATGACATCGACCTTGGCCGGATCTACCTCCATGCCTCTGTTGGAGATGATGTGGCCAAGCACCGTCCCTTGAGTCACCATGAAGTGACTCTTTTCCCAAGACAGAACCAAGCAGGTATCAATACATCGCTGGAGCACTCGGTCTAGGCAATCAAGACAGGAATCGAAACCGTCGCCGTAAACCGAGAAGTCGTCCATGAAGACCTCCAAACACTCCCCTACCATGTCCGAAAAGATTGACAGCATGCATCTCTGAAAAGTCGCAGGGGCGTTACATAGCCCGAATGGCATGCGTCGAAAGGCGTAAGTACCGAAGGGACAGGTAAAGGTGGTCTTCTCCTGATCCTCAGGAGCGATGGCCACCTGGTTGTAGCCCGAGTACCCATCTAGGAAGCAGTAATGGCTCTTCCCTGCCAGTCTCTCTATGATCTGATCAATAAAAGGCAGGGGGAAATGGTCCTTCTTGGTGGCCTGGTTGAGTTTCCTGTAGTCAACACAAACCCTCCAAGAGGTGGGTACTCGTGTAGCAATCTCCTCTCCCGACTCATTGATCACAGTCGTGATGCCCGTCTTCTTGGGCACCACATGCAAGGGGCTAACCCACTTGGAGTCGGAAATGGGATAAATAAAATCTGCACTCCACCATTTTGATATTTCCTTCATAACAACCTCTCTTAGGTTGGGGTTCAGTCGCCGCTGGAACTCACGCGACGGCTTTGCCCCTTCCTCGAGATAGATATGGTGGGAGCACAACGAGGGACTAATCCCATGGAGATCTGCTACGCTCCATCCAATTGCCTTGCGGTTCTTTTCAAGAACCTCCATCAGACGGGATTCTTGTTCTCCAGTCAGATCTGCAGAGATGATGACTGGGTACATCTCAGACTCTCCCGCAAGGAATCGATACTTCAGCGAAGTAGGGAGCGGCTTTAGCTCTGGACAGCTAGGTGCTGGCAAATCTGGCTTCTGAAGAAGATGTGTGTATGCGGATAATTCTGCCAAATTTGCCTGGGAAAATGATAATGAACTCTCACAAACTGGATCTGGAGAAGGCGGGTCCTCTACATTGTCTCTGTTCTGCTCTGCCTCTACCTCCTCCTCATCTAAAGGCTCAGGTGGATCCAGATCTGGCATCTGATCATTACAATCTGCCCAATCAGACTCTGAATCCGAGGGATCTATATCAGACTCAGTGGCATCAGTACCACTGGAGAACAAGGTGGTATCAGCACCACCATAGAGCAGGGTGGCCTCAGTACCACCATCACTGGAAATCGTGTCGCGATCAAGATCCGACTCTGCTGACTCAATAGTATCCTGAACCAGGGCTGTGCTCTCCAGACTATCCTCTGCTATCATCTCTGCATCAGATGTATCTGAATATGAGAGGATAGTCTGTGCTGCAGGATCTGCCCAAGCTGCCTCATCATCTGTGATCACAAAATCACAGTCCTGGTGGATGTCTGGCTCTGCGTCTGTCAGCTGCTCTGAGTCTGTACTCCCATGTGAGCGGGATCTAGATCTGGCTCTGTGGTCCTTAACCGTCTCTATTTGTATACTCTCGCCCTGGACGCGAAAGTATACCTTCCCACTGTCATGGTCAGTCACCGCCTTGGCTGTGGCCAAGAATGGGCGACCGAGGATGATGGGGGAATCGGTCAACGAGTCAGGGGTCTCCATGTCCAGCACTACGAAGTCCACGGGGAATTGCAGACCCTGAATCGTGACGACAACGTCTCGCAACAACCCCTTTGGCCTCTTGACAGACCGATCAGCAAACTGAAGGTATGTCCTGCTCTGTACAAGAGTGCCCAACTCTAAGTGGTCGAGAAGGGCTGCCGGAAGAAGGTTGATCGACGATCCGCTATCTAAGAGAGTACGGTCGAACATCTGCTCACTAATCTGACATCTGACATACGGGGCCCCTAAATCTGGCCTCTTAGTCGGCAGATGGTTCTGGATCGCGTAACACGTGGCTTTTGTTAGCACATGAATTTCTGCGGTCTTGTTCCTCTTCTTCCTCCTGATTGTGGTCCTATCTCTTAGGGATCGCTGAAGAAGAGGAATGTGCTGCAAAGCCTCATTGAGGGTCAGCTGGATGTGAAATCGGTCTATCATGCTCTGGCTGAACTCCTCCTGCTCTCTCTTTTTTGGGTCTTTTTCTTTTTTCTTCCCTTTCCCTAACTCAAGGGCTCTAGGAAAGGGGATCACAGGGTCCTTCTCAGATGAAGGACTAGGAATAGGCCTAGACGGTTCGATGATTGGATCCTCACAAACATCATTCATCACAGTGGAATCAGAATAAACTAAACCTTTTCCTTTATTCAATTCAGAGTTCCGAGATACATGCATGCGAGGAAAAACAACATTTCTCTCAGAATAGATGTTGGTGGCCTCAGTACCACCTCTAGCTGGCTCTACATGCAGACGTCTTGCGGTCTCAGTACCGCTGGCTGGCTCGGCTCTGCTGGTGGCGTCAGTACCACCTCCTCGATGTGGTGAAATGGCGGCCTCAGTACCGCCGGGTGAATCAGCATCTCGGGTGGCATCGGTACCACCCTCATCAGGATGTGCGGCTTCAGTACCGCTCTCCTCTTCCTCATCTGGCGCTCTAGATGGATCCTCGTGTTGTCGCTCAGATGAGGCGCCTCCTGCTGGTCTTCTACCGCTCCTAAGTGTGACAAAATCAGCATCAAATAAATCCGACGAGATAACATCAAATGAGTCACTAGAAGTGGTAGGCTCAGTGTGAACTACCTGCTCAGATTTCCTCTTCAAGTTATTCGGATTAGGCTCGATCTGTGCAGGGATGGCGGCCTTCCCTCTCATCAGGTCCCGCATCTCCTGGCGGAACTCGTCCATCTCCCGTCTAAATGTAGCCTGCTGCTCTGTGAAGAGGCGGGCTAGATCATCCATGGCGGGGCTCTCATGGGAGCCCGACGGGTTGCCTCTCTGGTAATGAGGCTGCTGGACCTGGTGCTGCTGGGGCTGAGAGGGGTAAGAGGAATGATGCTGCTGCTGGTGAGCCTGCTGCTCACGTCTCCAACTCTGTCCCTGCTGCTGATAGGGACGAGATACGAAGGATGATGGCTGGGATGCTGGGTGCTGCTGGTGATCTCTCTGCTGGGAGTACTGCCCTCCCTGACCGGCTGGCTGCTGCTGGGGTTGGTTACCCCCATTCCCCCACCTGAATCCGGGATGGTCTCGTCGGATTCCAGGTTGAGGACGGTCATACCAAATTCCGTTGACATCCATCAACGGCTCTGCATCGTATGGGGCTGGTGGGAGTACATCCAGAGGCTGATCCGGCTGATATACCACCATCTGTAAGTCTGGAGATGGTGGTGCCTGGTAAGAGGGCTGCTGCTGCTGGTACGGCTCCGCCTGTACAAGGTGAACTTGTCTAGGCTGCTGCAAGGAGCTGGAGCGCTGGGACGAGCTGCGGCTGCCACCGGAATCGCCTCGCGACAGAAGACGGGGCTGAGGAGCCGTCTGTGCCTCCTGAAGGCACAAGAGCTGGGTCTTCATGTCGCTCAGAGTCTGTGCCATCTCCTCCATCTGAGTTATGCCCTGGCACTGCTTCTTCTCGATGATTTCCATGCGGTCCAACTTCTCACTAATAATCCCCATGTCCGCAGCGGCCGACTCTGCCTGTGCGGCTGCAACTGTGGACGAACTGGAAGGACCTGCATCAACTCGTGCTATCCGCTGATACTGCACGGGTCCTGGCGGCTGCTGAGATCTCTGTGTATACAACCGAGTCTGGGACATCACCATGTAATTCTCGGACATCTCCTCATAGATGGCCCAGACTTGGTTGTGGTCCTTGGCAAAGTAGGACCCGCCGCAAGAAGCATTCACCAGACCCTGAAGCTCTGGTGTTAGCCCACTGAAGAAGCTCTGAACTAGGTTCGGCTTCGAGATATCATGGTGTGGGCATCTATCCAGAAGCTCTCTGAACCTCTCCCATGCCTCGTGAAATTGCTCGTTAGGGAGCATGGAGAAGTTGTTGATCAGGGCCCTTGCTGCATTCGTCCGCCCGAGTGGATAGTACTTGTTCAAGTACTCGGTGCGGAGCTGATCCCAGGTGTACACAAACTTCCCTAGATGTTTCAGCCAGGCGGCTGCTCTATCTGCCAGTGAAAAAGGGAAGGCCATCATTCGAATCGTATCTTGGTCCACACGACGGTCGTGGACAGTGCTGCAGATCATCAAGAACTCCTGTAGATGGAGGTGAGGTTCCTCAGTGGCGAGTCCATGAAAGTGCGGAAGCATCTGCAGGGTGTTCGGAGGGAACTTGAAATCCCCCACGATAGCAGGAATCACCACCCATTGGTGCATCAGTGTAGATCCAGGGTTGTGAAGCTCCCGCATCGGTCTCGCTGCTGCGGCGGCTGCCGCTGCTGCGGCGGCTGCTGCTGCGGCGGCTGCCTCTGCATCAGCATCAGGAATGTCCTCCGGCTCGCTCGGCTCTTCTTGCTCTCTTCGGAGTCTCTCCAACTCCCTCCTCATCTCTATCATGAATGCCCCCTGATCGCGTAACTGGTTCTGAACCGTCTCTAATGATGCGATCAGGGTGGAGTTGATCGCTCCCTGGTCTAAAACAAAGTGTTCGGGCTGGCGATCGTCTGAACTACCGGCTCCAGCCATAGGGATGTCTGCAAAATCAGAAGAGCCCAACTCAGGTTCGGTCAAATGAATTCGTCTCTCCTCGGGCTCATGTCTCTCAGGAATAGAAGAAAGGGGATCGAGGGGGAACAGGGTGGATTCGAACTCGGGCCCGGAGAGCTGGTCTCGACTCTCACGGGCCATCCTAGATGATGGAGTAGACGCGCCTGAAAGCGGTGCAGCCAGAGGCTGCCTAAGAGATCGTCTGCCCATCATCTTGATCTTGGCGAGTTGGGCGGATGGGATCTGGAGAAAATATGATCGCAAGCAAACCCCTGGTTCACCAACGCAACACAATGTGAAGACCGTGAAAGATCGGTCAATTTATCTTGTCAATTTTATTTGGTGAACATCCAAGATATCAGAGCGATTACGTGACCTGCTGGGATACCCGATACTCTCTCAACCGACTGTCCCGCACAGAAGAGTCGGTAATCAGTCGAGATGAGCACCGGAGGGCTTTACCTAGTGTTCGGGTCACTCTCTCGCACAATCAAACCAAACAATGAGGGGGTTGCTCTCCCCAAGACAAATTTTATGGTGAGTGTCTTTTAGGGTCAATAATGTTATCCAGTCCCCATTTTTTTTTTTTTTTGTTTTTCTTTTTTAAATATTTTTCAAAATAAATACAGGCGGCCTAACGGTTTTTCCAATTCTCCTGATGATTAATAATCCAAACACAGAGGGAGAAAGACGAAAAAGCCGATGCACGGAGAAATCAATGATGCATGCAGAGAAAGAAATGCGTACCTTGTCTCCAGCACTCTACATGCAAGTGATCCGCGCAGAATTTAAAGACAGAAATAAAACTACCTAAATGGTGCAGCGGGAAAAGCCGAGTCCTAGATGAGCAACTTCTATTGATCGTGAAGAACAATAGTTAGCTAATCGAATAGAGTCTGGAGTCCGATCTTGGGAGTCACTCGGTGCCCGCCACAACGGGTCCTGCCAGCGCTGTATGTGACTCCTCACGGCACGTGGTCTCAAATCCAATTTCACTAACTTTTTCAATGAATTTTATTAAGGTCCAATTACGTTCTATAGGAACAGATATTCTATTAGGTGTTGGGCCTTAAAAATCTACGTCACAATCAACATAAATTCCTAAATCTAGGGGCTCGAGGAAAACCGCGTAAACACCGGAAAAGGCAGCTAGCTATGAAAACCACGATAAAAGCCGCGAAAATCAGATGGGTCCCCCCGAGCACACCGGTGCTCGGCGAAACAGACCCGCTAAGTTACAAATGTCCAAAAGTGTCCAGAGTTCAAGTCCTAAATTATTACAACAAGAATAATGTTCTCTCTCTCTCTCTGAAATTAAAAATCTCTGCTCCTCTCTCTCTCTCTTCCTGCTCCTCTTCCCGTGCGGGTCCTCAAAAAGTATACTCCAAGATCTCCACGTAGTACCTCGCACAAAAATCAAAGAGAGAGAATGGTCAGAAAACAACAATAATATAGAGAGAGACAAAATGGAAAACTGACTACAAAGCCGTGTTCCCCGGCAACGGCGCCATTCTGATCACCGCCCAAATGACAGAGGTAAAAGGTCTAAAGAAATAAATCACAATGTCGTTGCGACCTCAATCAAATGGACTAAGTAAATCAAGAAAAATAATCAACCACTCGAATAAGATAAAATCAAGCAAGCACAAGAAAGAGCGGTCTAGCTATTAGGTTTAACCTGGTATAGCTCCCAGGGTCGAACACAAGGAGCACAGATTGGCCTTACGGCCTACGATGTAGTCAAGTATCCAAGGAAGTCTTTTTTAGGGTTTTTATTTGTTTTTGAATTTTTTTTTTTTAGATTTTTTTTAAAAGATGAGAAAATGACAGGAAGCACACAAACACTGGACTTCAACAATTTATACACCACACAAAAATGATGCAAAAATTCCAGAAAATTGGTTTTTAGGTTTTTTATGTTTTTTACTGTTTTTGGTGAATTTTTGGGATTTTTCTAATGGATAAAATAATTATTAAAAATCAAACAATGCAAAGAATGTAGGGTACTGTCCAGCAAGGCTTAAGATCCAAAAATAAAATAATTTTGGATCTCAAACAGCCCTGAAGGTAATTTTCCTAAAAACTATGAAGAATAAGGAAAATTTAGGCACCCTAATTATTATTTTTGGAGTTTTAATTTTTTTATTACAATTTTTATGAGTTTTTAGGGGTTTTTCATTTTAGGGTTTTTAAATGATGAAACTTAGCCAAAATTGGCTAGAAAATCAACCAACAAGCAAATAACAGTACCTAATTTTTTTAGAATTTTTGGTGAAGTTTTTATATTTTTTTGGTATTTTTAAAGTCAAACAGTAGCAAAAATATGGGTTTTTGAATTTTTAAAAATAATAAATGAAATCCAAAATGTCCCCAAAAATCATAGAAATTCCTACACCA
This sequence comes from Ottelia alismoides, assembly GCA_037367405.1. Classification (NCBI taxonomy): domain Eukaryota; kingdom Viridiplantae; phylum Streptophyta; class Magnoliopsida; order Alismatales; family Hydrocharitaceae; genus Ottelia; species Ottelia alismoides. Next base: position 935,179 of record JAZKJV010000214.1, read on the forward strand.
TGGCAGGAGCCATGTGTCAAAATTTCATTGGATTTGGAGTTCGTTTGATATTTTATTCAAAAATAAAAATGGGGCACTGTGCACAGGGACCTAAGTGCAAATACCCAAAAGTTCTGGGGTCCTGGTGCAAAATACCCAAGAAGTCACGTGTCAAGCACGTGTCTGGGGCACACAGGGACCTAAATGTAAGAAAAATAAGTTCCAAGGACCTATTGATAACTCGTATCAAAAGTCCAGGGGCTTATATGCAATTTACCCAAAAATAATTCGCACATGTTCAAAATCAATGCTCACAGGGGTATAAATGCAATTTCACAAAACATTTTATTCATTGAATAACATCCAGAACTACAAGGGGTTCTATGCAAATAACCCAACAAAACACGTGCCAAGGCACGTGGGTCTCTACTGGCAGGGGTATAATCGCAAATAAAATTAAGTCCGAGGTCCTTAATGCAAATAACCCACAAAATAAACAACGTGAATTAAAAATTACAGGACTAAAATGAAATACGACAAACAGAGGGGGCCCTATGATATTTACCCCTTTATTAATAGCCGACGGTCGGATAGGCGCCACGTGGTTGATCGAACGGTCTGGATGGCGGCGCCTCTTCTCTCTTCTCCTCTTCGGCTCTGATCAACGGTGGGGAGAGGTCCACGTGTATGATCGGACGTATGAAACGCTGGCACCTCTCTCCTCTGCTATCGATGGTCCAGATGCGATCCTCGAATGGATCAACGGTCGCTGCTCCTCCACAGATGAACGGTCACGATCAGATCTGGAACAGAGGGTGCATCGGACGGCTCTGGAGGGTCCTCGAAGAACTGGTGGCCGGCGAACTTCGCCGGCCTCGTGAAGGTGTATCCGCCCTCCTCAGCTGCGCCTGAAGGTCGGAGAAGCTCCGCTGAACGATCCCGCAGCTGCTGGTGGTGGCCAAGAGCCCAACCGAGCCCTGAGGGGCTCCGGCGAGACCTGGCGGCTCGAAGCTCCTGGCTGAATGGCGAAGGGCCTCAGACGCCCTCGTTTCGACCTGCAAAGTAGGCAAGAAGCTTCGCGGGTCGAGGGCAAAATGCCTCGACCCAAGAAGGCGGGGTGAAGGTGGGAGGTGCGGCGTGGCGGAAGAGCTCCGGCGAAGCGACGGCGGTGGAGCTCGACTCCCAGATCCTGTGCGATCTGGGTTGTGCGAATTGGTGAAGAAGGTGCGTGGGGACACGGTGAAGGTGATGGAATAGTCGGAAGGTCGAGATGATAAGCGGAGTGATCGGAATCGAAGAAGTGCGTCGGAGATGGGATTTGGGCGTAATCGAAAATTGCTCTAAACTAAAGGAAACTACGGCTACCTGATGGATGCTGGAGACTGTGGTGGAGATGGGCTATCTCCTGGTCGTAGCTTCGAAGGGCGTCAAGGCCTGAAGCTCGGTGCTCAACGCCGGCGGCGGAGCAAGTACGGCGAGGTTACGCCGGATCGATGGTTTCGCTCCCTCGCCTCACTGCAACACGGGCTAACGCTCGCTGTCACTCAGGCGGAGCCAATGGAGGTCACGGGGAAGGAAGAGAAGGGCCAAAGATGGCGCGCGAAGGCGGCGGAGGTGAAGGATATATAGTGTGACCGGGCGATTAGGGTTGCGTGAGGACAGCAAAGGAAGGTGTAGATTTGATGGCTGAAGATCCGGCGAGGGAGAGGGATGTGCGGCGAAGAATTTGGGCGCGGGGGTTGAGTGGAAGACAGCCTGGATGCGCGTGCATAAATCGGCGAAGGAGGCGCGGCGCGCATGGTCCAGAATAGGAAAGGGGTCGCGGGGGAGTTGACCGGGGTCAACATTCCCCCGTGGACCAACCAGACTCTGCCACGTGTTGTTAATTTTTGTTTTATTTATTTATTTTTTTAGGGTAGAAATAGGCTGAATTAGAGAAAACTTAAAACATGAAATATTTTTCTTTTATTTTTTTCTATTTTTTGGTGATTTTTAATTAATTTTTGGGAATAAAAATAGGTTAGCTCTATATATAGGTATATGTACACTGCATGGATTTTTATTTTTGATTTTTTTTTATTTGTTATTTTTTTGTGTTTTTATGCTCATTTTGTATTTTATTTATTTACAAGATAAAATATGGAATAAAAGAATATTTTTATTTTATTTTTATCACATATATAGACAAGGGTGAAATAAATAAATGAATACATTTATATACATGGTATTTATACAATGAATTTTTGTATTTTTCATTTTGTGATTTTTATTTGATTTTTGTTTTGTTTCTTGTTATTTATTTTATTTACAACATGTAACAAAGAATATTTACAAAAATTTTGGAAAATAATTGAATTTATTTATAGGGTTAAATAAATACAATGATGTGGTTTATACACAAGGTGAAGGAAGGGTATTTTTGGAATTTTTGATTTTTATCTTTTTATTTTGTTTTTAATAAAATATACACAATATGTTCAAGCATATTTTTGGTTGAGGAAAATATATAGTTTTATGTATTTACAAATATATACAAATGAGCTCCTATCTCCCTCTACTTTGGCTTTTATGCGGTCAGGCCCATGCTGAGCCCTCCCTTGGGTTAGGTTGCTCAATATTTATTCTAAATATTTCCCTCTTTTTCTTTTTGCTCTTTATTCTTTTATTTTGTGCACAAAAACATGCTAATTATAGGTTTTTACACAATGCATGCTTTTGGTATTTATTTGTATTTACACATATCTACATGTATTTGCAAAGGTTTTTGTAGCTAAAATAGAAGAATAAAGAGTGATGAATGGGTATTCATCAAGGATCTAAGATGAAAAAAATCGGTCCTTAAACTAAAATAAAGTTTACTTTCATCCTTTGCTTCTTCTTCGTCTTCTTCTATCTTCTTTTCTCATCCTCCCTCTCTTCATCTCTCTCTTTTGGGAGCTGTGGGCAAAGAATGCATCAAGAAAAGTTGCTCTTTGGAGAGCACAGTACGATGGAATTATTGTCTATCGTTAGCCTCTATGATAGGATCGGTCAGGAGGCTTAAGAGTGCCCATAACATTATGCCTTTCATGCGTGTTAGAACTTATTCGACAATGAATTTCACTACCTTAGGACCGTTGGAGAGAAAGAGGAGTTATGATAGGCCCACGGTGGACAGGGTTGGTTTGACAAGGAGGGTGGTTGTGACAAGTCAATGATGGTTAGGCATGGGTAGTGTAATGATGTGTCGAGAAGGCTATTGAAGGATAAAGAAGATGAAAATTATTCAAAACATTTATAACATAGTCTATAGACTATTTAACACACACATAATGCCATTCAAGTTTCATGCAAAACAAAGACTCCTAAAGCCTCCTTCCCAACAATCATTTTTTAACCATCAGAATTGTTGAAATCGGTCATGTTTGGATGGAGGCCATAGGAATCTCTATTTCGCACGAAACTTGAAGACATGATATATGGATATAGTTATGAAAATATACAGAAGTATTTCTATAAAAAAAATAAAAAATGAGAAAAATGAGACGAAGGGAGCCAAGTTAGCTTCCCCAAGGGGGCAACCCCATTTTACTCACATATATATGGTGAAAATGGGGATGCCCCTAGTTGGAGCTGACTTGCCCCCCCCTTCCTTTTCCCTTTTTTTGAAAATAAAATTCATGAAATTTTATCACTATATCTCTATATTATGTCATTCAAGTTTCGTGTGAAACAAAGACTCCTATGACTTCCATCTAGACAGTCATTTTTTAATGATCATAGAATAGTTGAAATCGACCTTGTCTAGCTAGAGGCCGTATGGGTCTCTGTTTCACATGAAATTTGAATGACATAATATAGAGATATAGTTATGAAAATCCACTAAGCATTTTTCGAAAAAAATAAAAAATGAGAAAATGTGGACACATGGGGATTGATGGGGCTATCCCTAAGCCATTTTTTTTTGTAAAAACTTTTTATTTTTTTTGAAAATATCACCATGTATATTCATCTATATATCCCTCCAATATGTCACTCGAATTTCGTCAGAAACAGTGATTCATATGCCCTCCATTTAGAACAGGTCGACTACAACAATGTTTAGACCATTAAAATTACATGTTCTAGATGAAAGGTATATGTAGGGGAAGAACATGAATTTCATCAAGGAGGGGCAAAGTATACAACTATTATGAATGCTCAAAAATGGAAAAATCTATATATTTTCAAATGATATTTTTAAATAGAATTAATATTTTTAAAATTAACCTCTTTTAGTCTTGATTAACGTAGAATTTAAATCTATTATTAATGTTAGAATTTCAAATAGATTGGTATTTTCAGTGGCTATTTTTAAAATTGCATAAATATAATAATTTTAACCTCTCTAAATCCATTCTAAAAAGGTTAAATTATCAAGTGAAATTTTGAAACAAAAAACTTCATGGTTGAAAGAAAATAATAAAATTTATTTCATTTACAATGAGTAATAAAAACAATGGGAGAGATAAATAAACTCGAATACAATTTTATATCCAATTATTTTGATACTTTGGAAGTGATTGGATAAACTATATAAAGAAAATAAAATTGATGGAGATAAGATTCAAATCTTGGTCTCCAAAATAATAGCCAAGCTACTCTACTACTTGACCATTTAATAATTCTACAATTTTTCTCTAACAACATTAATTATAATACAACTGAGGAGGGACCATATTAAAAACTTAATACATTGTACAAATGACGTAAAATGATCACGGAGGGGCCATGGCCACCCCATAATATATACTAGTTCCGCCCCTGGGTATATGAGTCTTTGTTTCTGACGAAATTCGAATGACAAATTGAAGGGATATATAAATGAAAAAATAAAAAAATTACGGAAAAATAGCGAAGGAGCAGCCTGTTAGCCACCTCCTTGGGGCAGCCCTATTATGTATGTGTGTGTAGAACTTTTTACCACCATCTCTTGTGGTTTGAGCTGCATATATTATTGAAAAAATTTAGAAAGATAGACATGCAAAAATACCTTATTATTAAATAAAGATCATATGTAAGTTTCACACCCACATACAAAACGAACTTGAAAACATTCCTGTACATCAAATATTCGTTTTATAATGACATGGGAATCGCATGAGGTAATTTTGTGTTAGAAGGAATGCCATGAGGTGAGTCAATGATTCATCACACGAAGTCGTTCGCTGCCTTTAAATAGCAATAAATCAATCATAGGCTTTAAGCCTATAAATAGTAAAAAAAATCAATTGATAGGCTTTAATGCAGCGGCCCCATGTAATTACATGCAAGTACCTTCTGAAATTTACCATAATACAGTAATACTCCATATACGAGAATAATTTATTTTATTCTATGCATTTTTTCTTCTTCTTTCTCTTGCAGATGGGCACTGATTGCCTGTCGAATCCCAGGTCGGACGACAAACAACATAAAGAACTACTGGAATTCACACCGTTCCAAGAAGCTTGCGCAGAACGTATCACACACCAATATCAGTAGGGATGTCGGGAACCTGGGAACGAACAAGCCAGTCATTCTGAAGAAGAGTATCAAAAAGAGCATCAAGGAGAACAAGAAGACCTCAAGCAACGGGAGGATCGATCCTCCCTTTGCTTCTTTGGAAGAAAGCAACGGCAGTATCATCTTCAAGCCACGACCTCTGAACTTAAGTGCCAACTTCTTTTATGAAGATCGATCCAAGGTCTAGTTCAGAAACTGGAACGGATGAGGGTATTGCGCACCCAATCCCAAGCAATGATGAGCTGTGGTGGAAGACGTTGCTCTCCGATGGCGACGAAGGCAAAGGAAACCGATGCGAAGCGCCGGGTTCGCCTTCACGTACGCATGATGACGGAGAGGTCATCGGAGGAGCGGTGGAGATGGAATATGGAGCTTGACGACACGGAAATCACACTAGCAGCTGAGGTAGAAAATAAATCACAATGTCGTTGTCCTCAATCGCTCAGAAAGTGTCAATCAAGAAAAATGAACCACAGATGAAGATAAATCAAGAAAATACAGAGAAGTGGTCCTGCTATAGGATTAACCTGGTATAGCTCCCAGGGTCGAACACAAGGAGCACAGATTGGCCTTGCGGCCTACGATGTAGTCAGAATTCCAAGGGAATCTTTTTTATGGTTTTTATTTTGTTTTTATATTTTTTTTAGATTTTTTTAAAAGATGAGAAAATGAAAGAAGGCAAATACAAGGGGACTTCAACAATTTATTAAACACACAAAAAATGATGCAAAAATTAAGGAAAAATGGTTTTTATGTTTTTTAAGTTTTTTACTGTTTTTGGTGAATTTTTGGAATTTTTCTAATGGGTAAATTATTTATTAAAAATCAAACAATGCGAAAAACAGAGGGTACTGTCCAGCAAGGCTTAAGACCCAAAAATAAAATAATTTTGGATCTCAAAAAACCCTAAAGGTAATTTTCCTATAATCTAGAAAGAATAAGGAAAATTTAGACACCCTAATTATTATTTTTGGATTTTTAATTTATTTATTATAATTTTTATGAGTTTTTAGGGGTTTTTCAATTTTTAAGGTTTTTAAGTGATGAAAAGTAGCCAAAATTGGCTAGAAAATCAATCAACAAGTAAACTACAGTATCTAATTTTTTTAGAATTTTTGGTGGAGTTTTTATATTTTTTTGGTATTTTTAAAGTCAAACAGTGGCAAAAATATGTGTTTTTGAATTTTTAAAAATAATAAATGAAATCAAAAATGTCCCCAAAAATCATAGAAATTCCTACACCATGGCAGGAGCCATGTGTCAAAATCTCATTGGATTTAGAGGTCGTTTGATATTTTATTCAAAAATAAAGGTGGGGTACTGTGCATAGGGACCTAAGTGCAAATACCCAAAAGTTCTGGGGTCCTGGTGCAAAATACCCAGCAACACACGTGCCAAGCACGTGCCTGGGGCACACAGGGACCTAAATGTAATAAAAATAAGTTCCAAGGACCTATTGATAACTCGTATCAAAAGTCCAGGGGCTTATATGCAATTTACCCAAAATAATTCGCACATGTGCAAAATCAATGCTCACAGGGGTATATATGCAAATAAACAAAACTTCTCATTCAATGAGTAACATCCAGAACTACAGGGCTTCGTATGCAAATAACCCAACAAAACACGTGCCAAAGCACGTGGGTCTCTACTGGCAGGGGTATAAATGCAAATAAAATTAAGCGCGGGGGTCTCTATGCAAATATCCCAGAAAATAAACAACTGAATTAAAAATTACAGGACTTAAACGAAAACAACAAACTACGATGGGGTCCTACGAAATTTACCCCTTTATTAATAGCGACGGCCCGATTCTGACGCGTGGCAGATCTGACGGTGGAGAACAAACGCGCCTTTACTCCTTCGGCTCTTGGGCTCGATCAACGGCGGAGAGAGATCCACGTGGCTGATCTGACGGTGCTGGGCTCCTGCGCCTCTCTCCTCGGTTGCGACGGTCCAGATGAGATCCTCAGATGGATCAACGGCTGCTGCTCCTCTACAGATCGACGGCTAGGATGAGAACTGGAGTGAGGTCTTCATCGGACGGCTCTGGAGGGTGGAGGAAGAACTCGACGCCGGCGAACTTCGCCGACGTCCTGCGTGAACTCCGGTCCTCCTCAGCTGCGCCTGAAGGTCGGAGAAGGTCCGGCGTGAAGTTGCGCAGCTGCTGCGGGTGGCCAAGGGCCCAACCGAGCCCTGGAGGGGCTCCGGCGAGGCCTAGTGGCTCGAAGCTCCTGGCTGAACTGTGAAGGAGGCTCAGACACCCCCTTTGGACCTGCAAAGTGGTCAAGAAGCTTCGCGGGTCGAGGGCAAAGTGCCTCGACCCGGTTAGGTGGCGTGAAGGTGATCGGTGCGGTGGGGCGGAAGAGCTCCGGCGAGGCGACGGCGGTGGAGCTCGACTCCCAGATCCTGTGCGATCTGGGTTGTGCGAATGGGTGAAGAAGGTGCGCGGGGAGATGGCGAAGGTGAAAGTAGGGTCGGATGGTCGAGATGATACGCGAAGTGATCGGAATCGGAGGTGTACGTCGGAGCTATGATTTGGGCGTAATCGGAAATTGGAAGAAATTAGAAGGAATTAAGGCTACCTGATGGATGCTGGAGACTGTGCTGGAGCGTGGCTATCTCCGGGTCGTAGCTTCGAAGGGCGTCAAGGCCTGAAGCTCGATGCTCAACGCCGGCGGCGGAGCAAGGACGGCGAAGATCGCCGGATCGATGGTTTCGCTTCCTCGCCTCACTGCAACAAGGGCGGACGCTTGCTGTCACTCTCGCGAAGCCAATGGAGGTCACTGGGAAGGAGGAGAAGGGCCAAAGATGGGGCGCGAAGGCGGCGGATGGAAGAATATATATGGTGACAGCGTCGACTAGGGTTGAGGGTGGACGGCTAAGGAAGGCATGGATTTGATGGCGGAGGATCCGGCGAGGGAGAGGGATGAACGGCGAAGAATCCGGGCGTGGGGTATGCGTGAGAGACAGCCTGGAGACGCGTGGGAAAATCGGAGGAGGCGGGGCGGCGCGCGTCGTCCAGAATAGGAAGGAGACCGCGGGGGAGTTGACCGGGGTCAACATTCCCCCGTGGACCAGTCAGGAGCGGCCACGTGTGCCCAAATTTTGTTTATTTATTTTAGGGTAGAAATAGGCCGAATTAAAGAAAACTCAAAACATGAAATATTTTTCTTTTATTTTTTTCTATTTTTTGGTGATTTTTAATTAATTTTTGGAAATAAAAATAGGGTAGCTATATATATAGGTATATGTACACTATATGGGTTTTTATTTTTGATTTTTTTATTTATTATTTTTATGTGTTTTATGCTCATTTTGTATTTTATTTATTTACACCATAAAATATGGAATAAAAGAATATTTTTTATTTTATTTTAATTATATATATACAAGGGTGAAGTAAATAGATATATACATTTATTTGCATGGTATTTATACAATGTATTTTTGTATTTTCAATTTTGTAATTTTTATTTGATTTTTTGTTTTGTTTCTTGTTATTATATATATTTACAAAATATGCCATAGAATATTTACAAAAAGTTTAGAAAATAATTTAATTTATTTACAAGGTTAAATAAATACAATGGGGTGGTTTATACACATGGTGAAGGAAGGGTATTTTTGAATTTTTAATTTTTATCTTTTTATTTTGTTTTTAATAGTTTTTAAATATACACAATATAGACAAGGATATTTGCAACATATTTTTGGGTGAGGAAAATATATAGTTTATTTATTTACAGAAGTATATACACATGAGCTCCTATCTCCCTCTACTTTGGCTTTTATGCGGTCAGGCCCATGCTGAGCCCTCCCTTGGGTTAGGTTGCTCAATATTTATTCTAAATATTTCCCTCTTTTTCTTTTTGCTCTTTATTCTTTTATTTTGTGCACAAAAACATGCTAATTATAGGTTTTTTACACAATGCATGCTTTTGGTAATTATTTGTATTTACACATATCTACATGTATTTGCAAAGGTTTTTGTAGCTAAAATAATAGAATAAAGAGTGATGAATGGGTATTCATCACCCCCTATGCTTTAACTTTGCTAGTCCCTTAGCAAACACTTATTTGAAAAAGAAGTGAAAAAGAAAGAAAAAGAAAAAGAAAAAGAGGATGTACATGGATCAAGGTTGACTTATTAAATTTTCCTTCATTAAATTGAAATATGGAGCTTGATCAGATCTTTGGATTATTAATGTGTCGGAACCTTATTTGGACTTAAGCCTAAAACTCAACAGTCTCTAAGTTCCACCAGTCTATGGACAAGACTCCTCAATAAACCAAATCAGAACAAGTCTACATACACAAACTCTAATGACCATGAATCTTTTCCTTGCGGTGTAAGTGATATGTGGCTCCCCACCTCAGAAGTAACAAAGAAACAACCTCCCTCAACCTGGTAACTCTAATGCCTCAGTCTAGCAACTCTTTCCTCGAGAAGCGGGATATTCCCTTCTAAGTTCAAGTGCAACCGGCTCAAGGAGAGGGGGTAGAAGTATAGAGTTTTGGAAGCTTAGCCAGTGTAGCTAAGTCTCCCGCTGCAAGCTTCATGAGATGTAACATGATACCATAAGCTTTTGCTTTTCACTCCGGTGGGGTTATTAAATTTTCAATCCGACCCACCACTTTTTTGGAGTTCTTTTTGCATTTTTGCAATTTTTTTTTCAACAACTTCTGTACAACATATCTACATGGTGCAGCATATATAAGAAATTTCCCCTTGAGCCAGTAGACTATCCCTCTTTTGAAGCTTTATTGCAACCCACAGCTTCTGTCTTTAGCTTTCAACACCACTAGACCAAGTTGAGGTGCACTTCCTTCACTATAAGAAGAAGAGAGGTTCCGCCTAGAAGTACTACCCTCATATGCTACCCCAAGCCAAAGGAAACTGCCTCCTCACCACCTCATCCATGGAGAGCCATGTGTAAAGTGCAGGTGCAAGTTAAGCCATTGTCTCTGAGAGTCATGCGTGTGTTGTTAAGTGCTCTACTTAGGCTCATCAAGATGACATATGCTCATAGCCTAGTGGACTCAAAGAATTAAGTCCTTATGGACCTGAAAAGCCTTAACCCTAAGTCCTATAAGGTTCCTCTTGAAGTTAAGTGGATTAAGATCTTATTCAAGCTCCATTTCTCAATTTAATTCCAGGCTTAGTTTAAATGTCAACTCTCATCCAGGAAAAACTATATACATATATGTACAAAAGATGCTATTTACAAATATTTTACAATCATGCAAAAATTTTTGAAAAATGTTTTGAAATCATGAATGAATGATGCATGAAGTGCAAGTTTTGCAAAAAGATATTTACACACATTTACACAAGATTTTTGCAAACTTTTGATTTTTCAAAACATTTTGAAAAAAATTTGTACTATATACATAATTTTGATACAAAATATTTACACAAGCTTTACACAAAAGATTTTTGAAATCATTTTTACAAAAAATACTTTGTACACTAGCTATGTATGTGCAAGAATAAAAGAGGTTTATGTTCATGAAAAAAAAATTAATTTTTGTGATTTTTAGCCATTTTATTTATTAACACACTCACACAAAGTATGAGTTATGGCTAAAGTATATATGAAATATATACACACCCCCCCTATACTTAGCTCGAACGATGTCCTCAGAGTGATCAAGAGCGATGAAGAAGACATAACTCGTGCTTAGTAAAAGGGAAGTGAAAAGGAATGGCTAAGTACCGAAACGAATAAATGAATAGAATGAGAGGATCTCGGTGGTTTCCCCCTATACTTAGGATTAACTAATCCTAAGTATAGAAAGCTGTGCATGAAGGGAAAGCCGAGTGAAGAAGATACAGAATCTGCCCCCCCTATACTTAGGGTGAAATATCCCTAAGTATAGGCAGCAAAAACAGGAGCAGAAAGAATGAAAAGAATACTCGCAGGTCCGACATCCCCCCTATACTTAGGGTAAAGTACACCCTAAGTATAGCATAATCATAAGATGAGAGACGGGATGTGGGACTAAAGAATAGAATGATATGGACAACTGGATCTATACAGGCGGAGGAACAGTGAAAATCAGGCGTGAGATGTAAAAGATGTGAGTCAAAAGACCACATCTCACGCAAAATGAATAGCGGCAATAATAACGTCCCGCGGCTCATGATCTAGAAATGGTTTGAGCCGCTGGCCGTTCACTCGGAAGGTACTCTCAGAAGATAACTCGGATATATCAATGCTACCGTTATCGTGTACCTTTCTGACCAAATAGGGTCCTTTCCATTTGCTCTGTAGCTTCCCTGGAAATAATCTAAGCCTTGCATCAAACAGCCATACTTTCTGTCCAATCTCAAAATGCTTGTGGCTGATATGAGAATCATGCCACTCTTTAACTTTCTCCTTATAATGTAGGCTGCTTGAGAATGCTGCATCTCTAAGCTCTTCCAAGGCGGCTAACTCTGCCTTCCTCTGGTCTCCTATACCACTTGGATCCATAAGAATATCTGTGACTGCCCAAAGTGACTTGTGCCTCAGCTCAACTGGTAGGTGACAGGGCTTGCCATACACGAGGCGAAAGGGAGATGTACCTAATGGAGTCTTGAAAGATGTCCGATATGCCCACAAGACCGAGTCCAAAAGCTGTGACCAATTCTTTCGGTCAGGGCGGACGACTTTCTGCAAAATATTCTTGATCTCCCTATTCGACACCTCAGCTAGACCATTTGTCTGTGGATGGTATGGTGTGGCAACACGATGGTCTATACTGAACTCTCTAGCAAGTGCCTTCACCTGGTCGTTGATGAAGTGAGACCCCCCATCAGAAATCAGAACTCGTGGAACCCCGAACCGCATGATAATGTGCTTCTTCAAAAATCTGCAAACTGTCTTCGCATCTGCGGCTCGGGCGGGGATAGCCTCAACCCAACGACTAACATAATCTACGGCCAACAGAATGTACTCAAATCCCTGACTCTTAGGGAATGGACCCATGAAATCGATGCCCCATGCGTCAAAAACCTCACAGAAATGAATGGGCTGCATCGGCATCATATCACGTTGTCCACAAGTGCCCATCCTCTGACAGTCAGTACATCTCTTCACGAACTCATCAGAGTCCTTGAAGAGTGTAGGCCACCACAAGCCGGATTGGAGCACTTTCTGTGCCGTTCTCCTCCCAGAATGATGTCCTCCTGCCTCAAGCTTGTGGCAGTAAGTGAGGACACTATGATGCTCCTCCTGAGGAATACACCGACGCCAGATGCTATCCCCTCCTTCGTGGTAAAGGATGGGATCCTCCCAGTGGTAGGACTTGGCCTTCGCAAAGAAGGTCTCAAGCTTCTGCCTGGGCCAATCTTGTGGGACTTTCCCAGCAACGAGAAAGTTCACAATATCGGCATACCACGGGAGTGAGGCGATAGCAAGGATCGCCTCATCTGGGAAGGTATCACAAATGGGATCAATCTGCTCAGAATCCTCAGGCTGCTCTAGTCGGGAAAGATGATCCGCCACCACATTCTTGACTCCAGGTTTATCCTTGATCTCAATGTCGAACTCCTGGAGTAGAAGGATCCATCTAGTAAGTCTGGCCTTGGCATCCTTCTTTGACATGAGGTACCTGATGGCGGTGTGGTCGGTATACAAAGTCACTCTAGATCCAATGATATATGATCTGAATTTATCTAGGGCAAACACTACTGCTAGCATTTCTTTCTCTGTGACCGTATAATTCCGCTGGGCGGAATCCAATGTGCGGCTAGCATAGTGTATAGCAAATGGCACTCCATCCCTCCTCTGTCCTAGCACGGCCCCTACGGCAAAATCGGAGGCGTCCGTCATGATCTCGAATGGGAGAGACCAATCGGGTGGCTGAAGGACAGGAGCCTCAATAACACACTGCTGGAGAGTCTCAAAGGACGAAAGACACTTGTCATCAACAAGGAACTCGGTGTCTTTCGTCAAGAGGTCAGTCAACGGTCGGGCAATCTTGCTGAAATCATGAATAAATCTCCTATAAAAACCAACGTGCCCCAGAAATGACCGTAACTGCTTCAGATTGGACGGCGGTGTGAGTTTCCTAATGACATCGACCTTGGCTGGATCAACCTCCATGCCTCTGTTGGAGATGATGTGGCCAAGCACCGTCCCTTGAGTCACCATGAAGTGACTCTTCTCCCAAGACAGAACCAAGCGGGTAGCAATACATCGCTGAAGCACTCGGTCTAGGCAGTCAAGACAGGAATCGAATCCGTCGCCGTAAACCGAGAAGTCGTCCATGAAGACCTCTAAACACTCCCCTACCATGTCCGAAAATATTGACAGCATGCATCTCTGAAAAGTCGCAGGGGCGTTACATAGCCCAAATGGCATGCGTCGAAAGGCGTAGGTACCGAAGGGACAGGTAAAGGTGGTCTTCTCCTGATCCTCAGGAGCGATGGCCACCTGATTGTAGCCCGAGTACCCATCCAGGAAGCAGTAATGGCTTTTCCCTGCCAGTCTCTCTATGATCTGATCAATAAAAGGCAGGGGGAAATGGTCCTTCTTGGTGGCCTGGTTGAGTCTCCTGTAGTCAACACAGACCCGCCAAGAGGTGGGTACTCGTGTAGCAATCTCCTCTCCCGACTCACTGATCACAGTAGTGATGCCCGTCTTCTTGGGCACCACATGCAAGGGGCTGACCCACTTGGAGTCGGAAATGGGATAAATAAAATCTGCACTCCACCATTTTGATATTTCCTTCATGACAACCTCTCTTAGGTTGGGGTTCAGTCGCCGCTGGAACTCACGCGACGGCTTCGCCCCTTCCTCGAGATAGATATGGTGGGAGCACAATGAGGGACTAATCCCATGGAGATCTGCTACGCTCCATCCAATTGCCTTGCGGTTCTTTTCAAGAACCTCCATCAGACGGGATTCTTGTTCTCCAGTCAGATCGGCAGAGATGATGACTGGGTACATCTCAGACTCTCCCGCAAGGAATCTATACTTCAGCGAAGTAGGGAGCGGCTTTAGCTCTGGACAGCTGGGTGCTGGCAAATCTGGCTTCTGAAGAAGATGTGTGTATGCGGACAATTCTGCCAAATTTTCCTGGGAAAATGATAATGAACTCTCACAAACTGGATCTGGAGAAGGCGGGTCCTCTACATTGTCTCTGGTCTGCTCTGCCTCTACCTCCTCCTCATCTATAGGCTCAGGTGGATCCAGATCTGGCATCTGATCATCACAATCTGCCCAATCAGATTCTGAATCCGAGGGATCTATATCAGACTCGGTGGCATCAGTACCACCGGAGAACAAAGTGGCATCAGCACCACCATAGAGCAGGGTGGCCTCAGTACCACCATCACTGGAAATCGTGTCGCGATCAAGGTCCGACTCTGCTGACTCAATAGTATCCTGAACCAAGGCTGTGCTCTCCAGACTATCCTCTGCTATCATCTCTGCATCAGCTGTATCTGAATATGAGAGGATAGTCTGTGCTGCAGGATCTGCCCAAATTGCCTCATCATCTGTGATCACAAAATCATAGTCCTGGTGGATGTCTGGCTCTGCGTCTGTCAGCTGCTCTGAATCTGTACTGCCATGTGAGCGGGATCTAGCTCTGGCTCTGTGGTCCTTAACCGTCTCTATTTGTACACTCTCGCCCTGGACGCGAAAGAATACCTTCCCACTGTCATGGTCAGTCACCGCTTTGGCGTGGCTAAGAACGGGCGACCGAGGATAATGGGGGAATCGGTCAACGAGTCAGGGGTCTCCATGTCCAGCACTACGAAGTCCACGGGGAATTGCAAACCCTGAATCGTGACGACAACGTCTCGCAACAACCCCTTTGGCCTCTTGACAGACCGATCAGCAAACTGAAGGTATGTCCTGCTCTGTCTAAGAGTGCCCAACTCTAAGTGGTCGAGAAGGGCTGCCGGAAGAAGGTTGATCGACGATCCGCTATCTAATAGAGTACGGTTGAACCTCTGCTCACTAATCTGACATCTGACATACGGGGCCCCTAAATCTGGCCTCTTAGTCGGCAGATGGTTCTGGATCGCGTAACACGTGGCTTTTAGTCAACACATGAATTTCTGCGGTCTTGTTCCTCTTCGTCCTTCTGACTGTGGTCTTATCTCTCAAGGATCGCTGAAGAAGAGGGATGTGTTGCAAAGCCTCATTGAGGGTCAGCTGGATGTGAAATCGGTCTATCATGCTCTGGCTGAACTCCTCCTGCTCTCTCTTTTTTGGATCTTTTTCTTTTTTCTTCCCCTTCCCCAACTCAAGGGCTCTAGGAAAGGGGATCACAGGGTCCTTCTCAGATGAAGGACTAGGAATAGGCCTAGACGGTTCGATGACCGGATCCTCACAAACATCATTCACCACAGTGGGATCAGAAGAAACTAAACCTTTTCCTTTATTCAAATCAGAGTTCTGAGATACATTCATACGAGGAAAGACAACATTTCTATCAGAATGAATGTTGGTGGCCTCAGTACCACCTCTAGCTGGCTCTAGAACTAGACGTCTTGCGGCTTCAGTACCGCGGGCTGGCTCGGCTCTGCTGGTGGCGTCAGTACCACCTCCTCTATGTGGTGAAACGGCGGCCTCAGTATCGCCGGTGGAATCAGCATCTCGGGTGGCATCAGTACCACCGTCATCATGATGTGCGGCTTCAGTACCGCTCTCCTCCTCCTCATCTGGCGCTCTGGATAAATCCTCGCGTTGTCGCTCAGATGAGGCGCCGCCTGCTGGTCTTCTACCGCTCCTAAGTGTGACAAAATCAGCATCAAATAAATCCGAAGATGTATCATTAAATGGGTCACTAGGAGTGGCAAATTCAGTGTGAACTACCTGCTCAGATTTCCTCTTCAAGCTATTCGGATTCGGCTCGATCTGTGCAGGGATGGCGGCCTTCCCTCTCATCAGGTCCCGCATCTCCTGGCAGAACTCGTCCATCTCCCGTCTAAATGTAGCCTGCTGCTCTGTGAAGAGGCGGGCTAAATCGTCCCATGGCGGGGCTCTCATGGGAACCCGACGGGTTGCCTCTCTGATAATGAGGCTGCTGGACCTGGTGCTGCTGTGGCTGAGAGGGGTAAGAGGAATGATGCTGCTGCTGGTGAGCCTGCTGCTCACGTCTCCAATTCTGTCCCTGCTGCTGATAGGGACGAGATACGAAGGATGATGGCTGATGTGGCTGATATGCAGGGGCTGCTGGTGATCTCTCTGCTGGGAGTACTGCCCTCCCTGACCGGCTGGCTGCTGTTGGGACTGGTTACCCCCATTCCCCCACCTGAATCCGGGATGGTCTCGTCGGATTCCAGGTTGAGGACGGTCATACCAAATCCCGTTGACATCCATCAACTGCTCAGCATCAAAGGGGTCTGGTGGCAGTGCTGCCAGAGGCTGATCCGGCTGATAGACCACCATCTGTAAGTCTGGAGATGGTGGTGACTGGTAAGAGGGCTGCTGCTGCTGGTACGGCTCCGCCTGTACAAGGTGAACTTGTCTAGGCTGCTGCAAGGAGCTGGAGCGCTGGGACGAGCTGCGGCTGCCGCCGGAATCGCCTCGCGACAGAAGACGGGGCTGAGGAGCCGTCTGTGCCTCCTGAAGACACAAGAGCTGGGTCTTCATGTCGCTCAGAGTTTGTGCCATTTGCTCCATCTGAGTTATGCCCTGGCACTGCTTTTTCTCTATTATCTCCATGCGGTCCAACTTCTCGCTGATAATCCCCATGTCCGCAGTGGCCGACTCTGCCTGTGCGGCCGCAACTGTGGACGAACTGGATGGACCTGCATCAACCCGTGCTATCCGCTGATACTGCACGGGTCCCTGCGGCTGCTGAGATCTCTGAGTGTACAACCGAGTCTGGGACATCACCATGTAATTTTCTGCCATCTCCTCGTAGATAGCCCAGACTTGGTTGTGGTCCTTGGCAAAGTAGGACCCGCCGCAAGAAGCATTCACCAGACCCTGAAGCTCTGGTGTCATCCCACTAAAGAAGCTCTGAACTAGGTTCGGCTTCGAGATGTCGTGGTGTGGGCCTATCCAGAAGCTCTCTGAACCTCTCCCATGCTTCGTGAAATTGCTCATTAGGGAGCATGGAGAAGTTGTTGATCAGGGCCCTCGCTGCATTCGTCCGCCCGAGTGGATAGTACTTGTTCAAGTACTCGGTGCGGAGCTGATCCCAGGTGTAAACAAACTTCCCTAGATGTTTCAGCCAGGTGGCTGCTCTATCTGCCAGTGAAAAAGGGAAGGCCATCATTCGAATCGTATCTTGGTCCACATGACGGTCGTGGACAGTACTGCAGATCATCAAAAACTCCTGAAGATGGAGATGGGGTTCCTCAGTGGCAAGCCCGTGAAAATGAGGGAGCATCTGCAGGGTGTTCGGAGGGAACTTGAAATCCCCCACGATAGCAGGTACCACCACCCAATGATGCATCAGTGTAGATCCGGGGTTGTGTAGCTCCCGCATCGTTCTCGGTGGTCCTCCTCCGGCGGCGGCTGCCGCTGCGGCAGCTGCTGCTGCGGCTGCTGCCTCTGCAGCAGCGTCAGGAATGTCCTCAGGCTCGCTCGGCTCGTCTCGCTCTCGTCGGAGTCGCTCCATCTCCCTTCTCATCTCAATCATAAAAGCCCCCTGATCGCGTAACTGCTGCTGAACTGTCTCTAATGACGCGATCAGGGTGGAGTTAATCGCTCCCTGGTCTAAGACAAAATGTTCGGGCTGGCGATCGTCTGAACTGCCGGCTCCAGCCATAGGGATGTCTGCAAAATCAGATGAGCCCAACTCAGGTTCTGTTAAATCCATTCGTCTTTCCTCGGGCTCATGTCTCTCAGTAGGAAAAGAAAGGGGATCGAGGGGGAACAGGGTGGACTCGAACTCGGGCCCGGAGAGCTGGTCTCGACTCTCACGGGCCAACCTAGATGATGGAGTCGACGTGCCTGAAAGCGGTGCAGCCAGAGGCTGCCTAAGAGATCGTCTACCCATCATCTTGATCTTGGCGAGTTGGGCAGATGGGATCTGGATGAGCTGTGGTGGAAGACGTTGCTCTCCGATGGCGACGAAGGCAAAGGAAACCGATGCGAAGCGCCGGGTTCGCCTTCACGTACGCATGATGACGGAGAGGTCATCGGAGGAGCGGTGGAGATGGAATATGGAGCTTGACGACACGGAAATCACACTAGCAGCTGAGGTAGAAAATAAATCACAATGTCGTTGTCCTCAATCGCTCAGAAAGTGTCAATCAAGAAAAATGAACCACAGATGAAGATAAATCAAGAAAATACAGAGAAGTGGTCCTGCTATAGGATTAACCTGGTATAGCTCCCAGGGTCGAACACAAGGAGCACAGATTGGCCTTGCGGCCTACGATGTAGTCAGAATTCCAAGGGAATCTTTTTTATGGTTTTTATTTTGTTTTTATATTTTTTTTAGATTTTTTTAAAAGATGAGAAAATGAAAGAAGGCAAATACAAGGGGACTTCAACAATTTATTAAACACACAAAAAATGATGCAAAAATTAAGGAAAAATGGTTTTTATGTTTTTTAAGTTTTTTACTGTTTTTGGTGAATTTTTGGAATTTTTCTAATGGGTAAATTATTTATTAAAAATCAAACAATGCGAAAAACAGAGGGTACTGTCCAGCAAGGCTTAAGACCCAAAAATAAAATAATTTTGGATCTCAAAAAGCCCTAAAGGTAATTTTCCTATAATCTAGAAAGAATAAGGAAAATTTAGACACCCTAATTATTATTTTTGGATTTTTAATTTATTTATTATAATTTTTATGAGTTTTTAGGGGTTTTTCAATTTTTAAGGTTTTTAAGTGATGAAAAGTAGCCAAAATTGGCTAGAAAATCAATCAACAAGTAAACTACAGTATCTAATTTTTTTAGAATTTTTGGTGGAGTTTTTATATTTTTTTGGTATTTTTAAAGTCAAACAGTGGCAAAAATATGTGTTTTTGAATTTTTAAAAATAATAAATGAAATCAAAAATGTCCCCAAAAATCATAGAAATTCCTACACCATGGCAGGAGCCATGTGTCAAAATCTCATTGGATTTGGAGGTCGTTTGATATTTTATTCAAAAATAAAGGTGGGGTACTGTGCATAGGGACCTAAGTGCAAATACCCAAAAGTTCTGGGGTCCTGGTGCAAAATACCCAGCAACACACGTGCCAAGCACGTGCCTGGGGCACACAGGGACCTAAATGTAATAAAAATAAGTTCCAAGGACCTATTGATAACTCGTATCAAAAGTCCAGGGGCTTATATGCAATTTACCCAAAATAATTCGCACATGTGCAAAATCAATGCTCACAGGGGTATATATGCAAATAAACAAAACTTCTCATTCAATGAGTAACATCCAGAACTACAGGGCTTCGTATGCAAATAACCCAACAAAACACGTGCCAAAGCACGTGGGTCTCTACTGGCAGGGGTATAAATGCAAATAAAATTAAGCGCGGGGGTCTCTATGCAAATATCCCAGAAAATAAACAACTGAATTAAAAATTACAGGACTTAAACGAAAACAACAAACTACGATGGGGTCCTACGAAATTTACCCCTTTATTAATAGCGACGGCCCGATTCTGACGCGTGGCAGATCTGACGGTGGAGAACAAACGCGCCTTTACTCCTTCGGCTCTTGGGCTCGATCAACGGCGGAGAGAGATCCACGTGGCTGATCTGACGGTGCTGGGCTCCTGCGCCTCTCTCCTCGGTTGCGACGGTCCAGATGAGATCCTCAGATGGATCAACGGCTGCTGCTCCTCTACAGATCGACGGCTAGGATGAGAACTGGAGTGAGGTCTTCATCGGACGGCTCTGGAGGGTGGAGGAAGAACTCGACGCCGGCGAACTTCGCCGACGTCCTGCGTGAACTCCGGTCCTCCTCAGCTGCGCCTGAAGGTCGGAGAAGGTCCGGCGTGAAGTTGCGCAGCTGCTGCGGGTGGCCAAGGGCCCAACCGAGCCCTGGAGGGGCTCCGGCGAGGCCTAGTGGCTCAAAGCTCCTGGCTGAACTGTGAAGGAGGCTCAGACACCCCCTTTGGACCTGCAAAGTGGTCAAGAAGCTTCGTGGGTCGAGGGCAAAGTGCCTCGACCCGGTTAGGTGGCGTGAAGGTGATCGGTGCGGTGGGGCGGAAGAGCTCCGGCGAGGCGACAGCGGTGGAGCTCGACTCCCAGATCCTGTGCGATCTGGGTTGTGCGAATGGGTGAAGAAGGTGCGCGGGGAGATGGCGAAGGTGAAAGTAGGGTCGGATGGTCGAGATGATACGCGAAGTGATCGGAATCGGAGGTGTACGTCGGAGCTATGATTTGGGCGTAATCGGAAATTGGAAGAAATTAGAAGGAATTAAGGCTACCTGATGGATGCTGGAGACTGTGCTGGAGCGTGGCTATCTCCGGGTCGTAGCTTCGAAGGGCGTCAAGGCCTGAAGCTCGATGCTCAACGCCGGCGGCGGAGCAAGGACGGCGAAGATCGCCGGATCGATGGTTTCGCTTCCTCGCCTCACTGCAACAAGGGCGGACGCTTGCTGTCACTCTCGCGAAGCCAATGGAGGTCACTGGGAAGGAGGAGAAGGGCCAAAGATGGGGCGCGAAGGCGGCGGATGGAAGAATATATATGGTGACAGCGTCGACTAGGGTTGAGGGTGGACGGCTAAGGAAGGCATGGATTTGATGGCGGAGGATCCGGCGAGGGAGAGGGATGAACGGCGAAGAATCCGGGCGTGGGGTATGCGTGAGAGACAGCCTGGAGACGCGTGGGAAAATCGGAGGAGGCGGGGCGGCGCGCGTCGTCCAGAATAGGAAGGAGACCGCGGGGGAGTTGACCGGGGTCAACATTCCCCCGTGGACCAGTCAGGAGCGGCCACGTGTGCCCAAATTTTGTTTATTTATTTTAGGGTAGAAATAGGCCGAATTAAAGAAAACTCAAAACATGAAATATTTTTCTTTTATTTTTTTCTATTTTTTGGTGATTTTTAATTAATTTTTGGAAATAAAAATAGGGTAGCTATATATATAGGTATATGTACACTATATGGGTTTTTATTTTTGATTTTTTTATTTATTATTTTTATGTGTTTTATGCTCATTTTGTATTTTATTTATTTACACCATAAAATATGGAATAAAAGAATATTTTTTATTTTATTTTAATTATATATATACAAGGGTGAAGTAAATAGATATATACATTTATTTGCATGGTATTTATACAATGTATTTTTGTATTTTCAATTTTGTAATTTTTATTTGATTTTTGTTTTGTTTCTTGTTATTATATATATTTACAAAATATGCCATAGAATATTTACAAAAAGTTTAGAAAATAATTGAATTTATTTACAAGGTTAAATAAATACAATGGGGTGGTTTATACACATGGTGAAGGAAGGGTATTTTTGAATTTTTAATTTTTATCTTTTTATTTTGTTTTTAATAGTTTTTAAATATACACAATATAGACAAGGATATTTGCAACATATTTTTGGGTGAGGAAAATATATAATTTATTTATTTACAGAAGTATATACACATGAGCTCCTATCTCCCTCTACTTTGGCTTTTATGCGGTCAGGCCCATGCTGAGCCCTCCCTTGGGTTAGGTTGCTCAATATTTATTCTAAATATTTCCCTCTTTTTCTTTTTGCTCTTTATTCTTTTATTTTGTGCACAAAAACATGCTAATTATAGGTTTTTTACACAATGCATGCTTTTGGTAATTATTTGTATTTACACATATCTACATGTATTTGCAAAGGTTTTTGTAGCTAAAATAATAGAATAAAGAGTGATGAATGGGTATTCATCAGAGCTTGGTGTTTAGATATTGATACTTTGTGGAGCTTGATATTGGATTAGGGCAGAAGAGGAGATGCTCTTCTTAACAGATATTTAGCAAGTACTAATTTCTGTTAGATTTCATCTAAACATGTTTTATTACTTTGCTTTGCTTAGTTTTTGGATTTTTCTAAGATAAGTTTGTCTTCGGGAAATAAGAGCTCGTCATTGATATTCCATGTGAAGAAAAAGATGGCGATGGCCTCTCTGTACGGCAGGTTTTATTATCTCCGATAAGGACACACCTTTAGACTGATCGAATGGTCGAAATGGTTCCTAATCAATAATGCTAACATTATAAGAAGAATCACGATGACATGAATCACGTGACATCGATGTGTGTGTGTGTGTGTGTGTGTGTGCGTGCGTGCGTGCGTGCGTGCGTGCGCGTGCGTGCGTGCGTGCGTGCGTGTGAGCGCGCGCGCGTGCGTGTGTGTGTGTGTGTGATTTTTATCCAGAGGGCCCTGTGCCCATTTGTGATAAAATGAGCCCATTTTATACACCGTTAGATCAAATCACTCGATCCCATAATTTTAGGAACCATAATGGTAACGTCAAGGTGCTTTAATTTTGAATATTAATGACTTTCCGTAAATAGCAATAGAATCCTTTGCTATCGATCTCGTGAGAACGGTTTCATCATTTACCAGCAACGCATAGTATCATCTTCTCAAAAATTTTGCTACCATCCTCGCTCAATATCGTCTATGAGAATTTCCAGAAAATCTGTAAGTTCATTTTTATCTTCTAACTCACTCTTCTTCTTTTTATTTTTTTTCATTTGATTTATGATTTCTTAATCCATATGTATCATTTGCAGGTTAATACAATCTATTGTTAGGTTTTTTAATACCATCCACCTTAGCAATGTACAGTATTATCCTTCAAAAATGATGAAGACGATCACTAATCATTTTTGTTCCTTAGTTTTCAGAAGTTTTGTAAGTT
Organism: Ottelia alismoides; assembly: GCA_037367405.1. Classification (NCBI taxonomy): domain Eukaryota; kingdom Viridiplantae; phylum Streptophyta; class Magnoliopsida; order Alismatales; family Hydrocharitaceae; genus Ottelia; species Ottelia alismoides. The sequence goes on from JAZKJV010000214.1 coordinate 958,448, forward strand.
TCCTTGTTTTCTATCTCATTCTCCAATTCATTTGGATCAAGATTTATCATTCTCAATTTATTTTTTTTCTTAATACAGGTGTATCGATTGCACATCATTACAAATTTTAGTAACATTTTTTTACACCTTCAACATAATATATCGGATACAGTAGTAATGGATAAATGTTGAATCTCTAATGTTTTTAAAGGTTCAGTAATTTCTGCAATCATATAAGTAACAATCCTTGACTTTTTAGTAATATGCACTCTCGGATTAGTATTTTTTCTTTATTACTAATGTTTTACTCAATATTACTTTTGAAGTTCATTGATTACTAACATCGATTACTTATTCTACTAACGCTCTAATTACTAATATAATTCGCTGACTTACTAATACCTTTTTGTATGTCATGTTAGTTACTAATATTATATATTGATTTACTAATGTCTTATTCTATAGTTACTTTTGAATCCCAAATAATTACTTACATCATCTACCACATGGATACTGCTTTGTAATATTTGTCCCTTGTGTTATAACACTTTGGTAAGAACTACAAATTAATTACTCACAATTACATTATACTTACTAATCATTGTTTTATTTTTTCTATTCACTGATTAGTTCTTACTATTTGCATCTAATTTTCACTACTTTATTTTTCAGGTATGCCAGATGTTTGGATCATCAATCCTGTCACGTGCGATGATCAACTCTTTTTCATAGAGATTCCTATATGGAGTCATCATCTCACCAGATTAACATGCCGCGGAACCACTAATATATTTATCACCATGGAGGCACACATGTCATATTTTTCCATGTCTATTAACTATCAGTCCTTTATGTATGTACACATATGTCATTTGTTTCTTCCAAGGAAGATGATGTAGAAGAAGACACATCTATTTATTTCTCTGTTATCAAGCTTTGGTTAGGAGCTTTTGAATAAAATATATTGTGGTATATTTGGATGTTGTCTACTTCTATTGTATCAATAACTATGAGAGAAAGATCAGTAACACCTAAATAGCTTTGGTTAATCACACCTAACACTTTTATTTAGAAGTCAAATCTATTTATTTGTCTGTTACTAAGCTTTGGTTAGGAGCTTTTGAATAAAACATATTGTGGCATATTTGGATGTTGTCTACTTCTATTGTCATTGATCCTGATTTGATCCTGGTGTTGATATGATGGCTTTACAAAGGCTCGATCTAATGGCGGAGCTTAGAACCGGCAACCCCCCTTGAATAAAACATATTGTGTCAAAAGTAACTTTTAGTATTGCCATCAATAACACTATTCAAAGTATTAGTAGTTTGTTTAGAATACATAAGTAAGATAATAAATTTGTATCAATAACTATTAGAGAAAGATCGGTAACACCTAACAAAATTACTTGTAACATAAGCATTGGCATCAGTAAATTTGATATAATAAACGAGCATATTTTACAAGTAACTTTACTACTGCCATCAGTAACACTTTTTGAAGAATCAGTAATTTGTAAGGATACGTAAGTAACAATGGCTCGATCTAATGGCTGAGCTTAGAACCGGTAGCCCCCCTTGAATAAAACATATTGTGGCAAAAGTAACTTTTAGTGTTGCCATCAGTAACACTATTCAAATTATTAGTAGTTTGTTTTGAATACGTAAGTAAGATAATATAAGTTTGTATTAGTAACTATTAGAGAAAGATCAGTAACACCTAACAAAATTACTTGTAACATAAGCATTGGCATTAGTAAATTTGATATAATAAACGAGCATATTTGACAAGTAACTTTACTATTGCCATCAGTAATGCTTTTTGAAATATCAGTAATTTGTTAGGATACGTAAGTAACAATGGCTCGATATAATGGCGGAGCTTAGAACCGGCAGTCCCCCTTGAATAAAACACATCGTGGCAAAAGTAATTTTTAGTGTTGCCTTCAGTAACAGTATTCAAAGTATTAGTAGTTTGTTTAGAATACGTAAGTAAGACAAATAAATTTATATCAGTAACTATTAGAGAAAGATAAGTAACACCTAACAAAATTACTTGTAACATAAGCATTGACATCAGTAAATTTGATATAATAAACGAGCATATTTGACAAGTAACTTTACTATTGTCATCAGTAACACTTTTTGAAGTATCAGTAATTTGTTAGGATACGTAAGTAACTAAGGCAATATAAATGTTATGCCAACTTTTGAACAAGCATAAAATTACAAGTATATGCAACGATAACAAGACTTCACTCAAGAGTCATCACACCATTATTTTTGTTGCCGAAACAACAATTGCAAAAACTAATAAGTCATCAACAAATTCTTTCATTTAAAAACTAAAGATATTCATTTGAGAAGGTTTGAATTAAACAATTTCTTCATCCATTACATAAGAACTTAAACAAATTTCTATACTAATTACAAGTGAAATGGTCATTTCCAACTTACATTTACAAAAGGTTGCATCTAAGGAGAAGCTAATGAGTAATTCGTTTTCCAGAGTTCTTTTCGCCTCCACACTTTAGTAAAATAGAAGCAATCTTGATGCGGAATTTAGGTATTTCTTCAATAGCAAATCTGAGCTCGACCCCGTTGCAAATGAAATCCATGTTGCCTTCAAGTCGTACCTAATGTAAAAACATTTTTCTAAGCATCAGTAAGTTTGGTATGATAAGACAAGATATATGACAAATAACTTTACTATTACCTTTAGTAACAATTTTTTAAGTATCGGTAAGTTGTTAAGATACGTAAGTAACTAAGGCCATATAACTTGTATAAGTAAGAATGAGAGAAAGATCGGTAACACAATAACTTTTTTATAACATTGGCAACTTGGATCAGTAATTTGGTACAGTAAAAAAACATCTATTACAAGTAACTTTTAGTGTTTCCATCAGTAATAGTATATGAAGTATCAATAATTTGTTACGATACGTAAGTATTTAAGGAAATATAATTGTATCAGTAAGAATCTGAGATAGATAAGTAACACATAAAATATTTTTGTAACATAGGCAAGTTGCTCAGTATCTTTGATATAATAAAGCAACATATATGACAAGTAACTTTAATATTACCTTTAGTAATAATTTTCGAAGTATCAGTAACTTGTTAAGATACATCAGCAAATAAAGGCATATAACTTGTATAAGACCGAGAAAGACCAGTAACACATAACATATTTTTAGTAACATAGATAACTGACATCGGTAACTTGCTATAATAAAAAATATATATGCTAAACACCTTTACTATGGACATTAGTAATAGCTTTTGAAGTATCAGTAATTTATCAGGATACGTAAGTAACTAAAAGAATATTTGGTAGTTTGATAATGATTCAAAACTTTGAATATAATCAATAAGATCGAGGAAAGCATTAACAACTAGAATCAAGTTGTAAGAAAAAATGCCATTGGAATCAATAACTTTAAACACCACTGAATCAATATATTGACTAAATAAAAAAATTGATTGTAATAAAGGATTAATAGCTGAAATATACGAACAATCACAACTTATAAATCAAAAAATTCTTCTCAAATAATATTATTGCTATAAGATTGATAAAACTTACGAATCAAAGTCGCCATATATTCTGTTTTCGTTTGATCGCCACCGGAGGAACAATGAGATTCAAAATGCCATTTTGAAAAAAAGCGGCAATGAGAGAAGACGTAATTGTGTGTGATAAAAAGGAAACACAATTATGAGGATAATGCGGGAATCTGTTATGGTAACACATCAATTATTGCCAACAATGGTATTTAACGTAATTTTAATTTGGATGACTGGATTAACATCCAATGGATAGTACAACGGGCTCAAACCAACAGTAATGGGCACAGGACCCTCTGGATAAGCCCTCTATATATATATATATTATATATATATATATATATATATATATATATATATATATCCAATGCGCACAGGACTCATTAGCGTTTCAATGAGCACTCATTCTGGGCCATACACGTGTATTAACAATAACTATATTTCTAATTATAGGCTACGACATATTTGAAAAAATCCTATATTTCCTATTATACAAGGTCCTTAAAAATTGGAAGACGGTTTTGGAAAGAAGCAATTCAAATAAATGATTCCACGCGGATCCAAACGCTATGATAGTAATAAATATTATTCGGTCAAGTAAATGCTTATTGTGAGATCAATAATATCAAGACAATGATCAGTAATTTACATCCAAATAATTACATTGTACAGAATTTAGTAATATGTATAAAATGGTCAAGTAAATGTGTGCTGTGAGATCAGTTATAACATAACAAATGGTTAGTAATACCATTGTCGATGTAATGTGCATTGCATTAACAAATAGTTACTTTCTTACTTGAGCAATGCCCATGACTTACTGACCATTACTTTGTTATTACTGATCTCATAGTAGCTATTACTTGAAAATTGTACACATTACTGAACATGTGATATAAGACATGGATATATACATTACTGAACACAAACAATAATTTACTTGATAACTGTATATATATTACTTGAGTATCATCTCTAAATTACTGAATTTTGTTCAAAGTAACAAAACGTATGAAAATTACTGACCTTTTGTTATGGTTTTACTGACATCACAACAAGCACTTACTTGTCCATTGTGTATATATTACTGAAATCTGCACCATGTAATAAAATGAATGTATTACTGACCGTTGTTTGGATAATACTGACATCACAACAAGCACTTACTTGTCCATTGTGTATATATTACTGAATTCTGCACCATGTAATACAATGAATGTAAATTACTGACCGTTGTTTTGGATATTACTGATCTCGCAACAACTATTTACTTGATTATTATATATATATATATATATATATATTACTGACATGAGCATTTTGATCTCGATTTTCAACAAGAAATAATCGATTCGAATGTTTTCTTTCTAAAACGATTTTCCTATTTTTTAGGACGCGATATAATTGGAGTACCACTTATTGTTAAATCGCTTTGCATATTAATCTCCTTCCAAAAACAACATCCTTCGAAATAGGTAACCACTAAATTGGTAATACACGTGTATGGCCAACAAATGGTGCGCACCGAAACTCAAATGGGCCCTGTGCGCATTGGATAAATTTCCTATATATATATAGGAGAAACTTCAAATGAGGCAGGGTCTCACCGATATTGTGGTGAGCCCCTCCATCTCATCCATTTAATTTAAATCCCACGGCTGTGATTAATTTCACATTAATTACATTATTTTAATGGTAAAAAACCCATTTTGGTCATTTGTCAAATTCTAAATATAGAATGTGACAACTAAATTTCCTAATATCTCTCTCTCTCTCTTGATTAATCCCAGCCCAGCCGCCTCCTCTGCCCCCCGTCCTCCCCCGCCGCACGTCCTCCATCTCTCCAGCAACTTCTGTCAGCGGCCTTCCTCGGTGCAACGTCCGCCTTCCTCCGCGCACACCACCTCGCCACCAGCCGCGGGCCTGCGCCGCTACCAACGCCGCCTGTGTCCCACCGTTCAGCGCATCCGCACGCCCCCAGGCGGCCGTCCCTTTGCGCGACCCACGCGCAAGGCTCCACGTGCCCCCAGGCGATCTAGCCGTCGGCCTTCGCGGCCGCGCGTGGCCGCCGCCCGCTCCTCCCCGCGCCTACGCCTCATCCTCCAAGGCACCGCCGCGCGGCCCTCCGCCCCGACCTCCTGTGCCGCGAACAGGCGCGCCGCCCGCTCCGATCTCATCCGTCGCCGGCGCCATTGGAGAAGAAGGGAGGCGGCGGCGGCCCCCTGCTTGCCTCCTCTTTGCCCTTTGAAGAAGATACGAAAGGAAAAAAACCCTAGATGTGGGGTTTTGAAATAAAGAAAAATCTTTTCGCGATATTATAAAGAAGTATTCAACTTATCGAATTTTCAACTTATTCGAAATACGCGGAGGAGGGGTCCATTAGCTTTTTTTACAAATCGTAGTTTTTTTTACAAAAATGGGAATATTTGTGCAAATATTGAATATTGTTTACAATATCATGTCAATTTTTTACATTTCCAATATCTAACAGTGTACCTATTTGTCTCAGAACTCTACAGAAATATTACAAAGTGATCAGTTCATTTTACAAATAGCGTCTAAAATTTACAAAGTGATCAGACACCTCTACAAAGGAGCGAGATTTTGTTACATTATCGTATAATATTTTTACTTAACTGATATTCAGATTTAATTTACATTTTTACAAATCTCAATTTTTTTCTCTATTTTGCAGGACTCGAAAACATGTATGGCAAATGAACTTTAACGCAATGCAAAACATGCGTGAATTTTACAAAGAAGGGAGATTCAGTTACAAAGATTCACGGATTTTTTACAAAACAATCATACACAATTACAAAAAAGTTGTAGCTTACAAAGAGGAAAAATACTCTTAAAAAACTCACTGAAATTACAAAATGAATGTACACATTTACAAAAATTATACAACCATTTACAAAATGAAATTACAGTGATAAAATGAAATCATTAATGAAATTTTACAAAGACTATAATATTTTTACAAACACTCGTTGTAATTTACAAAACTGTTGTTGATTTCAGATCGTTTGGAACAAAATCGGAAATTAATCAATAAAGGCATTTGTGAAAATATCAAATCGAAAAAAGCTTATAATATATGGCAATTTGAAACTAATAAATGAAACTCGAAATTAATGAAATCAATTTGATGAAAATGCCCTTTTGGATGAGGTTTTTGATTCAACCGTCAGATTGAGATCTGACGAATCTCGTCGATGGCTCACCACAATTTCGGTGAGACCCCACCGCATTTGAAAGGGTCCCTATATATATAGGGAAAAATGGGGCTGCCTCCTAGGGGTAGCCAACATGGCTGCCCCCACCCCATTTTTCGCAAATTTTTTTTATTTTTTTGGAAAATATCACCATGTATATTCATCCATATATCCCTTCTATATGTCATTCGAATTTCGTCAGAAACAGAGACTCCTACGGCCTCCATCCAGACGTCATTTTTTTAACGGTCGCAGGATTTTTTAAATCGACTCTGTCTGGATGGAGGCCGTAGGAGTCTTTGTTTCTGACGAAATTCGAATGGCATATAAGAGAGATATAGGGATGAATATACATGACGATATTTTTCAAAAAAAATAAAAAAATTTACCCCAAAATGGGGCGGGGCAGCCCCATCAACCCCATATATATATACACATATATATATAGAGAGAGAGAGACAGAAAAAATGAGGCTGCCCCTTAGGGGTAGCCAATATGGTTGCCCCAACTTATTTTTCACAATTTTTTTATTTTTTTGGGAAAATATCATCATGTATATTCATCCCTATATCCCTCCTATATGTCATTCGAATTTCGTCAGAAACAGAGACTTCTACGGCCTCCATCCAGACGTCATTTTTTAACAGTCGCAGGATTTTTTAAATCGATCATGTCTGGATGGAGGCCGTAGGAGTCTCTGTTTCTGACGAAATTCGAATGGCATATAGGAGGGATATAAGGATGAATATACATGATGATATTTAAAAAAATTGCCCAAATATGAGATGGGGCAGCCATGTTGGCTGCCCCCTGGGGGCAGCCCCATCAACCCCATATATATATATGTATGTATGTATGTATGTATGTATGTATGTATGTATGTATGTATGTATGTATGTATGTATGAATGTATGTATGTATGTATGTATGTATGTATGTATGTATGTATGGGTAAAATGGGGCTGCCCCCAGGGAGTAGCCAACTTGGCTACTCCCACCCCTATTTTTCCTTCGTTTTTTTATTTTTTTGGAAAATAAAATTTTGTATATTTATCATTATATCCCTCTCACATTCTATTAAAATTTTGTCAGAAACAGAGACTCCTAAGCACTCCATCCATACGTCATTTTTTTAACGGTCACAGGATTTTTTAAATTGATCATGTTTGGATGGAGGCCGTAGGAGTCTCTGTTTCTGACGAAATTTTAATATAATGTGAGAGGGATATAATGATGGATATACAAAATTTTATTTTTCAAAAAAATAAAAAAATGAGGGAAAAATAGGGGTGGGAGTAGCCAAGTTGGCTACTCCCAGGGGGCAGTATATTCATCACTATATCCCTCTAATATTCTATTAAAATTTCGTCAGAAACAGAGACTCCTAGGCCCTCCATCCAAACGTCATTTTTTTAACGGTCGCAGGATTTTTTAAATCGACCATGTTTGGATGGAGGCCGTAGGAGTCTCTGTTTCAGACGAAATTTTAATACAATGTTAGAGGGATATAATGATGAATTTACAAATTTTTATTTTCCAAAGAAATAAAAAATGAGGGAGAAATAGGGGTGGGAGTAGCCAAGTTGGCTACTCCCAGGGGGCAGCCCCATTTAACCATATATATATATATGAGGTAAATGGGGCTGCCCCCAGGGAGTAGCCAACTTGGCTACTCCCACCCTTATTTTTACCTTATTTTTTTATTTTTTTGGAAAATAAAAATTTGTATATTCATCATTATATCCCTCTCACATTCTATTAAAATTTCGTCAGAAACAGAGACTCCTACGGCCTCCATCCAAACATGGTCGATTTAAAAAATCCTGCGACCGTTAAAAAATGACGTCTGGATGGAGGGCTTAGGAGTCTCTGTTTCTGACGAAATTTTAATAGAATGTGAGAGGGATATAATGATGAATATACAAATTTTTATTTTCCAAAAAAATAAAAAAATAAGGTAAAAATAAGGGTGGGAGTAGCCAAGTTGGCTACTCCCTGGGGGCAGCCCCATTTTACCCTATATATATATATATAGGGTTTATCCAATGAACCATGTGCCCATTAACGTTTCAATGAGCACCTATTCTGGGTCATACACGTGTATTAGTAGTAATTATATTTCTAATTATAGGCTACCACGTATTTAAAAAAAATCCTATATTTCCTATTATACAACGCCTTTAAAAATTGAAAGACGGTTTTGGAAAAAAACGATTCAAATAAATGATTCCACGCGGATAATTAAGGATCCAAACGCTATGATAGTAATAAATATAATTCGGTCAAGTAAATGCTTATTGTGATATCAGTAATATCAAGACAATGATCAGTAATTTACATCCAAATAGTTACATTGTACAGAATTTAGTAATATGTACAAAGTGCTCAAGTAAATGTGTGTTGTGAGATCAGTAATAACATAACAAATGATTAGTAATACCATTGTCGGTGTAATGTGCATTGCATTAACAAATAGTTACTTTCTTACTTGAGCAATGCCCATGACTTACTGACCATTACTTTGTTATTACTGATCTCATAGTAACTATTACTTGAGAATCGTACATATATTACTAAACATGTGATATAAGACATGGATATATACATTACTGAACACAAACAACAATTTACTTGATAACTGTATATATATTACTTGAGTATCATCTCTAAATTACTGAATTCTTTTCAAATTAACAAAACGTATGGAAATTACTGACCATTTGTTATGGTTTTATTGACTTGACAACAAGCACTTACTTGTCCATTGTGTATATATTACTGAAATCTGCATCATGTAATAAAATGAATGTATTACTGACCGTTGCTTGGATATTACTGACATCACAACAAGCACTTACTTGTCCATTGTGTATATATTACTGAATTCTGCACCATGTAATACAATGAATGTAAATTACTGACCATTGTTTTGGATATTACTGATCTCGCAACAACCATTTACTTGACTATTATATATATATTACTGACATGAGCATTTGGATCTCGATTTTCTGCAAGAAATAATCGATTCGAATGTTTTCTTTCCAAAACGATCTTCCTATTTTTGATGACGCGATATAATTGCAATAGCACCTATTGTTAAATCGTTTTGCATATTAATCTCCTTCCAAAAACAACATCCTTCGAAATAGGTAACCACTCAATTGGTAATACACGTGTGTGGCCAACAAATGGTGCGCACCAAAACGCTAATGAGCCCTGTGCGCATTGGATAAAAATCCTATATATATAGGGTTAAATGAGGCTACACCCTGGGTGTAGCCAATTGACTACTCCCACCCTCATTTTCCCCCTTTTTTTTGAAAAATAAAAAATATGTATATTCATCACTATATCCCTCTAACATGTCATTCAAATTTCGTCAGAAACAGAGACTCCTATGCCCTCCATCTGAAGGGGGTCATTTTCAGCAATTCTGAGTCCGCTAAATGTTGACAGTCTTGATGGAGGGGATAGAAGTATCGAATTAAGTCGAATTTTGAATGACATCATGGTGACATATTGTGATCTAAATTCCAATAGATTTCATTTCAGAAAAATAAAAAAAATAAAGGGGAAAAGAGGTGGGAGCATGTAAGTTAGCTACACCCAAGGAGCATACTCCTTTTTCCCATATATATATATATATATATATATATATATATATATATAGGGTTGTCCTTAAGGGGGAGCTAACGAGCTCCTTCGTCCTATTTTTTCTATTTTTTATCTTTTTTTTGAAAATTTCTTTCGGAAATATGCATCACTATATCCCTATATTATGTCATTCAAATTTCGTGCGAAACAGAGACTCCTACGACATCCATCTAAACATTCATTTTGTTAACGATCGTAGGATTTTTTAAATCGCCTCTATTTGGATGGAGACCGTAGGAATCTCTATTTCTCATGAAATTTGAATGACATAATATATGGATATAATAATGAGTTTACACTATTTTATTTTTCAAAAAAATAAAAAAATATGGAAAAAATGGGGCGAGGGGAGCTAAGTTAGCTACCCCTTGGGGGCAGCCCCTTTTTCCTCATATATATATATATATATGGTGGTGGAATTTCCTTCGCAATATTTAAAAGGACATATATATATGAAAAAATGGGTTGCCCCCCATTATTATCGCACATTTTTTTAATTTTTTTTGCAAAATATCACCATGTATATTCATCTATATATCCCTCCTATATGTCATTCGAATTTCATCATATAGAATAGGTCGATTACAACAATGTTTAGATGTTAAAATTATATGTTCTAGATAGAGGCATAGGAGTCTCTGTTTCTGATGAAATTCGAATGATATATAAGAGGGTTATATAGATGAATATACATGGTGCTTTTTTGCAAATAATAAAAAAATGCGTGAAAATAGGGAAGGGGCAACCCCATTTTTTCAGAAAACAAAAAATTCCTTTATAATATCAATATCATTGGAAGATGTCGAACATGCCATAGATGATGTTGACGAAGACGATGGAGAGAGAGGAGAATATGAAGAAAGAAAGAAACTTGAAAGAGCCTAAAGTCGAGACGATGAAACACAAGTCTGGAGGAAGCTCGATGTGATTTGAGTAATCATTGGAGATTCGATGCAATTTGAATGATTATTTTAAAAAAATTAATTAGTAGGATAAGTAGCTTAAGTGAAATAAGGAATTCAAACGAATGAGAGAGAGAGAGTATATACTAAAAATAACATATTTGATTAGTAGTTTTGGAGTGAAATACTGATTTTAATTAGGGTTGTGGGTGAAAATCGGACGGGTCCTATTGGGTGTCTGATGAATACTCATTCATCACTCTTTATTCTTATATTTTAGCTACAAAAACCTTTGCAAATGCATGTAGATGTGTGTAAATACAAATAATTATCAAAAGCATGCATTGTGTAAAAACCTATAATTAGCATGTTTTTGTGCAAAAATAAAAGAATAAAGATTAAAAAGAAAAAGAGGGAAATATTTAGAATAAATATTGAGCAACCTAACCCAAGGGAGGGCTCAGCATGGGCCTGACCGCATAAAAGCCAAAGTAAAGGGAGGTAGGGGCTCATGTGTGTACATATTTATGTAAATAAATAAAAATATTTTCCTCAACAAAAATAGCTTAAATTATGCTTGTAAATACTTGTATATATCTATAAGTATAAAAACAAAAGAAAAAGATAAAAATCAAAAAGACCAAAAATACCACCTTCACCATGTATATAAACCACTCTTATATATTTATTTAGTCTTGTAAATAAATAAAATTAACTTTTCTAATTTTTGTAAATAATCTATATTCTATAATAAAATAAAACAATCAAAACAAAAACAAAATAAAAATAACAAAATTAAAAATACAAAAATACATTGTACATATACCATGTATATAAATGTACATACATATTTATTTTACCTATGTGTATAAATAATAAAAATTAAATAAAAAAATCTTTTTATTCCTTATTTTATAATGTAAATAAATAAAATATAAAAAGGGAATAAAATTGTACAAAAATAACAATTAAAAATCAAAAATCAAAAATCAAAACCCTATATATTGTAAATATACCTATGTATAGTACTATATTGTATATAGCTTATTTTTATTTCGAAAAAATTATTAAAAATCACCAAAAAAATAGAAAAAATAAAATAAAAATCTTTCATGTTTTAACTTTTTGCAGATTTGGCCCCTTGCTACCCTTAATTTGCACTTGAAGATCCAGCCACGTGGCCTGTCTCTATTGGGTCCTGGGGATGTTGACCGCCCGGTCAACTACCCCCCCCCAGGACCACTTCCCGCGGATCTGGGTTGTGGACCCGACTTCTCGAAATTTTGCCCGCTCGACCCGATCGCCATTCCACCAAACCCCGGATCTGTTTTGATCCGACCACATCCGACATCCTCGCCGGGCATCCACCTCGGGATCCGCGCGCCTCCACGCCCTACTCGAGCCATCTTTCTCGGACCCCTCCAACGTACATAAGCGAGCTCCGCCACCTCATTGCTCCATCTTTGGTCACTTGTCTCCACCCCCAGTGAGCTCCAGAGAGTCTGCTAGAGTGACAGCTTGCGTCTCGACCTGTCGAAGCGAGGAGAGGGAGCTTGGCCATCGATCCGGCGAGCTACGCCGCCGCTGCTCCGCCACCTGCGTGAGCACCGAGCCTCGGAGGGAGATGATCCTTGAGGCGACGACCAGGAACTTCAGCAGCTCCTCCCCAGTCTCTTCCACCACCCAGGTATCCCCTTAGGCTTCCCGTTTTCGCTAATTTCCATTTACCCCCAAATCGCTCCGCCGCCGCATTTCATCGATTCCGACCGTCCAGTAGATAGATTCGATCATCGGACCCTACATACATCTTCGCCTCCTTCCGACGCACATTCTTCACCCCTCCATCCAACCCAGCTCGTACAGGAGCTGGGAGTCGAGCTCCTCCGCCTACCCCCTTCGCCGGAGTTCACCAATTCGACCCACCGTTCATCCCCACTTCGCCTAACTGGGTCGAGGCAGTTTGCCCTCGACCCGCGAGTCTCCTGAGTTGTTTTGCAGGTTGAAGGAAGGCCATCTGAGGCCTTTCGATATCAAGTCAGGAGCGCCGCCTCCGCCGACCTCGCCGGAGTCCTACAGTGCTCGGCTGGGTCATCGGAGCATACTAGTAGCTGCGCATCGCCACGCCGGAGCTTCTCCGATCCTCAGGCGCAGCAGGGGAGGTCAGAAGCGCTTCCACGAGGCCGGCGAAGTTCGCCGGCAGCCTGTTCATCCACGACCTCCAGCTACCGTTCGATCGCCACCTCCCGCTCCAGTTTCAATCCGAGCCGTCCATCTCCGGAGCAACCATCATCGTCCGATCTGAGGAGGCGACATCTGGAGCGCCCACCGTTAGCCACCATCCGGTACTCCACGTGGCGCGCATCCAGCAGTCCGCATAATAAAGGGTAATTTACCCTTAGGCCCTGTCTTGTCTTTTATTTCGTTTTAGTCCTGTAAATGTTGAACTTAGTTGTTTAGTTTTAGGGTTATTTTCATAGAGGACCTCGTATTTTAGCTATTTGCATTTATACCCCTGTGCGTTGTATGCCACGTGCTTCGTCACGTGTTTATCTGGTTTATTTGCAATAGAGACCCTTGCAGTTCTGGTTGTTCTTGAATGAATGAAAGTTTTTATCTATTTGCATTTATACCCCTGTGCGTGGTATATTTGAGCATGTGCGTTATATTTTGGGTATTTTGCAGATAGGCCCCTGGACTTTTGGTACCTGTTACCAATAAGTCCTCGGGACTTATTTTTATTACATTTGGGTCCCTGAGTGCCCCAGGCACGTGCGTGGCGTGTGTTTTGCTGGGTATTTTGCACCAGACCCCCAGACTCTTGGGTATTTGCACTTTGGTCCCTGTGCACAGTGCCCCCTCTTTATTTTTGAATAAAATAGCAAAATACCTCTAAATTTAATGCAAATTGGACACATGGCTCTTGCCATGATGTAAAATTTTCTATAAATTTTGGAGACATTTTCGTCATTGTTTGATATTTTTAGAAAATCAAAAACATCTATTTTTGCTACTGTTTGACTTTAAAAATCACAAAAAATATTAAATAGTGTCCAAAAATTACAAAAAAAAATTTCTACTGTCTATTTTGATGTGTTTGATTTTCTAGCCAATTTTGGCTATTTTTCATTACTGAAAACCACTAAAACTTGAAAAACACCTAAAAACTTATAAAAATTCTAATAATTAAACCAAAAATCCAAAAACAATAAAATAGGTGCCTAAATTTTCGTCATTTTTGTCTTCCTTACAGAAAAATTACCTCCCAGCTAATTTGGGGGCTTTAGATATTTTATCTAAGCCCTTTTATCTCGGCTGGACAGTACCTTGTATTTCTTCCACCTTTTGATTTTTAGAAAATTCAATAAACATCAGAAAATTCTCAAAAATTTACCAAAAATACTAAAAAATATAAAACACATAAAAACATTTTTGTTGAATTTTTGGTTGACTTTTAGTGCATTTAATAATTTGTTGAAGTGCGTGCTTGGTTGCTTTTCTCATTTTCTTAATAAACTAAAAAATCCAAAAAAAATATAAAATATTCAAAAACCACCAAAAATATTTTCTCCTTTTATTTTATCTCTTCTGTGACTACTTCGTAGGCCGAGAGGCCAACCCGTGCTCCTTGAGTTGACCCAGTGGTCGCTATACCAGGTTAATCCAATAGTAGGACCGCTATTTCGTGTGTTTGATTGATTTGATTGATATTAGTGGTTCATTTTTCTTGATTGATCGAGTCTGAGTGATTGAGGTCGCAACGACCATCTAGACACCTGATTACCTTAGTCACTTGGGAAATTTTTCGATCATCAGAATGGCGCCGTTGCCGGGGAGCACGGCTTAGTAGTCGCTTTTTGAGTTTTTCCGCGGCTTTTTCTTTTCGCGACTTTTTGTATAGATTTCTGTAGATATATTTTTCTGATACTTTCTTATAATAATTTGGTTTGTGACACTTGCTCTTCTTCTTGCGAGGGCCCGAGGACCGCGGAGGCGACTTTCGAGGAGCCGGCGCAACCGCAGGATTCGGAGGCGGCTCCCTTCTGCACGGAGCCGTAGGAGAGAGCGAGAGAGAGAGAGTTGAGTGGGTGAGGTTTAGATTAGACTTTTGATCATTATTGTAATAATATAGGGACTCAGACTGGATACTTTGGACTGTGGTTGACTTAGCGGGTCTGTTTCGCCGAGCACCGGTGTGCTCGGGGGACCCTTAGGAGTTTTTCGTGGCTTTTTACGCGGTTTTGTTTTCCTTTCTTTTTACTGCCTTTTCCGGTGTTTACACGATTTTTGATCGAGCCCTTAGCCGTAGAATTTTCTGCTTGATTGTGACGTAACTCATAGGATCCAAACACCCTAATATAATTGTCTGTTCCTATAGTGCGGTAATTGGACCTATAATAAAAATAATAATAAAATAGTCGTTCCATCACCTCCGAGCCTACGCGCCGCGAGCCCACCCCGTCAAGCGCTACTCCTGAACTCGACCTGTCGAGAAGAGGATGGGTGGGTCTAGACCGGACCTTTTGGATTGGAGGCTGGTGGTCGGCTAGCCGTTCTTTCGAGTAGCACTGCTGTTTAGGGCCTCGGTTTTCCGCCTGCATCATTTAGGTAGTTTATTTCCTGTCTTTACATTTATACGCGGATCATATTACATGTAGAGTGCTGGAGTCAGGTACGCCTTCCTTACTTTGCATGCATCATTGATTTATCGTGCATCGGCTTTTTCATCTTCACCCCCCTGTTTTGGACTTAATAACCAGGAGAACCGAAAAATTCGTTAGGCATTTGTTTTCTATTTGAAAAATATTAAAAAGAAAAATCATAAAATTGGGACTGGATAAAACTATTGACCCTAAAAGACACCCACCTTGAAAATTTGTCTTGGGGAGAGCAAACCCCTCATTGTATGGTTTGGATGCGCGAGAGAGTGACCCGCACCCTAGGTAGAGCCCTCCGGTGCTATTTCTAGCTGACTACCGACTCTTCCGTGCGGGCCAGTCGGTTGGGGTAGCATCGGGTATCCTAACAGGTCACGTAAGCGCTCTGATATCTTGTGTGTTCACCTAATAAAAATTGACAAGATAATTTGACCGAGCTTTTACGGTCTTCAGCTCGCGTTGCGTTGGTGAACCGGGGGTTTGCATTCTGATCATAGTTTCTCCAGATCTCATCCGCACTACTCGCCAGATCAAGATGATGGGTAGACGCTCTCTTAGGCAGCCTCTAGCTGCACCGCTTTCGGGCACGTCTACCCGATCATCTAGGTTGGCCCGCGAGAGCCGAGACCAGCTCTCCGAGCCCGAGTACGATTCCGCCATGTTCCCCCTCGATCCCCTTTCTTTCGGACCTGAGCGACATGAGCCCGAGGAGAGATTAGCAGATTTGACAGCACCTGAGTTGGGCTCATTTGATTTTGCAGACGTTATGACCGGCAGTTCTGAGGATCACCCTGGAGGTCCACGAGGAGATCAGCATTTTGTCCTGGACCAGGGAGCGATCAACTCACCAAGTATATATAGTGGATTTTGGTGTGATGTATATATTCCTCAAACTTATTTGACACAAGTTTTTCAAACAATTTTGAAAACTATAGTCCAAAATAATTTTTACAAACATTTTACAATCATGTACACACATTTGAAAATCATTTTGCAAAGGCTTTCAAAATAGTATAGATAGATTTTTCAAAGTAATTTTGCAACCATTTTTCAAACCATTTGCAAATCATTTTTCAAACATTTTATTTCACAGAAAGAAAATAAATTTTGCAAACCACATATTTTACAAAGGTTGAAAACATGTAACAAAATGTTTTCAAAATAGTTTTCAATAGATTTTCACAAAGATTTTCAAACTATTTTTCAAACATTTTGCAAAAAACATTTTCACCTGATTTATTAATCAGTAAATACAAAAAGAATTTGAGGGACAAAACACCTTGTTATTAGGGGTTTTAATGAATTTTAAAGAATTATTAGCCATATTATTAAGGAAATACGAAAGTACGAGTTATGGCTAAAGTATATACACAGTATATACGACCCCCTATACTTAGCTTGAGCTATGTCCTCATAGATCGGAGAGAAAAGAGAAGACATAACTCGTACTAAGTATAGACAAGTCTAAAGAATAAATGAATGAACCAATAAGAAGTCGACCGTCCCCCCTATACTTAGGATCAAGTAATCCTATGTATAGCAGACTGTACACAATGCAGGGAGGCTCAAGGGTGGGAATGAACAGATCGTACTCAGATTGTCTCCCCCTATACTTAGGGTAAGATATCCCTAAGTATAGACAAGAAGAGGAGACAATGTAGAGGATCGAAAAATAGAGAAACTCGGGTGCACACCCCTTATACTTAGGACAAAGTACGTCCTAAGTATGGAAAACTGTCTACAAGGGCGGCACCTTTTTGATAGATAAAGAAAATGGAAAAGGAAAAGAAGAAAAGAAGAAAATAGACCAACAAATGAACGCATGATATAGACAGATGGTCTGCATAGCGGAAAATGGAATTGATCACCATGTATGAGATGCAGATGATGTGATTCAAAGAGCACATCCCATACCAGAAGAATGGGGGCAACGTCAATGGTCGGCGGATCATGATCTAGATATAGTTTCAGGTGTTGACCATTGACACGGAAGGTAGAAGAGGATGACGGTTCGGATATGTCGATGCTGCCATTGTCATGTACCTTCCTAACCACATACGGACCTTTCCACTTGCTTTGCAATTTCCCTGGAAATAATTTTAGCCTGGAATCAAACAACCATACTCTCCGATCTGGCTCAAACTGTTTATGGCTGATGTGGGAATCATGCCATGTCTTTACTTTCTCTTTGTACTGTAGGCTGTTTGAAAAAGTTGTGTCTCTCAGTTCCTCCAGGGCTGCCAACTCTGCTCCTCTGTTCTCCTATGCTCTCGGGATCTAACAGTAACTCGGTGACTGCCCAAAAGGATTTGTTGATTTCCACTGGCAAATGGCACGGCTTGCCATAGACGAGTCGAAAGGGAGATGTTCCTAATGGATTCTTGAAAGAAGTCCGATAGGCCCACAAGACCGAGTCCAAAAGTTGTGACCAATCCTTTCGGTCTGGGCGGACAACTTCTGCAAGATAGTTTTTATCTCCCGATTCGATACTTCGGCAAGACCATTAGTCTGAGGGTGATACGGTGTGGCAACCCGATGGTCAATGCGAACTCCTCTGCAAGGGCCCTAACCTTGTCATTGATGAAGTGAGACTCCTTGTATGAAATCAAGACTCTTGGTACCCCGAACCGTGAAATGATATTTTTCCTCAAAAATTTGCATACGGTTTTTGCATCTGCGGCTCGGGCGGGGATGGCCTCAAGCCATCGGCTGACATAATCAACAGCGAGCAGAATATGCTCGAATCCCTGACTCTTAGGAAATGGGCCCATGAAATCAATCCCCCATGCATCAAAAACCTCACAAAAGTGAATAGGTTGCATGAGCATCATGTCTCTCTGTCCGCAGGTTCCCATCTTCTGACAGTCAGTACATCTCTTCACGAACTCATCAGAATCCTTGAAGAGAGTAGGCCACCATAGGCCGGATTGAAGCACCTTCTGTGCTGTCCTTTTTCCAGAATGATGTCCTCCTGCCTCAAGCTTGTGGCAGTATGTGAGGACGCTCTGCTGCTCTTCTTGAGGAATGCACCTCCTCCAGATGCTATCCCCTCCTTCATGATAAAGGACGGGATCCTCCCAATGGTAACACTTGGCCTTAGCTAGGAAGGTCTCAAGTTTCTACCTGGGCCAACCCTGAGGGACTGTCTTGGCAACAAGATAGTTTACAAAGTCGGCATACCATGGGAGTGAGGTGACCGCCAAGATCGCCTTATCTAGGAATGTCTCTGTGATAGGTGCACTGGGCTCAGATTCCTCAAGATTCTCCAATCTGGAGAGATGATCCGCCACCACATTCTTGACTCCAGGCTTGTCCTTAATCTCAATATCAAATTCCTGGAGCAGAAGGATCCATCTGGTCAGACATGCTTTGGCATCCTTCTTAGCCATTAAGTACCGGATGACGATGTGATCAGTGTAAATCGTCACTCTAGATCCGAGAATATAAGATCTATACTTATCCAAAGCAAAGACTACAGCCAACATCTCTTTCTCAGTCACAGTGTAGTTCCGTTGAGCGGCATCCAAAGTCCGACTGGCGTAGTGAATGGCAAACGGTAAACCATCCCTCCTCTGTCCAAGCACAGCCCCAACGGCAAAATCTGAAGCATCCATCATGATCTCAAATGGGAGAGACCAATCGGGTGGCTGAAGGACAGGAGCTGAAACAACCATATCTTTGAGAGTCTCGAAAGATGCAAGACACTTATCATTGACAATAAACTCAGTGTCTTTTGTTAGCAAGTCGGTAAGCGGTCAGGCAATTCGACTGAAGTCCTGAATGAACCGTCGGTAGAAATCGACATGCCCCAGAAAAGACCGCAACTGACGCAAGTTGGATGGTGGATTGAGTTTTCTGATGATATCCACCTTGGCCGGATCGACCTCCATGCCCCTGTTGGAGACGATATGACCGAGGACCGTCCCTTGAGTCACCATAAAGTGGCTCTTCTCCCAAGATAGAACAAGATTGACCTCTATGCAGCGTTGAAGCACACGGTCTAGGCAGTCAAGACAAGCATCGAACCCGTCGCCATAGACCGAGAAGTCATCCATGAAGACATCTAAACAGTCACCCACCATGTCCGAGAATATGGACAACATGCACCTTTGGAATGTTGTTGGAGCGTTACATAGACCTAAGGGCATCCGTCTAAAAGCATACGTCCCAAACGGACATGTGAATGTCGTTTTCTCCTGGTCTTCGGGCGCAATGGCCACTTGATTATATCCAGAGTACCCGTCAAGAAAGCAGTAATGACTCTTACCAGCTAGCCGCTCGGTAATCTGATCATTGAATGGCAGTGGGAAGTGATCCTTCTTGGTGGTCTCATTCAATCGTCTGTAGTCCACATAGACCCTCCAAGAAGTGGGTACTCGGGTAGCGATCTCCTCTCCAGACTCATTGACAACTGTAGTGATACCCGACTTCTTGGGTACCACATGCAACGGACTAACCCATTTGGAGTCGGAGATGGGGTAGATAAAATCAGCGCTCCACCACTTCGAAATTTCTTTCATGACTACGTCTCGAAGATTCGGGTTCAGCCGTCGTTGGAACTCACGCGACGGCCTAGTGTTATCCTCAAGATAGATGTGGTGGGAGCACAGAGCCGGACTAATCCCCTGGAGATCAGCTATACTCCATCCGATTGCCTTGCAGTTTCTTTCAAGAACCTCCATCAGACGAGATTCTTGTTCTCCAGTCAAATCTGCTGAGATAATGAGTGGGTACATATCTGGCTCACCGCAAGGAATTTATACTTTAGCGACTGCGGCAGAGGCTTCGTTCTGGACAACTGGGAGGTGGCAGATTTTGGCTTCTAATATGTCTGTGAAGGCGACCAGGTCTGCATGGGAGAACTCTCGCTCTGCATGAATCTCTGACGAAGAGCGGCCTGCTGAATCATCAATGAACTGTACGGGCTCGCACTCTGTCATGGTTGTTGGCTCAGAAGGAATTAGACAAGACAATTAGTCATCAAAATCATCCCAATCAATGTCTGTAATCCGAGGGATCAGAAGAAGATGAGCACGAATGAAAATCATTAGCACCACTTGTCCCAACACTGTCAGCCTCAGGTGTATCCTCATCCAGGGGTGTGCTCTCCCGACTCTCGACTGCCATGAGTTTTAAATATAGTGAATCTGTAGGCAAGGTGAGGGTCGGTGCTACAGGATCTGTCCAGTTAGATTCATCATCTGTCATCGCAAAATCGCACTCCTGGTGGATGTCTAGCTCGTCTTCTGTCATCTGCGTGGCTTCGCTGGATTGCTCTGAGCATGCTAATTCTCTCGCTCTGGTCTCATCGATCGTCTCTATTTGTATGGTTTCACCCTCTATGCGAAAGCATACCTTCCCGCTATCATGATCGATCACCGCCTTGGCTGTGGCCAAGAATGGGCGTCCAAGTATGATGGGGGTATCGGTTACCGACTCAGGGGTCTCCATGTCCAACACAACGAAGTCCACGGGGAATTTCAGGCCCTGAATGGTAACGACCACGTCTTTCAATAACCCCTTCGGCCTCTTAATCAACCTATCAGCAAACTGAAGGACCGTCCTGCTTCGAAGAAGAGGACCATACTCGAATTGGCCGAGTAAGGCTGCCGGAAGAAGGTTAATAGAAGAGCTGCTGTCTAATAGAGTACGATCGAACTGCTGCTCCTGAATCTCGCATCTGACATAGGAAGCTCCTGTATCGGGTCTCTTGGCTGGCAATGTGTTCTGAATGGCGTAGCAAGTGTGATGGGTTAGCACATGGATCTGATCTATGTACCTCCTCTTCCTGCGGAATGTAGTTTCCTCTTTCAAGTTCTTTTTGAGGAAGGGGATGTGCTCAAGTGCTTCTCGTAGAGTCAGCTGAATGTGGAATCTATCAATCATCTGGTTGCTGATCTCTACCTGTTGGGTCTTTTTAGGATTTTCTTTTTTATTCCCCTTCGCCCAGCGGAGTGCCTCAGGGAAGGGGATGGTAGGGGCCTCCTCAAATGGAGGGCTAGGAATAGGTCTCTGTGCCTGTGAAGGAGGAGAATCCATACAATCATCATCATGCAACACATATGGATCCGCAATGTGAACAGAAACCTTTCCTTTATTTATATTTTTGTTTTTCTTTTTGTTACCACAGTCCATAGACACAAAAGGTGGTAACATCACAGAGGAAGGCTCAACAAAAGTAGATGTGGTGGCCTCAGTACCACCACCAGCACCTGTGTTCGCGGCATCAACACCGCGCTCTGGCTCGGCATCCAAAATGGTGGCATCAGCACCACCGTCTGCATCTGGTATCACGACGGCCTCAGTACCGTCGTCTGGGATTCCATCATTGGTGGTATCAGCACCACCGTCTTCATCATCATCATTAGCGACATCAGCACCGCTACTCTGCTCCTCTGGCGCTCCTGATTCAGCTGGTGGTTGTCGCTCAGAAGAGGCGCCACCGACAGGCATCCTACCGCTCCTAGTAGTCACAAAATCAGCATCATACAAAGAAAGAGATATGTCACTCAAATAGTCACTAGGAGAGGTATCCTCTGTAAACTCTACCTGCTCAGACTTTCTTTTCAGATTGTTCGGGTTGGGTTCAATCTGAGCGGGTATGGCGGTTTTGCCTTTTATGATTTCCCTCATCTCTTGTCGGAATTCATCCATTTCTTGCCTGAAGGATGCTTGCTGTTCTGAGAGCAAGTGAGCAAGATCATCGAGAGCTGGGTTCTCAAAAGCTGGGGCTTGAGAGCCGGATGGATTTCCCTGCTGGAAATGAGGTTGTTGTTGCTGCTGGTACTGGGGAGGCTAGGGATATGACTGATGAGGCTGCTGACGCTGCCTCCACTGCTGTCCCTGATAGGCGGGACGAGGACCACTCTGGTATTATTGCTGCTGGGCATATTGGGGCTGCTGGTGTTGTTGTTGCTGCTGGCTGCTCTGTTGTCCTTGAGCGGGATTCTGCTGCTGAGATGAGGATCCACCGTTGCCCCAACGGAATCCTGGATGATCACGACGGATCCCAGGCTGAGGGTACCGGTCGTACCAAATCCCATTGACTTCCATCAATGGGTACTGCTCAAAGGAAGGCGGGGGAAGAACTGCCAGTGGTTGAATTTGATGGAAATATAACACAGGAGGTGGTTATATTTGATATATACACAGGAGGTGGTTATATTTGATGGAAATATAACACAGGAGGCGGGGGAAGAACTTCTGATATATACACAGGAGGTGGTTATATTTGATGGAAATATAACATGATTTGAATCGTGGACAGGCTTGAGCAGATGCAGGAAGAGCTGCAGATTGAGGTGGTTGAATTATCTGAAGCCTGATATCAAGCGAGGGGAGTTCGAGGAAGACGAAATCGATCTCATCTTCCGCATGCACAGGCTGCTTGGCAACAGGTAGGATTTCAAATTATGTGTGCGTCATTTTTTGCATTTTCTGCTGAGCTCTGCTGTTAATTGGATTCTCTTTGCTGTTAGGATTTCGTACACTACAATCAGTATCTATTTAGTGGAATTACTTTGATCGATATCACAATATAAATAGCAGGATTTTAATGTTTGTGATTTTTCGGACTTTGTCAGTAACACTTGTTCTTCTACTTATTTCATAACTACACGATGACTCCGTTGAAACATCTCTATTAACACTTGTGTCCTTATGTTTGACCTTTGCGGATCAAACAACTAAAAACAACGATCGAGGATCTAAGATGAAAAAAATTGGTCCTTAAACTAAAATAAAGTTCACTTTCATCCTTCGCTTCTTCTTCTATCTTCTTTTCTCATCCTCCCTCTCTCCATCTCTCTCTTTTGGAAGCTGTGGGCAAAGAATGCATCAAGAAAAGTTGCTCTTTGGAGAGCACAGTACGATGGAATTATTGTCTATCGTAAGCCTCTATGATAGGATCGGTCAGGAGGCTTAAGAGTGCCCATAACATTATGCCTTTCATGCGTGTTAGAACTTATTCGACAATGAATTTCACTACCTTAGGACCGTTGGAGAGAAAGAGGAGTTATGATAGGCCCACGGTGGACAGGGTTGGTTTGACAAGGAGGGTGGTTGTGACAAGTCAATGATGGTTAGGCATGGGTAGTGTAATGATGTGTCGAGAAGGCTATTGAAGGATAAAGAAGATGAAAATTATTCAAAACATTTATAACATAGTCTATATACTATTTAACACACACATAATGCCATTCAAGTTTCATGCAAAACAAAGACTCCTAAAGCCTCCTTCCCAACAATCATTTTTTAACCATTAGAATTGTTGAAATCAGTCATATTTGGATGGAGGACATAGGAATCTCTATTTCGCACGAAACTTGAAGACATGATATATGGATATAGTTATGAAAATATACAGAAGTATTTCTATAAAAAAAATAAAAAATGAGAAAAATGAGACGAAGGGAGCCAAGTTAGCTTCCCCAAGGGGGCAACCCCATTTTACTCACATATATATGGTGAAAATGGGGATGCCCCCTAGTTGGAGCTGACTTGGCTCCCCCTTCCTTTTCCCTTTTTTTGAAAATAAAATTCATGAAATTTTATCACTATATCTCTATATTATGTCATTCAAGTTTCGTGTGAAACAAAGACTCCTATGACTTCCATCTAGACCGTCATTTTTTAATGATCATAGAATAGTTGAAATCGACCTTGTCTAGCTAGAGGCCGTATGGGTCTCTGTTTCACATGAAATTTGAATGACATAATATAGAGATATAGTTATGAAAATCCACTAAGCATTTTTCGAAAAAAAATAAAAAATGAGAAAATGTGGACACATGGGGATTGATGGGGCTATCCCTAAGCCATTTTTTTGTAAAAACTTTTTATTTTTTTTTGAAAATATCACCATGTATATTCATCTATATATCCCTCCAATATGTCACTCGAATTTCGTCAGAAACAGTGATTCATATGCCCTCCATTTAGAACAGGTCGACTACAACAATGTTTAGACCATTAAAATTACATGTTCTAGATGAAAGGTATATGTAGGGGAAGAACATGAATTTCATCAAGGAGGGGCAAAGTATACAACTATTATGAATGCTCAAAAATGGAAAAATCTATATATTTTCAAATGATATTTTTAAATAGAATTAATATTTTTAAAATGGATCTCTTTCAGTCTTGATTAACGTAGAATTTAAATCTATTATTAATGTTAGAATTTCAACTAGATTGGTATTTTCAGTGGTTATTTTTAAAATTGCATAAATATAATAATTTTAACCTCTCCAAATCCATTCTAAAAAGGTTAAATTATCAAGTGAAATTTTGAAACAAAAAACTTCATGGTTGAAAGAAAATAATAAAATTTATTTCATTTACAATGAGTAATAAAAACAATGAGAGAGATAAATAAACTCGAATACAATTTTATATCCAATTATTTTGATACTTTGGAAGTGATTGGATAAACTATATAAAGAAAATAAAATTGATGGAGATAAGATTCAAACCTTGGTCTCCAAAATAATAGCCAAGCTACTCTACTACTTGACCATTTAATAATTCTACAATTTTTTTCTAACAACATTAATTATAATACAACTGAGGAGGGACCATATTAAAAACTTAATACATTGTACAAATGACGTAAAATGATCACGGAGGGGCCATGACCACCCCATAATATATACTAATTCCGCCCCTGGGTATATGAGTCTTTGTGTCTGACGAAATTCGAATGACAAATTGAAGGAATATATAAATGAAAAAATAAAAAAATTACGGAAAAATAACGAAGGAGCAGCCTGTTAGCCACCTCCTTGGGGCAGCCCTATTATGTATGTGTGTGTAGAACTTTTTACCACCATCTCTTGTGGTTTGAGCTGCATATATTATTGAAAACATTTAGAAAGATAGACATGCAAAAATACCTTATTATTAAATAAGGATCATATTTAAGTTTCACACCCACATACAAAACGAACTTGAAAACATTCCTGTACATCAAATATTCGTTTTATAATGACATGGAATCGCATGAGGTAATTTGTGTTAGAAGGAATGCCATGAGGTGAGTCAATGATTCATCACACGAAGTCGTTCGCTGCCTTTAAATAGCAATAAATCAATCATAGGCTTTAAGCCTATAATTAGTAAAAAAATCAATTGATAGGCTTTAATGCAGCGGCCCCATGTAATTCATCAAGTACCTTCTAAAATTTACCATAATACAGTAATACTCCATATACGAGAATAATTCATTTTATTCTATGCATTTTTTCTTCTTCTTTCTCTTGCAGATGGGCACTGATTGCCAAGAACTACTGGAATTCACACCGTTCCCAGAAGCTTGCGCAGAACGTATCACACACCAATATCAGTAGGGATGCGGGAACCTGGGAACGAACAAGCCAGTCATTCTGAAGAAGAGTATCAAAAGAGCATCAAGGAGAACAAGAAGACCTCAAGCAACGGGAGGATCGATCCTCCCTTTGCTTCTTCTGGAAGAAAGCAGCGGCAGTATCATCTTCAAGCCACGACCTCTGAACTTAAGTGCCAACTTCTTTTATGAAGATCGACCCAATTTCTCCAATGATGTTAGCAAATCAAGGTCTAGTTCAGAAACTGGAACGGATGAGGGTGTTGCGCACCCAATCCCAAGCAATGATGAAGCTGTGGTGGAAGACGTTGCTCTCCGATGGCGACGAAGGCAAAGGAAACCGATGCGAAGCGCCGGGTTCGCCTTCACGTACGCATGATGACGGAGAGGTCATCGGAGGAGCGGTGGAGATGGAATATGGAGCTTGGTGTTTAGATACTGATACTTTGTGGAGCTTGATATTGGATTAGGGCAGAAGAGGAGATGCTCTTCTTAACAGATATTTAGCAAGTACTAATTTCTGTTAGATTTCATCTAAACATGTTTTATTACTTTGCTTTGCTTAGTTTTTGGATTTTTCTAAGATAAGTTTGTCTTCGGGAAATAAGAGCTCGTCATTGATATTCCATGTGAAGAAAAAGATGGCGATGGCCTCTCTGTACGGCAGGTTTTATTATCTCCGATAAGGACACACCTTTAGACTGATCGAATGGTCGAAATGGTTCCTAATCAATAATGCTAACATTATAAGAAGAATCACGTGACATGGACCATACTAAATAGGTGGTGGTGGAATTTCCTTCGATGTATTTAAAAGTATATATATATATAGGCATATCCAGAGGGCACTGTGCCGATTTGGGTCGTGGTGAGCACCAAACGTGGGCTCGCCATGTGTATGTGTCGGTTCTATTTGGAAGGGACGGTTTTGGCAATAACAATGTGCATGCATTATTAACATATAAGAATTCGAATTAAATCATTTCCTTAAAAATAGGTGGTCGGTTTTAGTAAGCTAAAAATACGCATTTAAATTTATTATCGGCATATATTCTATTTATGGAATGATCTCCAGTTTGGATTAGAAAAGATAAATTACTGATTATAATTATTGATTACGTCAATTACTAATGTCCATACAATAATTACCTATTACAAATATACATATTACTGAACGCATTATGATTGTTACTGAATTTATAGTTATTTTACATCTGTAACATTACATTGTACAGAGATCAGTAATTCATTCATGTTACTCAAGTATACATATTCAGTTCTCAAGTAACTATTGTTGTGGGATCAGTAATTAAGTATGTGAATTACTAATGTCCATACAACAAGTACTGATTACAAATGTCCATTTTACTGAAGTCATTTTGATTGTTACTAATGTTATAGTTTACTTAATACTTTGAGTTCTACTGAAGCACCTCTTATTTACTTATATAACATTTTTAATTACTTATAATGTATCGAGTGTTACTGATAGCAATACATAAGTTACTGGTTACGTGATTTTTATACTTATTCCAACTTACTTATTCCATTACCTTGTTTTACCTACAATTTATTATATGTTACTGATGCTTCTATATATCATACTGAATGTTACTGAACTCTTTGTAATTGTTACTGAACTCCCAATGCATATGAATGTTACTTGGCTAATTACAAATGTCCATACTGAATGTTACTGAATGCATTATGAATGTTACTGAACTCATTGTAATTGTTACTGAAGTTATAGTTACTAATATCCATACATCAATTATTGGTTATGTAATTACTAGTGTCCATATAATATTTACTGATTACAATGTCCATATTACTGAACACATTCTGATTGTTACTGAAGATATTATTTTATTATTACTGATCTCATAATAGCCATTACTTGAGAATTGTATATACATTACTGAACACACAACAAAAATTACTTGAGACTGTATATATATTACTTGAGTACTGTCTCTAAATTACTAAATTGTAATTCAATTAATAACACATATGGAAATTACTGACCATTTGTTATGGTTTTACTGACTTCACAACAAGCACTTACTTGACCATTGTATTCATATTACTAAAATATGTACCATATAAACATGTGCTATAAGATATAGATATATACATTACTGAACAAACAACAAAAGTTACTTGTGATTGTATATATATTACTTGAGTACTATCTCTAAATTACCAAATTCTATTCAAATTAATAACACATATGGAAATTACTGACCATTTGTTATGGTTTTACTGACTTCACAAGAAGCACTTACTTGACCAGTGTATTCATATTACTGAAATATGTACCATATAATCAAATGAATGTAAATTACTAACCATTGTTTGGATATTACCAATCTCGCAACAACTATTTACTTGTCTATTGTATATATGTTACCGATTCCATTTGAATATGTTACGCACAATATATATACTTATCATTCTTACAAATAGGACGATAATCTATAAGTTACTTACGTAATTTAACAAGTTACTTGTTATACACATCATGTTAATGATATTAATACAAAATTTACTTATATTAAAACAAAGACTATTTATATCTAATGATATCAATTTCAAAAGATGGAACAACAGAATCTCGTGTTCTGTGGATGTAAACTTCTAAACAATCATATTGCTTTCATGATGTAAATATAATTGATAGTCATCCATCATCGTTCCTTCTCATATGATGTTCTCACGATCAAAATCCAACCAAGAATCATCATTTGTCATTGCTTCTGAGACTTCATAATCCAAATCCAATGACAAATCGAGCATCGCGTTTGAATCTGAAATCAAAAAATATAAAAACAAACGATTAAACTGAGATCATAATATGAACCAACAATGACAACTCACGAGCAAAAATAAGAGGAAACATAAATTTTGCAACGACGATTGATTAAAAAAAGTTCTACAAAAATACCTTCGAAGAACGAAGCTCCTGCAATTTCAGAAGCTTGGTCGTCGCGCGAGATCAACAAGAATATGTTCGAAATGACCATATCAAACACAAAATATCAGCGGACGCTAATTTTAGAAAGTCTGAAAATACCATTTTTAAATAGACACCAAATATTGTGACTTGTGACGTGATCCTATAATTTAGGGATTGATATTGGTAATCCAATGGCTGTGACGATGGGCTCATTCCATTCAAATGGGCACAGTGCTCTCTGGATAAATTCTATATATATATATATATATATATATATATATATATATAGGAGAAACTTCAAATGAGGCGGGGTCTCACCGATATTGTGGTGAGCCCCTCCATCTCATCCATTTAATTTAAATCCCACGACTGTGATTAATTTCACATTAATTACATTATTTTAATGGTAAAAACCCATTTTGGTCATTTGTCAAATTTTAAATATAGAATGTGACAACTAAATTTCCTAATATATATCTCTCTCTCTTGATTAATCCCAGCCCAGCCGCCTCCTCTGCCCCCCCGTCCTCCCCCCGCCGCACGTCCTCCATCTCTCCAGCAACTTCTGTCGGCGGCCTTCCTCGGCGCAACGTCCGCCTTCCTCCGCGCACACCTCCTCGCCACCAGCCACGGGCCTGCGCCGCTACCAACGCCGCCTGTGTCCCACCGTTCAGTGCATCCGCACGCCCCCAGGCGGCCGTCCCTTTGCGCGACCCACGCGCAAGGCTCCGCGTGCCCCCAGGCGATCTAGCCGTCGGCCTTTGCGGCCGCACGTGGTCGCCGCCCGCTCCTCCCCGCGCCTGCGCCTCCTCCTCCAAGGCACCGCCGCGCGGCCCTCCGCCCCGACCTCCTGCGCTGCGAACAGCCGCGCCGCCCGCTCCGACCTCATCCGTCGCCGGCGCCATTGGAGAAGAAGGGAGGAGGCGGCGGCCCCCTGCTTGCCTCCTCTTTGCCCTTTGAAGAAGATACGAAAGGAAAAAAACCCTAGATGTGGGGTTTTGAAATAAAGAAAAATCTTTTGGCGATATTATAAAGAAGTATTCAACTTATTCGAATTTTCAACTTATTCGAAATACGCGGAGGAGGGGTCCATTAGCTTTTTTTACAAATCGTAGTTTTATTTACAAAAATGGGAATGTTTTGTGCAAATATTGAATATTTTTTACAATATCATGTCAATTTTTTACATTTCCAATATCTAACAGTGTACCTATTTATCTCAGAACTCTAGAGAAATATTACAAATTGATCAGTTCATTTTACAAATAGCACCTAAAATCTGCAAAGTGATCAGACACTCTTACAAAGGAGCGAGATTTTTTTACATTATCGGATAATATTTTTAATTAACTGATATTCAGATTTAATTTACATTTTTACAAATCTCAATTTTTTTCTCTGTTTTGCAGGACTCGAAACATGTATGGCAATTGAACTTTAACGCAATGGAAAACATGCGTGAATTTTACAAAGAAGGGAGATTCAGTTACAAAGATTCACGGATTTTTTACAAAACAATCATACACAATTACAAAAAAGTTGCAGCTTACAAAGAGGAAAAATACTCTTACAAAAAACTCACTGAAATTACAAAATGAATGTACACATTTACAAAAATTATACAACCATTTACAAAATGAAATTACAGTGATAAAATGAAATCATTAATGAAATTTTACAAAGACTATAATATTTTTTACAAACACTCGTTGTAATTTACAAAACTATTGTTGATTTCAGATCGCTTGGAACAAAATCGGAAATTAATCAATAAAGGCATTTGTGAAAATACCAAATCGAAAAAAGCTTATAATGGCAATTTGAAACTAATAAATGAAACTCGAAATTAATGAAATCAATTTGACGAAAATACCCTTTTGGATGAGGTTTTTGATTCAACCGTCAGATTGAGATCTGACGAATCTCGTCGATGGCTCATCACAATTTCGGTGAGACCCCACCTCATTTGAAAGGGTCCCTATATATATAGGGAAAAATGGGGCTGCCCCCTAGGGGTAGCCAACATGGCTGCCCCCACCCATTTTTTCGTAAAATTTTTTATTTTTTGGAAAATATCACCATGTATATTCATCCCTATATCCCTTCTATATGTCATTCGAATTTCGTCAGAAACAGAGACTCCTACGGCCTCCATCTAGACGTCATTTTTTTAACGGTCGCATGATTTTTTAAATCGACTCTGTCTGGATGGAGGCCGTAGGAGTTTTTGTTTCTGACGAAATTCGAATGGCATATAGGAGAGATATAGGGATGAATATACATGATGATATTTTTCAAAAAAAATAAAAAAATTACCCCAAAATGGGGCGGGGCAGCCCATCAACCCCATATATACACACACATATATATAGGGTCATATGTGGCTGCCCCCTAGGGGCAGCCAACATGGCTGCCCCCGCCTTATTTGGGATTTTTTTATTTTTTTTGAAAAATAACACCATTTACATTCATCCCTATATCCCTCCTATATACCATTCGAATTTCGTCAGAAACAGAGACTCCTACGGCCTCCATCCGGACAGTAATTTTTTAACGGTAACAGGATTTTTTTAAATCGATACCATCGAGATGGAGGCCGTAGGAGTCTCTGTTTCTGATGAAATTCGAATGGCATGTAGGATGGATATATGGATGAATATACATGGTTTTATTTTTCAAAAAAAATAAAAAAAGCCGAAAAATGGGGCTGGGGCAGCCATGTTGGCTGCCCCCAGGGGGCAGCCCCATTTTTCCATATATATATATATATATATATATAGACACACACACACACACACATATATATATATATATATATATATATAGAGAGAGAGAGAGAGAGAGAGAGAGAGAGAGAGAGAGAGAATGGGGCTGCCCCCTAGGGGTTGCCAATATGGTTGCCCCAACTTATTTTTCACAATTTTTTTTATTTTTTGGAAAAATATCATGTATATTCATCCCTATATCCCTCCTATATGTCATTCGAATTTCGTCAGAAACAGAGACTTCTACGGCCTCCATCCAGACGTCATTTTTTAACAGTCGCAGGATTTTTTAAATCGATCCTGTCTGGATGGAGGCCGTAAGAGTCTCTGTTTCTGACGAAATTCGAATGGCATATAGGAGGGATATAAGGATGAATATACATGATGATATTTAAAAAAATTTGCCCAAATATGAGATGGGGCAGCCATGTTGGCTGCCCCCTGGGGGCAGCCCCATCAACCCCATATATATATATATGTATATATATGTATATATATGTATGTATAAATATGTATATATGTATATATATATGTATGTATATATGTATATATATGTATATATATGTATATATATATATATGGGTAAAATGGGGCTGCCCCTAGGGAGTAGCCAACTTGGCTACTCCCACCCATATTTTTCCCTCATTTTTTTATTTTTTTGGAAAATAAAATTTTGTATATTCATCATTATATCCTCTCACATTCTATTAAAATTTTGTCAGAAACAGAGACTCCTAAGCACTCCATCCATACGTCATTTTTTAACGGTCGCAGGATTTTTTAAATCGACCATGTTTGGATGGAGGTCGTAGGAGTCTCTGTTTCTGACGAAATTTTAATATAATGTGAGAGGGATATAATGATGGATATACAAATTTTTATTTTTCAAAAAAATAAAAAAATGAGGGAAAAATAGGGGTCGGAGTAGCCAAGTTGGCTACTCCCAGGGGGCAGGGCTGCCCCCTGGGAGTAGCCAACTTGGCTACTCCCACCCATATTTTTCCCTCATTTTTTTATTTCTTTGGAAAATAAAAATTTGTATATTCATCACTATATCCCTCTAATATTCTATTAAAATTTCGTCAGAAATAGAGACTCCTAGGCCCTCCATCCAAACGCCATTTTTTAACGGTCGCAGGATTTTTTAAATCGACCATGTTTGGATGGAGGCCGTAGGAATCTCTGTTTCTGACGAAATTTTAATAGAATGCTAGAGGGATATAATGATGAATTTACAAATTTTTATTTTCCAAAGAAATAAAAAAATGAGGGAGAAATAGGGGTGGGAGTAGCCAAGTTGGCTACTCCCAGGGGGCAGCCCCATTTAACCCTATATATATATAGGAAAAAATGGGGCTGCCCCCATTTAACCCTATATATATAGGAAAAAATGGGGCTGCCCCCATTTTTCGGCCTCTTTTTTATTTTTTTTTGAAAAATAAAATCATTTATATTCATCCATATATCCCTCCTATATGCCATTCGAATTTCGTCAGAAACAGAGACTCCTACGGCCTCCATCTCGATGATATCGATTTAAAAAATCCTGTTACCGTTAAAAAATTACTATCCGGATGGAGGCCGCAGGAGTCTCTGTTTCTGACGAAATTCGAATGGTATATAGGAGGGATATAGGGATGAATGTACATGGTGTTATTTTTCAAAAAAAAATAAAAAAATTTGCCCAAATAAGACGGGGGCAGCCACATATGACCCATATATATATATATAGTTTATCCAATGAACCCTGTGCCCATTAACGTTTCAATGAGCACCTATTCTGGGCCATACACGTGTATTAGTAGCAATTATATTTCTAATTATAGGCTACCACGTATTTAAAAAAATCCTATATTTCCTATTATACAACGCCCTTAAAAATTGAAAGACGGTTTTGGAAAGAAACGATTCAAATAAATGATTCCACGCGGATAATTAAGGATCCAAACGCTATGATAGTAATAAATATAATTCGGTCAAGTAAATGCTTATTGTGATATCAGTAATATCAAGACAATGATCAGTAATTTACATCCAAATAGTTACATTGTACAGAATTTAGTAATATGTACAAAGTGGTCAAGTAAATGTGTGTTGTGAGATCAGTAATAACAAAACAAATGGTTAGTAATACCATTGTCGGTGTAATGTGCATTGCATTAACAAATAGTTACTTTCTTACTTGAGCAATGCCCATGACTTACTGACCCTTACTTTGTTATTACTGATCTCATAGTAACTATTACTTGAGAATCGTACATATATTATTAAACATGTGATATAAGACATGGATATATACATTACTGAACACAAACAACAATTTACTTGATAACTGTATATATATTACATGAGTATCATCTCTAAATTACTGAATTCTTTTCAAATTAACAAAACGTATGAAAATTACTGACCATTTGTTATGGTTTTATTGACTTCACAACAAGCACTTACTTGTCCATTGTGTATATATTACTGAAATCTGCAGCATGTAATAAAATGAATGTATTACTGACCGTTGTTTGGATATTACTGACATCACAACAAGCACTTACTTGTCCATTGTGTATATATTACTGAATTCTGCACCATGTAATACAATGAATGTAAATTACTGACCATTGTTTTGGATATTACTGATCTCGCAACAACCATTTACTTGACTATTATATATATATATATATATATATATATATATATTACTGACATGAGCATTTGGATCTCGATTTTCTGCAAGAAATAATCGATTCTAATGTTTTCTTTCCAAAATGATCTTCCTATTTTTGAGGACGCGATATAATTGCAATAGCACCTATTGTTAAATCGCTTTGCATATTAATCTCCTTCCAAAAACAACATCCTTCGAAATAGGTAACCACTCAATTGGTAATACACGTGTGTGGCCAATAAATGGTGCGCACCGAAACGCTAAAGAGCCCTGTGCGTATTGGATAAAAATCCTATATATATAGGGTTAAATGAGGCTACACCCTGGGTGTAACCAATTGACTACTCCTACCCTCATTTTCGCCCATTTTTTATTTTTTTTGAAAAATAAAAAATATGTATATTCATCACTATATCCCCTAACATGTCATTCAAATTTCGTCATAAACAGAGACTCCTATGCCCTCCATCTTAAGGGGGTCATTTTCAGCAATTCTGAGTCCGTTAAATGTTGACAGTCTTGATGGAGGGGATAGAAGTATCGAATTAAGTCGAACTTTGAATGACATCATGGTGACATATTGTGATCTAAATTCCAATAGATTTCATTTCAGAAAAATAAAAAAATAAAGGGGAAAAGAGGTGGGAGCATGTAAGTTAGCTACACCCAGGGAGCATACTCCTTTTTCCCATATATATATATATATATATATATATATATATATATATATATATATATATATATATATATATTGGGGTTGTCCTTAAGGGGGAGCTAACTGAGCTCCTACGTCCTATTTTTTCTATTTTTATCTTTTTTTCAAAATTTCTTCTGGAAATATGCATCACTATGTCCCTATATTATGTCATTCAAATTTCGTGCGAAACAGAGACTCCTACGACATCCATCTAAACATTCATTTTGTTAACGATCATAGGATTTTTTAAATCGCTTCTGTTTGGATGGAGACCGTAGGAATCTCTATTTCTCATGAAATTTGAATGACATAATATATGGATATAATAATGAGTTTACACTATTTTATTTTTCAAAAAAATAAAAAAAATGGGAAAAATGGGGCGAGGGGAGCTAAGTTAGCTACCCCTTGGGGGCAGCCCCTTTTTCCTCATATATATATATATATATATATATATATGTATGAAGGATATGGTTAGATCCTCAAGCGCATCACGGAAGCGTGATCGTCGTATCGAATACGACGAAGAACGACTAGTCGCACTAGTTGTTCTATGCAGCGGAAATTAAAAAATTTTCATGTGACGAAACCACATGATCCAAGAACACTTCTCGGATCGTTTCATCTAAACCACAACCAAGTATTAGGTTTACCTCTTGAAGCGTGGTTGCGATCAAGTCTCTAAACGAAGAGACCTCCTGTCTTAAGTCCGATCCGTCGGAGGAGACGCTTGCGAGCGCGGGGATGAACCGCGTGCTTCTCGCAATCCATGTTGACGATCCAAGCGGTGGATCTCCTGATCTCGACACACGAGACCCGACGTCTTCTTCACGAGCAAGGCATGCCGAAG
The DNA here is from genome assembly GCA_037367405.1 of Ottelia alismoides. Classification (NCBI taxonomy): domain Eukaryota; kingdom Viridiplantae; phylum Streptophyta; class Magnoliopsida; order Alismatales; family Hydrocharitaceae; genus Ottelia; species Ottelia alismoides. The sequence goes on from JAZKJV010000214.1 coordinate 994,703, forward strand.
TAGACGGAGTTCCACGAGCAAAACATCGGGCAACATAACGACGGTGCCGCGGCGATGGAGAGCCTCTCTAGGGCATCCATGGTGGACGGCCATGAGAGGGAGAGAAAGAGAAAGAAAGAGAGAGAGAGAGAGAGAGAGAGAGAGAGAGACTTGTTGTCTCACTTATGTGCAAAGAAGAGCAATGGGGTGCCTCTCCTTTTATAGGGTTTTGGGATCCATGGATCTCAATCCATGTGTCAACACAAATCCAATGGTCCACATTAATTTGTGTTTCTTTCAATGGCCATGATTTCTTGCTAAAAACACAACAACAATTAATTTAATAAAAATCAAATATATATTAAATATAATTTGATTTATATCAAATCAATCTCCATTGGAGAGATAGGAAAGGAGGCAAGCCTCCTTCCATAAGGAGGGTGGACGGTCACCACATTCCTTATGGAATTGTGGTCGTCCCCTCTCCTTATTAGGAAGGGAGCTTCCTTTTTCCTATTACATGGGATTACATTATCTCATGATTCTCTCCAATATTTGCAACAACATTTGTTGCAAATTATTTCACAAAAATAAATCCAATTTATTTTGTGAACATTGCAATCATGCCATTGGAAATTTGTGAATCATATTCACAACCCAAAACAAAATGTAAATTACATTTTCAATTCAATGTCCAATGTGAATCCAATTCACATTAACATTTAATTAACAAATGTAAATCACAAATAGCTCTCTCTCTCTCTTATATATTATAAATCACATTTATAATATATATGACTAATATGGATATTGCTATCCACATTATTCATATCCATGATAATTAAATCACATTTAATCATCTTGGATCTTTATTCTCTTGTTCTCAAATAATATGAATCACATTCACATTATTCACATCTTTGATAATCAAATCACATTCAATTATCTCAGATAACTCTCTTTATAATATGAAACAAATTCATATTACTCATGATAATTAAATCACATTTAATTATCCATTTTCTCAATGCTCGGATACATAAATCAACAATAGAATTATCCATGAACTCCTTCAAGGATAATGCGCTTTCTCCGCAGATACTTGGAGATAAGGACATGGCGATTGTATTGTTCCACGTATAGTGACATGAATATTGAGATCATATCTCAAATCCAGATCGCGAGCCTCCCATAGATGCTTGATTAAATCAAGACCGTAAATCTAATCTTCTCATTGTATCTGAATCACATTCAGATCAATGTCCAACACTTGGACCAAGATCAGATCACTTCTCTACTGAGAGGAGTCACTAAAATCCAGACCCGTTTCATCACTCCCTAGGAATGGAAGCGTCATGGTTATACAATCGTTTATGATCACATCACCCTCAGGTATTCCCAATACCTGTACATCCTGCATACTGGAAGACTCAGACTAAACCCGAAGTATTGGATCAACTTTATACTGTTTACTTCATGGTTTTATCAGTAAGTTTCTCATTTGATCATTGGGAGTTGGTATCAATCATACACTTTCCAAAAGCGTATATCATACCTAGGTCTTGATCATATACTTTCCAAAAGTATATATCAAACCTACAAATTCAGTCAAGCTTCCAAAGCGAGACGACCGTGCGCACGGAATTTGATTCTTCCCAATATCTCATGAGTGAGCTCATGTCTTCCGGTTCAGTAACTGAACCTGTATGATCCCTTTGAGAGATCGTATTACTCATATGCCCTTATATGCACACCAGCGCGCCGGTGTATAGACCTTGATTAGGTCATCAACCTATTGGTCTGCCAAATGTATATACTCAGACATATAGTAACACATCTGTCTCCGGTCAGAGGATGTGTGCCTATATCATGACAGCATACGATATAGGACTTTGGTTATCTCGATCTCGTTAAGTCAACTCTTTGACCTAACTAATCTGACACCTCCGAATCTCTATTCCTATGCAGAGGACCTGCATCAAGAGGTCGGTCAGATATCAGCCTTCAGAGATAAGGATTGCCATCTCCTACTCAGGCTGGAGATCATCTCTTAACAATCATCTGATGGTGCTTGATGAGTCCTCAATCTAACTCTTTAGATATTCATCCAAGCACCAGCCTCTATGATTCAATAGTTGAATCAACAGCTGTATGATCATCAAGATGACCATGGTACATAACCCTAATTGTACTAAGGAACCTATTATGCAAATTACGTATTCTTTATTTCAGATTAAGGAGTGAATTGCAATAACATTTATTGCATAATGGCTCGTCGTGGGCTCGCATTTCCAACAATCTCCCACTAGCCCAAAGAGCCATTAATGGGCTAATCATTTAAACCCACACTCATGTGACAATCATAGACTATTAAGAAAATAGCTAGGTAAGCTGATCAGTCACTCTGTTCCCGCGAGACTACGCCAAGTCCTTTTACGGCACTTGCATATCCCCAGTAACAGTGCTCGCATCTAATGCGAATGTTGCATCTCATGCAACCAATACTTAATCTAGTTGGTTACAGTGTCCCTGACATCATAACCAGTATCCCCATAATCCTTATTAGAATACCTTCATTCCCGGAGATCTCTATCTCCTAAGGTATCTAAAGTTTAGACCCTTATAGATCACTATCTATATGGTCTTAAACTTTTGAATATAAGACTTTGAGATCACTATCTCTAAGTTTTATCATCTTTGAAGATATTATTATTACTGCAATTAAGTGTTTTATTTCCATAGTAGGATTAGTAACATTTTACTACTCCCACTGCATGGCAGATATCTAGCTTTTGTACACATCTAGCATACACTCAGCTTCTCGTAACTAATGCACAAGTGCAAGTAGTTCTAGCATTTACTTCCTCAACTCTTTGAGGTGCTATCCCTTCAGACAGGTCAGAACCATATATTAAGGGATGGAAGCCTTTCTTGGGATTTTCCATAAAATAGAATATGTCCAAGGTGTACTACTAATGTGACAGTCCCAATACCCTCTTCTCTTTGCTCCCGAACACCTTCAGAACTAAGATCCAAGAGGTATCCTTGAGATCATATCTCAAGTTATGGAACAATCAGATTATAAAACACTTATTATTATCCTTATATCATTTTAAATGATCAGGTTATCATCTACATTCAGCAAGATGAACACAAAGGCACTCCCACTAAGCTTCACATGGCTCATCAAGATTCTATCTAAAATCATAACAATTATAATTCCATCAAATCTTATGGTCCAACTTCAAGAAGCTTATTTGAGTCCATAGATGTATTCCTTAGTTTGCACACCTTGCTTTCCTCAACCATGAAGCCTTGGGGCTACTTCATGTGAATATCCTCAAAGAGGTATTCGTAGAGGAATGCAATATTGACTTACATCTTGAAGATGCAATAGTCAAGTTGTGTAGCTAAGGTTAGCAACATTCTGATGATTTCAAGCATGGTCACCGAAGAGCAAGTCTCATTGCAAGCAATGTCTTCTCTTCCGGTGTGTGGCTCATGGCTACGAACCGTGCTTTGAAGGTCTCTACCTTCTCATCAGGTTCCCTTTCTCTTGAAGATCCATTTACACCTTTAAAGGTTTTACCCATGTAGGTGGATCCACGAGGGTCCATATACAACACTTGCATATGAAGTATACATTAGACTTTTATTGCTAACATCCATCTATCCATGCTATGATCTTCAGAAGCTTCATCACATGAAGTTCAATCATTGTCAGATTTCTCTGACACATGGAATCCATCTTCAAACTCATTTGAAGAAGTATTAGTGTTTCATTTTTAATTGTCCTCTTAGTTTCCAATTTCAGGAGCCTCATTATCTTCTCAAGATTAATTGAGTTCCTACACTTCATTTTTATCTTGATTCTCAAGAGTCTCAACATCTAAGAATCACATTCTTATAGATGAGATATTTTAAGAATCTCAAGGTCATAAAGTAGGTATCCAATACCATCCTTTATTTTTCTAATGAAGTAGCACTCTCAAGTGCTAGATTCCAACATACATGGAACCTTATTAAGGATATACATTGTAGTCTCTACTACACATACATACCTGGAAACTAAGGGATAATTATGCTAAAATTCATCATTGATAAGATCATGTCACACATGATCCAATTGTATCTACCTATAACTCTATTGAGTTAAGGTGTGTTAGGAGGATTGAGATAGAAATGATATTCATATCTCTATAAGGTATTCTTTGAATTTATCTAACAGGTACTTGCTACCTAGATTAGATCAAATTCATTTTATCTTCCTTCAAACTTTGGTTCTAAACCAAAAATAATGAAATCTTTGAACATTTCAAAGGTTTCTTAGGTGAAGAGAAGAAATCTCATATCATACATAATCATCAACCGATATCACATATCCATAATGTTTACTATGATATAGATGATCCATATACATCAATATGCATGAGATCCTGAATACATTGGCATCTTACACCTTTCTTTAAGAAGGGTGTATTGGACATTTTACTTTGAATACAATATTCATAAGTATGTAAGTTTTGAAATTTTAGACATTCTAAAGTTTCATCTCTTACTAGTCTATTGATCAAATCAATAAACAAATGTCCAAAGCTTGATGCTAGATCATTGTCAAATGATCTTCATCCTCATATTGCTCTTAAGTTTTAATTTCAGCATTTAGAAATGTTAATGAGCCATTCATCAATTTTCTAATTTAGTGGAGTCCACTAGATTTTAGATTATTATCTGAAATATCTCCATCATAACTCTTTATGATAGTTCCACCTCAGAATTCATGTTTATTTCCAACATTTAGAAACAAACAATGAGTGTATTCTTATATCTAGGTCATAGAGACATTCTCTAAGACTAAGGGCTCTCCCACTGAAATTAACAAGTCTATCAATCCAACAGAGATTGTTGCAACAATTGCATCAATATCCATGTGGATAACTATAAACCTTTAAGATCAAATTTTCCAGTCTTCTAAAACATATGCAACATATTGCAAATGTCATCAGAAGATTGAGATACAATTATTTGACTTTATCTTATCAATGATTTATGTAGATTAATCTGATGCTCCATCCGAGTCCTTCTCTAAGGATTCTAGATAGACTTGATAGTCATACTATCAACACATCAACTTATTGCAGTATTGGCATTCATCCAGCTCTTTGGATGACATATGGAAGTCATAGATGTATAGTCAACTCTTTGACTATACTTCTTACTCGGGTCCAACCCATGCTTCCACTGCGCTCCCTTTATCTATAAGCAACCATTGCTTAAGACTAAGGATGTCTTATGTAAGAGCATTTCAACATTTATACATGCTTCATTAAATTCATACAATATGATTATTATGAAGCTTCATGAATGACCAGAGTATAGATAGTAGAATGATGACACTCATCATCTACATCCATCTAAACTCTTAAAACATAGGTTCAGGTAGGTACTCAAACAATTTGAATACATCATCTCTTATAGAGCCACCATTCTGCATGATGCAGTGAACCATCTCATTCATGTTAAATGTCAAGAGCACATATGTATGCCAGAATATCTTCATTAATTTTATAAGGATTATTTGACAATTACGATCATCATCGACATGTCACTTCCAAAGTACATCCGATGAGAGATCAAGACTATAGAGACACACAAACCCTAGGGTTGTAGTCCTATTATCTATTTAATTGTCATTCCTCAATATTATGAGGAAACTTGCACATTGCAACCACATACATTATGTGTCCAATTGCAAGTACAATATCTGGATCATGAGTCCAATCCATGATATTTTACTGGTTATTATTGAGTATATCATTGAGTGGGTTTTAATGAAGGATTATCTGAAATAAGAAATTTGCATAAATATATAAATATATATATATATATATTTTACTTTGATTTAGGATTTTTATATCAAAGTTGTCTTGTCTTGTCAACACTGAAAGTTCATTCCCTTAATCACTTTCAATGTAAGAGATATACTTACCATTATATCTCAACAAGATCTGGGATCTCCTTCCTTATCTTTGTTGCATCCCAATAATACGAGAATCTGCAACTCGGATAAAAAGAAGCGGGAACACATTCCGCCTTGCAAGTCCAACTTGCATCTCCCAATTCGGTCTTTAACACCCAGGCCCACCACCCCTAAGGCGATGTTGACCCGTCGTTAATTGAACCAACCGTCAACAGGAATACTACTCGCTATACGCAATCCAATATCGCCCCAATAATATGAGGATCCGATATTGGGGTCACTACGTATACGGTTACTCTTTCGAGAAGCAAAGAGCCCGATCCAGATGCGCTTGCATACATGAGCTGTCACTTCGGACATGCGTCTCCTATATACAATCCCTGACGACGGAATCCTTCGCCTTGACGGGAGACCATGGATGTCACTTATGTGATCCTCCATATCATATTCAAATTCTAATTAATCATTATGAATCATATTCATTATGATTAATTCTTCCAAGGGAAATAACATCTTTATTCATAGAGTGTTTTACTTTTAATTGGATTCCAATTAATCTAATCATATTAAATTAATGATCCAATTAATATCCAACAAACATTTATGGTATTATCTCAAATACGTATTATTTCGAATTTTAATAATTAGAAATACATCATGATTTCTTAAGCATTATACTAACCCTACCCGCTGTCATGGCCAGTACCGACGAGAGTGGGACGGACCACATACGTTGCAACCCGCAACCCCAATGCTCTCCGACTAGACACCATATCCACCTCGGGAAAGGATAATGCAAAATAGATCATTTTGTACTTGAGATGATCATCGGTTCTTCAACCGAAATTATACCATATAATAATAATCAAAACAATTTTGATTAACATTATAATGAGATTTGCTAAACAAATCCCAAGTCCTATTCAAGCAACATGTTTGTTGGAATGTTGATCATGTAGATCATGTAATCAATCTTGATCTAGATCACATCTAATCATTTGTTGGTTAGGGTAAAGTCATTTAAGGGTATAATTATCATTAAATATTTCACAAATATTTATGCATAATTATTCCAGGAAATTAAATAATTTAATTTCACTAATTAATTAAATGACAATCACTAGGTTCTTGATTAGGAAAGTATTTTCAGCAGTGACCCTCACTTACTAAAAATACCATATCTCAATCAATTTAAATCCAAATTAAGCAAAGTAAATTTCTAAAGTTTGCTAACTTGATTTACAACAGAATCCAAGTGATTTGCACGCATTTAAAGGCGTTTCAAATCCGCAATTAACATTTTAATTACGTCATGATCTGCAGTCCCCGAAACAGTGGATACATGTTCACTAAAATGAGCATATCTAGAGCAAACGGAATCGAAATCACGCAAACTCAGATCCTACGGTTTCCTTATTTAATGGGGAATAAAATACAAATATTATTTTCGTGTTTAAACAATTTAAACAGTGCCGAAAATAATATCAAAACAGAGATGCGAAAATGAAATGCAAGAAAACTTTCGCAAACCCTAATGAACCCAAGTCGTCCTCGGTTTATGGATCGTATCCAAAACCACCAACCTGGCTCTGATATCACTTGAAGGATATGGTTAGATCCTCAAGCGCATCACGGAAGTGTGATCATCGTATCGAATACGACGAAGAACGACTAGTCGCACTAGTTGTTCTATGCAGCGGAAATTAAAAAAATTTCATTTGACGAAACCACATGATCCAAGAACACTTCTCGGATCGTTTCGTCTAAACCACAACCAAGTATTAGGTTTGCCTCTTGAAGCGTGGTTGCGATCAAGTCTCTAAACGAAGAGACCTCCTGTCTCAAGTCCGATCCGTCGGAGGAGACGCTTGCGAGCGCGGGGATGAACCGCGTGCTTCTCGCAATCCATGTTGATGATCCAAGCGGTGGATCTCCTGATCTCGACACACGAGACCCGACGTCTTCTTCACGAGCAAGGCATGCTGAAGTAGACGGAGTTCCACGAGCAAAACATCGGGCAGCATAACGACGGTGCCGCGGCGATGGAGAGCCTCTCTAGGGCATCCATGGTGGACGGCCATGAGAGGGAGAGAAAGAGAAAGAAAGAGAGAGAGAGAGAGAGAGACTTGTTGTCTCACTTATGTGCAAAGAAGAGCAATGGGGTGCCTCTCCTTTTATAGGGTTTTGGGATCCATGGATCTCAATCCATGTGTCAACACAAATCCAATGGTCCACATTAATTTGTGTTTCTTTCAATGGCCATGATTTGTTGCTAAAACACAACAACAATTAATTTAATAAAAATCAAATATATATTAAATATAATTTGATTTATATCAAATCAATCTCCATTGGAGAGATAGGAAAGGAGGCAAGCCTCCTTCCATAAGGAGGGTGGACGGCCACCACATTCCTTATGGAATTGTGGCCGTCCCCTCTCCTCATTAGGAAGGGAGCTTCCTTTTTCCTATTACATGAGATTACATTATCTCATGATTCTTTCCAATATTTGCAACAACATTTGTTGCAAATTATTTCACAAAAATAAATCCAATTTATTTTGTGAACATTGCAATCATGCCATTGGAAATTTGTGAATCATATTCACAACCCAAAACAAAATGTAAATTACATTTTCAATTCAATGTCCAATGTGAATCCAATTCACATTAACATTTAATTAACAAATGTAAATCATAAATAGCTCTCTCTTATATATTATAAATCACATTTATAATATATACGACTAATATGGATATTGCTATCCACATTATTCATATCCATGATAATTAAATCACATTTAATCATCTTGGATCTTTATTCTCTTGTTCTCAAATAATATGAATCACATTCACATTATTCACATCTTTGATAATCAAATCACATTCAATATCTCAGATAACTCTCTTTATAATATGAAACAAATTCATATTACTCATGATAATTAAATCACATTTAATTATCCATTTTCTCAATGCTCGGATACATAAATCAACAATAGAATTATCCATGAACTCCTTCAAGGATAATGCGCTTTCTCCACAGATACTTGGAGATAAGGACAGGGCGATTGTATTGTTCCACGTATAGTAACATGGATATTGAGATCATATCTCAAATCCAGATCGCAGGCCTCCCATAGATGCTTGATTAAATCAAGAGCGTAAATCTAATCTTCTCATTGTATCTGAATCACATTCAGATCAATGTCCAACACTTGGACCAAGATCAGATCACTTCTCTACTGAGAGGAAACACTAAAATCCAGACCCGTTTCATCACTCCCTAGGAATGGAAGCGTCATGGTTATACAATCGTTTATAATCACATCACCCTCAGGTATTCCCAATACCTGTACATCCTGCATACTGGAAGACTCAGACTAAACCCGAAGTATTGGATCAACTTTATATTGTCTACTTCATGGTTTTATCAGTAAGTTTCTCATTTGATCATTGGGAGTTGGTATCAATCATACACTTTCCAAAAGCATATATCATACTTAGGTCTTGATCATATACTTTCCAAAAGTATATATCAAACCTACAAATTCAGTCAAGCTTCCAAAGCGAGACGACCGTGCGCACGGAATTTGATTCTTCCCAATATCTCATGAGTGAGCTCATGTCTTCCGGTTCAGTAACTGAAGCTGTATGATCCCTTTGAGAGATCGTATTACTCATATGCCCTTATATGCACACCAGCGCGCCGGTTTATAGACCTTGATTAGGTCATCAACCTATTGGTCTGCCAAATGTACATACTCAGACATATAGTAACACATCTGTCTCCGGTCAGAGGATGTGTGCCTATATCATGATAGCATACGATATAGGACTTTGGTTATCTCGATCTCGTTAAGTCAACTCGTTGACCTAACTAATCTGACACCTCCGAATCTCTATTCCTATGCAGAGGACCTGCATCAAGAGGTCGGTCAGATATCAGCCTTCAGAGATAAGGATTGCCATCTCCTACTCAGGCTGGAGATCATCTCTTAACAATCATCTGACGGTGCTTGATGAGTCCTCAATCTAACTCTTTAGATATTCATCCAAGCACCAGCCTCTATGATTCAATAGTTGAATCAACAGCTGTATGATCATCAAGATGGCCATGGTACATAACCCTAATTGTACTAAGGGACCTATTATGCAAATTATGTATTCTTTATTTCAGATTAAGGAGTGAATTGCAATAACATTTATTGCATAATGGCTCGCCGTGGGCTCGCATTTCCAACAATATATGGTGGTGAAATTTCCTTCGCAATATTTAAAAGGACATATATATGAAAAAAATGGGCTGCCCCCCATTATTATCGTAAATTTTTTAATTTTTTTTGCAAAATATCACCATGTATATTCATCTATATATCCCTCCTATATGTCATTCGAATTTCATCATATAGAATAGGTCGATTACAACAATGTTTAGATGTTAAAATTATATGTTCTAGATAGAGGCATAGGAGTCTCTATTTCTGATGAAATTCGAATGATATATAAGAGGGATATATAGATGAATATACATGGTGCTTTTTTTGCAAAAATGTAAAAAAATGCGTGAAAATAGGGAAGGGGCAGCCCCATTTTTTCAGAAAACAAAAAATTCCTTTATAATATCAATATCATTGGAAGATGTCGAACATGCCATAGACGATGTTGACGAAGACGATGGAGAGGGAGGAGAATATGAAGAAAGAAAGAAATTTGAAAGAGCCTAAAGTCAAGACGATGAACACAAGTCTGGAGGAAGCTCAATGTGATTTGAGTAATCATTGGAGATTCGATGCAATTTGAATGATTAACTAAAAATTAATTAGTAGGATAAGTATAAGTGAAATAAGGAATTCAAACGAATGACAGAGAGAGAGTATATACTAAAAATAACATATTTGATTAGTAGTTTTGGAGTGGAATAATGATTTTAATTAGGGTTGTGGGTGAAAATCGGACGGGTCCTATTGGGTGTCGCACAATAGTGTAGGAGATGCCACTTTATTTCAAGTTTTCCCTATATATAGGAGAAACTTCAAATGAGGCAGGGTCTCACCACTTTTTTGGTGATCTGTCCACCTCATCCATTCGATTTAAATCATACGATTATGAATAATGACCCATTAATTATATTATTTAAATGGTAAGAAACATATTTTGATCATTTGTTAAACTCTAAATATAGAATGAGGCAACTCAAAAACCTAATCTATATCGTCTCTCTCTCTCTCATTCTCTCATGACGACAACAATGGGATTGGCAAAATCACGTCGTAATGGCACATGGTTGAGGCGGAGGATGGATGCAACCTATAAATCACGGCTGCACACAACGGAGGCGGGTTGCGACTTGGAAATCGAGGCGACGCGTGGTTGCGATGGTAATGAGCATCAGACGTAGAAGGTTGCAACGGGGATGAGCGACAACCTAGGGGTTTGCTAAGATGGAGGAGGTATCTCAGAGGAGGAGGAAGATGAAGAGAGAGGAGATGGTAGTGCGGTGACGCACATGAGGAAGATGACGACGCAAGGTGGTGTAGGTTCGCACATGGCGTACGACGACTGCGACGGATTTGCATTGTGGTATATTGTTCTTACATAATTGATATTTGATTTTACATATTGATTGCCTTTTTTTTACAAATCTCATTATCGATTTCTTATTTTTTAGAGCTCCCCATGAATTTTACAAGTTGATCATAAGTTTTTACAGAATATTACAAAGGAGCGAGATACAGTTACAAAGATTCATGCGGAATTTACAAAATAAAGATACACATTACGAAAAATGCTCAAGTTTACAAAGAAGAAAATTTCTCCTACAAAAACTCGATGGTGTTTACAAAACTCATATACCAATTTACAAAACGGAAGTACCCATTTACAAAAAATAATGACAAAATGAAATTATTAATGAAATTACAAAATAGAAAATAAGCTTTACAAAATTCACTGAAATTTACTGAGATACGATTGAATTCAAATCGTTCAAAATAAATTTGGAAATCGATCAATAATGGCATCACGGAAAATATCAAATCCAGAAAATCTTATACATGGTATTTCGAAACTATTTAATGGATCTCGAATTTAATAAAATTGAGATGACAAAATTGCCCTTTTGGACATGATTTTTAATGCTACCGTCAGATTGATATCTGTCGAATCTGATTGATGGCTCACCATAATATTGGTGAGACCCCACTTCATTTGAAATGATCCCTGCACAACATATAGACACGCACATACGCGTACGCACACACACGCAACCCTTGTACATCTTTGAAATCTATTTTGAAATTTGACAAACATCACCGTGCCATTTACTTAATGTATATCAACGATGCCTTTTAAATATCGAGAAGGTATTAAAATTTTGAATAGATACAGTGAGTAAGAATGATTTTCTTTTAATAAAGTAATGGGATAGAATATGTGGTATAACGGATTTCCTTTTGTATGCTATAATATATATCCTATTTTTCACGAATGCAAAAAGAAAATAAGACGTAGTTGATGAATCATGGATAACCTAAAGAGGATACGTCCAATTTATATACATGTTATAAACTTGGGATACGCGTGCATGTGATTTTTTGGTCAAAGATAAAACACTAATTTAGTTACATCGTAGTTGGATGTTTTTCTCACTAAGAACGAAGCAGAAATGTAATTAAAAAAAGTATATGTATAATTGACCATGAATGGAAGTTGCTTGTAACAGCTTGGATCCTCGGTAATCAGTGAAAATATATTAAATTACATGTCGGATCCAAGTATTACTCCTAAATATCAATGATATCACAAATAACAGAAGGAACCATTTTAACCTTCCTTTATCCATAATATACATCTCTAATACAAAACCATGATCCTTTGTTTCAGTGGGCACAATGATATTCTTCCTTCAGATATCGCAACAAGTCTCAAACTGCCACTATATTTGTCCTTACATTGAGATGCAATAAAAACACAAGAATATATGGTATGAGCTTAACGCTTAGTATGTGTCGAGATAAGGTCAAACTAGCTAGCGAAAAATCAAGTCCCCTTATGCTATATCAAAGAACTCCATGCATAAGATAATTAGTCTAGATAAGTATTTCACAAAATGGATACTTATAAATTTTCTAGATTCTCCGACTTGGAATAATGTTCACAACATACGTTATCCATGATACGTTCCTTGAATATGATCTCAATCATAACATATTGTGCATGGATTTCATTATTTCCTCTTGTAAAAATTTACAATATCAATAATTACATAAAGATGATTACATATATGAAATTATGTGTTACACCCATACACCTATTGCTATGAGTTTTCACGTATATGCCTTTATTTTATCCTAACAATGACATTTGCGTTGTTCTCATTTTATATAATTTTTCATAGAAAATATCACACACAAAAGTAGTGTTATGGCATATTCATTTCCAAAATACCCTTGTGATAGTGAATCTAATATTTGACTGTTGTTATACAATAGCATCATATGGATCACTCATGAACATAATTATGCATACAAAGGGTATTCTTTTTATATTCATGCAATGAATACCATACTTTATGTATATACCCTTAAGGTTAACCATATTTACACATATACCCATAACAATAATATAATTATATATATTCACTTAGCATTTTACATAATTGCACATATACACTTAGTATTTCACATAATCGCACATACACTTAGCATTTCACATAATTGCGCATATACACTTAGCATTTCACATAATTGCGCATATACACTCGCGTAAAAACTGAAAAGGGACTGGGATCCTAGACCTGCGCACTTGGCGGCCGCTGCCTGATGTGCGCAAAATGACCAAACGGGTATAAGGTGCTAAACGGTCGTTGCGACCCAAGCGATCAAGTGCGAACAATCAAGAAAAATATAGACCACCAGATAGATGAAAATCAATCAAACACAAAATAGCGGTCCTGCTATTAATTTAACCTGGTATAGCGACCAGGGTCGAACACAAGGAGCACGGATTGGCCTTGCGGCCTACGAAGTAGTCAGAAAGGAAATAAAATAAAAGAGGAAAATATTTTTGGTGGTTTTTAAAGGTTTTTATATTTTTTGTTTGGATTTTTAATGTGTCAAGAAAATGATGAAAGCTAAGGAGCTACACACTTCAACAAATTATTAAAAGCACTAAAAATCAACCAAAACTTCTAACAAAATATTTTTATGTGTTTTATAATTGTTGGTGTTTTTGGTGAATTTTTGGGAATTTTCTGATATTTATTCAATTTTCTAAAAATGAAACAGTGACTGAAATGAAAGGTACTGTCCAGCCGAGCTAAAAGGACCTAGATAAAATATCTAGAAGCCCCAAATTAGCCTGGAGGTATTTTTCCTGTATAGAGAATAAAACAAGGAAAAATTAGGCACCTAGATTATTATTTTTGGGTTTTTGGTTTATTTATTAGAATTTGTATAAGATTTTAAGTGTTTTTCAGTTTTTAGTGGTTTTCAGTAATAAAAAATAACCAAAATTGGCTAGAAAATCAAACACAACAAAACAAGCAGTAGACAATTTTTTTGTAATTTTTAGATACTATTTAATATTTTTTTGTGATTTTTAAAGTTAGACAGTAGCAAAATTAGATGTTTTTGAAATTTTAAAAATATCAAATCAACTCAAAAATGTCTCCAAAAATCCTTGAAAATTTTACACTATGGCACCATGTATCCAATTTTCGTTGGATTTGGAGGTAATTTGCTATTTTATTCAAAAATAAAGAGGGGACATTGTGCACAAGGACCTATGTGCAAATACCCGAAAGTCTGAGGGGTCTGGTGCAATTAACCCAGCAAAACACGTGCGTCGCGCGTGTCTGGGGTACTCAGGGACCCAAATGTAATGAAAATAAGTCCCGAGGGCTATTTGGTAACAGGTACCAAAAGCCCAGGGGCTTACCTGCAAAATATCCAAAAATAAACGCACATGCTCAAATGTTTCACGCACAGGGGTATAAATGCAAATAAACAAAAACTTTCATTCAACTGATAACATCCAGAACTACAGGGCCTATATTGCAAATAAACCAGAAAATCACGTGTCGATGCACGTGTCATACAACGCACAGGGGCTAAGGGACTACCTGGGTGGACGAGGAGACCAGGGATGAGCTTGCGCAGCTCTGGATCGTCGCCTCGAGGAGCGTCTCCCTCCGAGGCTCGAGCTCCTGCTGGTGGCGGAGCAAGGCGGTGAAGCTTCGCCGGATCAGTGGTCTCGCTCCCTCTCCTCGCTTCAACAGCACAGGACGCGAGCTGTCACTCTCACGCACACGCTGGAGCTCACAGGGGGTGGAATCGAATGGCCAAAGATGAGATTTGAGGTGGCGGAGCTCGGCTTTATACGCTGGAAGGGTCCGGGAAGACAGGCGCGGGTAGGGCGTGGAAGGCGCGGATCCCGATGCAGGAGCTCCGGCGAGGGTCTCGGATATGTCGTGGACGGATCTGACACGGGGTTTAGGTGGGAATCAATCGGGTTTAGGCGCTAAAAAAATGGGGAAATCGGGTCGGGCGCCTAAGCCTGTGAGAAGTGGTCCTGGGGGGGGGGGGGGTAGTTGACCGGGCGGTCAACATCCCCAGGGCCAATAGGGATCGGGCACGTGGATATTATTTGGAAGTGAAATAACAGGTAGCAAACGGCTGAATTTGTAAAAAGTTAAAACATGAAATATTTTTATTTTATTTTTTTCTATTTTTAGTGATTTTTAGTTAATTTTTCAAAATAAAAATAAGGTATATACATAGTAGGTTATATATAGGTGCATATACACTATATGGGATTTTAATTTTTGATTTTTGATTGTTATTTTTATACAATTTTATTCCCATTTTATATTTTATTTATTTATATTATAAAATAAGGAATACAAAGGCATTTTTATTTTATTTTTATTAGTTATCTATATAGGTGAAATAAATACATATGTACATCTATATACATGGTATATTTTTGTGTTTTTAATTTTGCTATTTTTATTTTGTTTTTGTTTTAATTGTTTTTATTTTATTTATTTACATTATATAATATAGAATATTTACAAAGATTTTGGAAATTAATTTTATTTATTTATGAAGCTAAATAAATATAAAGGTGGGTGGTCTATGTACATGATGAGTGATGTTTTTCTCTTCTTTTTGATTTTTATCTTTTTCTTTTGTTTTTATACTTATGAGTATATACAAATATTTACAAGCATATTTTAAGCTATTTTTGTGAGGAAAATACTTTTATTTATTTACATAAATATTTACACACATGAGCCCCTATCTCCCTCTACTTTGGCTTTTATGCGGTCAGGCCCATGCTGAGCCCTCCCTTGGGTTAGATTGCTCAATATTTATTCTAAATATTTCCCTCTTTTTCTTTTTAATCTTTATTCTTTTATTTTTGCATAAAAACATGCTAATTATAGGTTTTTACACAATGCATGATATACATGCATTTGCAAAGGTTTTTGTAGCTAAAATATAAGAATAAAGAGTGATGAATGGGTATTCATCACCCCCCTATACTTAACTTTTGCTAGTCCCTTAGCAAACACTTATTTGAAAAAGAAAGAAAGAAAAAGAAAAAGAGGGGAATGTACATGGATCAAGGTTGAATATTAAACTTTCCTTCGTTAAATTGAAATATGGAGCTCGATCAGATCTTTGGATTATTAATGTGTCGGAACCTTATTTAGACTTAAGCTTAAAACTCAACAGCCTCTAAGTTCCACCAATCTATGGACAAGACTCCTCAATAAACCAGATCAGAACAAGTCTACATACACAAACTCTAATGACCATGAATCTTTCCATGCAGTGTAAGTGATATGTAGCTCCCCACCTCAGAAGTAACAAAGAAACAACCTCCCTCAACCTGATAACTCTAATGCCTTGGTCTAGCAACTCTTTCCTCGAGAAGCGGGGTATTCCCTTCTAAGTTCAAGTGCAATCGGCTCAAGAAGAGGGGGAAGAAGTATAGACTTTTGGAAGCTCAGCCAGTGTAGCTAAGTCTCCCGCTGCAAGCTTCATGAGATGTAACATGGATACCATAAGCTTTTGCTTTATTTGACTATATACACTCCGGTGGGGTTATTAAATTTTCAATCCGACCCACCACTTTTTTGGAGTTCTTTTTGCATTTTGCAAATTTTTTTTTCAAGTGCCTCTGTACAACATATCTACATGGTGCAGCATATATACAAGAAATTTTGCTCTTGAGCCAGTAGACTATCCCTCTTTTGAAGCTTTATTGCAACCCACGGCCTCTGTCTTTAGCCTTCATCACCACTAGACCAAGTTGAGGCGCACTTCCTTCACTAGAAGAAGAAGAGGGGTTCCGCCTAGAAGTACTACCCTCATATGCTACCCCAAGCCAAAGGAAACTGCCTCCTCACCACCTCATCCGTGGAGAGCCATGTGTAAAGTGCTGGTGCAAGTCAAGCCATTGTCTCTAAGACTCATGCGTGTGTTGTTAAGTGTTCTACTTAAGCTCATCAAGATGACATATGCTCATAGCCTAGTGGACTCAAAGAATTAAGTCACCATGGACCTGAAAAGCCTTAAACCTAAGCCCTATAAGGTTCCTCTTAGAATTAGGTGGATTAAGATCTTAATCAAGCTCCATTTCTCAATTTAATTCCAGGCTTAGTTTAAATGTCAACTCTCATCCAGGAAAAACTATATACATATATATACAAAGATGCTATTTACAAATATTTACAATCGTGCAAAATTTTTGAAAAATGTTTTGAAATCATGAATGGATGGATGCATGAAGTGCAAGTTTTGCAAAAGTATTTACAAATATTTACACAAGATTTTTGCAAACTTTTGATTTTCAAAACATTTTGGAAAAATTTTGTACTATATACATAATTTTGATAAGAGAAATATTTACACAAGCTTTACATAAAAGATTTTTGAAAACCTTTTTACAAAAATAATTTGTACACTAGCTATTTATGTGCAAATAAAAGAAGTTTATGTACATGAAAAATTTTTAATTTTTGTGATTTTTAGGGTTTTTAGCCATTTTATTTATTAACACACTCACACAAAGTACGAGTTATGGATAAAGTATATATGAAATATATACACACCCCCCCTATACTTAGCTCGAACGATGTCCTCAGAGTCAAGAGCGATGAAGAAGACATAACTCGTGCTAGGTATAGGGAAGTGAAAAGGAAGGTTATATACAAAGATGAATGAATAAAATAGAAAGTCAAGAGGGTCTCGGGTCTTCCCCCTATACTTAGGATCCAGTGATCCTAAGTATAGCAGGCTGTATACTAAGGGAAACCGAGTGGAGAATGTACAGGGTCTACCCCCCCTATACATAGGGTGAAATGTCCCTAAGTATGGGTAGCAAAACAGGGGTAGAAAGAAACAAAAGAAATACCCGAAGGTCTCACATCCCCCCTATACTTAGGGTAAAGTGCACCCTAAGTATAGCATAATCAAAGATGAAGAAAGGGATGTGGGACTAAAGAATGTGATGATATAGACATCTGGATCTATACAAAGCGGGCGATCAGTGAAACTCAGGCGTGAGATGCATTGGATGTGAGTCAAAGACCACATCTCACGCAAAATGAATAGGGGCAAGATCAGCGACCCGCGGCTCATGATCTAGAAATGGCTTGAGTCGCTGGCCGTTCACTCGAAAGGTACTCTCAGAAGACAACTCGGATATATCAATACTACCGTTGTCATGTATCTTTCTGACTAAGTAGGGTCCCTTCCACTTGCTCTGTAGCTTCCCTGGAAACAAATGAAGCCTCACATCAAACAGCCATACTCTCTGTCCAATCTCAAAATGCTTGTGGCTGATGTGAGAATCACGCCACTCCTTCACTTTCTCCTTATAATGTAGGCTGTTTGAGAAAGCTGTATCTCTCAACTCCTCCAGGGCTGCTAACTCTGCCCTCCTCTGGTCTCCAACACCATCTGGATCCATAAGAATATCTGTAACTGCCCATAGTGACCTGTGCCTCAACTCAACAGGCAAATGGCACGGCTTGCCATAAACGAGGCGAAAGGGAGATGTGCCCAATGGTGTCTTGAAAGACGTCCTATATGCCTACAAGACCGAGTCCAAAAGTTGTGACCAATCCTTTCGGTCAGGGCGGACGACTTTCTGCAGTATAGTCTTGATCTCCCTATTCGACACCTCGGCTAGACCATTCGTCTGTGGATGGTAAGGTGTAGCAACACGATGGTCTATACCGAACTCGCTAGCAAGGGCATTCACCTGGTCGTTGATGAAATGAGACCCCCCATCAGAAATCAGAACTCGTGGAACCCTGAACCGCGTGATGATGTGCTTCCTCAAAAATCTGCATACTGTCCTCGCATCAGCGGCTCGGGCGGGGATAGCCTCAACCCAACGACTAACATAATCCACGACCAACAGAATGTACTCAAATCCCTGACTCTTAGGGAATGGACCCATGAAATCGATGCCCCATGCGTCAAAAACCTCACAGAAGTGAATGGGCTGCATCGGCATCATATCACGCTGTCCACAAGTGCCCATCCTCTGACAGTCAGTACACCTCTTCACGAACTCATCAGAGTCCTTGAAGAGGGTAGGCCACCACAAGCCGGATTGGAGCACTTTCTGTGCCGTTCTCCTCCCAGAATGATGTCCTCCTGCCTCAAGCTTGTGCAGTAAGTGAGGACGCTATGGTGTTCCTCCTGAGGAATGCACCGACGCCAGACTCTATCCCCTCCTTCGTGGTAAAGGATGGGATCCTCCCAGTGGTAGGACTTGGCCTTCGCAAGGAAGGTCTCAAGCCTCTGCCTGGGCCAATCTTGTGGGACTTTCCCAACAACGAGAAAGTTCACAATATCAACATACCACGGGAGTGAGGCAATAGAAAGGATCGCCTCATCTGGGAAGGTCTCACAAATGGGATCTATCTGCTCAGACTCCTCAGGCTGCTCTATACGGGAGAGGTGATCCGCCACCACATTCTTGACTCCAGGCTTATCTTTGATCTCAATGTCGAACTCCTGGAGTAGAAGGATCCATCTAGTAAGTCTGGCCTTGGCATCCTTCTTTGCCATGAGGTACCTGATGGCGGTGTGATCTGTGTACAGGGTCACTCTAGATCCAATGATATAAGATCGAAACTTATCTAGGGCGAACACTACGGCTAGCATCTCCTTCTCTGTGACCGTGTAATTCCGCTGGGCGGAATCCAATGTGCGGCTAGCGTAGTGGATAGCAAATGGAACTCCATCCCTCCTCTGTCCCAGCACTGCCCCTACGGCAAAATCGGAGGCATCCGTCATGATCTCGAATGGGAGAGACCAATCGGGCGGCTGGAGGACAGGAGCCTCAATCACACACTGCTGGAGAGTCGCAAAGGACGAAAGACACTTGTCATCGACAAGGAACTCGGTGTCTTTCGTCAAGAGGTCAGTCAACGGCCGGGCAATCCTGCTGAAATCATGAATAAATCTCCGATAAAAACCAACGTGCCCCAGGAATGACCGTAGCTGCCTCAAATTGGACGGCGGTGCGAGTTTTCTAATGACATCAACCTTGGCCGGATCAAACTCCATGCCCCTGTTGGAGATGATATAGCCAAGCACCGTCCCTTGAGTCACCATGAAGTGACTCTTCTCCCAAGATAGAACCAAATGGTACTCAATACATCGCTGGAGTACTCGGTCTAGGCAGTCAAGACAGGAGTCGAATCCGTCGCCGTAGACCGAGAAATCGTCCATGAAGACCTCCAAACACTCCCCTACCATGTCCGAAAAGATCGACAACATGCACCTCTGAAAAGTCGCAGGGGCATTGCATAGCCCAAATGGCATGCGTCGAAAGGCATATGTACCAAAGGGACAGGTAAAGGTGGTCTTCTCCTGATCCTCAGGAGCGATGGCCACCTGGTTGTAGCCCGAGTACCCATCCAGGAAGCAATAATGGCTCTTCCCTGCCAGTCTCTCAATGATCTGGTCAATAAAAGGCAGGGGGAAATGGTCCTTCTTGGTGGCCTGGTTGAGTCTCCTGTAGTCAACACAAACCCTCCAAGAGGTGGGTACTCGTGTAGCAATCTCCTCTCCCGACTCACTGATCACAGTCGTGATGCCCGCCTTCTTGGGCACCACATGCAAGGGGCTGACCCACTTGGAGTCGGAAATGGGATAAATAAAATCTGCACTCCACCATTTTGATATTTCCTTCATCACGACCTCTCTCAGGTTGGGGTTCAGCCGCCGCTGGAACTCACGCGATGGCTTCGCCCCCTCCTCGAGATAAATATGGTGGGAGCATACTGATGGACTAATCTCATGGAGATCTGCTACGCTCCATCCGATTGCCTTGCGGTTCTTTTCAAGAACCCCCATCAGACGGGATTCCTGCTCTCTAGTCAAATCGACTGAGATAATGACTGGGTACATCTCATACTCACCCGCAAGGAATCTATACTTCAGCGACGAAGGAAGCGGCTTCAGCTCTGGACAACTGGGTGCTGGCAAATCTGACCTCGGAAGAAGGTGCGTGAATGCTGCTAAATCTGCCAAATCTGCCTGGGAGAAAGAATACGAGCTCTCGCAAACTGGATCTGGAGAAGGCTGCTCAACTGTGCTGTCTCTGATCTGCTCTGCCTCTACCTCCTCCTCATCTGTAGGCTCTGGTGGACTCAGGTCTGGCATCTGATCATCACAATCTGCCCAATCAGACTCTGAATCTGAGGGATCTGCATCAAACAAGGTGGCATCAGTACCACCATCACACAAGGTGGCCTCAGTACCACCATCACTAAGAACCGTGTCGCGGTTGAGAACCGGCTCTGTTGCCTCTGTAGTATCCTGGACCAGGGTTGTGCTCTCCAAGCTCTCCTCTGCTGTCATCTCTACATCAGTGGTGTCTGGAAATGAGAGGATGGCCTGTGCGGAAGGGCCTGCCCATGCTGCCTCATCATCTGTGATCACAAAATCACAGTCCTGGTGGATGTCTAGTCCGACGTCGGTCAGCTGCTCTATATCTGTGCTGGTCTCTAAGCATGCTCTCTCTCTGGCTCTGTAGTCCTCGACCGTCTCTATTTGTACACTCTCGCCCTCTACGCGAAAGTATACCTTCCCGCTATCATGATCAGTCACCGCCTTGGTTGTGGCCAAGAACGGACGACCGAGGATGATGGGGGTATCGGCCACTGAATCAGGGATATCCATGTCCAACACTACGAAGTCCACGGGGAATTGCAGGCCCTGAATCGTGACGATAACGTCTCGCAACAACCCCTTCGGACTCTTGACAGATCGATCAGCAAACTGAAGGACTGTCCTGCTCTGTCGAAGAGTGCCCAACTCGAAGCGGTCGAGAAGGGCTGCCGGAAGGAGGTTGATAGACGATCCGCTATCCAATAGAGTTCGGTCGAACCTCTGCTCACTAATCTGACATCTGACATACGGGGCTACTGAATCTGGCCTCTTGGCCGGCAGACGGTTCTGGATCGCGAAGCACGTGGTTTCGTCAACACATGTATCTCTGAATGATGGTTCCTCCTCCTCCTCCTGACTGTGGTCCTATCTCTCAAAGATCGCTGAAGAAGAGGGATGTGCTGCAAAGCCTCCTGAAGGGTCAGCTATATGTGAAATCGATCAATGATGCTCTGGCTGAACTCCTCCTGCTCTCTCTTTTTTGGGTCTTTGTCTCTTTTCTTCCCCTTCCCCATCAGAAGGGCTCTAGGGAAGGGGATCAGAGGGTCCTTCTCAGATGAAGGACTAGGAAGAGGTCTAGACGGCTCGACGACCGGATCCGTACATACATCAATCACCACAGTGGGACCAGAAGAAACTAAACCTTTTCCTTTATTCAAAACAGTGTTCTGAGATACATCAACAGAAGGAAAAACAACATCTCTCTCAAAATGAACACCGGTGGCCTCAGTACCACCACAGGCTGGCTCTGCTAGACGTCTCGTGGCCTCAGTACCGCGTGCTGGCTCGGCTGCTCCGGTGGCGTCAGTACCACCTCCTCAAACTGGTAAAGCGGCAGCCTCAGCACCGCCGGTGGGATCATCATCCTTGGTGGCATCAGTACCACCATCATCGTTATGAGCGGCCTCAGTACCGCTCTCCTCCTCCTCGTCTGGCGCCCCGGATGTGTCCTCATGGTGTAGCTCAGACGAGGCGCCGCCGCCTGCTGGTGTCCTACCGCTCCTAAGCGTAACAAAATCAGCATCAAACAGATCCAAAGATGTATCAACAAATGGATCACTAGGAGTGGCGTGCTCAGTGTAAGCTACCTGCTCAGACTTCCGCTTCAGGCTGTTGGGATTCTGCTCAATCTGGGCAGGAATGGCGGCCTTCCCTCTCACGATGTCCCGCATCTCCTGGCGGAACTCATCCATCTCCCGTCTGAAGGTAGCCTGCTGGTCCGTGAGGAGGCGGGCTATGTCATCCAAAACAGGGCTCTCGTGGGAGCCCGACGGGTAGCCTCTCTGGTGATGAGGCTGTTGGAACTGGTGCTGCTGCTGGTGAGAGGGGTAAGAAGGAGGGTGCTGCTGGTGTGGCTGGTGAGCCTGCTGCTCACGTCTCCAAGACTGACCCTGTTGCTGATAGGGACGAGGAACGAAGGATGACTGCGGCTGTGACTGGTAAACTGGGGGCTGCTGCTGCTGGTGATCTCTCTGCTGGCTATACTAGCCTCCCTGGCCAGATGGCTGCTGCTGGGGCTGGATACCTCCATTCCCCCACCTGAATCCGGGATGGTCTCGTCGGATCCCAGGCTGAGGACGGTCATACCAAATCCCGTTGACATCCATCAACGGCTCGACGTCGTACTGGGCTGGCGGGAGTACTGCCAGAGGCTGATCCGGCTGGTATACCACCATCTGCAGGTCTGGAGATGGTGGTGACTGGTAAGAGGGCTGCTGCGGCTGGTATGGCTTCGCCTGTACAAGGTGAACCTGTCTAGGCTGCTGAAAGGAGCTGGAGCGCTGGGACGAGCTGCAGCTGCCGCTGGTATCGCCTCGCGATTGAAGACGGGGCTGTGAAGCCGTCTGTGCCTCCTGGAGACACATGAGTTGGGTCTTCATGTCGCTCAGAGTCTGTGCCATCTGCTCCATCTGAGTGATGCCCTGGCACTGCTTCTTCTCGATCAGCTCCATGCAGTCCAACTTCTCGCTGATAATACCCATATCCGCAGCGGATGACTCTGCCTGTGCTGCTGCTAATGCGGAAGAACTGGATGGACCGGCATCGACCCGTGCTATCCTCTGGTACTGCACGGGTCCTGGCTGCTACTGGGGTCTGCCCTGAGTATACAACCGGGTCTGGGACATCACCATATAGTTCTCGGCCATCTCCTCGTAGATGGCCCAGACCTGGTCGTGATCCTTGGCGAAATAGGACCCGCCACAAGAAGCATTCACTAAGCCCTGGAGCTCTGGTGTCAGCCCGTTGAAGAAGCTCTGCACAAGGTTCGGCTTCGAGATATCGTGGTGCGGGCATCGGTCAGTAAGCTCACGAAACCTCTCTTATGCCTCATGGAATTGCTCGTTGGGGAGCATGGAGAAGTTGCTGATCAGGACCCTCGCCGCATTGGTCCGCCGGAGTGGATAGTACTTGTTCAAGTACTCGGTGCGGAGCTGCTCCCAGGTGTAAACAAACTTCTCCAAATGCTTCAGCCAGGTGGCTGCTCTGTCTGCTAGGGAGAAGGGGAAGGCGATCATCCTGATCGTATCCTGGTCCACCTGATGGTCATGGACAGTGCTGCAAATCATCAGAAACTCCTGGAGGTGGAGATGGGGCTCCTCAGTCGCAAGCCCGTGGAAGCGGGGGAGTAGCTGCAAGGTGTTCGGAGGGAACTTGAAGTCCCCCACGATGGCTGGAAGTACGACCCAGTGGTGCGTCAGCGTCGATCCGGGGTTGTGCAACTCCCGCATCGGTCTCGGTGGTCCTCCGGCCGCGGCTGCGGCTGCTACTGCGGCTGCTGCATCTGCATCCTCTGGAATCCTCGGTCCCTCTCTGCGCTCCTCGCGCTCTGCTCGCATCTGCTCCATCTCTCTCCTCATGTCGAGTATGAAAGCTCCCTGATCTCTCAACTGCTGCTGGACGGTCTCTAAAGAGGCGATTAGGGTGGAGTTGATCGCTCCTTGATCCAATATGAAGTGCTCAGGCTGACGGGAGCGATCCTCAGAACTGCCGGCCATGGCGTCTGCAAAATCAAACAAGCCAAACTCAGGTGTTGTCAAATCTGTGAGTCTCTCATCTGGCTCATATCTCTCAGAACCGAAAGAAAGGGGGTCGAGGGGGAACATGGCGGAATCATACTCGGACTCGGAGAACTGGTCTCAGCTCTCGCGGGCCAACCTAGATGACTGGGTAGACGTGCCCGAAAGCGGTGCAGCCAGAGGTTGCCTAAGAGAGCGTCTACCCATCATCGTGATCTGGTCGAGTAGTGCGGATGGGATCTGGAG
Organism: Ottelia alismoides; assembly: GCA_037367405.1. Taxonomy (NCBI): domain Eukaryota; kingdom Viridiplantae; phylum Streptophyta; class Magnoliopsida; order Alismatales; family Hydrocharitaceae; genus Ottelia; species Ottelia alismoides. The sequence goes on from JAZKJV010000214.1 coordinate 1,020,129, forward strand.
AAACTATGATCAAAATGCAAACCCCTCTGTTCACCAATGCAACACGAGCTGAAGACCGTGAAGGCTCGGTCAAATTATCTTGTCAGTTTTTATTAGGTGAACAAACAGTCTATCAGAGCGCTTACGTGACCTGTTGGGATACCCGATGCTACTCCAACTGACTGGCCCGTACGGAAGAGTCGTTAGTCAGCTAGAAATAGCACCGGAGGGCTCTACCTAGGGTGCGGGTCACTCTCTCGCGCAAGCAAACCAAACAATGAGGGGGTTGCTCTCCCCAAGACAAATTTTTCATTTAAGTGTCTTTTAGGGTCAATAGCTTAAACAATCCCAATTTTATGGTTTTTCTTTTTAATATTTTTCAATAAAAACAAAGGCCTAACGAATTTTTCGGTTCTCCTGGTTATTAGTCCAAAACAGGGGGGAGAAGACGAAAAAGCCGATGCGCGAGAAATCAATGATGCATGCAGAGATAGAAATGCGTACCTGACTTCAGCAGTCTACATGCAAAATGATCCGCGCAGAATTGAAAGATAGGAAATAAACTACCTAAATGGTACAGGCGGAAAGCCGAGTCCTAAACATGCAATTTCTACTCGATAGAACTGTCTAGCCTAGTCACTCGCCCTCGATCCAAAGAGTCCGGTCTAGACCCACCCCTCCTCTTCTCGACAGGTCGAGTTTAGGAGTAGCGCTTGACGGGGCAGGCTCGCGGCGTGTAGGCTCTCAGGAAAGCGACTAAACTATTTTTATTATTGATTTATTAGTAGGTCCAATTATCGCTCTATAGGAACAGGCAATCAATTAAGTGTGGGGATCCTACTAATTACGGCACAGTCAAGCAGAAAATCCTAAATCTAGGGGCTCAAGAAAAACCGCGAAAAACCGTAAAAGGCAGCTAAAAAGCTAAAACCGTGAAAAACCGCAAAAAATCTAAATGGGTCCCCCGAGCACACCGGTGCTCGGCGAAACAGACCCGAGAGTTCCAGTGTCTGTCCGAATGTACTTGTATTATTACAACAGTTCAAATATACGAGAAATAAATCCTAATCTAAACTATGCTAATCCGCGGCTATTCCACGGCTCCCGCACTCCTGCTCGCTCTCCTGCGGCTCTGTAAAGAAAAAGCAGCCGCCTCCGACTCTCGTGGTTGCGTCGGCTTCTGAAGAAGCCACCTCGATCCTCAGGCCCTCGCAAGAAAACAAGCAAGAATGTCAGACCAAATGAATATATAAACAGATCAAATGTATATACAAGAATATGTACAGAAAACCGCGTAAAAGAAAACCGCGGAAAAACAACTACTAAGCCGTGCTCCCCGGCAACGGCGCCATTCTGATGTGCGTAAAATGACCAAACGGGTATAAGGTGCTAAACGGTCGTTGCGACCCAAGCGATCAAGTGCGAACAATCAAGAAAAATATAGACCACCAGATAGATGAAAATCAATCAAATACAAAATAGCGGTCCTGCTATTAATTTAACCTGGTAAAGCGACCAGGGTCGAACACAAGGAGTACGGATTGGCCTTGCGGCCTACGAAGTAGTCAGAAAGGAAATAAAATAAAAGAGGAAAATATTTTTGGTGGTTTTTAAAGGTTTTTATATTTTTTTTGGATTTTTAATGTGCCAAGAAAATGATGAAAGCTAAGGAGCTACACACTTCAACAAATTATTAAAAGCACTAAAAATCAACCAAAACTTCTAACAAAAATATTTTTATGTGTTTTATAATTGTTGGTGTTTTTGGTGAATTTTTGGGAATTTTTTGATATTTATTCAATTTTCTAAAAATGAAACAGTGACTGAAATGAAAGGTACTGTCCAGCCGAGCTAAAAGGACCTAGATAAAATATCTAGAAGCCCCAAATTAGCCTGGAGGTATTTTTCCTGTATAGAGAATAAAACAAGGAAAAATTAGGCACCTAGAATATTATTTTTGGGTTTTTGGTTTATTTATTAGAATTTTTATAAGATTTTAAGTGTTTTTCAGTTTTTAGTGGTTTTCAGTAATGAAAAATAACCAAATTGGCTAGAAAATCAAACACAACAAAACAAGCAGTAGACAATTTTTTGTAATTTCTAAATACTATTTAATATTTTTTTGTGATTTTTAAAGTTAGACAGTAGCAAAATTGGATGTTTTTGAATTTTTAAAATATCAAATCAACTCAGAAATGTCTCCAAAAATCCTTGAAAATTTTACACTATGGCAGGAGCCATGTATCTAATTTTCGTTGGATTTGGATGTAATTTGCTATTTTATTCAAAAATAAAGAGGGGGCACTGTGCACAAGGACCTATGTGCAAATACTCGGAAGTCTGGGGGGTCTGGTGCAATTAACCCAGCAAAACACGTGCGTCGCGCGTGTCTGGGGCACTCAGGAACCCAAATGTAATGAAAATAAGTCCCGAGGGCTATTTGGTAACAGGTACCAAAAGCCCAGGGGCTTACCTGCAAAATACCCAAAAATAAACGTACATGCTCAAATGTTTCACGCACAGGGGTATAAATGCAAATAAACAAAAATTTTCATTCAACTGATAACATCCAGAACTACAGGGCCTATATTGCAAATAAACCAGAAAATCACGTGTCGATGCACGTGTCATACAACGCACAGGGACATAAGTGCAAGGAAAATAAAGTGCGAGGTCCTTAATGAGAAAGTACCAAAAACTCAACAACTACACTAGGTATTTACAGGACTAAATGCGAAATGAAATAAACAGGAGGGCCTAACGGTAGTTTACCCTTTATTAATGCGGGCCGCAGGATGGACGACACGTGGAGTGATCAACGGTGGAGATCGGCGGATGCTCCAAGGCTGGGGTCCTCGCTGTGATCCGACGGCTGGGGCTAAGCCACGTGGTGCATCGGACGGTCGTGGCTCTCTGTGGCTAACCCTCGAGCATTGGGCGATCCAGATCTATCCTCCTCAGATCGAACGGTGGCTGCTGCTCCTGAACGGACGGCCCAGATGCAAACTGGAGCTGGAGGTCTGATCGGACGGTGAACGAGGGTCGAGGAAGAACAGTTCGCCGGCCCAAGATGCGCGCTCCTGACTTCCCCTGCTGCGCCTGAAGATCGGAGAAGCTCCGGCGTGGTGCTCCGCAGCTGCTGGTGGCCTCCGATGGCCCAGCCGAGCTCTGAGGAGCTCCGACGAGGTCAGCGGAGGCGAGGCTCCTGGCCCGAATGACCAAAACCCTCAGAGGGGCTAGGTAGTACCTGCAAAGACGACCAGAAGACTCGCGGGTCGAGGGCAAACTGCCTCGACCCGGTTAGGCGGGGTGACGGTGAACAGAGGGTCGAAGTGGGCGAGCTCCGGCGAAGGGGGGACGGTGGAGCTCGAATCCCAGCTCCTGTGCGAGCTGGGTTGGATGGAGCTATGGAGAAGGTGCGCGAGAAGGAGGCGACGGCTATGGTGAAGCCTGATTGTCGGTAGGTGGTCGGACTCGATCGGAATCGGCGGGGGACGACGGAGCAACGATTTGGGGGAAATGGAAAATCAAAGAAAAAGAGATGGCTAAGGGACTACCTGGGTGGAAGAGGAGACAAGGGATGAGCTTGCGCAGCTCTGGGTCGTCGCCTCGAGGAGCGTCTCCCTCCGAGGCTCGAGCTCCTGCTGGTGGCGGAGCAAGGCGGCGAAGCTTCGCCGGATCAGTGGTCTCGCTCCCTCTCCTCGCTTCAACAGCACAGGACGCGAGCTGGCACTCTCACGCACACGCTGGAGCTCACAGGGGGTGGAATCGAATGGCTAAAGATGAGATTTGAGGTGGCGGAGCTCGGCTTTATACGTTGGAAGGGTCCGGGAAGACAGGCGCGGGTAGGGCGTGGAAGCGTGCGGATCCCGATGTAGGAGCTCCGGTGAGGGTCTCGGATATGTCGTGGACGGATCTGACCCGGGGTTTAGGTGGGAATCAATCGGGTTTAGGCGCTAAATAATGGGGAAATCGGGTCGGGCGCCTAAGCCCGTGAGAAGTGGTCCTGGGGGGGGGGGGGTAGTTGACCGGGCGGTCAACATCCCCAGGGCCAATAGGGATCGGCCACGTGGATAATATTTGGAAGTGAAATAACAGGTGGCAAACGGCCGAATTTGTAAAAAGTTAAAACATGAAATATTTTTATTTTATTTTTTTCTATTTTTTAGTGATTTTTAGTTAATTTTTCAAAATAAAAATTAGGTATATACATAGTAGGTTATATATAGGTATATATACACTATATGGGATTTTAATTTTTGATTTTTGATTGTTATTTTTATACAATTTTATTCCTATTTTATATTTTATTTATTTATATTATAAAATAAGGAATACAAAGACATTTTTATTTTATTTTTATTAGTTATCTATATAGGTGAAATAAATACATATGTACATCTATATACATGGTATATTTTTGTGTTTTTAATTTTTCTATTTTTATTTTGTTTTTGTTTTAATTGTTTTTATTTTATTTATTTACATTATATAATATAGAATATTTACAAAGATTTTGGAAATTAATTTTATTTATTTATGAAGCTAAATAAATATAAAGGTGGGTGGTCTATGTACATGATGAGTGATGTTTTTCTCTTCTTTTTGATTTTTATCTTTTTCTTTTGTTTTTATACTTATGAGTATATACAAATATTTACAAGCATATTTTAAGCTATTTTTGTGAGGAAAATACTTTTATTTATTTACATAAATATTTACACACATGAGCCCCTATCTCCTTCTACTTTGGCTTTTATGCGGTCAGGCCCATGCTGAGCCCTCCCTTGGGTTAGGTTGCTCAATATTTATTCTAAATATTTCCCTCTTTTTCTTTTTAATCTTTATTCTTTTATTTTTGCACAAAAACATGCTAATTATAGGTTTTTACACAATGCATGCTTTTGGTAATTATTTCCATTTACAACTATATACATGCATTTGCAAAGGTTTTTGTAGCTAAAATATAAGAATAAAGAGTGATGAATGGGTATTCATCACTGCCCAAACTGGCTTCCTATCTCCCGCCCAGTTGAGGGTCACCGCGCCCTCGCACGGTCAGATGTAGAAGTCACCATGACCGGCAGTCTAATTTATAATTCATCACAGAATCGTCATCGGTTTTCCTTTATGTCTCTAGATATTCCTTTGAAAATTGTACAAAATGAAGTTGCTCAATTCAACATCGGAAAATCATCTTAGAAGCTTTGAATTGATAATTAAATCTCTCAACTATTTATTAGCTCAACAAGATCCATAAGTTATCCAAACTGAAACTGTGTATTTTCTGAGAAATCCACTTGACGCAAGATCTTTATAAATCAATTTACCATGAGTCAACCCCTCACCACTCAACATTTTATGATCGTGAGTTCCTATGTTGTATTGATACTATTAGTATGTTTTTATAGGAATAGGAAGACCCGAGGATCTTCAATTAGAGTAGGACGGTTATGTGCCTTCACGAGTTACATTATATCCTAATTTGATTACTGTTATTATTACGACTTACCTTATTATGGTTGTACAATAATGCTATATCCTTTTATAAAATATGGTGTACAATATATACCATCAACTTAGACAAAACTTTCCAGAGAAATGTTTTGATTTCTGTAAGATCAAATTATTTGATCTGCTTTCAATTCAACTATATCGTATACAACTATTATTATTATTATTATTATTATTATTATATTATATATGTGTACAACATATTTGTAAAACAAAGTTAGAACTTTTGAGTGACAATATTCCTGTTATTGTCATTCCAACAGGACCGGATGCGCATAGCAGTGGTTATGGTAAAAATGAAATTTTAAAAATCAGATGATGTCAACTCATATGGCAGATACACATACTCCGTTAGCAAGAACTCGTATACATTTATTCAACCACACAGAGTATAGACGCATAATCAAAATTTTATTATATAAGTCATGTCACAAAATCTCTCTTAGCAGAAGATCCTGTAACATGGGGCATATAGCATCATCTCATTCATATGTTATAAGTGCATTTAGAATTTATACATATGTTTTATAAAATGAACCACAAAATTTATTTAAACCTTTGTTCTGTAATTAACTCCATTTAACAGTATTTCTCTTAGTTTCTTTCAAATTTCGGCCAGTTTTAAAAAATAATGGAGTTTGATGAAAAGTACCCCACAGATAGTGCCAAAAGATATAATTCATAAACTATTTAAACATGCAGTATGATATATATAGAATAGAGTTAACTAATCCCAATTGAATTTATTTATTTATTTATTTATTTATTTATTTTTTCTGCATCTACAGAGAGTTGATGTTCTCAATTGAATAAAAACTCTTAACAGTATCTGGATTTCAATCCAGAACTGTTCAATCTCTCTTTTTTCTCTTTTTTTTAGATCTCATGCATGACAACAATAGAAACTTAGATTGTTCAAATATATAGATATTAGCAAGATGGATGCTCGATTAGTCATGTATGGAAGCAAGAGAAAGGGGTAGGGATTTTACAAAAATCAAGTGTAATAAGCATACATGACAGCAATGAGGAAAAGGGTGGGGATTGTACATCTTTTGGGTTTCTAACTTTGAGCTCTAAAACTGATCTTACTTCAGATCTAAAAACATAGTCATTTTTCTTTTTACACTGCATGCCAAGGTCCAAATTTGAACTTTTTAAATCAGACATTAGGAGCTTCAGAACAGAGATAATCTAAGAGTAATAAATCATGGACAGGGCAACCCAATTTTTTTATAGCAGCAATTTAATTAGTTGCTTAAAGAAAAGTCCCCCAGATTCTTTGATCAGAACAATTACATGGGAATTAGTTTCATAGATGGCATCATTAAGTGTGTAATTATGCATGCATGGCAGCAAGGTATAGGGAGGTACCTATTTGGATCTCCTATATGGAGATCAGATTTGTTTTTGCATGCAGCAGCTCCAAGGGGAAGACTGGAGCTTTTCCAACAATAGCAATTGCAAGGAAAAGGGTTGGAGCTTGTCCAAGAGCAGCAACTGCCAAAGGAGGGATTGGAGCCTCTCCTGTTTTTTTTTCAGGGCTTGCTGGACTGCAGCAGCGAAAGAAGGCAGTAGCTTCCTCGGTGGACTTTAAAGAGAGAAAATGGGAGAAAACTTTGAGGAAGAAGGGGTCTCTTGATCTATATATATAGAAGAGAAAGGTGACATGTGGAATAATATATATGTCAAGTGGACAGAAATGAGGGAGACAACTGGAGGGTCATAAGACAAAGTGGAAAGAAGGAGAACAAGAGACAACCATACGACTGATCTGGGATCTGCCACTGTAGCAGAGTGATAAAAATGTTATTTTTATTTTGGCCAATTTCTCCTAATTATATAAGATGCAAAAATCGTCCCCATTCGTGCCTCGCTTGTCGGATTTCGATGCAAAATGTCTCGTTTTGATCGTCACTAAACGAAGATCAATATGAATATAATATTGATATACTTCCGATCGGGTTTTAAATACCCAAAATTTTCGGATACGTTTTTTTGTTTAAGATTAATTTTGTGATTTGAAAATATCAAACGACCTCCGATTGACGAACGGTCAACTCCGTTGGTCTTGTTTCGTCGAATCAGATCTAATGACGGTCTCGATTCATTTTGCGGTTTCCGATTTTGCGTCGCGGCTTTTCCGCGGCACACATTACGAAGCGATCAATTTTTGGTTGATTTCGCCCGAACGACTTTTGGTTCACACTCAATTAGTCGATATAAGTCATACAATACCGACCGACAACTTTATTGGGTTAAACGGACCCTAATCGGGTCGAGTTCGGGTTTGGCGGATTCCGGATGTTACATATAGTATACTTATTTTTTTAATGTATTTTAAATTGTTTTATTTTATTTTAATTATGTACATGTATTTTTAATATTATTTATAAACTTATAAAAATATAAAAGAGTGAATACATATAATAAATATTATATACATGTATATTACATAAAATAAATATAATAAATATTATATACATGTATATTACATAAAATAAATATAATAAATATTATATACATGTATATTACATAATCAGAGCCCAAAACCTAACTTTTACATCTTAACCATAAATTAAACGAACTGCATCCATTAAATAGATAATTTAATTTTATTAACAATAAAGGTGATTTTGGTGGATTTTGAGTTCATATGGAGAAGATACATGTCTGAAAAGTTTTATTTGCATCTTTTTATTTAGAGTGTTTAGGGCACATTGTGCAATAATTTTTAGTGAAATAAATTTCAAATTTTTCTCTATATTTTTATCTACAAGTTTTATGTTAAAAATTTATTGAATCAAGGTATAAATAATAAAGAATAAAATGGATCTCAAAACCTGTTTATTAAGGAATTAAAGATTAGGGGTTTGAGTATTGGTCCTTATCTCCCCCTACTTTATTCCTTGTCGATCAAGTCAATTCCTTACTTAGTCTCGAGATTTAAGGTCATTCAATACCTTTGGTATTTCATTTTTTTCTTTTCTTATTTCTTTTATTTTGACACTAAATACAGTGTTTTATACAATATTTACATTATAAATAATAGATGTTATTTTGTACAAGTTAATACTATGTACATGCATTTAACTAGGGAAATAAGATCAAAATTAAAGAATAAATATGATGAAATGGAGATTCATCAACCAGTTACAACCTTTTCAGGTTTATATCAAGTGAAACAACGTAAAGGCTTAGACCTTGCACCGAATCACTAAAATCTTCCTAAATCCACCATTGTTCTTAATGTTGCACGTTAATATGATATAACTCAAACTTTTCACAAGAATTTTGCAAAGCAAATTAAGATTCAAATGCATGTAGTCGTTTTATGATGAATATACAATTTCGGAATGTAACATGAATATATAAATTACCACCATATTTAGAAGTCAACAAGCTTACTCCTCGCAAGAGATGTGTGCCAGTGGAGGGTTCTGCGACCTTTGGGGATGTGCGGTGGAGGGGGTGAATGGAAAGGCAGGTGCACATCGAAGGGGGACGCGCACCGGGGTGGGTTGCACATTGAGGGTAGCGAAGGTGGAAACGTGGTCATAGGGGAGGGATTTGCGACCTTAAGGCATGCACACGACTGGGGATGATGGATTCTAGACCTACAGGGTTGGGCAGGGTTGGGTTGGCCCAACTCAGGGTACCCCTCCTTCCAACCCTCCCAATCCTCCTCACAGATTACTATTCACAGGGGTACCCCAACCCAACCCAATCCTGCCCAACCCTGTAGCCAAACGAACCCGAGAGCATGAGCATCGAGATGGGTTCGCAGCGAGGGTAGTCGAGAGGTGATAGATACACGACGAGGGGATGCACAATGAGGGGGTGCACACCGAGAAGGTCGGCTTGTTGGGGCGATGAGAGTTTCGGTGTGGGGGACATCGTCGGAGGAGGGAGGGTTTCGAGTTTGGCAGGTGGGGGGATGGTTCGAATTTGAGGTGGCTCAGCCATTGGATGGGATCTTTCCACGTGGCGTGATGTGTTATTAGAACAATTTTTGTTGTAATTCACGTACAACAGACGATCCGATTCCATACTTAATATTTAATAGGAAGAGGATCCTTTGCTGCAATGGGAATTACAACAGAGTTGTTGTGTTGTTGTGTTGCCATTTTTTTGCGATTCTAATTTCTAAAATCCAACCTTATGGATTACATCTTCGACTAATGTTCCATATAAACTTTCAAATTTCGCTCAAATTCGTGAGCATTTGTTATTTTTATCTTAATGATCAAAAGTTTGTTTCATTTTAAAATGGGAGTTAATTGCTTAAATGATGACCGAACTTTTGATCATTGAGATAAAATAGCAAATAACCTAGAAGTGAAAGAAATTTGTAGGGTATGTGGAACACTAGTCGAAGATATAGTCCGAGATAAAATAACAAATGACCTTGGATTTAAGCAAAATTTAGAAGATATATATGTGAAACACTAGTCGTCGATGATATAATCCATAAAGTTTTTTGGAAATCGAAATCACAAAAAAAAAGCGGCTACATCACCTTTGCTGTAATTCCCATTACAAGAGGATTCTCTTCTCAAGGTTTTAAAAATCGAACTGGACATTGAACCGGTTTGTCTTCGGTTTGGTCCAAATATCGGGTCGGACCAGTGATGATCTCAGCATGACGTCATCATTCCTATCGACTCAGAAAAATCGGACCGGGCTTAATTTAATGATCAGACCAATCAAACCAGTTTTTTAAATCGATAAAACCGGATATATATAAGCATGTATTTATATATCAATGAAATAATCGTTTAAAATGTCCAATCTTTCAATAGAATAACATGATTGTCTATTGGTAAAACTCTACAAAATTAGTCACATTTTCTAGAATTATATATAAATATAATATTGTAATTATTTATTTATAGTTGCTTCTAGAAAATTATTCTAAAAAGGTATTGGCAAAACATATACTCCAAAAAAGAGAGGGACATAACTTATATCGTAGAAGTTAAGGGCACGAGTGATAAAAATCACATTATTTTATTATTTAACCTTTATTTTTGAAAAATTTACCAAACCATCGAAATTGGGTCAATCCGGGTCAACCTGGTCCGACCATCCGTGTCAACCCGATCCGGCCATCCGGGTCAACCCGATTTTTTATTTTTTTGAAATTAATTACATAAAACCGGCCGAACCGACCGGGTTGAAGCCGATTCCCGATCCAACCGGTCCGACCAGCCGGTCGGGTCTGGTTTTTTAAACCCTGCCTCTTTCTACTTAATAAATACGGAAAGGTGCTTTTACTGAATAAGGAATATATCATATGGGATCTGTACCTCCATATATTTTTAACAACTGTGCAGCTTCAATAATCAGTGCTTCCTGCGTGAAAGAGCATAAACATTATACCCAAAAAATCATGCACCGTTTGTTGAGAATCATCTTGGAGGAGGTGCCGGCAACAAAATAGATGTACGGAAATTGTAGAGTACATCCAACACGATGGCAAGCGTGTGGTGGATAATTAGGTCTGATATCCCCAATCATAGCTCCATAAAAGGAAAGAAACGATAGGGGAACAGTGCGTGCTTCTGAGAGTGTCTAACCACCATTCTACGTATGGATCTGAGGAAGGGAGCGTGGTCTCCAGAAGAAGACACGTTGCTGAGAAGATGCATAGAGAGCTATGGCGAGGGGAATTGGCATCTGGTTCCTACAAGGGCAGGTACGTACGTATATCCAGTAATATACTATTGCAGTGTCTTCTGTACACAAACACTATACTATTCACATCGATCACTATTATCACATCCATCACATTATTCATTCGTGCAGTTCTTATTCCTTAGCTTCCATCCATATATACACAGGAGGTGGTTATATTTGATGGAAATATAACATGATTTGAATCGTGGCACTACAACACAAAGCACCTAAGACGACGATTAAATACCGACAATTAACAATAATCGTTGGTAAACTTTTATACGATGACGATTATCAGTAACCGTCGTTATTTTTTTTAAGATAACGACGATTATTGTAAATTGTCGCGAACTTTATATTAAACGTCACTAAAATAAACAAGATAGCAACGCATATCGTCGCATCCTTTCGTTGCTATTATGCCACCACTCAAACTAACTCCCCTATTTCTATGTTGCCCTCCCCGCTCTCCAAGTTGCCTAAAGCCCTAACCCACTTTCCATGTTGCCCCTCCCCTCTTCAATCTCCCCAACAATTCTCGATGGCGGCTTCTATCCCCTCTGCTCCATCTCCACCAGCGATCCATCTCCACCAGGGATCCTCTGCAGTGGTTTCCCTCCCTCCTCTCATCTCCATCGTCACATCGGTGAGGTATATAAAACTCCCTTTCTCGCACATTCGTCATTTCAAACATTCCCCATCACTTCTACTCTGCCACTTTGCATTGCCAATGGCGATTTAGGGTTTGAAAGGTCATTGGGCGGAGAACGGGATATCTCCTTTTCGGCTTCATTTCTAGAATCGATCATTTTCCAACTTCTACTCTCCACGGCTGCGAGTTTCGTTCTCGTTTGCGATCCAAAGTTCTCATGGTTCTCATGTTTGTCATGGTGTTTCAGGATCTAAAGTTCTTATTTTCCAATCAAATTTATGTTTCTCATGTTGTTTGTGTATAGAAAATCCCTTTGTGTATAGGAAATCCCCAAACGTGTTGTTTTTTGCAATAGTTAGAAAATACATAATAGCAAAAAAATCTCTTTTTAGGAGTGTAAACAACAATGCTGATAGAAATGTTAATATAAATACTCTAATTAAGTTTCTATTTTCATATAAAATCTATAATAGTGGCAAAAAGGATAATATTTTATTCGTCAATTTCCTAGTAAATATGTCGTTGCTTGTGAATTGTATGTGTAACAACAATGTTTTAATTTTAGAAGACTCCCTACATTATTGTCCTTTTTTTCAAGGATCCATGACCTAAATTGAAGAATCTTCACGGTGGTCGAAGTACAACATTTTTTCAGCAAATATATACATTATTCAGAAGGATGGCGGTGGTGTTTATTCTGGCAAGCATCTAACATCTAGCCTGCAAGCTTTTTGATACTTTCATCGTCCTTTCCATGTTCCAAATCTAATTTGCGAGATCTCAGTGCAATGAATCAACACCATGTATATTTATGTCAAAACCTTGTGATATGTATCAAGGAGCATCTTTATGAGATCCAAGCTGAGAATCGAAGAACCTACATATCTAGTTTAACTCAAATTACATACGCGTCTTACCATTACTACATGCTCCAGCTAAAATTATTGCTACCGGCAACACTACTGCATTTTTTCCATTGGTTTTCCTAATGGAACTCCTTGTGCCGTGTAAGCTTCCTTTCCCTCAATATTCTATATTATTATGAAAACTATAGGATGACAAATAAAGCATCATTTGCATATAAGCTCCCCCACACAAATCAAATTTCATTGTAATTGGTATTAGCTAATTGTAGACTACAAATGTAAGAAATGGGTTGTTATCAATACGGGACTTCTGTTGTGACTTCGGAAGATAGGTTGCTATTAAATTGATTGTGTACATTCATTAAACCTAGGAGAAACCCAACAATCAAAAATATCAAAATACATAGTATTGTTAGGCAAAAGTTGAATGCATATGGTGAGATTTGACTTTTTCCTCTGGTTTTGGACATTGGGTGTTCTGAATATCTCTTATATCAATCATTAATATGGAAGTTTGGCTGAAGTGAAGCTTGTTGTTAAGCTTACTACTGTGACACTAAAGCAAAGTAGTGTAACAAAAGAAACTCGTATTCTTATTTAGTGTGACAAAAAAGGTTATTGCTGCAGTGAAACTTCCATGTGATCTGATTATCATATCAGCTACAATTTTCATTATGGAAATTGAAATGACCAGCAGTTTCATATTTGATGCAAATCCTAACACTAAATAAAGTATGATGATCCAATAGAAATCAAACAATGGGGTCAACTTTCTTTTTGGATGGAAAAGCATGAAAAAATGGAATCTGTCCAAGTAACTAGTGTAATAACCACCATAATATCACACTTGCTAGGGAGAATCTCATCATTCTCTTGTTTGCATGTAACGTTGACATTCTCTATAGAGAGTGCACGCTTCATATTGTTGTGTGCAGGATATCCATTTTCACTTATGGTTTATTTCTTTAAAAAAATTATGGAGGTTTTGGTTGGTTGTGCAAACACTAATTGGAAATATGAAGTTTGTGCTAATTTATAGCTGTGACTCATATATAAAGTGATTCTTTGGAATGTTTTGTATGTGTGCACACAATTGTTTGATGTATGATGTGTGCACAGAAGTAGTCGCGAATCCTTGCAAGGGTTTTTACTTTTGGACTTCTATTATTGTTTCTTATTGTTGGAGGTATACCATTTGGGAATGAGTCTGGAGCTGATTGCTGATGGGCCTGCTACGAAACTTGAGTTGGCTTAATGTTGATACTTCGAAGCTTCTCCATTTAAATAGGCTTATATCATTTGCTAAACTATGGATCCACTGAAGCTACAGTTTAGAAAGCATTTCAATTATAGTTTGCTAGATATCAAAGATACAGATGCACATGATGTATATATTTCAGAGTGGACTCATTGGAAACATTTGGAGGTATGAACATTCATCAATTTATTATAATTTGTTTAAATGATTATATTAAAATATTATTTAAAGATTGGAATTCTGTTTTTGTTTTTTTTGCTAACTTATAGGAATACAAAGATCTAATTGTGATATGTGATTGCATTTAGTTTCGTGCCGTTTAAACTTGTTGTATCTCTATTTATATGTGTATGTCGTGCTTGTTTTAATTAGAAGAACTAACATTATATGATTTGACCCTGTTTGAATCCTTCTCATTTATGGTGACCCCATGCTTTATGTAATCACGCTATTACATCATGGTTCGTTTGATGTTCTTGACAGTAATATTATATTACATATATTATTTACATGGTGTTAATTAGTTTTATTATATTGTGTAAATTTGCTAAGCATACAAGGTAAACCTTTCAATCCACAGTCATGGATTTTTCTATTTCTTCTCTCCCTCCTAACCCTAGTTTCTCGTCGACATCGTCGTCTCTATCCTTTTTGTCGAACAATGCCGTCTCCATCCTCCTTGTCGGCACCTCGACTCCATCTAGAAGGTATATATACGACTCAACTCTATCCTTGCATCATTTATTTTCTTCTCTCTCCTTCGCAACAACCCTGCTCTCTACATCAGCTGATTCTGCATCCTCCTCCTCAGATCTTAGGTATGCCCTTTTATGTGATCGCTATTGTAGATTGGGATTGGGTATAAATCCGATCTCAGTTGACGGGGGTAATCTGATCAGGGTAAGGTAAAAGTGAGATTGATCGATGGTTTACTGTGTTTCATTTTTTTTACACATATCTATAATTTGTTCCAAACATAGATCAACCATCCATGTAAATTAGGGAAAGGATCATAATACAGATGTTTAACAAGCTGATTGGATGTTTTTAGATTTTTTATTGAAGCTAATTTGAGTTATAATCAATGATCAAGGTTTTTTTTTGTGCTAACAGAAATTACCCATGCAAGAAATATCGTTTACATGTATTATCACAAGTATGCACTTGTATATTGTAATTTCATACCAATCCATTAAATATGTTTGTATCATTTTTACATATACCACCAGTGTCATTTTGTCATATGAATCAATAGTATTCGGTGCTATTAGTTGGGATAAAAATTGACTAGATTCGGTAATTTGAATATATAGGGTTGATTACAAAAATATCAGAATTGAGATGTGCGCATCAGAGTATCTAGACATTATGTTTGTCTTTGTTAGTATTGTATGGTTTGGCATTACTTGTGCTAACTTTACTTGGAATTATATGTGTTCGTTGCCCTTTACATATAATGATTATCTCAGTGGACATAAACATGTGATATTCTAATCAGAACCATATAACAAGTGGTAAATACAATAGATTTACCTTGCAATCACTAAGACAGAAAAAGTCTAAGCATCTAAATGCAATGAATACAAAATGTATGTTCATTATTTCCAATTCCATTCCTTACTGTCATATGCACCACAAGAAAAGAGAATTCGATATGTTTATCCTTCGATTATTTGACTATAACTTAATTTAGTATCTCACATTCATTGCTACTGATCTTCTGGAGAATATCTTCGATGAAGTTCTGATTTTTAAGGCACTGGATTTTTGGTTTTGTTAAGCAGTGTGAGTACATCATACCATACTGTTTACCATAACACAGATGGGTCTTTGAAGCATCAGAGTTTTGGATTTTTGAAGTTCAGTTCCGCATCATCCAATTATTTAATCCATTTGGTTATTTATCTTCAAAGATTTATCTCCTGATACTTTATTTACCTCACCAATTATCTAATCCATTTACAATTCCGGATGTTTGTGTCAATCACGACGATTCATCTCTAGCATTCTTAAGTAATTTATACACCTCTCCAATGGAAAATAGCGCACTTTTGAAAAATAAGATAACATCATATCTTCTTTTATATCTAATTCTGTTTTCTTACTTATCGTCTTAATGTTCTGGTAGCTAAACTAAATGTCTCACAATTGTAAAATTATTATTGAAATTGTTTATTTGCTAGTACAACTTATTTGATAGCTTGAGATATTTTAAAAATTTGGTGGTTTAATGAGATAAATTTGCAATTATCTACATATGTGCATTGATGGCTTAAGCAAGTTTACATGTATATAAGGAAGTTGGTGCAAATTTACATGTACGTAAGGAAGTTAAATATGGATATCATTTTATAGCTCTCAGTTGTTGCATATTGAGAAAGAATGTAGATACTTGACAATGACCGAGACAAAAGCCTTCAGAGGGTGCAAGATGTATGAAACTCAAGATGAAGATTCTAGTGAATGTATTCCAAATGTTCAAGAGACAGAGCAATACCTAATCTCAGGGATAATATGCACAAAGATATGAAAGCTGATAATAATACCTGATCTTGATTCTAGTATCCTTTTGTGTGTGATTGTTCCTCCTTTAGCAATGGAGTATATGTGAAACTAGCCTAGTTGAATTAGATCTTTGTTGTGTTAAAGCAACAACAGAGGTATGTAGTGTAATTTAATTAGAGTAATTGTGATTGGTATAATAATCCAAACTAAATAGTTGAAATTTTCATGTCATTGCTATGCAGGGATGTCTTGGGGTGAACTTAAGCATGCTAGACAAACTGTAGGATTCTTGGTATGCACCTTTGCTCGTGCTAATGTACATTATCTCATTGCATAATACAGTCTTTCTTCATCATACTAACATCTTGCAAAGTGGTGGGACATGGTCTGAATCTCATGTCAAGTGGTAATTGGCATAAAAAACACAACAATGCCAAGACAGAAAAATGCTTCTTTAATGTGTAAATTTTTAGGAAGTTATATTTTTTTAGAAGGCTACTATATAGAAATTTAGCATAGAAGATGTTTACATGAGAATGCATGTGGCATCAAATCATATGGATAATCATATAAGTAGACCCCTTGAAACAAGTGAATATTGCAAAAAGTGAAAATGTTGATGCTAGGTAATTGCACCACCACGCATAGAAAAGCCTTGTTCAAGCATATGAACGTACAATTCATTGCTCTAGCTTGAGTATTATGTCTTTCAATCTTCATGTACTATCTCCCATCATCCATTGCTAACTTGATATTTGCTTAAATTTTGGCGTATCATTTACCATATCTAAACAACGGTAAAAGAAGAAAACTAAAGGCTTTCCTTCAAATTGTGTTTGCTCACTTTTTTCGAGTGTGTACATATGCCATCTATTTTTATGTTTTATATATTGTAGAAAGTCCAGGGGTAAGCGAGATGAAGATGGTTGTTAACATATAAATATGGAAAAGAGTGTCATTTCATTACAACCTAATTAGTAATTTTTGGTACATAGGTAGGTGATAGTTCAGAACTTATGGATTTCTTATGATGAGAAAACTAATGATCTATGACTGTGTCCCGATTTAAATCAGTCTCTCGTATGTTAAACTTTAACTCTTACATAGTGCTAATTCAACTACAATGGTTTTTGTAGGTTTTCATTGTGCAACAGCTTTACATAATATGCACACAGTACTGGGATGACAAATATAATATCATGAATGTTTCTACATCAGTAAGAACTCGGCAAACTTGTGTTGATTTGTTTATTATTATTCTTTACTTAGTTCAGAATTTTGTATCTTTTAGATGCTTTGAGGTACTTTGCCTCATTTCACATAATCGTTCATAGCATCAATATTTTTAACGAGTCAAAAGTTAATGTAACTCACTGTATCCATTAATTCACAGGTTCTTTCCAGAATAAGAAAGCTAATGGCAGAGGACAACAACACAACCATTAGTGATGCATTTGGTGATTATATTTTGAGATATTTTCATTGAATATGATTTTTGGATTGTTATATTTATGTTAGAAAATTGGATTTTCAAACTTTCTATGATCAAATAGAAATTACACTCATCAAGTTGGTTTTCAAGTAAGTATATTTTATTACTTTTTTTCACAATGTCATCTTGAATTCTTGTCACATCTTGGAAGTTAGGTCATTATACACTTCTCTTTATTGGCATGTGATTTTTTTATCTTATGTGTTGATTGAATTAGATCAATGCTTTAGAAAGTAGAAAAGAAGCTACAAGATTGGAAGGCCAAGCTACTATGTAGGTAGTTTGTTTTATGCTCCTAATTTTGGTCCCCTCTTCTGTTTGATGCTGCTAAATCTGCTCCTATCTTCTATACCATTATTACTTTCATAATTCTTGGGATTATGGTGTTTGAAGGTTGTTAATGAAGTGCTTATGGTTAGACAAGTATTGAAGATTATGAGAAGGGGTTATTACTTGCATACTAAAGGCTTGTTATGACATGTTTTTGCAGGTTGGTAATGATGGGAAAGAACTCCTTATCTCTATAACCATGCCTTCAATTGAGTTAATGCTTCTATTGTCATTATTTTTTATAGATGTTAGAGAACTCTGTGAAAGATGGTCTGCATACCTGGTTTGCAATTATCAGTGTATTTGAATAACCCACAGTGTCTACATCAATTATCTATAGTTACAGTTGAGGTAAAATGGTTGATGACAATGTATAGATGTAAAAGAACTATCTGTCACAATCATAATTGGTTTGTGATTTTGAATGTTGAGATACAAACATGCTAATTAAGACCTATGGATTCAAGAAGGGATGCTAATTATGATGATTGCAACGTTTACTTTATAATTCACTAATCATGATTTCTCATTGGACGAAATATGGATATCCCAGTTTTATAATCTATTACTTTCAGGTGGGGACGGTTGGTGGAGGTATTCAGTATTGATCACAATATGCCCTTCTGAATCTACTTGGCATCAACAATGCCAACCAGGACCGCCCATGTGAATGCGAGGCAGCTTGCATCTGTGGTTGTCGGTGCAGTTCTCGCTGGTGAGTTGCTCCTCCTGTTCGCCATTGCAGCAGAGATACCTCGTCAAGAGCCATGGAAGAGAAAAGGAAAATATGCACATGTGCTAAATTTCTTTTTAAATCTATTTTGCAAGATGGTCGGATCGACTATAGTTTGTTTCTATGAAATGTAGGACATGGAAGAAAAACCTATGATATTTCTAACAGTGTTGATGAGTGTAATTTTTCCATGACCATGTTTATTTAACATTTGATTAGCTCTTATCTTTAGATTATTACTTAATTAGTGGTATTTATTTGGAGATTTGTGAATAATATTAGAATGAAACAAATCATTGATACATGTATATTAGTAAATATAAGTAATTACAATCAACAAATAAATGGTAATATTATTTTATATAATGATATTCATTTGTATAGCTGCAAATAGTGACGGAAAAAAGTGTTGTTATATGTAAAAAGAGTCAACTAATAAACTCTATATAGTGACACAAAAATTCGTTGACATATCAATATGGCAACGGTTTTTATTCGTTGTTAAACATAATTTCATGACAATTCTTATTCGTTGTGGTTTACTCAACGGTTAGTAATCGTTGTTAAAAATTTAACAACGGCTTATATAGCAACGATTCTTACAACGAATCATGAATTCGTCACGAGATGGTTTAGTGACATTTTATTCGTTGAGATCTTAACAAAAAAATGTCACTATAGATCTTAATTGTTGTAGTGTGGACAGGCTTGAGCAGATGCAGGAAGAGCTGCAGATTGAGGTGGTTGAATTATCTGAAGCCTGATATCAAGCGAGGGGAGTTCGAGGAAGACGAAATCGATCTCATCTTCCGCATGCACAGGCTGCTTGGCAACAGGTAGGATTTCAAATTATGTGTGCGTGATTTTTTGCATTTTCTGCTGAGCTCTGCTGTTAATTGGATTCTCTTTGCTGTTAGGATTTCGTACACTACAATCAGTATCTATTTAGTGGAATTACTTTGGTCGATATCACAATATAAATAGCAGGATTTTAATGTTTGTGATTTTTCGGACTTTGTCAGTAACACTTGTTCTTCTACTTATTTCATAACTACACGATGACTCCGTTGAAACATCTCTATTAATACTTGTGTCCTTATGTTTGACCTTTGCGGATCAAACAACTAAAAACAACGATCGAGGATCTAAGATGAAAAAAATCGGTCCTTAAACTAAAATAAAGTTTACTTTCATCCTTTGCTTCTTCTTCGTCTTCTTCTATCTTCTTTTCTCATCCTCCCTCTCTTCATCTCTCTCTTTTGGGAGCTGTGGGCAAAGAATGCATCAAGAAAAGTTGCTCTTTGGAGAGCACAGTACGATGGAATTATTGTCTATCGTTAGCCTCTATGATAGGATCGGTCAGGAGGCTTAAGAGTGCCCATAACATTATGCCTTTCATGCGTGTTAGAACTTATTCGACAATGAATTTCACTACCTTAGGACCGTTGGAGAGAAAGAGGAGTTATGATAGGCCCACGGTGGACAGGGTTGGTTTGACAAGGAGGGTGGTTGTGACAAGTCAATGATGGTTAGGCATGGGTAGTGTAATGATGTGTCGAGAAGGCTATTGAAGGATAAAGAAGATGAAAATTATTCAAAACATTTATAACATAGTCTATAGACTATTTAACACACACATAATGCCATTCAAGTTTCATGCAAAACAAAGACTCCTAAAGCCTCCTTCCCAACAATCATTTTTTAACCATCAGAATTGTTGAAATCGGTCATGTTTGGATGGAGGCCATAGGAATCTCTATTTCGCACGAAACTTGAAGACATGATATATGGATATAGTTATGAAAATATACAGAAGTATTTCTATAAAAAAAAATAAAAAATGAGAAAAATGAGACGAAGGGAGCCAAGTTAGCTTCCCCAAGGGGGCAACCCCATTTTACTCACATATATATGGTGAAAATGGGGATGCCCCTAGTTGGAGCTGACTTGGCCCCCCTTCCTTTTCCCTTTTTTTGAAAATAAAATTCATGAAATTTTATCACTATATCTCTATATTATGTCATTCAAGTTTCGTGTGAAACAAAGACTCCTATGACTTCCATCTAGACAGTCATTTTTTAATGATCATAGAATAGTTGAAATCGACCTTGTCTAGCTAGAGGCCGTATGGGTCTCTGTTTCACATGAAATTTGAATGACATAATATAGAGATATAGTTATGAAAATCCACTAAGCATTTTTCGAAAAAAAATAAAAAATGAGAAAATGTGGACACATGGGGATTGATGGGGCTATCCCTAAGCCATTTTTTTTGTAAAAACTTTTTATTTTTTTTGAAAATATCACCATGTATGTTCATCTATATATCCCTCCAATATGTCACTCGAATTTCGTCAGAAACAGTGATTCATATGCCCTCCATTTAGAACAGGTCGACTACAACAATGTTTAGACCATTAAAATTACATGTTCTAGATGAAAGGTATATGTAGGGGAAGAACATGAATTTCATCAAGGAGGGGCAAAGTATACAACTATTATGAATGCTCAAAAATGGAAAAATCTATATATTTTCAAATGATATTTTTAAATAGAATTAATATTTTTAAAATTAACCTCTTTTAGTCTTGATTAACGTAGAATTTAAATCTATTATTAATGTTAGAATTTCAAATAGATTGGTATTTTCAGTGGCTATTTTTAAAATTGCATAAATATAATAATTTTAACCTCTCTAAATCCATTCTAAAAAGGTTAAATTATCAAGTGAAATTTTGAAACAAAAAACTTCATGGTTGAAAGAAAATAATAAAATTTATTTCATTTACAATGAGTAATAAAAACAATGGGAGAGATAAATAAACTCGAATACAATTTTATATCCAATTATTTTGATACTTTGGAAGTGATTGGATAAACTATATAAAGAAAATAAAATTGATGGAGATAAGATTCAAATCTTGGTCTCCAAAATAATAGCCAAGCTACTCTACTACTTGACCATTTAATAATTCTACAATTTTTCTCTAACAACATTAATTATAATACAACTGAGGAGGGACCATATTAAAAACTTAATACATTGTACAAATGACGTAAAATGATCACGGAGGGGCCATGGCCACCCCATAATATATACTAGTTCCGCCCCTGGGTATATGAGTCTTTGTTTCTGACGAAATTCGAATGACAAATTGAAGGGATATATAAATGAAAAAATAAAAAAATTACGGAAAAATAGCGAAGGAGCAGCCTGTTAGCCACCTCCTTGGGGCAGCCCTATTATGTATGTGTGTGTAGAACTTTTTACCACCATCTCTTGTGGTTTGAGCTGCATATATTATTGAAAAAATTTAGAAAGATAGACATGCAAAAATACCTTATTATTAAATAAGGATCATATGTAAGTTTCACACCCACATACAAAACGAACTTGAAAACATTCCTGTACATCAAATATTCGTTTTATAATGACATGGGAATCGCATGAGGTAATTTTGTGTTAGAAGGAATGCCATGAGGTGAGTCAATGATTCATCACACGAAGTCGTTCGCTGCCTTTAAATAGCAATAAATCAATCATAGGCTTTAAGCCTATAAATAGTAAAAAAAATCAATTGATAGGCTTTAATGCAGCGGCCCCATGTAATTACATGCAAGTACCTTCTGAAATTTACCATAATACAGTAATACTCCATATACGAGAATAATTTATTTTATTCTATGCATTTTTTCTTCTTCTTTCTCTTGCAGATGGGCACTGATTGCCTGTCGAATCCCAGGTCGGACGGCAAACAACATAAAGAACTACTGGAATTCACACCGTTCCAAGAAGCTTGCGCAGAACGTATCACACACCAATATCAGTAGGGATGTCGGGAACCTGGGAACGAACAAGCCAGTCATTCTGAAGAAGAGTATCAAAAAGAGCATCAAGGAGAACAAGAAGACCTCAAGCAACGGGAGGATCGATCCTCCCTTTGCTTCTTTGGAAGAAAGCAACGGCAGTATCATCTTCAAGCCACGACCTCTGAACTTAAGTGCCAACTTCTTTTATGAAGATCGATCCAAGGTCTAGTTCAGAAACTGGAACGGATGAGGGTATTGCGCACCCAATCCCAAGCAATGATGAGCTGTGGTGGAAGACGTTGCTCTCCGATGGCGACGAAGGCAAAGGAAACCGATGCGAAGCGCCGGGTTCGCCTTCACGTACGCATGATGACGGAGAGGTCATCGGAGGAGCGGTGGAGATGGAATATGGAGCTTGGTGTTTAGATACTGATACTTTGTGGAGCTTGATATTGGATTAGGGCAGAAGAGGAGATGCTCTTCTTAACAGATATTTAGCAAGTACTAATTTCTGTTAGATTTCATCTAAACATGTTTTATTACTTTGCTTTGCTTAGTTTTTGGATTTTTCTAAGATAAGTTTGTCTTCGGGAAATAAGAGCTCGTCATTGATATTCCATGTGAAGAAAAAGATGGCGATGGCCTCTCTGTACGGCAGGTTTTATTATCTCCGATAAGGACACACCTTTAGACTGATCGAATGGTCGAAATGGTTCCTAATCAATAATGCTAACATTATAAGAAGAATCACGATGACATGAATCACGTGACATCGATGTGTGTGTGTGTGTGTGCGTGCGTGCGTGCGTGCGTGCGTGCGTGCGTGCGTGCGTGCGTGCGAGCGAGCGCGCGCGTGCGTGTGTGTGTGTGTGATTTTTATCCAGAGGGCCCTGTGCCCATTTGTGATAAAATGAGCCCATTTTATACACCGTTAGATCAAATCACTCGATCCCATAATTTTAGGAACCATAATGGTAACGTCAAGGTGCTTTAATTTTGAATATTAATGACTTTCCGTAAATAGCAATAGAATCCTTTGCTATCGATCTCGTGAGAACGGTTTCATCATTTACCAGCAACGCATAGTATCATCTTCTCAAAAATTTTGCTACCATCCTCGCTCAATATCGTCTATGAGAATTTCCAGAAAATCTGTAAGTTCATTTTTATCTTCTAACTCACTCTTCTTCTTTTTATTTTTTTTCATTTGATTTATGATTTCTTAATCCATATGTATCATTTGCAGGTTAATACAATCTATTGTTAGGTTTTTTAATACCATCCACCTTAGCAATGTACAGTATTATCCTTCAAAAATGATGAAGACGATCGCTAATCATTTTTGTTCCTTAGTTTTCAGAAGTTTTGTAAGTTTCCTTGTTTTCTATCTCATTCTCCAATTCATTTGGATCAAGATTTATCATTCTCAATTTATTTTTTTTCTTAATACAGGTGTATCGATTGCACATCATTACAAATTTTAGTAACATTTTTTTACACCTTCAACATAATATATCGGATACAGTAGTAATGGATAAATGTTGAATCTCTAATGTTTTTAAAGGTTCAGTAATTTCTGCAATCATATAAGTAACAATCCTTGACTTTTTAGTAATATGCACTCTCGGATTAGTATTTTTTCTTTATTACTAATGTTTTACTCAATATTACTTTTGAAGTTCATTGATTACTAACATCGATTACTTATTCTACTAACGCTCTAATTACTAATATAATTCGCTGACTTACTAATACCTTTTTGTATGTCATGTTAGTTACTAATATTATATATTGATTTACTAATGTCTTATTCTATAGTTACTTTTGAATCCCAAATAATTACTTACATCATCTACCACATGGATACTGCTTTGTAATATTTGTCCCTTGTGTTATAACACTTTGGTAAGAACTACAAATTAATTACTCACAATTACATTATACTTACTAATCATTGTTTTATTTTTTCTATTCACTGATTAGTTCTTACTATTTGCATCTAATTTTCACTACTTTATTTTTCAGGTATGCCAGATGTTTGGATCATCAATCCTGTCACGTGCGATGATCAACTCTTTTTCATAGAGATTCCTATATGGAGTCATCATCTCACCAGATTAACATGCCGCGGAACCACTAATATATTTATCACCATGGAGGCACACATGTCATATTTTTCCATGTCTATTAACTATCAGTCCTTTATGTATGTACACATATGTCATTTGTTTCTTCCAAGGAAGATGATGTAGAAGAAGACACATCTATTTATTTCTCTGTTATCAAGCTTTGGTTAGGAGCTTTTGAATAAAATATATTGTGGTATATTTGGATGTTGTCTACTTCTATTGTATCAATAACTATGAGAGAAAGATCAGTAACACCTAAATAGCTTTGGTTAATCACACCTAACACTTTTATTTAGAAGTCAAATCTATTTATTTGTCTG